>NC_061158.1:9312687-9370187 GCF_022113875.1 Hydra vulgaris | reverse complement strand
ATATATATATATATATATATATATATATATATATATATATATATATATATATATATATATATATGTATATATATATATATATACTCTTGCATGGTAGTTAAAAAGAGTTTCCCATAAACTGTAGTTTTAAAGAGCGCGTTAATAAACCAGACCAGAAAAAGTTTAAAAATTTTTTTTAAATGATAGACTGCCTGCCCAAACCAAACCCTCAGTCGATGTAGCAGCACTCCCTTGCGAGTCAGGCTATTTGTCAGTCGATGTAGCAGCACTCCATTGCGAGTCAGGCTATTTGTCAGTCGATGTAGCAGCACTCCGTTGCGAGTCAGGCTATTTGTCAGTCGATGTAGCAGCACTCCGTTGCGAGTCAGGCTATAAGATAGTCGATGTAGCAACATTTACACATGTTTTAAAAATGTTTTTTAATAAAACAAAAGCAAAAACACCACTAATTAAATAAAACTTTCTAGTCGTTATTATTGCGGTTTTTTAAAATTTTTTTTAAAAAACAATAAAATTTAATGTACTTCCGCATTAATTTAATTGCTTTGACATTTTGACGACAATCAAATACAGCTTAAGAGACAAGGTAATTAAAATTGTAGTCGAAAGAGACTTTTTTTACATTAAACGACTCTTTCGACTACACTATAAGGATATATATATATATATACATATATAATTTGGATTCACCTCCTCAAGGCCATGAAGGCCACTACAGTCTAGGAGGCTATTTAAGTTGTAGTTTGTAACCCTCTCTCAACTCTATAACTCCGAAACACAAACCTTGACAAACAAGTCTGCTGCGCAGGGAAACTATATATTTATACACACATATGTATATACATGCATATATATACACAAATTTTTCTAAATCGTTTATATAAATAAATTAAAAACCTAATTTTTCTTCTAATTTTAGCTGGTGATAATATAAAAGGTGACTCAGGAAAAAGATTGAAAATGGCTTTTGATTTCTTAAGTTCTATAGATGATAATGGTAAGATTTTTTAGATTTTGTGAATATCTATTATATTTATTATTATTAAATTATTAAAAATATTATGTAATTGTTAATTTATTTGTTAATATATTTGAAGAATATTTTAATATAATTATAATTTATTACTAAAAATGTATTATGACTGATGAGTGTATTCTGTAATGAGTGTATTTCTATAATGACTGATGAGTGTATTCACTTGCTAACTTAAGCTAATTTTTTGCAACCTTTGCCATACAAACCTTTGTCATTTTCTTTTTAAAAGTAAACTTTTTATATGTGTAAATAACTTCATTGACTTGCTTTTTAACAATCACTGCACTAGGTGTTCACGGTATATATATATATATATATATATATATATATATATATATATATATATATATATATATATATATATATATATATATATATATATATATATATATATATATATATATATATATATATATATATATATATATATATATATAATGGTTACTTTACTGGGTGGACAAAAAACTATATTATTTTGTTACACATATTTTTAATATTATTTACTTTATCCTAAAATGTCAATACAAATCGATATAAAGACATGTTTCTAATGCAATAACCATCACTTTATTATCTTTATAATGGTTTTATTTTCTTTTTTTGGAGTTACTCATTTTACTTTGATAGATTGTGTAAAATTAATGCCATAATTCTAAGAGTTACCCAATTTGTTAAGAAATAAAAAAAAAAATTTTACAAGTTTTTTTTATTTGAATATAAAAAAGTAATAATAATAAATAATAGTAAAAATAATAATAAATAATAGTAATAATATATAAATAATAATAATAATAAATTATAATAGCAATAATAATAAATAATAAAAATAGCAGCAATAATAAAAATATTAATAATAAATAACAACAATAAAAATAACAGTAAAAATAATAATAAAAAATAGCAATAATAATAACAATAACAGTAATAATAATAATAAAAATAAATAATAAAAATAGTAATAATAATAAATAATAATAATAAAAATAATAGTAAAAATAATAATAAATAATAGTAAGTAATAATAATAATAAAGGATAAACATTTAAATATAGTTAAACAAAAAAGTTGCGCCTTTATTGATATAGGCAGCTAGAAAAAAATAATAAAGAAAGAGTGGAAGAAATGAAAATCCTCATTGTTTGTGTGGAATATTATTTTAGTAATCATGGTATTCATCGGGCGTTGATATTTTGAGATCTGTAAATCATTATATTTTCGCAAAGATATTTTTAGTCTTGTTAGATGTAGTTTATTTAAGTCAGTAATGTTTTTTGGACTTATGTTTTTCTTCCTTTGTAATAATGCAATTTATGGATTGGAAAACCTAAGTTTATAAAAGATACTGCCATCAGGATTATACAATAATGCTTGAATATTAGTAACCTAAAATAAACCAATACAATTTTATTATTTTTGATATAATAACTGAGAAAAAAATTCTGTATAATTGATTAAAAAAATAAGTAAATCTGATACCTTTGTATTGCCTTTAGTTTTTCTTATTGATTTCGAAAATTAAATTTCATTAAAACTTTTGAAAAATGAATGATTGAGGTATGTTACATTGTAGAGAGAGGATTTCCTTGCACTTTTACATATTCCCAAGTATTCAGCAGGAGTATGGATGGCAAAAATCCCGGAAATTTTCAATCCTGGGATTTCAGGATTGAGAAATTTGTCCCCGAGAAATCCCGGGATTGAATAGAAAAAAACACAAATGCAATTGAATACTTTTTAAGCACTAATCAAACACTTAAAAATGATTAATTTAATGATAATTTATAAGTATTATAAGTATTATATAAAACAATACCTTTAAATGGTAACACAGTATAAATAAAAATAAAAATTAAAAAATAATATAAATATGTATGACGTTAAAAAAAACTTTCATAAATCACACATTTGAGAATTAAAATGAATGAATATAAAACTGGAATTAAAATCGCGCATACTTTTGGAAGCAGAAAATTCAAAATTAAATTAATGTATACCTTGTTAAACTTTATCTATTTTTATAATATACTAGTTGTAATATAATACTATATATTATATATAGTATAATATTAAAACTAGTATATTATAAAAAATAACAAAAATATAAGCGCTTGCTTGTGGAAAGAGCAAGAGTTTTTAATAAAAGTTATGCATTAATTTTATTTTATTATATATTTTTAATTTTAATTAAAAAGATTAAAAATTAAAAGGAAAACATTGCAAAGATAATAAATGATTACACAACCAAACAGCTACTATACCAAAGACGATATAAAAATTAAAAATAAAACTACAATTAAAAGCTTAAGCTTTATTAACCTTTTCTTTTTTTTTACGATCCCGAAATCCCGGGAAATTTTGGAGACTAATCCTGGGATTTCGGGATGAACATTTTTTACAAAATCCCGGGATTTCAAGATTCCGGGATCCCGGGATTGCCATCCCTAAGCAGGAGCACAAATTATTTTGTTTTTCAATTGTCTTTCAATACAAGCATGGAATCCGCTTTCATCTGTGTATTTCCGGTCTCCAAATATTTTTGTTCAATATTTTTTTTATGCAAAGATGACAAATTAATTAATGCATTTGATAGCACAGAATTTCTATTCTGGTAGGTACATCCGTCACTGTACAAAATAACTTTGCATCATCAATTTGATCAATACTTGGCAGGACTTTTTCTATCAACAATTTCTATATAATAGTGGCAAATTCTTTGACATATAAACCGCCCTCAGTCTCGTTTCATAAATAAAAAAATCTTTGTTTTTTTTTTTAAATTGTAAAAACAAAGATGCACAATTTTGTTTTATAATACAACATAGAGACATTAGGGACAGAAGAACAGCCTGTAAGTTTATGGTAAAAATATAAAGTTCTTTTATCTCGTCTCTTTTCTTTTCATCCCTTGCCTCATCTTTTTTTTGTTGGTGCACTTCATATTTTGGTAGGTGACTTTTCTTATATGGAGTACATTTTTTGCATGCTTCTTTTTTAGGCTGGAAAAGCTTTTAATAAAGTTTGGCATGCTGGTCTTCTCCATAAGCTTTCTTCTTACGATGTATTTGGCTACATCTTTAAAATTATTGAATCTTTCATTTCCAATCGTAGTATAAAAGTTTTCCTCGATAGACAACACTCTTCTTATTCTGTAACCTCAGAGGTTCCTCAAGGTTTAATCCTTGGCCCTATACTCTTTAATTTACATTAATGATCTTCCAGATATTTTCACATCTCAGGTGGCATTGTTTGCTGCAAAATTAGTATCTGCTAAGGTGCATCTCTTCATCAAGCATGACACTTTCTTACTCTGATTCTATTCTCTATCTCTATAAATCTCAAATCTGGCTTTGTATGGAATACTGTTGCCATATCTGGGGCGGATCTTCTAATGATGCTCTTTCCCTTTTATACAAGGTGCAAAAATGTATTGTAAACATTGTTAAACCTGCTCTTGCAGCCAAACTTCAACCATTATCACATCGTCATAATGTTGCTTCTCTTTCTCTTTTCTACAAATACTATAATGGGCACTGCTCTAAAAAGCTAGCGTCTCTTGTGCCATCTACTAAAATTCATTCTTGTGTTACTTGTCATTCAATTAAGTCTCATCCTTTTTCTGTTACTGTTCCTAAGTGCTCTAAAAACTCTTATTCGTCTAGTTTCTTTCCTCAAACATCAGTTCTTTGGAATTCACTTCATCTTTCCTGATTCATATAATTTGCAATCTTCTAAGTCGTCTGTCAATCGTAATCTTGCTCTACAATCTTCATTTTTTCTCTTCCAGTAACTTCCAACTCTAATTAGTGGTTGCTTGCAGCCTTGCTAGAAGCGAAGATGTTGTAGAAAAAAAACAACATATATATATATATATATATATATATATATATATATATATATATATATATATATATATATATATATATATATATATATATATATATATATATATATATATATATATATATATATATATATATATATATATATATATTAGCCTTGTCAAGCTGCTTGTGAAATTTGCCAATTGAAAGAGGGGTTGCGGTATTTTTATATGGGCACTATTCATTTTTCTAAAAATTCTCCAACTCAGTGTTGGACCTCCACTCTGGTTGCAAATATTTTTTTGAAATCCTTTTCCTGCAGAAATGCAACTCCATTTTTGGTAAAGAATCTAAAAAATCCAAAAGATTCATTATACTCTTTGTAATGACTTTTGTTGTGTTATTACTTTTATTGTTTTTTGTTTGTGTGTGTGTGTTTTTTTCCAATTGAGTACAGTATTTTTAGATAAGTCTAACGTATGCAAAAACATTGTTTTGCACACCCATATGTCTGTATCACTTTTTCTCAGAAAATACATTATGGAAGATGATCTCCTAGATATCTCCGATTATTTTCTGCCTTTTTGCCTTTTAACTTCTAAAACTTTCATAAGCTCATCAACATACACCTTCTTTTCTTTCCAACTCATGTTTAAAAAAATGTTGAAAATATATTTTGTGTTGTTTTCAGATAAGAATAGCATTTAAAAGCACTATTTTCACAAATTTTTGTACACTCACACCTTGTTTTAAGTTTTTATCATTTCTTGGTATTTTATTATTCCATGATCCATCGTTTTCTTTTTGTCTGCCGAAGTATTTTTTTCCTTTTTCTCTTTTTTTCTGGTTCTCAATAGTGGCCCTCAAAGATGTATTCACCTCACACATTTTCCTTCTTTTTACTTTAGGAGATTGAAAATTCTCAGAATTTTTGTCAGAATCTGAATATGAAGTGTTAATGATGTTGTTGCCATCTCTTCCAATATTTTGATCAACAGCATTAGCATGTGCTTCTAATAATATCCCTTGTGTCTAATTATTAAAATTATTATCGTCAATATTTGGCTTTCTACAAGATCACTATCAAGTATGATGGGCAATTCCATAATTAAATCTCGATTCTCTTGATAAATTTGTAAAAAATCATTCCTGGGATTTGCTTCACTCAAACAACCTTCTTTATTCTTATGATTTCCAGTTGCCAATTTAACCATAGCCTTTCTTCTGCTATTCATCTATAAGAATGGATAATTAAGTAATGTAGATACCCATTTAATTTTTTGGATGTTCAGCTATTTTTAAAATAATCATGATTTAATTCAATCCTATATATTAAAAACCTGTGTTTTTAGTTTAATTAATAACATAATATAAAAAAACCAAACAATTAAGATAAATTAGTTCCAGTAATATGTCCAGTAATAATTAAAATGCAACGTTGTTAACTCCTGCAAAACTTTATACTAAATCATAATGGTGCAATATAAAACTTTTTTAATAATTACATAAACTAAATTACATATTAAGGGACAAATGATGAAAAAAAACTTTAACAAACTGATAAAAAATAAAGTTGATACTTACATTTTCAATTATTTACACTTTTTTAAAAGAATTGAAACACCAAAACCACTTAATTGTAAAATATTTTAAAGAATTCCCAATACACAACCAATCTCTCGCAAGTTTGCATACAAAATGGTGGAGTTGTTCAATTTGCAGTGTTGCGAATACTAACATGAGAGTTACCCATTTTTCTTGAGATGTTTTTGAGGATATTTGTAATAATGTTGAACTCACTCAATTTATGTAGCATGTGTATTGGCATGCAAACAATAAAATGCCATTATTAAGTCATTTTGTAAAAAAAATTGGAGTTACCCAATTTGCATATTAAGGTATCGGCTAAACTCATCTACTAAGAAAAAAAAACAAACCTAAAAAAAGAAAACACCATTGTAACGAAATATCAAGTTAATTAATTAAACTAGATAATTTAATTAAAAAAAGTAAATAATTTTTTTTTTTAATAAAATTTTATACAACTTTTGTATTCTTTTTTTTAGAAAAAAACATCTTTTATAACAATTTAACAACAATTGAAATTTTTGATATACAATTTATTCATCAGTCCATTTAATTAAGAAAGTAACTTGCTATGTACGCTAGAAGTATAAGAAATTTTATTAATTTTTCTTTTTATATCTATTTGTTAATCACGTTTATTTGTTGTTACGTCTTTTTACTTTTAAAAATGTTTTTGCTATATTTGACATTTTTTCTCAATATTTATATAAAAGGAAAATAAGAAAATAAATTGTATAAAATATTTTTTTAAATTTGATTAATAAATTTTGTAATGACTGAATAAGTTAAATAAAAAAAAATAACTTTAATAAATATATTTGCTTTTTTAAAACCTTTTTTTACTTAAAAAATAGTTTTAAATAGGCCCTTAAAAACTTGATTGAAAAAGTTCAGTAAATTAACTATGCACTATCCCACAAGATTTGGGAGCATCATTTCATTTTTTTACATGAAATACTTAAAAAAATTTAAATAGCAATTAGTTTTCTCGCCTCCCAGTGCATTTCCAGTCCCCTCTCCATTGCATTGATAAAAACAGTAAAGTTTAGCAAACACATTTGAAAAACAAATTTAAAAATTGTCAGTGTTTCTACCGCAAGTTATAAAGTATTTCCTTAATATACTGATTGAAAAAAGTCACGGAAAAATTGTATATAAAAAAAAAATTATTTATATATATATGTTTTATATGTACTAAATATAAAACAAGTAGCCTGTTAAAAATTTAAACCATAAAATATTATCAATAAAGTAATTGCTCCAATCTGAAAATAAATTAATTATTTTTTTTAGATCATTTTATTTAATTTTTATTTGCCCATTACTAGAGTTTGCAGTTCTAGTCTGGTCTCCCTTTCTAAAATCTGATTTTGGCAATATGGATTTCAGCACAAAGCTGGTATTATCGATAAGATTTTGAAAACTGGTATCATCAATAAGATTTGTTTCCCTTAAAAAGACTAATAAAAGCATTAAATCTAACTACATAAATGGAAAAGAGACAAAAGAGAAGATGTTAAAAATTATGCAAAATGTTGACAAACTAAGAAAAAATATTTGTTTTCCAATTGTTAACAATCAGTTGAGAGGTCACTGTTAAATATTAGAAGGAAATGACAAGGCTTAAGTACCAAGAAAATTTCTTTATTAGAAGATCAAATTTATGGAACTTTGCCGAAAGAAGTAGTTCAATCATCTTCAGTCAACAGTTTTAAAGCAACAATTGATTGCTGGATGAGCAGCAATTGATCATTTTGGCTGTTATAGTGTACCTGATAACATACTCACTGGCAATGCCAGTTACAGCTTTTACTACTATTAACTTATCAAATTCATTTTATTAAAAATATTTTTGATTCTGAAATTTAAAAGTTATTCATTATTTCTAGGTGATTTGATATCTTTATTTGATGAAGAAGATATTTTTGATGAAATAAAACAAGCCAGGCAAAAGGTAAATGATTTTTTATAGTGCAGTTTTTTAGAATATTATTTTTTTAAAGTTGTTTTCATCCTCGTTTTTTTTTTTTTTTTTTTTTTTTTTTTTTTTTTTTTTTTTTTTTTTTTTTTTTATGAATTTTGTTTTTATGTGTTTTTTTGTTTTTATGTGTTTATTTATTTATGAGTTTTGTTTTTATGAATTTTGTATTTATATTTATATATTTCTTAAAATTTAAGTTTGTTAAAATACATAAAAAAAATTTTCGACAAGCATCTTTTTTTTTAAATACTTGAAATAAAAACTGGAAATGTTTTATTTAAATTCTAAATGCAAATGTAATTTAAAAATAAAATAAAAATGTCTTTTATTTAATTTGCAAGCATAGCAATTAAAAATAAATGTAAAAACAAATGATTCTAAACAAAAAATTTGAAAAAATTGGCAAAACTAATATTTTATATAAATTTCTAATAAAATGGTAATAACTGCATTTTTTTTTAATAATTTTAATCAAGCGTCAAGGTTTCGCCAAAAGCTTGGCGAACTTGGAATATGTTTTGTCAACTTTGTGCTTGTTCGTTGATTTTATGCTGACTTGATCCGATATAAAAAAAGCTTTAGGTTGGCAATTTTTTGCCTACGTTTTTTCTGAGGGATATATATATATATATATATATATATATATATATACACACACACATATATATATATGTGTATATATTTATGTTTATATATATATATACACACACACACACACACACACACACACACACACACACACACACACACACACACACATATATATATATATATATATATATATATATATATATATACGCACACACACATATATACACACATATTATATAAGCATATTTATATATACACACACACGCCACACAATTATTTCAAAAGAAAAATATATGACTTTTAATTGAATTTCAAAATTTATTAAAGTCTTGAATTTCAAAATTTATTTCTCCTTCTCTTTTTTTATTTGTAGTTAATTTTATTTTTATTTTGTGTATTTTACAATGTGTTTTATATCCTGATTTATTACTTCTCTCTCTTCATCGATATCAAAAATTTTTAAATCAATTACATATTGAATTAACAGTTTGTATAAACTTACAACTGTTTCTAAATCTCAACAGACTGCAATTGTTTACTAGTTTAGTTGAATCTTTTTTGGCCATAATAGCTGTTGTAAGACTGTCTAATTTTTAATATAGTCCATTAGCTTCTGATTTTGTGATTGACTTTTCTGATTTATCATTTTTGTTAAAAGACAGTGCATTAATTGTTTCATTTTCATTTTTGTTTAAACTAATACTTGCTTACAACCTGCTATCTGAGTTTTTTTAAGTGATACATTATCTATTTTAATTAAGTTATTCTGAAGTATTTCCCATAGTATATTTTGAAGCACTGAAAAACTTGTGGATATTTTGAAGTATTTCTATAACAGTCCACAGTGCATTTAAAAAGAAGATTTAAAGTGTGTTCCGAGCATACTACAAACATAGTTAAAGAATTAACTTCTTTAATACAAGTCCTGTATATATATACCAGACACGTTAAGCATTAAACTTTGACCACGACAGTTGTTTATATCTAATCCATACAATTCTAAAACTAAAAATACAGCATCTGCTAATTTTTTAATTTTATGACAAGAATTGGTTAAAAACCCTGAAAATCTTTCTACTGGAAAGCCATTATTTTGAATGTATCAAAAAATAAAATTAAAAGAGAGGTATGATGTTTACTCTTTTTCTTATTTGCCAAACTTTTCAATACACTTGGCTAAAAAAATATAAGACTCAGCAATAAGCTCTAAGCTCATCAAAAGGTTTCCATTATGAACAGTTCTATTTAGTTTATCAAGAAGTTTATGAACATTAAGTCATCATCACTGTTAAAAAGCACAAGAAGAAAAAGGATTCCACAAGAAGAAATTGATTTCACAATAGCTACTACTCTAGTCAATACATTATTACAATAACTTATTTCCATTTCTGCTTGAGACTTCAGCTTTTGATCAATTCACTTTATTACTTCTTTTTTTTTCATATTCAATACACATAATTTGAGGTTTTTTGAATTTTTTTCAATCTGAAAAGCCAACTGTGGCTTTAGCGCCACTAAATAAATAGCAGGTTGCACAAAAATTCTTTACTTTCTTAGTAAATCAAAATTGTTCAGTTAATTTTTTTTTACCATTTTTTTGAGTTTGAAATGTTATAACTTGAAATGCTAACATTCCTTTTAAAGTCTGATTAATAAATTTAGTCATCATAAGAATTTAAGTAAAAAAGTTATTTATTTTTAGTTAAATTCTTAAAAAAAAAGTCATAAAAATTTGAGATCATTAAAGAAAAAAACCATGTAATAGTTTTCATTTTAAGTGTTTAAATTGATTAAATAGAAAGTATTAAAAAAATTATCATCATAAAGTGCAGACAAAATACAACAGACAATTATTTAAAACAAATATTTCATTTAATAAAAACTTAGTATCTGAATCACTTGCAAAGAAAAAAGTAAAGCGTTTTTTTTTTTTTTTTTTTTCTATGAAAGATTTTTATATTTTTATTTTAAATCACCCAAAACAAATAATAATTAACCAAAAAATAATATTTCATCTATTAGCTTTTATTGATTGCAATTTCCTTTTTTGTAAAGTAAAGACTCGCTAGAAAAAAATTAAGTTTTTTTTTTATTAAAAAATTTATTTATTAAAAAATCAGTATCTAAATAACCAGCTAAGAAAAAAGTTTTTACTTTTTTTTTAGCACTTTGTTAAAAAACAATCATTTGTTTTGGGCGATTCAAAAAAATATGCCATAACTATTGTAGTGAAAAAATTTATTGAGAGTTAATAGCAAAATATAAAATTTATATTGTATTTTATTAAAAGATTATTAACAAATATATATTTTTTAAATCCATGTTTGTTTGTTTTTTAATTATTAGGCTTTATCACAATATAACCCTATAAAACATAGTGCAAACTTTTAAAGTGTATGCATAAAGTGCTTAATTTAGACAACAAATACATAAAATTTAATTTTTTCCTCTGGTAAAAAACTTGATAATCTACTTTTCAATATTTTTCATTTTAATCAATCAGTATTGATTGGCGACCTTTAAATATTTATTTTCAGTGCTGGTGTATGATATTTGCAAACTATTATAATAATTTATGAAATAAGCTAAAATATGTTTGTAATTTAGGAGTTTTTAAATTTATTCTGGATTGAGCTTTATCTTTTGCATGAGACTGAATGTTTTTAGTTTTTAAGCCATTAAGCTCTTCACTATAGTCCATTGTTGTTTTAAAAATAAAAATCCAACAATGTAGCAATGTAACATTATTGGTTCATATCAAATTAATATGAACAATCTTCACAATTCACAATATGATGTGTACTTATTTATTCATATATACAAGAAACATTTATAACTTTTATATAGATGATTTTCAAATGTTTACTGAAAAGTTTTCAGAAGACTAAAAATAAGTCAAACTAAAGTTAAGGAATTTTAAAGCACTAATAGTCATCATGAGAAACCCCAGTCAAATATGGTAGTTGTGTGTGTGTGTGTGTGTGTGTGTTTGTGTGTGTGTGTGTGTGTGTGTGTGTGTGTGTGTGTGTGTGTGTGTGTGTGTGTGTGTGTGTGTGTGTGTGTGTGTGTGTGTAGTTCTACAGTTTTTATACTACAGAGCAAGACAACAGATTAAGGTTTGAAAATTTCCGTGAAATTTTCAAACCTAATTTTCTTTTAGAATAAAAAAAAAATTTCAGTATTTTTTTAAATACTTTATAATACTTTAAATGTAACAAACTCTTTTGAATATAGCATTTTATATAGCATTTTTAGGTCTTCATTTAGCGTGCTGACAGAATGTCAAAATGTCTTGACACACAAGCTTATATGGATTTTTCTGAAGCAAGACAAATGAGTTTTGGTTTGTACATAAAGATATTTTATTATTTGCTTGGATATAAAAAAATCTTGTTCTTTATATCCAAACAAATAATAGTTTTTATTAATTTTTAACTTTTTTTAATAACAAATCAATTAAGGTTTTAATATTTTTACAGGCACTATTATGATTAGCAGTCTGATAGTGTCTGATAGATTTTTTTTTCCAAACTATTTTTAGTTTAAATTATTAAATCATTGTTTTATTTGCTAGATTTGTTTAATTTATGTGATTTGTTTAATTTATGCAAAAATTTATGTTTTTGTATGTGATTGTGTGCAAGTTGATGTTTATGCAAATGCAACAATTTCTCACAAGTTTTATTTTTGGTAAATATTTAGCAAAAAAAATTGGGAAATTTAAAGATTGGTTAGGAATTGGATCTGGAACTGATACCAAAACTAGTACAGCTGTTGTTGAAATTTTGAGCTACCTTGCCTATGAAACTGTGAATGAGGTAATATTTCAATAAAAACATGTACAAATTATTGATTATTCTATTTTTTAAATTGTTGTTACAAATCATATACCGCAGAGTGAATATTTTATTTATCATTTCAATTTGACATGAAGTTGTTCTCTGTATATTTTTGGAGCTTGTAATGTTGTTATATTACATCACCACCCATAACTATTCGAATGGTCATACTTTTTAATATAAGATATCAAAGTTTTACTTACTATTGGGAGAAAAAATGTAAAAAAAATCTACCTGAATTATTTATTTTCTTCCTATTTATTAAGTTTACATAAAAATTAGTAGAAAGTCCTATTAGAATTATTTATAATTTACTTGCCCTTTTAATCAACCTAAGCAACAATAACCGCTATAAATATTTTCCACATCATTTGCACAATAAGGATTTTTTTTTTGACATTAAATTTGACATTTAAAACTCTAATAGGAGATCACCTCTCCAAAGCGGAAAAGACCACTGCAGACAAGGCTACCTAATTTTGGTTACAACCCTCTCTCACCTCTGTAACTCTGAAACACGACCTTGATAAACAAGGTTGTTGTGCGGTAAAAAAGTTGATTTGGTGATTGGGGAGGCCAAATCATTCTATTCAATATTTGATCATTCTCTAACTCAGTCAAATAATACAATATTTTAGTCAAGTTATACAATATTTTAAAGAATATATTTTTGCAAGGAAACCGTTGACAGAGGACTTGAAAAAGTTGTAGGTTGTATGAGTTAGGAAAAAATTAAGATGGAAGAGAGTTCCAAAGGGCTATAGTGCTGGGGGAAAATAACCTTTAGTTGAAGGAACTTGAAATGATAGCTCCTTTGAACATCAATCGTGATATTATTTGTATAAAAGAGATGCAACTTCACAACGATGGGAAAGAGACTCAAGCTTAGCAGAGACTCAAGCTTAGCAGATAGTCCAACTACGTATGCAATGCATATGTATATTTTTAATAAGAGAGTTGGCTTTCGAGGATGACTTTAATAAAGCGGTTAGACAGAGTTAGATCTACCGTTCTTAATAATGCTGTTTAAGATTTTTTTAAAGTTTTTAGAGCCTAACTTCTAAAATAAGATATGTAATTTAGTGAATTAAGAATAATGGAGCTTAGCATAAGACACTACTTTTTTACATCAATTTCTTACAATAATAAATAGCTGTTTGTTCTCAAAATCATTGTTCCCAAAAAAAATATTTTAAAAATGATTATGATTAGATATAACAGCTGCATAAGAAGGTGAAGTAGAATGGAGTAGAATGAGGCTTGACCTGGAACCAACAAAAAGGAATAAAAACCTCCACTCCTGCCCAAATCCAGGAGACTACATAGGAGGCGGTTTTATCAGCTGAGAGAAAAAACTTCGACCCAAAGACCGTCACAAAGAAAATCATGAAAAGAAGCCTAGTTAGTTTTAAGGTAGTACTAAGTAGTGTGATGATAAGGTGGGTCTGAAAAAGAAGTACAGGATGAAAGATTTATAGAGATAATTGCATGGTCAGAACCACTTAAGGGAGAAAAAAGAGAAACTGAATACAAATTAGGATTAGGAGTGAAGGTAAATTATTAGTAATTATTATTAGGTCCAGAAAACCACAAAGTTAACTGAGCAAGAGGAAGCGCATAAAAGAAAAAAGGATTCTAACCTGATTCCATAAAAAATAGGTGAATTAATACATATATATACCCCCAAGTCAAGCATGTGACTGTTAGAGTCTTTTCTAATCGATGGATAGTACTCATCAACACTGAGATCTGAAGAAGAAAAAGTAGAATTTAAGTTAGTTCAAGCAAGTCTAGCGAATTTTGCTAGAGGTAAGATTCAACAGGTTGAAGGTTGCTTCACAGGCCACAAATATTTGTAAAAGATATGTTAAAACTGTTAGGTGGTGGATATGGGTTTTTGTGTTGTTTTTTTTTTTTGCACACCATTCATGTGCAACATGGCACTGTTAATACTCTAATTCTTTACAGCTGTGGATGGAATCAGCTTCGCCCAGAGCTTTACAGGTTTACATCTATGCTAGCCTAATAAATGAGGAAGAGATTTGAAGCTGGTTAATATAATTATTCTGCTTACACTTTGAAGATTTTACTTAGGAGGGTTTCTACGAAATGGTTGCTGGATGCAGTTAATATCTGCCTATAAGGAGTATTATTATCGAGACACATCTCTAATCTTTACTCAAACAAGAGTCCCAAGGCAGGGAATTTTAGTTGGTGATTGTTTCTTCTAACCTTTCCCTGATAAAGCACATCCTACAAAGCAGAAGGGGATGTGGTAGGTAGTATTGGGTTACATGATACTAGTAACTGTGTGATCATGATGATCCTTAACCTGGAGTAGTTAAAGGAGTTACTTCCTACAAACAGTACTTTAAAATATTAGACATGATATTTTGGAAATGCATCAGAAATAATATTAAGTTTAACAAAATACTAGAGATTAAGGTGTGTGTAGGTTTTATAGTTGAAGTTACTAGTTAGTTACTGAGCTCACACTGCATCAAAGATTTAAACAGAACATAAACATACATAGTCTTTTCGTAAAACCAAAAATTTAAAACTTCAAAATGTTGATCCACATTTACAGTCATTGATAGATCATTATGTAGTTTTGCCCATTTTTATTATTTTTATAATTTTTATCAAAGCATTTTAGTCAAAATGCTTTCATGTTTATTAGATTATCTAAAAATGCAATAAACATTACAAAATTATAAAATTAAAGCATTTTATAAATAATTGTGTCTTTTGAATATTTATAAGTGTATGTATAGATAATATTTTATCTGTTGAGTAGTCCAAAATCATCTGTACACTTTTGTCTAAGATCATCTGTATTTTTATTTTCACTCCAACAAATCTGTCCAATATTATCTGGAAATTCAATGACCTTTAACAACATCTTTAGAAAGACGGAGCAATATCTGGGAATTTTTCTCCAAGTCCAATAACATCTGGAAGATGTTATTGGACTTGGAGATCTGGAAGATGTTATTGGAAATCTGGAAGATGTTATTGGACTTAAAGATAATTTTCTCCAGATGTATATTTCATCTGAAAATAATCTTATATGTAACTCCATCCGGTTAAAATAATGCATTATCATTTAATAATTTTTTCTTGATGTAATTACTTTTAAAAAAAATATGTAGTTACTCTAAAAATAATTGAAAAGATGTAACTACATCTGTAGAATTCACAGATGTAGTTGTTCTTAACGTAATTGAAAAGATGTAACTACATCTGTAAAATCTCCAATTATAGTTGCACATATTATACTTTGTTAATTGAAAAGAGGTAACTCCGTAGTATTCATATACTTTTTACACAGATTTTATTAGACATCAATAAAATTTCAGATGTTGTTGGACAGATGTTATTAGACATAGCAAAAACTGATGTAGTTACCCTGATCCTAGATTATTCTGAAGGGTCTGGGTAACTGCATTAGTTTTTGCTATGTCTAATAACATCTGTCCAACAACATCTATAAAAATAATGAGGTATAACTACATCAGTAAAACTAAATGTTTATGAAGTATAACTGCATCTAGTATACTGATTAGACTATTTGTTATTTACAATTTTGCAGCTAAGTTATTTTTTTGTAATTATTTAGATTGTTGATTTAGCTTTGCTTGCAAAAGAAGACTGTGAAAGAATGAACTTAATTTCTAAAGTTCTTCCTGTTTCCATTAACCCTCTTTCTGAACATGCTTTGTATTCCACAGCTAAACATCCTTGCATACCTAAAGGCGCTTTACCAACTCCCACACAATCACCTCCAGAGACGCCAACAAGTTCTATATCCAGCAATGAAGGTTTGGTTAACTTAACTTCTCCTATACAAGGTGGTCTTGCATCATCATTAGGAACAGCATCTCTTGCATCATCTCTTTCTAGTTTAGCTAAAACTCCAAAATCAAAAAAAAAGAAAGTGAAGGTTAGAAGTTGTAAGGAATTCAAATTTATTTCAAAACTTTAAAAGTTGTTGTAACTTTTTTTGAATATAATTTTAGAATTTTTCAAATTCAAACACTGAATTAAATAGCCAAAGAATACAACCCCTTCATATTAGAGAAGCTGTAAGAAGATACACCGTGTCAAAATATCCTATAACACCTTTTTATGTAAGTTCATTATGTACAAGTTTGTTAGCTTTTTCATTCAAAAATAATGTTTTTTTAATATCAGTAAACAAAATTGTTTCTATAAAAAATATTTTATTTAGACATTTTAACAAGAATAACTGTTTAACAATGTTTAATTAGACATTAAAGCCATGTTTAATGAAGGCATTAAAGCAATGATATTATAATGTAACTAGATGCACAACTATCTGCATTTTGCTTATAATTTAATGAAACATTCACATTTTTAGAGTACGGCAAAAGCAAAATAAACAACCATTGAGGAATATTTATTTAAATTATAATTGTTTATGAAATTATAATGTAATACTTTAATTACACATTTATTTACAACTAATTTTTATTATATTTTTTAATTTATAATATACTTATATATGAGGTTGTTTCTTTTTTTAAAAAAATCTATATATTTAAAATAAGTAATGGTTTCTATTAAAAAATTAACTGATAAAGCATTTTTGAAAATTTGTGTTCAGCTAATATCACGCATAAATATATTTTCCTTATGTCACATTCTTTCATTCTTTATGTCATTCAGAATTCAGGGTTTTTTTTACATTTTTTTCTACAAAATGGCAGAAAAAAGTTTTAGTTATTAAGTCATGTACCTGTTACCTAGTTATATTATTATTTCATTGCATCAAAGTCTGGCATATTTAACGGATGTTCAATTAAGTGTACCAAATAATGTTTTTGAAGATTTGAAATGTGAAACAAGTTTAATTTTTTAGCTTTTTTGCAAATTATTTTGAGAACAAATTTCATCTTTTAAAAATAGAGTTGTATATGGGTTTCTGTCAGGCGTACATGAGTTAGAAAATTAATACTTTTCTTTGGGCCACTTTGGCTGTTTGCTGTATTAACAGAACTTTTAGGCCATTTTGGATTTAAATAAGTTTTAGGTCTTTTTTGATTTAAAGTGTTGATATTTGTATCAAATTCATCATGGATTTTTTTCTATTTATTTAAAAAAAAAAAGATTTTTTTTATTGATTTTATTGAATTTTGATTTTATCAATCAATTTTTTTTTAAATGCTACTCTATTTTAACTTATTAGTTTACATTTATAAATTGATTTTTTTACTTTTTATAGTGTATATTATTTTTTATAGTATTATTTTGATTAATTAAATAAAAAAAGACTATATTAAAAAATAATAAAAAAGCTACAATTTTAAAAAAAAAAAACCTAAATGATACTTGACAGTTTTAAAAACATTTATTTAGTTAGTTTTAGTTTGTAGTCCTCCAACATTTTGCTAGAATTTCCGAAATCAGTCAGAATCAGTTATTTAATTCATAGATGAATAAAATATAAATGTCTGTATTATATGTAAAACAAAGCATTCAAAAATAGAATTTTTGTAAATTCCCACTGGATAGTTATTTAAATGGTAAAAAATTAGGGTGCGTTCATAAACCAGATGCATCATAGCTCTGTTACACAAATTGGTACAATGGTTTTTAAACACTGTTCATTTAAAAAAACAATTCATTTTTTATGCAAAATATTTTTATGATTTGAATAATGGCTAATTTGTAGCTGTTTTAAAATTTGACTCCAAGGTTAAACTGTATCAATTTCAAAATTTAGATTAATATGGTTTCATATTTGAATTTGAAATCAAAATAATGTGCTATCTTATTTTATTTTAAAGAATTAATCAATTTATTTATTTTTATTTTTTAAATCTAGACAATTTGCTGAGAAATTTTTGGGAACTACACTGCTACTTTAGATAAATGTAATAGCTAAAAAAAAATTTCAAAAATGTTGACAAGATTCAGTGTTTGTTTTGTTTTTCTGGAGCATAAAGAAGAAAAATCAAAGAAGTTATTTAGCAGTTTCAGCAATTTATAATTCTTCCAAAAAAACTTTTTTTTTTTTATTAATTATAAATATGATTCAAACCTAGAATGTGTTTTACTGTGATTTGCTCTACTTGTTAAAAAAACCTTTACGTGACTCCAATAAAGTATTGTAAGTAGGTTAAAGTATCCTAGTATCAATTTATAACAAACTTTCTTTCTGAGCATAAAGTCCTCAGAAAAAAAGATTGTTATAAATTGATAACTTTAATGCAAAAAAGAAAAAATTTTAAAAGATGTTTAAAGACTATTTAAAATTTTTAATTTATAGTCAGAGTTAAATCTTGTTGTTACATATATGTTGTATATATTGTTGTTGATACATATATGTTGTATATATTGTTGTTGTTACATATATGTTGTATATATTGTTGTTGATACATATATGTTGTATATATTGTTGTTGATACATGTGGAATTAAAAGTAAGGTTTGGTGTTGATAAAGTAGATATTGTTTAATTTGCCCGAATTGAAGTTGCTGGTTGCAATATAAAATTTATGCCATTATCTTTTGGTATCAAATATAAATATATAAGAGTAAAATCTCAAAAAACAACGTTTTTAAAAAGTATATGCTGCCACCTCTTTAATGTGTATAAAGGGGTGGCAACATATTTTTTTAAAAACGTTGATGAGAGGGATTAACTTAAAAAAAATACAGAAAATACATATCATTGTGAATCTGTTCCCTTTCTAAAATATCTTAACAGGCTTTTTAAGAAATTTTGCAAAAACTCTGCTGAGGCATGTTCATATGCATAATCAGTTTAAACTTTAAAAAAATATAAAGTTAGCACATAATATAGTAACCATGGAGCAAAATTAAAAAGAAAAAAACTAATTAATAATTTTAACACTTTAAGAATCAAAAATAGTAGTACTTGTGTTTAAATTTTTTTTGTTATAAAATGTATCAAGGGTGTATTCATTATTTTTTTGTGTTAAGGACCTTTTTTAGTGTGAAAATGGACATAATGTACAGTTAGGTAACTGTACATTTTGTGTTTATATCAGGTATAATACAACTATTACTTTTGACTTGAATTAAATGGATTACAAAAAATTGAGCTAATATGAACTTGGGTATAAAAATATCTAATAATATTGTCGTTTTTTTCACTCAACATTTTTTCATATACTTAAATTTTGTCATCAAATCTTTTCAAGTTTAAAACTGATGACTATAAAAAGTATACCCATCCTTGAATTGAATGTGAAGGGTGAATATTTTTTATACAGAGTTTTGATTATAAACTTTGTTGTTTTTAATTACTATATATTAATAAAGACTAAATTTATCAAAATTTTCCTTTGACACAAATTTTAATCTGGCATTCTAATAAAAATTAATAAAAAAACTATTTAATAAAAAAAACTAAATATAAGTAGTTATAATTGAGATATAAAATATAAATTTTTTTATTTTTTAGGGTTTCTCTCGCTCTACATTATCTCACAAGACATTGTGCCTTTAAACAACAATACAAGTTCTGTACGTTTTATTAATCTATGTTGTTGTTTTGTTTTGGTTTTTTATAATTAGTTGCTTTTTGAATCATACTTTATTTATTAATTAAATGCAAAATTGTTCAATTATGTAACTTTGCCCTGAATCAAAAGTGAGTGAAGTCACGCATCCCCCCCATAAATTATCTCTACTAGTGAGTATGTTACATAAAATGCACATTAACAGTAAATAAAAATTTTGTCAAACTTTTTATCGCGAAAAAGATATGCATGAATGTGTCAGTAATTTTTTCTTGAAGTTTTTTTAAATTTTTTTAATTAAATTATACAAAATTCTGAAAATATGTGGACAATCTTACGATCTATTAGCTTGAAGCATTATAGACATGCTTTTGCAAATAACATTTTCAAATATTTGACATTTCTTTGCAAATGATGGATATGCATACATATTTAAAGCCAAATAATTTGCTTATGCTTGGTTTTAAAATCTTGGTTTCTATTAGTTGTACAACAATTGTGCAACAGTTGTTTGATTAGTTTTACAGTTTGCTATTCGGCATCTTGTTTCAATTGCATTAATTTGGCACAAGTCTTTAAAAAAGAACAATCTAAATAGAAGAAGAAAAAATTACTTTAAATTTAACTTTTTGTTATACTTTTTATTTTAGGAAAAAAATCACAAGGAAAAGATAGCTCTTATTGATGCTTTTATTTCATTCACTCAAAAAAAAAATCTGTTATCCAATCCATTGTATACAACAGATTGGGTATTAATCCATCAGGATTATTGAACCAATAGATTTTTTGTTTAGTGATTGGAATAAAATTTTAATGTTTGTTGATATTGCTCAATTAAAATAAATGATCTAATATGCTTGTGCAACGAACAATCTATGAATTAAAAGATTTAATACCTTGTACATTAAATAATATGTTGTTGCTATTCCATTAAAACAAAAGAGTTAATGCATTATAGAAATAAAATTGCATTAAAATTAAGGAGAGATTTGTCAAGATTTTTGGTATAAAAATATAATTCTTATATTTGCGAATATTTTTGAATATATTAGTAATATTTGTGAATATAGAAAATTATTATATTAAAATATTTTAAATTAACATATTTTACCATTACATATCGGTACTTTACATAAAACAAATAACAATTAACATCTATCTGATACAAAGACTATTTGTAAAAACTAAAATGGCTAAGAAAACTACATTGATCAATTTGTAAGCAAGCCTTATAACTAGACATTGAAAACTTATCAATAAAATATTTATAAAATTATAATTCAATGAACAAGTTTTTTACTACAATCAAAATTTTTTCTAATTCTTTATTATTAAATATTTCAGATGCAGCAGACTATTTAAAAAATACAATACCAAAAAACAAATGATATAACTGTAACACCTCAATCCATTTTTCCACAATTAAACCATTGTGAATGGTTTAATTGTGGAAAAATGGATTGAGGCCGATGTTTTTGTAAACCTTTTTTTTATATTTGCATGTTTTTAGTTGTTTTTTTTTTCACCACAAATTAATAATTTTTAATTTTAACACATTTTACAATCTCTGCCATAAAGACAATAAAATTAATCACAATAATAAATGTGTAGCATCCTATAAATTAACATAAAATTACTATTTTGAATGTACTATATACTTGGTATAATTTATTTATTTTTTATTATTGTTACATTATATAGTTGCATAATAATAGAATTATTACAAGCATTTACTTTTCAATTTAAAAACTAAAAGATTTGAGTACTACCACACAACAAACAATATTTTAAAAATTACAATCGAAGATCATTTAGATTGAACAAACAATCAATCAATCATTTATTTCTGAATTAAGGTTTTACATTCAAGGATGTTTACAAATAGTAAATATACTAATATCAAGTAAACACCTACTAATGTTAATAATATCTAATTAACATAAATATAATGCTAATTTTCACAATATATAATAACGATAATAAACTTTATAACATAAAATAACGATGTAATATAAATAACGATGTTATAACAATAATAACAATAATAACAATATTAATAATAACAATAATAACAACAATATTAGTATTAGTAATAATATAAGATAAAAGTAGTTATCAATAGTAAATATTAGTAAAAATAACAAAATAACAATAATCAATAAAAAATATAAAATAGAAACTGTAAAAAAATATATATATATTAAGACAACAAAAATTGATTATAGAAATTATAAACATTAACTATATTTTTTTAATAAAAAGTAGAATAAACTGGTTTTAAAGGTTGAGAATGAATTGAGAGCTTTTAGTTCATAAGGAAGGTTGTTCCAAATTTTAGTGCTTTGATATTTTATGGATTTATGTACGTAATTATGAGAGCAGTGTTTAGAGACAGACAGGTTTAAATTACTATCGGAATGAAGATGATAACGATTGTTGGCACTTTTGGAAAAGAAATTAATGAAAGTTAAAGGTAGGTTATTGTGTTAGTGGTTCCAGACAAATTGACAATTTACAATTTGAATATAATCACATAGTTTTAATACTTTAGAAGTTAGGTAGAGCACATTAGGATTAAATTTAATATTCTGAAAATGAATAATTTTTAAAGCCTTGTTTGGAGGTGGGATAACCTAATAAGAGCTTGTTGATGGAACTGCCCCCATACTTGGCATGCATATCTAAGATATGAGCCAAAAATAGCATGGTATATGTTCAAGAGTGTCTCAAAATTAACATGATGGCAAATTTTGGCCAACATACCTTTAGATCTACTTAGTTTCATTGCTAAGTCTTTACAGTGGGATAAAAAGGAAAGATTTGAATCGATTTTTATACCAAGATATTTAATTGAGTTAACAGGTTCAATTTTTTTGCTACTTAATCTAAAGTTCATATGTTTATAGATTTTTGTTTTATTTGATTTAAAGATAATGAGTTCAGTTTTATTCGAGTTTAGAAAAAGTTTGTTAGAGCGAAGCCACTGAACTAGATTGGCAAGATTATGGTTAATGTGTTTGTTAATTTTTTTAAGGGATTTATTAATTAGTATTAGATTAGTATCATCAGCAAATGGTAAACTGTATCAAACTTAATGGATGTATGAAGATCATTAATATAAAGAAGAAAAAGCAGTGGTCCAAATACTGAACCCTGAGGAACACCATTAGAACATTTTACAAGGGTAGATTTTGAATCATTAATAGAAATAAATTGTGTTCTATTGTTTAAATATGTAGTGAACCATTTAAGTGGTACGCCTCTGATCCCATAATATTCTAATTTTTTCAACAAAATTGAATGATCCACTGTGTCAAACGCTTTATGTAAATCGACAAATACACCACATGCAATACATTTATCATCAAGTGCTTTTCTAATTAGTTCAGTCATTTCAATGAGAGCATGAGTTGTGGAGTGATTGGCACAAAATCCATACTGATGGGTGTAAAAGCATTTAAAATTTTCAAGAAAAGAATATAGCCTATTATGCATTGCCTTCTTAAAAAGTTTACCTATAATAGAAAGCAGAGAGATGGGTTGGTAATTGGTGAAATCTAGAAGAGAGCCTTTTTTAAATATTGGAATAATTTTGGCAACTTTAAAAATATCTGGGAAAATAAATGAGTTACTTATAACAGTAAAGAGAGGCTTTAAAATAATGTGAGACTAGTTTGAGGAGAAATGTAGGTACACTATTAGGACCAAGACTTTTTTCTGTTTGAAGCATGTTTGTAATGAGACCAGATATTTCATTTTCAGTTACTGGATTAATAAAAAACAAATTAAAATAATGTGAGACTAGTTTGAGGAGAAATGTAGATACACTATTAGGACCAAGACTTTTTTCTGTTTGAAGCATGTTTGTAATGAGACCAGATATTTCATTTTCAGTTACTGGATTTATAAAAAACAAATTAGCATTTGGAATGCTAAGAAAGTCACTAAATATGCGTTTAGGGGGTATGGCTTTGCTAAGTAGTTTGTTGTGTATAGTGCTAAAGTAATTATGAAATATATTAGATACGGCAGTGTGATCAGTGATAAGATTTAAGTTTAAAAAATGTATTGTGTGTAGAAGGTCTAATATTAATGATTTCTTTTATTCCCTTCCAGGTGTTTTTAATATTGTTCAGATTATTGTTAAAATAAGTAATAAAGTTTTTTTGCTAAATTTTAATAAATTAGAAATTTTGTTTCTATAAAATTTAAATTTTGCAAATAATTCATTTTTCTTATAAATATTTTTTGATTTTATAAACTTTTTATAAAGTTTGTTTTTAACTAAAATAGATTTAAGTATTCCATACGTAATCCAAGGTTTTGATTTTAGTTTAATTTGTTGGTTGGTTAGTATTTTATAAGGAGCATGTCGGTCTAAGATTTCATCAAATGTTCTTAAAATAAAATTCATGGATTTATTAACATCATCATCTTTTTTAATGAAGAGCTTCCAGTTGATATCAGAAATTTCTTCAATAAATATATTTTTATTAAATTTTTTGAAGCACTGTCTGTAAGTTTTTACTTTTTTGGGGTGGTAGGGTATGCCAGGAATGCAAATAAATTGTGCCATGTGGTCTGAAATTGAAATAGTAAGGTTACCTGAGAATTGATCAGTTGAATGAAAGTTCGTAAATATGTTATCAATAAGCGTTTTTGATGTAGCCGTTATGCGTGATGGTAAAATTATAGAAGGGCTTAGCGAGTAAGATGTTAAAGAATCTAGATATGTAGAAACAGGGTTAGATTCATTGTGACTTAATAAATCCATATCAAAATCACCCAATAGAAAAATCTTTTATTTTTTCGTTACTTAACTTTTCAAGTAGAGTAGTTAAGTGGTTTTATTGAAATCAACAACGTCATAGTATTTGCAATTAACAGAACTGGGAAATTTATTTAGATCTTTAAAGATATTTTTATGATTACTTATAGTCTCAAAAGAATATGATGAACTAGTAGATATATTTTTGCATAATAATGTTGACTTAGGCTCCAAGTTGGAAATCGAGCTAAAGGGCATACTCTTAGATAAATGACAATACAAATCTGACGAGCCATTCAAAAGAAGGTTATATGATTGTGCATTTATATGGTTACACTTTGCATAGACCCATGAGTTACAAAGATCACATTGGATGGCTCTTTGATTGTCAGTTATATTTTTATGACAAGTATTGCAGAGAGATTTAAATGCCATATTCTTTAGAAAAAAATATATATGTATATGCAGTATTAACTAGTTAAAGTGACTAAAGTGTGAAATAGAGATTTAAAAAAAAAAAAAAAAAGCAAAGTAGAAGACTAAATTTATTAATTTAAAACTTAGGTAACCGTTGGCGCAAATAATCGAAAATAATTTTAATAACAATATAAAGAAATGATAGAAAAAATTTGTAACAGTAAAGAAAGCTAAAAGGTAACAGTTATAAAATTAAACAATCAAAATAAATAAAACTTTGACAAACCATGAACTAATATTAACAGTAACTAAGACAACTAAAGATATCAAATATAAAAAAATAACTAATAATACTTTAATAATATCTAAATTATATTAATAATATATACTAATAATAATATAACTATTGTTAACTGCTACCAATAATAATATTGTTAACAAAGATACTAAAATAATAATAAGTAAAAATAAGCCAATAATAAATAAGTTTATAAAAATATAATATTAAATATATATGTAATAAATAAGTAGGTATCAAACGAGGACTAAAAATAAATACAATTAACTATAAAAAAATAATATAATGTGAGAAAACAAGTAATAATATAATGACTGAAAAATAATAATAACTAATGAATTAAAAATAATAATAGCTAATGAATTATAATCATGATTACAAGTTATATCGTAAAGAAAAAAGAATTATTAAAAAAAAAACAAAAAAAAAACCCAATCTTCGAGCTCTACATTTGCTTTTTCTTCTTTCTTTTTAAATTGATTATTTAATTCTTCTAATCTTTTCTTTCTTTTTATTTGTTACTTTACTTTTGTTCTTTTGTTTACCTTTTTTTTTTTTTTGTATTTTTTTTTTCTTTTTGATTAAGTTTGTGAAGTGTTTTTTTGTTTGTTTTTTTTTTTCTAAATTCGAAGTACTTTTTTTATATTTTTTTTACGTATACTTTTTTCCTTTTTGAATGATTTTTTATGTGCATATTTGCTTCATGTTAATCTATATGATCGTTGATGAGTTATTTGTGGTTATAAAATAAATAAATAATTAGAATTTTTATGTATAGTTTGGTTTTTTCTATATTATTTATCTTCGATTTTCTCTTTTGCTGTTATAAAAATGCATCCACCATTTGCGAAGACCTTGCGAAGATTCTCAAATGAACAAATTCTTTGGTCTTCTCAGGGTTATATGTAGGAGTAATCATATAATTCAAAAGCTCATGTTATTTGAACATATTTTGAAACCCCTTGAGGATTCAAAATACATGAGTTTAACTGTACTCTATTAACTTTATGGAGATAACCAGTTTTTCTAATGGATTGTTTTTAGACTGTTTGTGCAAGAAATTATGCTATTTGATAAGTTATTTTTTTATTAATACTTAAGAATGTCTTCTGACAGGCTTGAATAATTTTATCATTAATCTTCGATAACAAAAAAGTATTTTTCCATTAAATAGTCTGTATCTTCATTGTAAAGACTATTTATTACAATTCGATACTTGGTTGCAGTAGTTTCACTTCAAACTACAGGAGTGTTCAAAGAATCATTTTATTTTTGAGTTAACAGAACTACATTATGCAATATAATAATGTAAAAAAATTCAAAATATAATTAAAAAGTTAAACCAGATTTGGAATTTTACACAATGTATTGGAACTATTGATGAAAAGCATTTACGCATTTAGGCTCCTGTAAAATCTTGTTCTTCTTTTTACAATTAAAAAGGATTTTACATTTGTGATGCTAAATTTTGTTTTACAATGGTTGTCGTTTATGGAAGAGATAATGATGCTAAAAAATTCCATCTGTCCTTTTTGGATCTTAAACCATGGTTAATGAAACCATACCTAGTTAAAAAATTTACTGATTATCAAAGACATTTTATTTATTTACTATCTAGAGATCAAACAACAATTGAAAATGGACAAAGTTACAAGGTCAAGGGTGTTTGCCTAACTTCTTGAAATCAAAAACTAAAATATCAGTATTTGCATTTGCAAAAAGAATTACTTTAAAATAATATTTTAATTCACATGAAAAAAAGCCTTTCATGGGGTATGTTTTAATCCTGTTAAAAGTTAAAGTTTATTGTAGCAATTGGACTATGTTCAATAGACCTTTTCATAAATAAACGTCTGCGTTTCAAATCGAGGCTTAGGTTGTACCGTTAGTAAACAAACAAAATATCTCATTACTTAAGCTTATCTTATGTTTCTTTTAATCTTGAGCTTCATTTGTTATTTTAAAACAACAAAAAGATAATGTTATTATCATCAAACACAAATGAAATTTCTTCACAGGAAATAGGTTTGTTATTTTATTTTAAATGTTTATTATTTACTATTTTATTACTTGTATATCAAAGTAAAATATATAAAGCATGTTGTCAAAAAATTACCTAAACTGAAGCTTATTTTTATCTATAAAATTTCGTAAACTTATGTAGTGTAGTTGACTTAATGTATTTTTGTGTTTTTAGATCCAGCATTAATTGTTTTGAAAGAAGATGATATAGACGATCCAACTGTCAAAGTCGATTTAGAAAAATTACAAAAGTATACAAATAATCATTTAAAAAGGTGGCTTCTTTACCGTGGTGATTCTCTTAAAGGTGTAGTAACGTTGCGAGACTCTCAAGTTAAAGTTTTACAATATTTTCATAATGGAACGGATTCAATTATTTGTGATCCAACTCTTGATAAAAAATGGTTATCAAAAAAGGCATGTTTGATGGGTAAACATCTAAAAATACAAAATATAAAAACATTTCCTATATTGCCTGAAAATTTAAAATCTGAGCTTTTAAATTTGAATTCCAAAAATGGATGGAGCAAGTGTCTAGAGGGACTTCCTGCGTTTTCAGCTGAGAAAATTGATGCATATGCTTTAAATGTAAATAGTAATTTTTTTCCTAAATCTACAAAGTTAAAAAACATTTGTCTAGAGGAGAAATGTTTCTTGCAGAACAATACATTGATCTATCTTCTATTTACTCAAAACAAAGTATTGAACTATTTTGTGTAAAAGGAGTATGTGCAGCTAGCATGAAAAAAATTGCTATTAAAAAATTAGATGGATCAGTTACATATGCATTTTGTGAATGCCCAGGAGGAAAAACTGGAACTTGTTCACATGCATTTGCAATGATGAAACTTGTTGCAAAATGGGTAGTTGAAAAACTGAAAACTGTTCCAAATATTCAAGCATGTACATCAAGAACTTGTGCTTGGTCAATACCACAAAGTTGTAAAAGATTTGATAAAACACCAATAAGTGACTTAAAAATTATATCACCACAAATAAAATAAAAACCTTTGTCGAAAAGAAAAGTATCTTCATTTGCCACAATCAAATCATCATTGTACGATACTAGAACTGATTTAAACAGAAAAAGTGATAATGAAAATAAAATAAATGAGCTTTATAATAATCTTTTAAACAGTGATGTTAAAGTGCATATGTTGAATGTTTTAAATAAATCAAATGAGGGAACAGTCAAAACAAGCCTAGGAAGCGTCTTAATTGGGTCTGCATTAAGCTATCAATGTGCTTTAGTTCCACCAAGTTACAATGTTTACTACAACTTACCTGAACCTTCAAAAAATTTAGACAGCGTTCAATACATTGAGTACCCTACATTCCCTTTTAATAAAACTGATGATTCAATAACTTGTTACATTGAAAAAATCGTTTGTAATAAAAAAATGAATATTTTAGAAAATATGAAGTTAGTGAAGGAAATAGTTGTTCAAATCGAAAAAGAAACATGGTAACAGGATGGAAATTCAAAATGGTTTGATTACAGAAGGAATCGATTCACTGCATCTTTATGTAATAAGTTAGAGAACAAATCTCAAAAAGGATTCAAAAGTTTGGCTCACAAACTTGTTTATCATGAAAACAAAATAAATCTAAACAATATTATTTCATATAAACTTTCTTATGGTAAATATTATGAACCTATAGCGTTAAAATATTATGAAAACTTTATGAAATCCAATGGCTATAAACTAGATGTAGAACCATGTGGTTTAGTAATTGATGAAAAAAATTTTATTTTGGGTGCATCACCTGATAGGAAAGTTAGGTGTGATAATGATTGTGGAATAATAGAAATTAAGTGCAGTGAAGAATATAGTAGCCTGGACCCAAAAGATATATGTTTTGTAGCAAAAAATCCATCTATAATATTTGATAAATCTAGTAACATAATTTTAATATACAAAAACCATAGTTATTATGATCAAATCCAAATGCAACTTGGATTAACAACACAAACGTGGTGTGATTTTTTATTTTACACTTCAAAAGGATTAGTTATTGATCGTATTACGTCTGACAAAGTATATTGGGAAACTCTAAGGAAGAGAGTATTAGACTTTTACTTCAACTATATGTTGGATGAAATAATTGAAAAAATAAATAACAATGCTTTAATTTAAAGACAAATATTTTATTGAAATTTGCAGATTCTATTGTACAGTATATACATTTATAAATTTACACAAACACTTACAATAGAGTGTTTTGGTGAGCAAAAAGTGAGCTAACGTAAGGAAAATTTTCACTATTTTATAATGAAAAAGAAGAGGGAAAAGGAATAATAATGAAAAAAATTTGATCCCTGCCCTAACCCAAACCCTTGAATATGTTATTAACTCCCTTGCAGGTTCTCCCTAAATCAGTTGATGTATGTACTAAAGCCCTCACCCTTCCCTAAATCAGTGTGACATACTATTGCTAACCAAAATATACAATATTATATATATATATATATATATATATATATATATATATATATATATATATATATATATATATATATATATATATATATATATATATATATATAATATATATATAATATATATAATGTATATAATATATATATAATGTATATAATATATATAATATATATAGTATATATAATATATATAACATATATATATATATATATATATATATGATGTCACACTGATTTAGGGATAGGCGAGGGCTTTAGTACATATATTGACTGATTTAGGCAAAACTTGCATGGTAGTTTATAACACATCGAAGGGTTTGGGTTGGAGCAGGGATCAATTTTTTTTCATTATTATTCTTTTTCCCTCTTCTTTTTCTAATAAATGTCACTTAAAGAAAGGCAACATATTTTATCACTTTTTGCTTATCTTTATATACATGTGTATATATATATATATATATATATATATATATATATATATATATATATATATATATATAAGAAATCTATTTGTAGTTCTTTATGATATATATAAATGTTCAATTCAATGTTACATTTTTGTTGTTCTCTCAACGCATTTTTATTCATTAGATTCTATCTGTGTTTTTTATAATAGGCTCATGAAAGTTAGTTAAAATTCCACAAACTGTAACTATTTGATTGAGAGAACCAATCATGTTTAGAGGAATAACTCTATCAAATATATGAAAACATTTTAATCTTTGATGCATTCTCTCAACATGAATGCGCTCACTTGCAATTTGCTGACTTTGTATCACCTCTGTTTAAGTGAGTTGTTTGCGACTTCGAAGAAATGATGGAATAATTAATTTAACTCTGAGTGGACTTAATTAATCTTGTATAGTAAAACCTCTATCTGCCATAACTTCTTCACCGTGATTCCATAAAGTTTGATTTAAAAGTCCACTTTTAATCGTTATTTCTTTATCTGATATACTCCCAGGGTAAGCAGCAGATATAAAAATAAAACCACCTCCTGGGGCAATGCCAACTAAAATCTTTACAGTTGTGTGACTTTTATAGTCAGAATAGAGCAATTTATGTACAGTCAATGACTGAGGTACAGCTACTTTTATTTCAAGACAATCAATGATGCATTTAACATTGGGAAATTTATCCTTCATTGACTGAGGCATATTTAGTTTTAATTGAGTTAATGTAGGCCATATGCTAAGACTACCCAGCCTTATATACATAAAGTTCAACCATGTTATAACAGTGTTACTTCACATACTGTGAAGTAACACTGTTATAACATGGTTGAACTTTATGTATATATCAGTTCCTTCACATACTGAAAAAAGAAATGTTAAATGTCTTATGTCATAATTTCTTCTTAATAGCACTAAAGTTAATAAATATGCTTCTAATGGTAACAGAATTCGATTTCTCCCCCTATTTTCATTTTCTTGTGAGTGCTTACTGTTGTATAAGATAAGGTTTTCTCCATTTTCTCCGGGGTCAAGATATATAAAAACTGCATCAAATGTTTTTCGATTCGGAAATCCTGTGTAATGTTTAATTCTTTTTCACATGATAGAACATGCTCAACAAATTTATTTTCTTCATTAGATATTGTTTCTTTTATTTTTTATTTTCATTTTGCAACTGTTTCATTTTTAATTTGCTCGAAAGGAGTGATTCTCTATTTGAGCTACTACTTATTTTGTTAAGAACATCATTGTCAGGCAAAACTATACTTTTAGGAGGAGATTGTCTATAACCAGGTGGTTTTCTTTCTTTTTCACTAGTTTTGAAATTATTCCAGCTATGAAGTGATGGTTAAGCGCCTTTCCTTAAAGAACATCTCGTTCCTCCAGCAGCTCTTAAAATGTCCTGCGATTTAAAATGAGAGTAGCATAAATATGATGAGTTAGTAACATTAAAACCATATAAATCATTTTTACGTTTTATCAAGTTGCACCAAAAAAGAAATTTCATTTTTATCTTTTGGAAAATGAAAGAATTTAATGCCAGAAGCCTTTCGCTCTCCAAATTCGATAATATAGCTTCGATTGAAGCAATTATAGGCAGCACATTGTTTGCCAGATGATTTTCTTATAGGTTTTTTATTAGAAGCCATTTGGTTTGTTTACAAACGGTACAACCTAAGCCTCGTTTTGGAATTATGCGGACGTTTATTTATGAAAAGGTCTATCGTTGGAATACAAGTCCTGCCTAAGACACAGCAATGGTATGGCATAATATGTCTGGTAGAACTGTTGACATGTTTCAAAACATTTTCTGCCAATGTATTTTGTTTCCCACATTTTCTATCGGCATAATTTGACATAATTTTATGTCTGAATTATTTTCTGCTGACAAAATATGTCAGACTTTTTTTCTGTCAGCATATTATGACCATTTTATGTCTGAATATTTTTTTGCTGTCATAAAATATGTCTGACATATTTTGATATATTTTATTATAGACATATTTTATGTTTTATATTCTTGAAAAAAAAATTAAACTAACAATTAGCAAAGTTATTAGTCCTTGGCCTTGCCTTAAGGATAAAAATTGGGACCTTGGTCTTGCTCTTGGCCGTGAAACTGATGGACTTGGCCTTGAACATTTTGGCTTTGGCCTTGAATGTTTTGGACTTCCACCTTTTCTTATTAAATTCAGAACTTTCTTTCTTGTTTGCATTTTAAAAAATTTACTACAGTTGATTTTGTTTACAAGAGGTATTTTTGTTTACTTGAAAGAAGTATTTTTGTTTACTTGAAAGCTTTAGAACTTTATTTTGTGTTTGTATGTCTGATTTGTTGCTTGAAAATTTGATGTTTCTTATATGTGGTAATGACTTATAGGCTATATAGTAGGGTGGGTCATAAAATTACTAGAGTTGCTAACCTGGCTATGGTCTAGGAAAGTTAGGAAAGAAATTTAGGAAAGTATATGCTTTTAAGGATTGAACAATGTCTTCCACCCGCAATTTTAGTCACAAAAGTTAGCAGGCCTTACTATTATTCAAAAAAAAAGTTTTTCAAAAATATGTGATGTAGGTACTCAAATATAGCAAAATTTTATAAAAATTTCAAAAATAATATTTTTTTCATATAAAAATTATTATTTTAGATTTTATTGCATAATAACTATGGTTTTTTAACTAAAAGTGAAAAAAGTGCATTTTAATATGTTTTTTAATGACAATTTTTTTCGGCAATATCATTTTTATAAAACAATTATTATTTTCGAATTTTTTTATAAAATTTCGCTTCTTTTCGCTTTCGTACCAGGTTGACCTACTTTTGAAAAACGTTTTTTCTCCAAAATATTAGGGTACCGGTAATTTTCCCAATAAAGTTGCGCCCTTTAAATCACTATCATTCTTATATTTGATAGTATCACTATTAATAACTATTCGCAATGTTTAGAACCTGTAACAAGAAAAAAAAATTTTATGACCCACCGTACTATATAGTTATACTGCTTATGACTTATAGTTAATCCTAACATCAAAATATTTTTTGATTACAAGATGTTGATATTAGTTATTAGCATTAAGTACAAAAATACATAAAAATAAAGAATTAAAAATTTCACTTCTTTATTTTCATGTATTTTTGTTTCTGGCTTTCATATATATTTCATATATATTAAAACAACAAAATTTTAAAAGTTTTTTTAATTAAAATTATATTTAAATTTTTATTATATTTATGTTATATATTTATATTACTGTTTTTTTTTATATTTATTAGTTTATTATAAAGTTTTTATTTATTTATACTGTTTTATACTATTATACTGTTAGTAATGTATTTGTAATAATTGCAGAGTTTTTTATATATAAAATATAACTTTGAATTAATAAGCAATAGTTTAGTTATCCTTTTAATTCAAAAATATATAATAATGGAAAAAGGTTTGCCATCAGTCATCAAATTCGGATACAAAAATTTTCTTATATTCTTATATTATCTTAATTTATTTCTTTATGAAGATAAATAGTCAGCTAAGTGAAATACTTGTCATTCTAGTATTACAGAAACACATGGTGTAGTTCCAGAATTTACGAAGTGAGTAATTCATATTCACAATAATTATTATTCTTACAGTTCATTTATTTGACTTCGCTTCTTTATCTCTTTAGTTCATTTATTTGACTTAGTCCAGCTTCTTTTTTCTTTTTTTTTACACTAAAAGATGGTAAATGTAAACATTTGTCTATATTTTAGACATCTTGCAAACATGAGCATTATATGAGCTGCACAAGAATAATCAGATCACCATAAATGATATTCAACCTTTTCATAAGAAATTTTTTTAACTAGACAAAAAAAAAGATGACCAAAATGTTTCTTACAGTTCATAACATACTCTCCAAAAGTTATTGACTCAATCATTTATAAACAACGTCATTGTAATTTGTGGTTAGCCAATTTCATTAACTGAAAACACTTATTTTCGAAAGTTTTTAACAGACATTGATTCTAAGTTTATACCATGCAGGCAAACAATTTCATATGAAATTTTAACAAAAATGAAACAGGTTAAACTCACAAAATTGCATAAGTTTTTAGATAAATCTTTCACTAACAACAGATATAAGGACCGATAGAAGAGCACGCGCATTTCTTGTAGTCATTTTCCATGTTTTTATAAATGATAAACCACAGTCTCAATTTCTTGCATTTCGTTCTTTCCAAGAATCGCATACTGGAAGAAAAATAGCAGATGAGAGATGATGGAGACAATAATTTCAGAAAAAAACATAAAATGCCAATAAAGTGCATTACGTTGTGACAGACAAGGCTTCCAACATAAAGAAAGCTATGAATGTTTTATTTGATGATGGGGAAGATCATTTGGATGATGAGACTGATTCATCATTGTGGGAAGATCTAATCGAAGAAGGTATAGATCTAACAAAAATCTCTGAATATAATTGCAAAGCAAATACCTTGCTTTGCTCATTCTCTGCAATTAGTAGTTCATGTTGGATAAATCGCTAACAAATTTCAAGCTTACCCCTTAAATGTTCTAAACTTTAAAATCTATTACATCAGAGTTCTCTATTTCCTAGTGCCTATAAGTCTGCAATTTGAAAAAAATATTGTTTCATCTAATTATGTAACTCGTTGGAAAGTCCATTTAGTCAGTTGATCAATTATTTCACTTGATCAAACCAAGTTAGGTACAGTTTTGTGTGAGTTAAACCAAGATAATCTAATATTATCAGTCAAAGAGTTAAATTAGCTGAAAAAATTGCTGCATATATTAGAACCTTTTGCTGAAGCAACAAATGTTCAGGGTGATAAAGTAATTACTATTTATGTTATACAGTTGTGTTGTTCCAGTTTTTCTATCACTATCTAAAATTTTAGAGGAAATGTTAAGAAAAAGCAGTTTTTTAAAATCCCTTTGCAAGGACCACACAACTATTTTTATAGTATATTTTTATTTTTTTTAATTAACCGTCCTGATGAAATTGCGCCATATTCAATAACAAGCAGTAAGTTCTGTGTTTTTTTTTTGTTTTGTTTTTTTTTTTGATTTTATTGATTTTGAAAGAATAATGCAGTACTTATTAAATAGTGATTATAAAAAGCAAATTATGAAATCTACTGAAAATAGTGTTAACCCTCATATTCCAGAGTCCTTTACACACAAAAATGACTTTTTGGAAATTTTAGAAAAAATCATGTTTTACAGTCACAGATTAGCATTTTCAACCTCTCAGCAAAAGCATTTTTAACGCTCAGCAAATGACAAACTGACAATTCTTGAACGAATAAATTCCCTAGATTTTAATCAAAAAGAGTTTACTTTAAAAAAACTGTACACGATGGAATAATATTTAAAAAAAAGAACTATATTATAAATATAAGGCCAAAATTCAAGTTGATAAATAAGGTGTGGAGTTAAAGAATTGAGTAGGTTGTAACCACAATAATAAGAAAAAAAGTACTCTTGCATACTTAATACACGGGAGGGATGTGTATTAATTTTCGGAAAATTTTCCAACCCACCCCAAGCCTATTAAGACTCTTTCCCCCACCTTCCCTAGTAAATAATTTTTACTAGTTATCAACGAAAAAAAAACATCTCAAAACTGAAAAAAAATATGTCTAAACCGGCCTTAAAATTTAGAAAATAATTTATCAGTTAGTAATAAGAATAAAAGTTTTATTCCTCATCATAGAAGTTATGTTCTTGTCCTTTGAATGATATTTAAAAACTTGATGAAAAAAGGTATTCCAAATCTAAATTAGATCTCATTCAAGTTTAAAAATAAACTAAGAAACTATAAACAATTCAGAGATGAATAACAAAAAGTTATAATGATAAAGTTTGTGTCTGATGTAAGTTAATAATTTTTTAATCCGCAATGCATTCAAAATATTTTTATCCTTACGTGGATTTAAAGAAAAAATTTAGTCTAATTTTAAAGAAAAAACTAAATTAAAATTTAAGCTTTATATTTTACATTTAATTTAATTTATTTATTTCTAAAAGATTATTTTTTGGTAGGATCAGCTCTAGTAGCCGTGGGGGGTAAAATGGGGGAGGTAATATTTGAGCAATATAGCAATATATAATATGGGGGGGGGGGTAATATTTGAGCAAGTTTTCTGTTAAAAGAGAAATCAATTCTAGATTCGCTCTTTATTGTTGAAAATGGAAAAATAAAGAATTACTTAATTATTAAACTTTTCTCTTCTAGACAATTGCATTTTATAGACTTATGTTTTTATTGCGAAAGCTAATTATAGATCACGCCCTGTTGCGTATCCTACAGTGCATGAATGTAAACAAACGTCAACAAAAGATTAATAAAAATTACATCAATAATCAACTTACTAGATAATCAACAAAATAAGAATAGTTTATAATAATAATACGTCCTTGGATTAACGTTTGAAAATAGTATTGTCTAATTGACTTAGTATCTACCGATATTTTTTGTTTTGGTAAAAAGTTAACTTTTTAAACTTGAAATGAAAGTTGTTAAAAAAAGACATTTTTTACTTACTCCTCAGAAATGTACTAGTGAAGACGAAACTAAAAAAGGTAAACATTTTTTTTTTTACTGACAATTATTTAGTATAGTTTAAATTATAAAACATGAAACTTCTATGGGAAAGTACAAAACATGTAATTTCTATGGGAAAGTTCGATCTGTTTTGCACAAAAAATTGTAAAAAATTACTAAAAACTGTCGTAAGTAGTACATAAAACGTTAAAGGAAAAACGATAAAGAAAATAAAGTACCATATACTATGTAAAAAAATATTTTTTTTTAAAGTTGAAATAATACTTTTTTTATGTTTAGAATACAATGAGATTAAGCAAAAACTGGCAATCTTTAACAAACAAAGTGAATCCCACGGACGATATCTTATATGTGTGGGCCCCGTAAACGTCCGAATGTGTAGCTATTCCTTTAGTTCGTGCAACAAAGCCAGAAAGCAAGGTGATGCAAAATCAACAGAGCTGTTTTTTGTTGATAAACTTGAAAAAAGACAAACTAGGTCTGCATTTTGTTACAGCTGTTTAATGGATTTTTTCAACAAACTTTGACCTTTTTACCTAATCGGTTTTTGGACGCTTTTTGTTTTTTTATTCCATTTTTTAGTGTTGGTCGTATTCATTAATTTGTATCCAACATGTTAATTTTAATATTTTAAAATGGTATTATAGTAATATATTGAAGAATGTACTCTAAATGTTAATCTAAGCCTACCTGCGTCAAAAAATTTATATTTTTGTTAATTTTTTTTTTAATAACATTGTTGATATCAGTTCGTTATTCATTTTCTTTGAATTAAAATTTAGATAAAAATATAGCGTGTATATAAAAATATAGCGTGTAACTTTTATATGTTATAAACTACAGAGTTTTGCAAGTTTGCTGCGACCCAGTAGATAGCATACTTGCATTAAATTGATTGCTTCTCAAAATTTATCTTAAATTGGAAGAGAGTTAAATGTGCGTCCCTTAACATGACATAAAAAACAGAATGAGTGGGGATCCTTAACAAAACTCAATATTCTCTACTGGCTGCATAATCAAAAAAAGAGTAAAAATCGCTTCTCTTTTAAGATGTATCTGTGATGCAGATCTCTAAGATCAATAGTGTATGCTGTATATGCATAGATATATTTTATTTATACTTTTTTAAATTAAGTATTTTACTAAAAAAGTTTATTTTTTACATCAATTTTTGTTAGTATAATTAAATGATTATATATCATATTTTCATTCATTTATTTATAAAAACGAATTATTATAGAAATATACAGGGCCGACGACACTGGTAGGGGGGGGGCAGGGTAGCACGTCCCCCCTCGATATAACAATATTTAAACAAAAATATAATCCTAAACTTAACCCTCCTTCGACCCAAATCAATAATTGATGTTGCGCCGCTAACTTGCATGTTTGTCAGTCGATGCATGTATTTCTCGCTTTTAAAAGTGAAAAGTACATGGATTGACTGACAAACATGCAAGTTAGTAACATTTTATGAAAATTTTGGCGCAACATTTTATGAAAATTTACATAAAATTTTCATAAATTGTGGCGCAACATTTTATGAAAACTTTCATAAAAGTTGACTTTTTTATTTAAAAAAAAAGTCACCATCAAAAAGTTACAAGATAAACGAAAATCTCTCTGTAAATTTTTTTTCTTTGTAAGTATAAGTTTTTTCATAAAATGTGTCTGTTTAGGGAAAAGCCATATATATATATATATATATATATATATATATATATATATATATATATATATATATATATATATATATATATATATATAATATATATATATATATATATATATATATATATATATATATAATATATATATATATATATATATATATATATATATATATATATGGCTTTTTTCATAGTTGAGTAACGCATCATGCGGAGATATTTTCTCCAATGGTTCTTCCATAACTCAGAGAATTGTTGCTCTTACTTTAAAATAATCCTGATTAAAAACACTACAAGAAGTTAAATACAATTTTAATGTCTTAATACTAAAACAAGATAAAAATAATATGATTTTAGCGGCACAAAAAAAAGTGTTTTTTAGCAGCATATTTAAGTAACGAAACAAGCGATAACTAAGACCATGTTTCAAAAATTTATTTATATATATTTATAGTTATTATATTTATATATATTTAGTTATAATTATATATATTTATAGTTATTATATTTATTATATTTAGTGATATATTTATATCAACTTTTTTGCTCATCTTGAGATATCGTTGTACTAAGATTACAAATTTTAAAAAAACAAAGAATGATGAAAAATCGAAAAGAAATTAATATAAATATAAAACGTTCAGTGAACGACCTACGAATAAAAAAATAGAAACACATAAAAACAATATTTTAAAAACATTACTTATATTTTAAATTGCGCAGATATTACTTATTTAGATTTTATAAGAGATAAAATAAAGGATTTGACAATCTGTTGTGGTTGTTATGCGCGTTGCTAGGAATAATTATTAACATAAGATGATGTTTTAAATATGTTTACATTTTTTTTTTTTTTTTTACCATTGTTTTTGATTGGATAAATAATCTATTTTTCCAAAAGTTTCAATTTTTTCAAGATTTGTTTACTATACATTTAAAATCAGTGCCAGGCTCTTCAATACAAGTATTTTTTTATTAAAAAAAACATGATTAACTACTAAAACTATACCATGATTTTGAAAGATTTTCGACTTCGTTTTTTTGCAGCTAGTCTATTAAACTCCTTGGCTTCAGGCACTTTATCAAAGCGTTTTCTCCAATTTTTAAAATTTTTAGCCTTATAGTATGAGAATTTTTCAAATAATAGTTGTTTTACATTATGTTACTTTTTGTGTATTTATCTCAGCGGTTTAAAACTGCTTTTTTTTTTTTTTTTGAATCGTAGTTTTGCTTTTTTTCAAATCTTTTTAGTCTATGTAAACTATTAGGTTTTCTCTACCTGTGTTAAAATACTTTGAAATATAAAATATCAACAGTTTGCATGTGTTTTTTGAAATGTTTCACAAATTTGAAATGCATCTCTCATAGGCGCGATTAAACGCGTACAGTTCACAAACAAATTTTTATATTATTTCAGATTCAACTTTAGGAGGCATTAAACGCACAAGTGTGAAATAATGACATAATCTAAATCAGAGAATGATAGTATCGAAATTTTACGCTGTTACTCTATTACAATCTGAATTTAAAGTACAATACAATTAAAAATTGGATACCAACAAAGTATACTGCTTGTTTTTCCGTTTGAAAAAATGTAATGAATAAATAAATGCAAAGAAAAACATCATACATGAGATTTGGAAATCAATGTACCAGATAAGTAAAGATAAGCTGTTGTGATTCCAGAGTAGCAGCTGTTTTCCGATGATTGAATCGATTAAAAATAAAATTTTGTTGCGTGATTTTTTGGAAAATTAAACTTCATTGTAACAATTAATTACTTCTTTTTATTATTATTATTTATTTAAAATATTTTGCCGTTTAAAGATATTACAATAACCGGATATATTTTACAATTTTTATATTAGTAACAACATAACTTCTAGAAGATCATGAGGATCTTGTCATAAAGCCCTTTACAATATATGGTTAATTTTTAATAAAAACATAATGTCTGTAGTGAAATAATAATACACCTTTATGCAAAAACATTTAAAAACCAAAATAAAATGTTAAAAAGCCAAGATAAAATGTTAAACCAAATAATATACAAAATAGAACAACAACAAACAAACAAAAATAGCAATTAAAGATAAATCAGGATATTTTCAAATCAAAAATATAATATTTTTAAGTTTTTGTTTGAATTAAGCAAAAGTCAGTTGAGTAGAAAAATCAAAATTTGGTAAGACTTCTAAAACCATACTTTAGGTAAGCCAATAAAGTTTTGAACATGCTGGAAACTGACCCGAATATTCTATACACATAGAATCGTTTTAAAAAATAAAAAGAAATTGGTTTGATATTCTGCACAACGTTGTTACTTTTAATTTCTAATTCATTAATGAGAAAACACAATCAAAGTGTCATAAATATTTAAATAAAAAATAAAAAAATAATAAGTTTTTTAAACACAAAGTTTATCTTATATATTGACAAACTATCTATGTATTGTTCTAATTTATTTTTTTCGTTGTGATTTTAATATTTTTGCAGTTGCCATGTTAACTCATGTCAAATAAAGCATGTGATAAATGGGATGTGATAATTATTAGAGGATAGGGTTTTTTAAGTATCCGGCTGGAGACCGGATAACCAGATAAATCAAAAGTATCCGGCCGGATATTTTAAAGGTTTTTTAATTTGATTTAAAGAGCCAATGTTTTTTTTTTTTTTTTTTTTTTTTTATCAAAACCTTATTTTAATAATATACAGGTCAACGTTTTTTTTATTTATCAAGTCAAATATTATAAAACATCATCGCGGTAATCATTGTAAAATGACAAGTCTTGTTTGTAGCTTTTTAAAATTAATGATCCATCTGAATCGATTACAGTTTGTATTCTTTGTGGAAAGCAGAGTAAGGGATATAATAATTCTGGTCAATAATTGTTTTCTACAATTCCACTGCCCAATTAAGTTAAAAAAATTTATTTAAAATTTAATTAAGAGGAAAGAAAAAAATTTAACAGTCAATCTCTTAAACTTCACAAAAACATTCTTAAGATAGCATGCTAAGGTAACATGTAGCTAATTGTAAAAGAAATGTAAAATATTATTGTATTTAGTATATATTTTATAGTATTTTTTTTTAAGGATAGTATTTAATCGAAAAAGATATGGAATGTTAATGATGAAAATACATAAATACAAAATAAATTTTAAAAAATAGATACGATGATTGCTTTAGATAACAAACCATTCAGTATTAATAAAAATGATGGATTTATTGGTTTAATGCCTCATTTACTGCTTAGGTACCGTCAACGGGGGTGATTATGAACGCTTTTTAAACATTTTCGCATTGTATGTAAAACTGTTAGCCTAATCGCTAGCTTTTTTTAACAAAACATTTTGCTATCTAGCTTCCAGGAAAGGTTTTAGGCCTGATTAATACTATGCAGTAAATGCATAAATTTTTCTTATTTTATACGAGTATGTTCTTATTTTTATAACGTGTTTAGAGTGGACTGCTGAATCGAGGTGATTTTGAACACTTTATAATGTTTTTATTTCATAGATTGTGGATAGATTAGTGGTTGTTAGTGATCAATCAGATAACAAAAAGTGTATTTTAGTATGTACTAGATCTTTTATTTCTATTTGGTTTAAAAAACTGCATACTAAATTTAAAATTTTAAACATAAAACAGAACATCAACCATCACGATCCTCTAAGTTCTTATGGCTTGCATATTAAGTAAATTTTTTTAATATAAAGCTCATAATATTTATCTTTTTATAGATTAGGCCACAACACTGGAGATTTGCTGCATTTTTGCGTTGAATCCTCGCGTCATTGCTTAGCTCTACCCGTTTTTTGTACCAATCACAGTACCAATCACTAACTTTTTTGTTGAGCATCATGGCATTAACTCATCTAAACAATGGATTCTTTTTCCTGGTTCCGCCTTTAGACCACCTGTTTTTTTGTTTTGCAGGTTGGTTTGTGCTTAAGCCTAGATTGTTCTTAAGAATATCTAAAATCAATTCGTTAAAAACCATTACGGTTTTTTTCTCTTTCCTGGAAAACATTTTATTGCTTCTGTTTTGTTCATAGGTTAGAACCCTGTTAAAATTGAAATTCAAAATTTTAAATTTGTGACCACAAAGTGTTATCTAATTTGTTTAAAAGTGTAGGTATGTGTTCTTTTAGAATAACTTTGAAACAAATTTCGCTTCTCCACTTTGAAAAAATACTCCTCCACGAATGCTTTAATCCTCTAAATACAGCAAAATACAGTTGTTGGCAGAGTTGGGTTGCATTTGGGGGCATTGTTATGAACTTGATTTCTTGTTGAATTGTAGCTTCAAAATTTTAAGAACCAAGATTATCACTAATTAGCAATGTTGTTTCGGTTTAAATACTCAAGATTATCACTTCAATCAAACTACCCATTAGGGGTGATATCGTATACAGTTCTAGGTGGTCCACCTTAAGTCCAACCTTGGTAAAGATTCTTTACTTTATAAACATTCATAAGGATGAAGGAAGGGGGGGCAAAAATTAAACAAGTTAAATGAGACGAATGTTCTTATTTTTTTTAACGCTGTGCTAATAGCCACAACTAACAATTACAGATTTGGATCCTGGATTATCTGTAGTATTGGTTATATTTAGTATTTCAAAGAGTAATTTATTATTCAGAAAAAAACTTTAATTATTCGCTTGTTAAATCTTCATACTGAGATCATTATATTGACTGCCTCTTTTGAAAAAGACAACGTCGTTTCGATCTAGAACTACTTATGTATGGGTCTGAACTCAATAGCAGTCTAATTAATACATCTCTATTGCAATCGATAAAAGAAAACTTTCTACTATTTTTTCTGTACTGCCAAAAGTGTTTGTTTTGAACTTCAGCTGCCTCCTCAGATAACTAGCAGATAAGGAGGATTGCATAAGTTATTACTTCGGCGCCATGCATTAATACATTATGCATAGTTGAAGGTATGGAATACCAGCCATAAAGATTGACTTTTATCTCCTCGTCTGATCAATGTTGCCACTTTTATAAAAGTGTTTTATAAGCTAAATGAAGATGCGATTCGAATAAGCGCATATTTGCATAAAGAATTGAGAGTACAAATGAGATGGCTTCTGTATTGATTTGCTGTTTATTAATAAATTTTAAAGCAAAGTTAAATACTTTTTGGTATTTCTTTGCTCTGGTAGGTGTGGCAGTAATTTCTTTAACAAGTTTTACAACATCAATATTTCCTGAAAGTGCTGGCTCAATCTAGCTGCAAATGTTAACTCATCAACAGATACCTGCTCGCGTAGATCCATAGTTTTTTGACGTTTACTGCAATTACCTAAGCACTATAAATAATTTTGATAGGCGTTCAGATTTCTGTCAAACGTTTATTGACCAATAAACAAAAAAGTTTGTTTTAGTTTGAAGAGGAAATAATAAAATAATAAAACCTCAATATCTATTATGTGGTGTGGCTCTACTTCTCGAGTAATACAACCACCTATGGTAGTTTATAGAGCATTAAACGTTTATAAAAGTTGGGTGACAAGAGGGCCACACGGAACAGTTGCACAAAATCAGGTTGGTTTGATATGCAAACAAAAAGTGATTTAAGTTATGCTTTTTGCCAAACGTTCAACATTTGAATGGACCTAAACTTCTTTTAGGAGATAACTTAGCCTCTCATTTTAATACAGACGTTATTGAATTAGCAAAAGAAGACAATGTTTATTTCGTTATGATGTTATCTAATGCCACGCATGTAATGCAGCCATTAGAGGTATCTGCCAATGATCCAATGAAGTGATGTTGGAAAGCGAGTGGAGGAAACAAAGCAGGAAATCTGGATGTTTTCCCAAAAAAAATTTTCCAGCTCTACTAAAAAGTTTAACTACTAAGTTGGAAGACACTGTTTGTCAGAATTTGATATCTGGATTTCGTACATATGAACTATATTCAATGAATCGTATAAAGGTTTTAAGTAAAATTATGTACCACGCAGCTGATCTGAAAGAATTTATTTTAATTAATTCTGTTACACATTTATTTTTAACAATTATCTTACACATAGGACTGGCTGTGAATGCTGTGATCGTTGATATCATTCAAAATATTTGGAAAATACCATGTCCCCTGATTGCATTGAATACCTAAAACAATAGATTACCTTGTATTTTTTTTAAATTTGTGTATTATTTACTTTACAATATTCAGTAGCTATAATCATAACAAAAAAGTTCATTAACCGATTCTTCATTATTAATAATTATGTATAAGTTAATTTAAATAGTTAGTTCATCAATATTTGTTTTCATTTTCAGATAATTAAGAAGAGCACTGTATTTAATGATTAAGTTTTCTGTTTTATTAACCAGTTCTGATAATATATGTTTCTTGTTAAAATATGTAGAAATATTGACTTGTTTTCTTTTCGCAGTAGTTTCCTTTTTACTATTTCGATTGGCATTGCTCATTAAAAAAGTAAAACTTTAAAATAGCGCTTGCAATACAACACATAAAACTTTAAAATATCATTTAAAATTTTAAAAAGTAAATTTAGAATTGAAAAATAAAAATAAAGCAAATATATGATTATAAATGGCCGATTATATTAATTAAACAGATACAAAAACTCCAGTGCAAACGACCATCCGCTTTAGAACACATTAAGTTACAATATATTAAAAACATTTTGTAAAACGCACAAAGCATTGTTGCATTTTTAAAATAAAACTAACTAAAACTAAGTTATGCAGCATAACTTGATCATATGCGTATATGCAAAACTTACGCATTTAAAGGTTATTGATATATTTTCTTACTTGCCTTAAAAAAATATATAACATGGTCCTAAAGAGGGAGAGGGGGGCTACTACCCTAATGGCTCTCCCCTTAAACCTGCCACTGTTAACATACTGTATTATGTTTTGTTGTTTATCTCTGCTCCAAATAACTTTTCTCTAAAGTAAAAAAATAAAAAAAAATCATAAACAGTAGACAGTATGAGAAATAAACATTATTATTTATCAATTACTTATGGCTTTTTTATGTATGATAAATACATTAAATTTATACTACTATGTAGAATAAATTCAAAACTAAAAAGTATTAAGCAAGTTAAACCAGATTAGATAAACACATTGCGTAAGAAAAGATTTGCAGTGTCTAACGATGTTTGAAAGATCATGTTCAGTAATGTGCTCACAACCGTTCCTCATTCGTTCTAATAAATTATTGTTTCAGATCGGAGCATTTGTCCTCTTTTAGTATATTTAATTTCCAACAATTTCTCTTCACAAGGATTTAGAAAAGGTAAGTATCGGGGTAAAAACGAATATCACAGGGATAACTATCATAAACAACTGAATAATGAAAGTTAACGTTGTCCATCCTCAAGATAAGCTCTTCTTTCTCCCCCAAAATACTTTTAAAGATATATGCTGTCACTCTTACGCCAATTATTGCTTCACTGTGGACTATGTTTAAACAATTTAATACTAATATCACGACAATGTTACGGCCTCTTGACGTTGATTTGGGGTCGTTCTTCGGTGACTGTATCCGTAGTTTCTTATCTTATGAAGATTGAACGGACTTTCATCAATACAAATGATATTTTTTTAACGTTGTTAAAAAAATATCATTTGTATTGATGTCAAGTTTAAACACCATGAAACATCTTTTTCTTTCCTCTTTTACCTCTGCAGTATTGCGTCTTTCACTAATGGTTCTTAAAATTTTATATGTATAGTTCAATTTTTTAACCATCACCTAAATGTAGAGACATTGACATCAACTCCCAATTCTACCCTTTATCTTGTATATATTTCAGTTTCTGTTATCTCCAATTAACGCATGTAGCCTACTTCTTATTTCTTCAGTACAACCTGACTGTCGAAAACCACCTCTAATACCACAAATAATGGTACCTGTTGATATATATCGATTGGCCTGGCGTCGTATTTAAGTCTCATTTCTATAAACGAGTTCCGATACTTCTTTTACAATTTTTCTTATCGTTAATTACAAGATTAATGATCAAATTTCTTATTTCAATATTAATTTCATTGTTTTCGTACGTAAAAAAAAACCGGTGGTAAAAATTTCATTATACACTGGCGCGCCCTAAAATATAAGTTTCCCCTTACAAAATTCTGCGATGAGAGTTCCTCATGTTCAAAATCCTAAAATGTAATTTGACACAAAAGGACTTTATCTCATATATATCTCATTTTAACGGCAATTACTAATTTAAAATTTATTTTTAACCGGTCACGTTAGTTAAGTTTTTAATATTTTTTTTTAATTTTTAATGTTTTAATCTGTATCTATTAAGCGATTTAGCATTAGATTAATTAAATTTGGAAAAATTTAATTATTTTAAATAGTAGTTGTAAAATATCTTTGATTTTTAAAAGATTCGCTAGAAAATTATAAATGCGCTATCACTAAGGAGTGATAATCATTATGTACAAATTATTTATCTAACCATTATGAAATAGGCCGGGTGAATAAAAATGAGCAATTGCATTTACTCAGTAATCGGTCAGCTTTACGTGAATAAAAACTTCAGGAGTTTTTGTAAAATGTTTATTTACGTAAATTTATGCAATTTACTCAGTAGTTGCTAAGGTTAACGTGATTAAAATGCAAAATGCTTACGTGATATTATTTTCGTGATTATAATTATTCACGTAAAGCTGACCAATTACTGAGTAAAAGGAATTGTGCATTTTTATTCACCCGGCCTAATGATCATTTAAATAGTTGCACATAATTTATGTATAAACTATTTATATTATATATTAAATAGTATATGTTATAAAAAATCAAAAAAAAAAAAGTTAAATAAGTATTGTTATTATGTATAAAGTGGGCTCACCACTTTTTTTTTTTAGGAGTTCCTCATATTTCTATTTCCATTAATTTACTACAAGGTTACCTATGTAATAAATGTTACAATTATCATCAATGTGCTTGCATTCATTATCATAATGAGTGCAAGCTTATTGATGATAATGGTGAGTCCAAATTCAATAAAGTTTGTAACTAACAACTGTAAAATCGGCACTACAAAAATTACTTTGAAAACTTGCTACTAGATTACCTGGTGTAGTTTGCTTTGCAGGCAACCTATATCTAGGTAGCCTATTCAATAAACAGTCTAAAGTGTCTTGAAGAAAAAGTTAGAAATTTATTTATTGATCTCATTGATTCAATAGTTAAAACTTCTCTAGAAAAATATTTTTATTCAATAAAAACTTTTACTAAACTTTTTCAGTCAAAATGTTGACAATTGAGTTTTTTTATTATTTTGAATTTAGTTTCATTGTATAAAACTGAATTAGAAATAATAAAAGCTGTCATTGTAAAGTGTAATTTGTATTGTAATACAATGTAATATGTAATAATGTAAGATTTAATATGGTAAAAATGTAATGTAAATTGTAATACAATAAAACTAAATTCAAAAGTATAAAAAATTTGTGTCAGCATTTATACTGAAAAAATTTCGAAAAATTTTTAAATGAATGGATGGCGAAGTTTTTTTACCAAACCCATAAACAATGTTGAGAAAAAAGTTAACATTAAAATGCCTCATTTTTGGAACTGTGTTATTTGATATTTTCATATTTTAAAAATCATTTTCATAGTTACACTTCACATTTTATAAATCTTTCATCATATATGGTGATCATGGTAACAAAAATAAGTACTTCATTTGTTCCATGAATTATGCAGAGGATTCTGACTACTTTAAAAGAATAAAATTTTATGAGGTGTTTGATGATATGCCAATCAAATACCACTTGGGTGTTTATTTATATTGTCATTATTTTTTTAGTCTTTTTTATGAAACTTTCAGTCACTGCACATATATATGCTTATAGATTAGGATTTATGATCTTATCTTTTTTTCTATAATAATAATAATAACTATAATTTATAATGGTAATTATGCAGCCATGGTGTAGTGGTTAGAGTTCATACTTTAGAACTGGAAATCAATGGTTTGAAGACGGCTCTAGCCATATGCATCATTAGTAAAAAAGGCAACATGAAGTTCCTGGTTAAATGTTGTTCCACAGTGCTCTGGGATAAAATCATTAGGACTTCTTGGAGCACCTAAATAATCAAAAAAGTGATAATTTTATAATATTTATTATAATTCTTTATTCCTAATTTGAATAATTTTAACAGGATGTTTCTGCACTTTTATTGTTGAGATCATTAAATAAACTTTTGTTCATTTAATGATCTCAGAAATATCTTAAATTTATGATGATGGGCTAAACTCTTAAAAGTTTTGATTTTTCTTGATTTGTCTTATGTACTTATGCAGTATGCACAGGTTTCATAATTCTGGCATAACATTGATTAGTTTAAGGTCTAAAGAAAAATTTTTGTTACCAAGTAATTTTAAGTTGAATCCCAAGTTTCTTTAAAGAAATTTTGTTCAACCTTAATTGATCCTTAGCCTTAATCAATGCAAATTAACTCTGACTCTAGGAAGACTTTTATTCTCTGTTTGCATATTTCATTAATGAGTTCATGTATATATTCCACATGAACTCTATCATTCTTAACTACAGTTTAGTTTTCAAAGTCTTGAAATAGTAGCTCACAAAATTATCTAGGATGTTTCTGCACTTTTTACCGTACAAAATATTTATTTTATCATTTTTTTAAATTGTGAATGGTAACTGTCAATATTTGTTTGTTTGGTATTTTTAAAGGATAATAAGCAATTACTTAAAATATTAAATATAATAATAAAGTTAGGGTACAAATATCAATCATAGAGTTGATTAAGTTTTTTTTAAACTCTGCAAAATGTAAAACAAAGTACAGTAAAAACAATAAAAGTAAAAAAATCTTCTTAAAAAAAAAGTTTAATTGATCTTGATATTGCTGTCTTGCATTTTATACACAGAGCAGTGGACATGTTGTTTATATTTACATCTAAAGCCTTTGTCTATATTGTTGATATATATATTGATTATACTACTTTAACCTTCCTGGTATTTTATTTTTCTCTTATTATTTGAGAGTACTATGTTCTTAAATGATGCGATCAAATACACAAAGTAAAAAACATAGACAAAGTTATAAATCAATTTTAATTAGCTTTTGCATTGCGCTCTTCTTCATAAAAAGGAGAATTATTATGAATTGTTAACTACCATTAACTTAGGGATTATGGTGGCTTTTTTGGTGAATTGAGATTAGATAATTTGCAAACATGGAGAAAGCTTTAAATTTAAGTACACTTATGCTTAATTCAAATTATGTTTTGCAAAAACTTGCAGCGGTTGGAATCTAGAAACAAAAATATCTTTATACTATTATTATTTTAAACTAAATTTATATTACTTGGCCAATTTTTAGTGTAATCTAATGATATTTTAGTGTTTGAAAGTCATGCGTAAAGTATTCTTAGACACTTTATCTGAGAACATTATCGAATGATTTAGTTAATACATGCAAAGAGATAAGCATTTATTACATACAACAATGTTAAACAACCATTTAATTTATTAAAAGTTCACTTTTTATATATTAAATAATACTTGTTTGACTTATTGTACAACTTTGTGTGTTTTTATTGTACAACTTTGTGTATTTTTATTGTACAACTTTGTGTATCTTTATTGTACAACTTTGTGTGTTTTTATTGTACAACTTTGTGTATTTTTATTGTACAACTTTGTGTATTTTTATTGTACAACTTTGTGTATTTTTATTGTACAACTTTGTGTATTTTTATTATTAAATAATCTTTTGTTATTGTATTTTATTTAATAATAGTAGATTATTATTTTTAATTTTGAGTAATTAGTTTATGTATAATATAATTAAAGGAAATATATTTAAATATCTTTAGGTTACTAGGTTTTTAAACAATGAATAAAATATTTATAGGACAGAATGTGAAAAAAATACTCTTGGTGCATTCAAATAAAACATTTCTTAAGAAGTAAGTAATTTTAAAATTTATTATTTAATATATTATCTATATACGATAGTTATATATAAATAAATAGATAATTTTAAAGAAGTAAATAATTTTTAAAATTTATTATTATAAGCCTAATTAGATGATTTTTTATTCAAAAAATAGATAATTTTAAAGAAGTAAATAATTTTTAAAATTTATTATTATAAGCCTAATTAGATGATTTTTTATTCAAAAAATGTTCATCAAGTATATGAAGACTATACTTTTTGTGATATTTAGCACCAATCTTACAAAAAAAGGTACCCTGGAACACTTGAAAATAAAAAATATACCTAGCAAAACCATCTTTGAAACAATCTTCTTTGCTTTTAAAAGATTATATTTTCCTTGATTATAAAAAAGTTCTGATTATAAAAAAGATAATGAAATCAATTGGATTACCAGAAAAATAAATTAAAAAAACTTTAAGCACCTCAAAATCAGGTCTAATGACTGTAATAAATATTAGCTGAGACAGGCAGCACACAAATTTAAAAAGACAAGTGTCAGTTACTATAATTTGATAAAGAACCAATTCGAATGCATTGCATCAAGAAAGGACTAGTACCTTTTATTAAACAATATCATAATGATGACTAATATTTATTTTGGTCTGACCAGACTTTATTACATTATACCAAAACAATGGGATTGTTCTTTGAAAAGCACTCTGTAAATTATGTGACAAAAGTGGATAACCCACAAAATCTCCTAAAATATTTCTCAAATGAGGATTTATGGAGAATTCTATAGTGATTGGGCTATACCAAGAACTAGGAAGCAAAAATTCTGAAATAACTTCGTATTAGGATAAAGAACTGCCTCAAGAATGTTGACAAGAACCTCGCATTACCAAGTCAACTTGTCCTGGAATTAAGAAAATCTGATAGAAATTTAATATGAAAGTAATAAAAAACTCTTAAAGAATAAATACTCTATAGAAATAAATTTTTGTGAATCTTCTTCATATCATAAACAAGGTTTTTAAATCTTTAACTAACAAAGACTTGACCTCTCATCTTGAATCTAATAACATACTTTTTGGTCATCAATATGGACTTCCATCTTCTGGTTCTACTGCTGATTTATTAACGGTAATAACTGATAGGTTTTATTGTGCATTAGATAGATGTGGAGAGAAAAAAATCCATATTGATTACCAGAAAGATCATCAATATGGATTTCGATCTTCTTGTTCTACTAATGAATTGTTCCTTACTGATTGTAGTATAAAAGTTGTCCTCAATGGACAGCACTCTTCTTCATTTCCTGTAACTTCAGGGTTCCTCAAGGTTTTATCCTTAGCCCCATATTTTTTTAGTTTACATTAACAATCTCCCAGATATTCTCACATCTAAGGCGGCATTGCTGGCTGATGATACTACTATTTATTCCTGCATTGACAAAAAGCCAACACTCTCTGATTGCTTAGAGGGGGCATTTGAGCCTGAAAAGGATCTCACTGCTACAGCATGGGGCTTGCAGTAGCTGATGAACTTTAACTCAGATAAGTCTAATTTTTTTTTTTGCTAATTGCTATTGAATAATCTTCCTATATTTATGAACAGTAATATACTTGATGAGTCATCTACCCTTCGTCTTCTAGGATTAACTTCTACTTCTGATTTTTCTTGGAAACTATATATCAAATCTGTTGCAAAGTTAGCATCTGCTAAGCTTGCATCTCTTTATTGTGCTTGCCACTTTCTTACTTCTATATTCTATTTTTATTTTTTATAAATCTCTACTCTGTCCTTGTATAGAGTATTGTTGCCATATCTGGAGCAAATCTTCAAATGATGCCCTTTCTTTCTTAGACAAGGTACAAAAAAATATAAAGATAGTTGGACCTGCTCTTGCAGCCAACCTTTAACCATTGTCACATAGTCGTATGTTGCTTCTCTTTCTCTTTTCTATAAATACTATGATGAGCACTGCTCTAAAGTACTAGTGTCTCTTGTGCCATCTACTAAAATTTATTAAACTTGTCTTTCAATTAAGTCTCATCCTTTTACTGTGGCAGTTCCTAAGTGCTCCAAAAGTTCTTATTTGTCTAGTTTTTTCCTCGAACATCAGTTCTTTGGTATTTGCTTCCTTCATCTTGTTTACCTGATTCATACAATTTGCAATATTTTAAGTCGTCTTGTTTTATAAACTTCATCTTTTCTCTTCCAGCAACTTCCAACTCTAATAGTGGTTGCTTGCAGCCTTGTTGAAAGTGAAGATGTTAAAAAAAGAATTAATGTTTAGCCAAGATACTGAAAGGTGAAGTGAAAGAATACATCAGGCAATAACCCCTTGGTTAATATGGTTAATCCTAAATAAAGATGTAAAGATTTAAATAATAAAGAAATAGAGATTGGAATGGACTAAACAGCTTCAAAAAATTCAGATTTACTTTAACTTTTGGTTAATTTTAAAAGCAGAAGTTGCACAAAGTTTAAGTTTCATGATAATTTTTTAAAACTTTAAAACTATGCGAGTTGTGCAAATCTCAAAATAATTGTGTGAATCAGGAATTACTGAAAGTTGTTGACCAGTTACTACTGTTGCTTTATCTGCAGGTGTTGAAAGAACATTTTCATAATTTGGTCTTGTGCATTTAAACATTAGAAACAGACTCAGAATTGAGAAAACAGGCAATTTGGTTTAAAAAAATTCTTAAGTTTAGAAAACATTGAAGTTAATGAACTTATTTGAAATTAATGAAAACTTAAATGAAATTAATTTAGAGTTAATTAATTTAGATAATTTTTAAATAATAAGCATTAATTTTTTTTTTTAATTTTTCAAATTATATCATTTTGATTTTATATTATAGTTTAACTTAATTTGTTTTCTTTTTAATGTAGGGTAATTCAATATAAAAAAAACAACCCGGATTTAACTTTAAAAAATCCGATCTAAATCAAAAAAATATATATTTTTTTGATTTATTAAATAAAAATTGTGGTTTATATTAACTTTGGTTATTCCCAATAATAGTTCTTTCACATTTTTTTTGAAACAATAAAATTGAATTGTGAAATATACAGACATGCTTTTGGTCAACCACAAATATCAACCACAAATAGCATAAGAGCAAAGAAGTTTACTGTGTGTTAAACTTGCAAACATTGCTAATGAAATAATTACATCTTCGCTAGTCAATATTACATTATGCATTTTGAAATCACATAAGGAGCCCTTTGTTACAACTTCGAATTGATTAAGAGGACCAAGACTTATATATAGCTTATGTTTAGATTGTTGCTTAGGGTGCTCTGCCCTATCTATGATAGAGTAAAATTTTTTAATAATTTCAAACATGACTAGAATACCTAAAAGTATTTAACTTAGAAAACCAACATTACTACAAAATTATTTTAATCTTTTACAAATATTTTAAAATTTTTTTTTTTTTTTTTTTAATATTTTTGGTTTTTGAAGTAACTTTTCATCTGTTGAATGATGCATATTTCAAAATTTACTAGAATTAAATTAGTCTCACAAAGACTCCAATAATCAAATGCTTAATCTTCATAGTAAAATCAGATTGGAGCCCTTTGATTATTCTTTTATGCAGGTTTCTATAGGGTCATTCCTTATGAAATCATTTAAAAAAATAAAAAAACAATTGTCGCCCATAGGTTTTAGGATAGGTTTAATTTTATATCATTTGCTGTCCATATTAAATAATTGATAACTGCAAGAATTACAGCTGAAAATATACATGGATTGTTGAGATATCGTCAGTTGAAATAATGCTGGTTCAGCATTTTTGTGGTTATCTGAAGAGACAACAAAGTATATAATTTCTGGATAATGGTTTGGAGGAATTTCCTAAAATTTAAAATCCGAATAGATTTTTGCTTGAGGAATTAAAATAAACTCTTAGAGCTTGATAGTCTCAAGAAATGCCTCGTGTATCCTTGTGTATATTTACTTATATTAGAACATCCTCGTGTATCGTGTATCCATTTTTTTTCAAATTTATTGGCTGTAAATGATGATAATCAATAAAATTATGATACATCTTTGTGAAAGAAACTGTTCTACCATCTATATATCTTTTTTTCTAATTTTGCTCAAGTTTGGCCCTTTAAAAATAACTTTAAAAAAATGCCAGTTATTTTGGCTTTTTATTTTTAGTTATGAAAAAAGTACGTTAAATTAACGTCCAAAATCTGGCTATTAGTTACTTGTTTTAGACTTTCTTAACAAATTATTCTTATAAAAGTCACACCAATACCATCATGGGGAATTCACCATGGCTGGTAGCAAAAAGTACCCATTTAGCATTTAAATCAAAGTCTCTACTGTGATGAAAAAGATTGATAAGGTTTTTAAAGTTTTTAAATTGTGCAATACAGCCATCAAAAAAATACTTTACACATAATGCATCTGGTAGATTTTCTTTGATATAGAGTTATATCTTCTTAAATCTTATAAACAAATTCTGTGTCATGATTAATATTTTCTGAAAAATAATAAAAAGATTTTTGTTTGAGAAATGTTTTTTCTTGAAAGTAGATCAATTGTAAAAGTAAACACTTTTGTTCCCGTGATAACTTTCAACGTCATCCTGGACAACAAATTGATTGGACATCCTGGACAGGAAATTGATTATTTTCAGTAAAAATTCCTAAAATTAAACATTCGTTTTAATTAATGTTTTCTTTACACTTAATCAAAAATCTACTTTGTGTTTTGCTATAAGTAAATATGTGGTAAGGTTGTCAATGCAACATAAGAAATCATTAATCTCATCTAGTGACAATGATTGTATCAGTAGTGTTGTATGATCAGTCTTTTTGTTTGAATACTACATCTTCCTCTAGCTTATGGTCTATAAACTCATGCAGTAAACAACTTTTTAATGTTTGAATACCAGAGCATAGCTTAAATCGGTGCAGCATACATTTTGTATTTTGGTGATGATGTATACACATACATTGTGTGTACATGATGCATTAGTTGTAATGCACCTCTTAGGTTTCAAAGTAAAAAACTTTGAGAAACTGATCTTGACATTAGAATAGTTTTTTTTAAATGCAACATGTAATTCATTAAGATTGAGAAGTAAAATTTGTTTTGAACATGTTAGTTTTTCTTAAGACTAAAAAAATCCTTTTTCCTGTCATAATTCTTGAAAACTCATCATTTTGATAAAAGTTAATTACTAACTACTAATTAAGGTCTATCTGAGGAAATAGGGTTTTCAATTTTTTTTCCTAGAAATGGTAGAATCCCTTGCTCATTTTAAACATGTCTTGAAGTAGGTGTATATTCACATCATAAAGTTTTGCGCACATTACTTACAAATTTTATACAGCTACAAATTTCAACAACTTAATAAAAGAAAGTTACATGCAACTACAAGTAAAATTTTTAGTTTCGGTAAGCACTTACACAAATACAAATAATCGCTGGATTTTAAAACACTGGTTTGTTTTCACTTGATATTAGCAAAGTTGATCAATCAAGATTACGAATTGCCCGTTTTAAGTACCATATCAGCCTGCTTTATCATCTTCATCCAAGCCAGTTTCATCATCCTCAACCAAGCCTGCTATCATTCTCATCCCAGCCAATATTATCATCATCTAACATTAGTCAGTATCAAATTCCAACAATTGCCAACTTCAAAATTTAACAACAACACCAATGACTCAATGTAAACACTTTACAGGAAGTCTCAAAGGTAATTTGAAAAATGTTTAATAGTACCGTACAGGCGGTTTGTATTGTTCAATTAGTTCTGAGTGTTAATTCTATTACTACTCAGAATAGATGTTTACTATTGATGGTGGTGAAGTTTTGATACTTGGAACAATTTCCTTAATAAAATGTCTGCGATCATGGATCATTGAGCAGTGGATGCAAGTTGACAATCAGTTTTTAGAATTGGGTTGTTTACATCAGCTCTGATGTTGTTAGTTTTCATGTGCTATGGTTATCAATTTAGAAACACAATTTAGAACTTTTGGAAGGTTGGAATATTTCTCTAATGTTTATGATGCTCTACTCATGTTTATAAAGTAATATTTCTGCTATATTTTAAAAACATAGTGTATTTTTATGGTTTCAAACAAAGTGATCTGTTCAAGCGCATCTTCTTTCAGTTAGTGTTACATGTGTAAGTATCAACCTAGTCTACTAAAAAGTTAGGTCAGCCATTAGTTTGTTTTGTGGGCTAAATTTTGTTAATGTGCAAAGTAGTGATTCAATTGTGGAGAAAACTATATGGATTAGTGGTTTTAATTCAGTTTCTTTTCTCTTTGTATGACTAAGTTTTTAGCTTATCAAGCTATTTAATAGTAAAATATTTGTTGGAATTAAACAGTATTATAATTGATAAAATTTTCAGATTCTGGTATTAACATTTTGTTTTCTAATTGGTGTCCAAGGAGACAAAGTGAGGTTTGAAAAACTTATACTTTTCATTCTAAAATCATTGGTTGTTATTTTAAATGCTGTGATGTTCAGGTTATAAGATAATTTTTAAATGTTAAAATTTTAAATGCTGTAAGGCTTCTTT
>NC_061158.1:9202687-9302687 GCF_022113875.1 Hydra vulgaris | reverse complement strand
AAGTTTTCAGTTAACCTTTTCCTTTATTTTCAAGTAACTCATAATTTAATAGTGGTTGCTTGTTATCTTATTGGAAGTGAATTTGTTTTTAAAAATATATAAACACAACCCTCGGAATTAGGAAAAATGAGGTTGGCAATAATTTGAAGTCGGCAGTTAGGTTGGCATTGCCAAATTCGAAATTCAAAAATTCGAACCAAAAAGTCTTATTTTTAGCCAGGACCGGGGGTCGAATCATTCACTATTTAGGTAGGCTGTAGTCTTAAAAATTTTAAACTTTTTGATATTTGAAGTTATTTTAATAAAAATAGTCTTCAAAACTTCAAAATTTTAATTTGCAAATCTCTAAGTTTTGAAACTTTCATTTTGTGTAACAAAAAACTATGTGAAAGTGCAATTATCAGAGATACTACTAAATACCAAAATAAATTGAGTTTAAAGACCACAAAAATTTGATTTTTATTTTTGTAAGAATTTTGCAGAGAGAAGCATTAAAAGATGAGATTAAAAATTAGAAAAATAATATCTAATTTAATTATTTTATTAATAGCAATTAGGAAAATTTAGAAAGAGTATGTATTTAATAACATGATAGTGTTTTTCTTAATTTAAAGAAAAAATAAGCAAGGTTGTGAGTATTGAATAAGTAGCATAATTGATCATGGTGATGACCAATAACTGATCATGGTGATGACCAATAACTGATCATGCTGATGACCAATAACTGATCATGGTGATGATCAATAACTGATCATGGTGATGACCAATTATTGACTTTATTTTGGCTTTTTATCACTTGAACATACAGATTTGTTTTCACATATAGAAGTAGCATGTTTGAGAAAACTAAATAACATTTTTTATTTTAAACTTGCAAGGTGAATTTTGAACAAAAATTGTGTCTTGGATGGTTTCTCTTTTTCAGGTTCTTGTTGCACTTAGTTATTTTTTAATTGAATCTAATTATGTTTTATTTCGGTTAAAAAATGCTATAAAAAGTATATGCAATTGGTAGCATTAAAAGATATTATTTCTTAATGTTAGGCAAAAATGCACAGTTTTTTGATTTTGGAACATGATTTCTAGATAACCAATTTTTTTACCAGTAGAGTAGAAATTCACTTAAAGTTGGTAAACCAGTTACAGAAAAAAAATGCTGCTATTATATTTCCGCAGACCACTATAATATTCCTGCAGAAGTAGATTTCCCTCTATGTAACATATTCTTGCTTAAAGGGCCAAATTTTAAGGCCCTATTTTTTAGGAATACAATTGAATTTTAAAAAAGAAGTTTTTCCAGGCGCAACATATTACTGTTTTCCACACCTGAAAATGACAAAAATTTAAAATAACCAGTCTAGACTTTTTTTAATAGTCAGATAATGACTATAAAATTATAAAAGATAAAAAAAAATAAGAAAAGAACGATATTCGTTATAATAGTTTAATGCCACTTTTCTAAAAGCCTTGAGGGGGGCTGAGCCCTGAGGTATATGTCATAATTGATTATGTTATGTAATTATATAAATTATCACAATTTCTTATATTATAGTTTGTATACTTTATAATATTATATAATTTAATTTTTTTTTGAATTTAGTGTGCCATCATTAAGATATGTAATAATGACTGAAGGGCCAGCAAAACAGTAAGCATTGTTAAGACATGTTGTAATTACTAAAAAAAAGTTTTTCAATTTTACATATTCAATACAAATAAGATAACACAGTATTATTGTTTTTTATTGTTTTTTTTTATTATTATTATTATTTTCTGTGTATAGAGGCACTTTTTCATTTGATGAACTGCTTTCCATGGGAGGATTTCAACAAAGACAAATGGTTTTCAGTTTAAAAAAGAAAATACAATTTGATAGTCCAGTTAATATTCAATTTACATCTGTGAGTTTAACATAAAGATGTTCTCTATATTTTTTTAGGTTTTTATAATTTATAACAATTTGCTATACATAACATTATATAATATATGCAAATATAATATTTTATATATATATATATATATATATATATATATATATATATATATATATATATATATATATATATATATATATATATATATATATATATATATATATATATCAGGCTTTTACAGGAAGACATGCGATTTCACATCTTTATATGACCACGCCAGTTACATTTGGCTATGACAGTTTGACTTCAGCTAATTTAAAAAACATTTTAGAAACGCGCTAAATAAAAAATATTCTAAAAAAGTGAAATTAATTACATCAAAACTTCTTAACAAATGTTTTATATTAGCAAAACGATTTTAAATAAAGTAACAATTTACTGAAAAAAAGTTGTGTTTTTTAAATATAATTGACAGTTGTATATATTTTTTTAATTTAAAACATATAAATTGTTTAAGTGTTCATTTCTAAAATAAAATAAAAAATTGTTTTGTTTTTTTAAATAATGACATTCTACGACTACAAAAGTCTCTTTAATGAATTTAAATATAAAAATGATTAAAGTTAATGCATTTAAAATGATAAACAAAATTTCGTTAAAAAAAAAGTTTTAGAAAACCGTTACAATTTAATAAGTTTGATCTTAAATGCTTTTATATTATTGAAACGCTTTTAATGAAGTAAAAAAAAAAACACTTCTAATTAATTAAAAAAAAAGTATTTATAAAATGTTTTTTTATTTTATTTATATAACTGTGTATTTTTTATGAGAAACATTTAACTTTTAAACATATTAAACAAATAAAAAATATATAAAAATGTTGAAACAAAGATTGAAAAGGTTTTTTAATGCGTAAATTAAATAGACTAAGCATTTTAGTTTGATGAGTTTTGTTTTAGTTGCGTTATATATATATATATATTTTGTAGCGCGTTTTTAAATTTTAAAAATATGCCGTGGTCAAATCGTCAAAACATTTTTTTTTTTTGCGTGGTCATATAAAGACATGAAATTGCACGTCTTCCTGTGAAAGCCTATATATATATATATATATATATATATATATATATATATATATATATATATATATATATATATATATATATATATATATATATATATATATATATATATTAATTTACTATACATAACATTATATAATATATACAAATATAATATAATATACTTTATAATGCACAATATAATGCACAATCAACGGTCTTCACCCAAGACTCCTAAAAAATTGCGCTACAGTCTTTGCCACACTGCTTACATTCGTCTACCGCAAGTTGCTTAAAGACAGCATAATATATATATATATATATATATATATATATATATATATATATATATATATATATATATATATATACATATATATATATATATATATATATATATATATATATATATATATATATATATATATATATATATATATATATTTATATATATATATATATATATATATATATATATATTGATATATTAGCATTGTTTTAATTTTCAGGGTACAACAGGTTTTCCAAAAGGTGTAACCTTAACTCACCACAACCTGGTAAATAATGGTTATATAGTTGGACATAACTTAAATGTAAGCTTGGTTACTCATACATTTTTTTTTTATAAAGATGGTTAGTACTAAATAAAATATTTATAAATAATATAATAGCAAAGATTATAATAAAGAATTTTATGTTTGTAGAAAAATCATGTAATGACACAAAACTACACTTTTATAAAAACTTTCTTAATTTTTTATTTTTGTTTGTTTGTTAAAACAGGGCTTGAAATAACAAACTATTTTGTTCTGGACAATTTGTCCGATAAATACTCAAGATTGGCTTACATGTCTGATAAAACCTAAAGAAATGCAGTGGAACACCATTCCTGACCATATTTAAAATATTTTATTTATTTCAACTTGACCAAAACTGCGCTTAAAACAAAAATAAAATTTAAAAGATAACTTATTTAAAAATAAAAAATCTTAAAGAAAAAGAAAAAACCTAAGATAATATCCGATATTCGGCAGCTATTCCGAGCCGAGTATTATTTATATGTGTGTATATACATATATATATATATATACACACTTACTAAAGCGTGTTTTGATAAGCATTTGCTCACTTTTTCTGCTTACCTTAAGCTATACCGTTTTTTTCGAAAAAGAAGAAGAAAAAACGAAGAATGATGAATGAAACGATTGCTTCCCCATCCCAAACCCTCAGTTGATGTAGCAGCACTCCACTGCAAGTCAGGCTATTTGTCAGTCAATGTATGTACTGAAGCCCCAGCAGCAGGCTATTTCAGTATGACGTCCGATTGCTTACCTTAGTACGCAATACTATTTATATATATATATATATATATATATATATATATATATATATATATATATATATATATATATATATATATATATATATATATATATATATAAATATATTATATATATATATATATATATATTTATATATACACACTTACTAAAGCGTATTTTTATAAGCATTTGCTCACTTTTTTTGCTTACCTTAATCCATACGGCTTTTTTAGAAAAAGAAGAAAAAAAACGAAGAATAATGAATGAAACGATTGCTTCCCCATCCCAAACCCTCAGTCGATGTAGCAGCACTCCACTGCGAGTCAGGCTATTTGTCAGTCAATGTATGTACTGAAGCCCTATTTCAATAATCGCTATTTCAGTATGACGTCAGATTGCTTACCTTGGCTATTTCAGTATGGTGAATTGTATATACATTTATATATACATATAGATATACATATATATATATACACTTACTAAAGCATATTTTTATAAGCATTTGCTCACTTTTGTTGGTTACCTTAATTCATACTGCTTTTATATATATATATATATATATATATATATATATATATATATATATATATATATATATATATATATATATATATATAATATATATATATATATATATATATATAAAATATATATATATATATATATATATATATATATATATATATATATATATATATATATATATATATATATATATATATATATATATATATATATATAAAAGCAGTATGAATTATACCTTTCATACTGCTTTTATATATATATATATATATATATAAAAGCAGTATGAAAGGTAACCAACAAAAGTGAGCAAATGCTTATAAAAATATGCTTTAGTAAGTGTATATATATATATATGTATATCTATATGTATATATAAATGTATATACATGTATATATATATGTATATATACATGTATATCTATATGTATATATACATGTATATCTATATGTATATATACATGTATAAATGTATCTCTGTATGTATATATACATATACAGTGTTGGCAAAAAGTATTGCAACTTTTTAAAAAAAACACATTAAACAAATACACAAGAGTATTATTAAAAGAAGTGTTCATATATAAATATCTAGTACTTAGAAGGCTGTCCATGGTTTTTCAACATACATTTGATACGGTTTGGCATCAACTGAACCAGTTTTTGACAAAGATATGGGGTGATTTCGGTGCACCACACCTTCTTAATGTTGTAAATGAGTTTTTCAATGCTTTTACTGTAATATTTTCTTACTTTTCTTTTCATCACTGTCCAGTGATTTTCATTGGGATTCAAATCTGGACTGTTGCCTGGCCAGTCCAGAACTTGAATCCCATTGTCAGTTAGCATTGTCCATTATGATTAAACTATACCTCTCAAAAAGCGAAAAAATGAAAATTTTCTATACTATTTATGGTATGACCATATTTATTTAATTTTTCTTACGAAACCATACCAAGTATGGTTTCGTAAGAAAAATTTATAATGCAGCATGTTTAACTTTAATGACTTTATTATTTTAACTTTAATGACTTATTAACTTTAATAATTTTATGTTTACATAGTGTGCTGCTGTTTGGTTTTATTTTTGTATGAATATATGATATATAAACATCAAATTAATTTCGAATTTTATAAAAATGTTAATTTTAGAAAAGTTGCAATACTTTTCGCCAATACTGTATATATATATATATATATATATATATATATATATATATATATATATATATATATATATATATATATATATATATATATATATATATATATATATATATATATATATATACATATATATATATATATATATATATATATATATATATATATACATATATATATATATATATATATATATATATATATATATATATATATATATATACATATATATATATATATATATATATATATATATATATATATATATATATATATATATATATATATATATATATATATATTCACATATATATATACATATACATATATATATATATACATATACATATACATATATAGATATACAAATGTTTTTTTTAAATTAACATTTATGTTAAATTGCTATATTTTTTTGGTTCAAATTGATAAGGTTGAATAGACATTTTATTAGAAATTAAACTAAGACAGGGCTCGAATTAACGCAAAAAAATTTAATTGCAAAAAAAAAAATTATTTTCTGCTCTCCCCCCCCCCCCTCTCTCTCTCTCTCTAATAGCTCGCGCCGATGTGCGGTAATGAGGGGAAAAAATTATTGTCAATAAATCAAAAAACATCGTCAAAAACTTAATAAAAAATTAGATACCACGTTTTTTATAATTTATTGTTTTTTGAATAAAGGACTAATTTAAGTTTAAATATAATTAAGTTTTTCATTTAAATGGTTGATGTTTTTATTCAATTTTTCTATTTCAAGTTTTCCAATAAAAGATAAAACAAAAAAAATTTGGTTTAATAAATCGAATTATACTTCATGTTTAAAATAAGGCTTAAAAACGTTAAAGTAAAAAAATTGCTTGTTTTTATTAGCATTTTTATACTGTTTGAAAAAAAAAACTAATAAAAAAGAATTAACTAATAATATATTAATTAATAATTATTAGAATTAATAATAGTAACAATTAATTCTTTTTTGTTAGTTTTATTTTTTCAAATAGTATAAAAATGCAAATAAAAGTCAGTAGTTTTTTTGCTCTAACGTTTTTAAGCCTTATTTTAAACATAAAGTTTTGATAAACAAAGATAAAAACCAACTTTTTGCTTTAACGACCTTGTAAAAATTTTCCACGCAGAGATTTAAAGTAATTTAAATTCAAAAATGTTTTACGTTGAAAGAAAATCTCCGCGCAAAAGAGCATCAATTCATCTATCTATTCAGAATAATAAGTTTTGTGTGACGTTCTTTATGATAAAAACATTACTTTTAAGAATTGCTAAAAAAAATGCTAAGCTAGAAAAAAAGTAATTAATCAACCAAAAAAAAAACCAGTCGCGAAAAGATTTTCTTTTAAGAAAAAACTAATCACAAAAGTGTGTGTAGCAATCGAGATACGCTTAATACGACCCCTGTAAGACTTTTTTATAAGTTCTAAACTATTTAAAACTATTACTTAATAACTTTTTTTTAACAACGTCTTTCAACCAAGTGCTATTATGTTTTTGCAAAACTAATTAAAAAAACTTGATTAAAACTTAACTATTTAATCTCGACTTTTTTTTACTTGAAAATCGAAGTAGATATTCTATAGTTGTTGTGATGTACTAACGTGATTTTTAACGACTAACAATCGAGTTTCAATGGTGAAAAAATAAAATCAAAATGGAGTTGTTTTTTAGTGATTTCGGCAATTGCTTTTTGTTAGCATGCATTTATTATTACAATTTAGTGAAAAAGAAAAAAAACTTACATATTTTTTTTTTTATGCTCTTTCATATGAGATCATATGTTAGGAGCACTTAGGGATCCCTTTAAGCAATTTGTTTTGAAAAAACAGTTTATTTTTTCAAAACAAATTCTTATTTCCAGGTAAACAAAGTTAAAAATATTTAAAACAAAGACTTTTTACCTTCGATGATGGTTTATTTAATTTAGTATTAGTTCTTTGTTTTCGATGATAGTTTATTTAATTTAGTTATAGTTCTTTGTATTTTTATTGTTAAATTTCCTGATTGATTAAGTTATTATTTATCTAATTACTCATTTATCTAGATTTAAATTTAATTATTTATAGTTATTATTATTATCAACACTTAATAGCTATAATACTTAATAGCTATACCATGTAATATGATACTTAATAGCTAAACCATGATAGGCTAGTGTTTTCCTAATAGAAAGACTCCAGTAGAATTTACAATTGTCCATAACAAGCACCGGCGCTTCAACCTTTGCATTCCTAATCGCTGGTTCCATCATTGTAGTTATGAAAGTACAAAATGAATCTGCATTCTAGCCTCCAGTTTTTATTTCATAAGCAAGCACTCCCATTGTTGAAACAGCACAAATTAAACTAACATTCTTACCACGATTTGCAGGTGACTGTAAAATTTTTATTGCTTCTTGCATGCAAAGATTGTTTTCTTGTGCGCATAATTCAATAATATTTTTTATTTGAGAGTTTATAGGTCTTTTACCTCATTTTTTATCAGAAAACGACTTGAATGCAGTCATGTTGTCGAATTATCCTCTGTTTAACTTAACGACAAGATTTTGAACTGTGCGCTTCGATAAATTAAGAGAAGTGGAAATGCTTGTTGTAGATTGATTTCTTTCAATTAACTGCTTAAGCATTTCAATGTGCTCTTTTGTAACATTTTTCCTTTTTTTATGATTGGTACTGCTATTTTCTATTCCATCCATAGGGATGTATAATTTGATATTAATAATAATTATAAATAATTAAATTTAAATCTAGATAAATGAATAATTAGATAAATAATAACTTAATCAATCAGGAAATTTAATAATAAAATTACAAAGAACTAATACTAAATTAAATAAACCATCGTCGAATGTAAAAAGTCTTCGTTTTAAGTATTTTTAACCTTGTTTACCTGGAAATAAGAAAAATTTGTTTTGAAAAAATAAACTGTTTTTTCAAAACAAATTGCTTATATGATTATTTTTTTTTGTTCAAATTGCTTTTTTACAATTGCTTTTGTAAAACGCATATAAGAATGAATAAAGGCGCATATAAAAATGAATAAATGCGCATATAAGAATGAAAAAAAGGCGCTTATAAAAATGAATAAATGCGCATAAAAGAATGAATAAAGGTACATATAAAAATGAATAGACGCGCATATAAGAATGAATAACCCTGTAAGCATTTATTTTTCAGAGTAATGAATTGTTTTTTCTCATTAGACAGAGCGCACCTGTATTCCAGTTCCCTTGTATCATTGTTTTGGAATGGTGCTTGGAAGGTATTTTGCATATAAATTTTTTTTCAAACACTTTGTTTGAGGTTCCTTAATTTAAGTTTAGAACAGTTTCTAGGTTTTTTCTTTTAGAGTATTGTTTTTACTAGCTGTTCTTTAAAAATTCATGCAATGTTTTTGAGCTACTTTTTTTGTTTCCAGTCTTTCATAACCATTTAGTTTCCAGTCTTTATTAATAGTTTAGTAAAGTCTAACCAAATAAAACTTTTAACTGAGAATTTAACTTATATTTTTGAATTTAATGGTCAGATTGTTAAATAATTAGTTTTTATATTTAGTAGTTATATGTAATACACTTTATAATTGCGTAATACGTCTGTTATACGTATAACATAATACATAAAGTAATACGTCAAATTATTATATGTATTAAATTAAAAATTCTCAAGATACTATTAAACTCTACTGCATACTACATACACTACATACTACAGTACAGATTTAGAAGGTTTTTAGCAGGAAAGATTTATTAGAAAGGATTTAGGAGAAAAGATTTATTGGAAAGGATTTAGAAGAAAAGATTTATTAGAAAGGAGGAAAGATCACAAATAGTCACTAAAATAAAAGACTTTTAAAGTTTTTTTTTAAGGTACTAGAATTAGTAACGTCTGGACAGAGTACATTGAGTACATCTAGTGATTTCCTAGACTATTAAAGAAAATAAAACTCAAATTTTTTATAGAGTTGCATGGATTTCTCATGTATAAAATTTTTTTTTATAGTCTTGCATGTATTTCTCATGGTAAAACTCAAGTTTTTCCTGGGCGTGGGTTTGATGCAAAATCAACTTTAGAAGCAATCCATTCAGAAAAGTATTTTATTTTATTTCAAAGCATGTTTATGTACAAAATATTTTTTTATTTTTTACTTTAATTTATTGTAAATTTTTTCTTTACCTTAAATCTTTAATTTTACCTTTCCCTCACTTCACTAAGCGGAAAAAATATTTTGTTAATGTTAAAAATTGTTAATGTTTCGAAACAGTGAAACATTATAGCAAAAAATGGTGTTAATTTTTTCAATAAGTGGAATGTTTTGATTTATGAAAAAAAGTTTATCAAACGTTTATAAATATAAAGCATTTAGTTTTGGTTAAAACTATCTGGCATAAAGAAAGGGTTTTGCTGTTTTTTTTTTTTTTTGTTATTATTATTATTTTTTAATTTCCATTTTTATTATTTTCATTGCATGAGCTGTCTTACTAATTGGATGGTCTTTCTGGAAGTGATTATATGAAAATAAATTTGTATAACAACTCTTTTTAAAAATTAGTCCAAGTAAATTTATAATAATGAATTAATTACATTTTAAATACATTTTTTTAATAATTAGTAGTTAATTTAAATTGAAAATAAAACAAATGAATAGTTTTAATTGGTCAAATTTACTAATGCACAATTAGGAAAACAAGATATGTGTTCGTTTAAGATTTGTAAAATTTGATTTAGGAATATATGCTCATAATATAATAATTCAATGCGGTAGTGGTGCAGTGGTAGAGCGCTCGCTTCATAAACGAGTGGTTCCGAGTTCGATCCCCACCACGTCCCTGGTAGTACCGCGCTCAACTCGTTTCTCCGCGCAGCGGCCTTGTTCGTCAGGGTTCGTGTTTCGGAGTTATAGAGTTGAGAGAGGATTATAGCCATAAAATAAGTAGCCTCCTCATCTGTAGTGGCCTTCTCGGCCTTGAGGAGGTGAAGTAAAATAAAATTAAAAAAAAAAAAAAAATTAATTAAAATATTTATCAAAAAATTAATGTCTATTTTTAAATAACTGGCGATAGGTCAGAAGAATTTAATAAATACAAATCGCTTAATTTCTTTTTAATGTTGAAGTAGATTTATTTATTTTCTCAATGTAATGATATCATTTGTACATTTAAAATTTTATTCTTTTTTGCTTTATGTTAAAGAATTTAAGATTGTTTTATTCATCATAAAATGACACTTATTCATCACTAAATGACACATCTACTATAATATCTACTAAAGCATATTTATATAAGCATTTGCTCACTTTTTTTGCTTATCATAATTCATACGGCTTTTTTAAAAAAAAAAAAAAAAAAGCGTAGTAAAATAAATGAAAAGATTGCTGCCCCATACCAAACCCTCAGTCGGTGTAGCAGCACTCCACTGCAAGTCAGGCTATTTGTCAGTCGATGTATGTACTGAAGCCCCCGGCAGCAGGCTATTTCAGTATGACGTATATATATATATATATATATATATATATATATATATATATATATATATACGTATATATATATATATATATATATATATATATATATATATATATATATATATATATATATATATATATATATATATATATATATATATATATATATATATATATATATATATATATATATATATATATATATATATATATATATATATATATATATATATATATATATATATATATATACACACACACACACTTACTAAAGCGTATTTTTATAAGCATTTGCTCACTTTTTTTGCTTACCTTAACCCATACGGCTTTTTTAGAAAAAGAAGGAAAAAAAACGAAGAATGATGAATGAAACAATTACTGCCCCATCCCAAACCAAATATTTCAACTTATTTTTACGAACTTGATTTAAGCATTTTAATATATTTCAACTGATAATGGCTATGATATAGTCAAAATATGTATTTTATAAAATAAATGATTTTAACAAAAATTAAAAATATTGTCTTATTTATCAGAATATTTACACATTTTGTGCTGAAGAGAAACTTTGGATATATATGTGTGTGTGTGTATATATATATATATATATATATATATATATATATATATATATATATATATATATATATATATATATATATATATATATATATATATATATATATATATATATATATATATGGCTAGTTCACAAGTGACACAACACACATTTCTATTAGTAATAAAGTAAAGGATTTTATTGTTATACAGTATAATTGAAAACTTTGTATGATCTGTTGAATCAGAAATTATAGCAAATATTTTTAACTCAATGTCCCAGACTGAATGGTTCATGATTTTGGTTTGACCAAAATTAAGAGCAAGCGGCGTTCTCAACTTGGATTACCTTGGATTCTTCAACTTGGGTTACCTTTTTTAGTTTCAGAATCAGTATTTATTGAAACTTCTTTCAATTTATTGAAAATTGTTGATTGGTTTTTCTTTTCAAATGTGTTTAACGAATTTATCACGCATCACTGGTATGTGCTAGATAAGTTCTGCTACAGTAGACTTTTCAATGTTTGCATATGTTTTAGCTTTGGATTTTCTCTGCTCGTCCCACGATACTTCAAATTCAAATGTATCAACAGTTTTCTAGTATTTTTCTAACTGTTTCCCTTTACATTTGTATGCAGTACATCTGTTATATGTGCAACCATATGTATAAGATTCACGAATAAATTTTTTTATCATTTCAGATTCAACTTTGATTGAAGACACTTAAATTGATTTTGTTAATGTATCTTAGGCAAATTGCACATTCATTATAAAAATTTACAACTGATAAAAAATCACTTTCAGAAATTCTATACAGCTTTGAATATTTACAACCCGGTAGACCTGGATTTTCTTTACAAGCTGAACTATTTTAAAGAATAAAAAGAACTTTTATTCTTTTAAATAATTCAGCTTGTAAAGAAAATCCTGGTCTACCGTATTGTAAATGTAATAGTTTTTAATTTTTTTAAAACTTTTTTTTCTTTTGCGTATTGTTGTGCTTCTAAAACCTTTTACAATGCAGTTCCATTTTGTTGAACGTTTTTAAATGAGTTCAGTCTTTTAAATTGCTTTATAAGTTTTTTTTAAAGAGTGTGACTTTTTACAACTATCAATTTTTCTCAATATCTCTTAGATCTTTCTCTGGATATTTTTTATTTTTTTATCAGGACTTGGAGCCACATTGTAAGCTTGGTATTCTGCATAATGTTTTTTTTCTTACTTCTAATTTGGATTTTGTTTCTTAAGAATGTACTATGAAATTGCAAACAATAAACCAGTATTTCAAAAATATTTTCTGATAATACTTTAGGATATGAAAATGCAAAACTTAATTGATTAAAAACCAAAACAAAATTTGAATTTTGATATGCGATTTTAACTTCCCTGATTTATTCTTATGCTATTTTACAAATCGCCAATTATCCCGTTGATGGGTTCAATAGAGTAACAATTTTGAAACCATAATTATAAGTGAATATAATGCTTTTAAAATTAATTTTTTTGCAGAGAAAAAGCAAAGTTACTCTTTATTGCAAGATTTCTAAAAAAATTTCGCTTTATAACATTTATTTTTTATTTTATATTGATAATAATTTTTTTTAATCTTAAATTCAGTGATGCAACCTAATTTTTGCAGTGCTGTATGTCACATAAAAGCACTTAAATTATTTTTTAAATCTAAAACTCAAGTCATAAACTTAATCTCAAAGAACCTATTTAAATAAAATTATGGATATATATATTTTTAAATCTTTGAAAACTGGGCCTCAAATCTTACTCACTTTTTCGAATAATAAAAGAGTAAACAATTGCTAACATTCGTCAAATTTTACTCCTCTGTTCAATTACTTTATACTCAAAATTTGTTTTATAAGAAATTTCAATTTTTTTAAACTATAATTAAAGAAAAAAAGTTTTAGAAAAAAAATACTTTTTTAAAAACAAAATTTACCTATTCTATCATTGAAATAGCCATATATAAAAATATATGTATTATTATTATATTGTTATATTAATTACAGGTTTAATTGAATTATTTTAAAAGTTTTTAAAGACTTTTTTTGTGGTTCTATTTCTTAAACTTAAACAATAATTTATAATTTATTGCATTCAATTCATTGCATTTAATTCATTGCATTCCATTCATTGCATTCTATGTTTGTTTATTTAAATCAGTTTACTGCAATGTATTTTGAAATTGGTTCATTGTAGGTGTACTGCAATATATGGGACACCAGTAATGTTTATTGATATGTTAAATCATCCTGAATTTAAAAATTACAATTTTTCATCTCTAAGAACAGGTATTTTTAGTTGATTTTTTTGTTATAAAAATTAGGGTGGTGAAAAAGGGTTGATAATTGTGATGGTGAATAAAAGGACAGATTATTACAATGTGAGTGGATAGTTTTCTTATTGTATACTTTGTGTTTGAAGGTATAATGGCAGGCTCCCCATGTCCTGTTGAAATAATGAACCAAGTGGTTGATAAAATGAACTGCTCAGAAATGACTGTAAGACTGTAAATTTGACATTTTTTTTCCACTGTTTGAAAATTTTGTACATTTTTTTTTTAAAGTTTTTTTTTACTGAAAATGTTTTTGATTCCTAAGTACCTAAGATGTTTACCAATAGGCATCCTAACAGACGCCTTCATGTTATATCTATTAATCGTCTGTTATACTATATTTAACTATAAATATAGAATAAGAAAATATATAAGAAACAATAAATTTATATATATATATATATATATATATATATATATATATATATATATATATACACATATATATATGTACTTATAATTTATGCATTCATTTTCTTACCTTCATTGTTAAATTCTGCTATACTAAAATTATTAATTTTACTGAAGATAGTTTCTTTCAGAATAAAGTTTGTTTTAAATCTTTATCTAAATATTTTAAAAATATTTAATTAAAATATATTGATAAAAACATTATTATTTAGTAGATTTTAAAAGTTTTAAATGCTATGCATTTTTTAGATTTAAAATAGTAATTAAGTTTAGTGTCATATGTGCTATCATTAAGTTGAGTGTCATGTGATTCTGGTGTAGTGGTAGAGTACTTGCTTGGTAAACAAAAAGTTCTAAGTTCAATCCTCACTACATGCTTGGTAGTACCAGACTTAACTTTTTTTTTACAAAACGGACTTGGAAGATTGAAAGAGCGTTGTAACAACAATAAGAAAAAGAACTGTAATAGGGCCCTTGGCCTTTGGGAAGCGAATAAAAAAACTTTATAATTTACTTTTTTTTATTTTTTTAAATGTAAATTAAATTAATTACAAATTTTATAAAAATATTTAGATTGTGTATGGTTTGACAGAAACAAGTCCAGCAACAAATATGACAGCACGAGATGATCCAATTGATCTTCGTGTTTCTACAATAGGAAAAATTATTCCTCACATGGAGGTAAATGTTTGCATGGGGTAAATATTAAAAATACTTTTGTTTCTTTTTTTACAAAATTTCTGTGCCAAAATCTTCACTTTTATATTCTCCTTTGTATCCTGATCTTTGGTTCTTTGGTTTGGTTTGTTTTGGTCTTTTGTTTTTTTAGATAGACTTGACATGCATTTATATTTGATATTTATTTTACCTGTATCTTTCTTTTCTGATCTCTGATCTTTCTTATCTTCTGAATTTTTTTTTTTCTATGATTCATAATAGTCTCAACTAATACAATCAATAGAATTGCAGACCAATTGTATTCCAAATGATTTAACTTAAAACAACCAATAAAATTACAAACCAATTGTATTTCAAATGATTTAACTTACAACTACTACTAGTATTTTAGTAAGTTATTTATTATTTAGGTGAAGCTTGTAGATGAGTCAGGAGAAGTTGTACCTGTTGGAGTAAAGGGGGAACTATGCTACCGTGGCCATTGTATCATGCAAGGATATTGGGGTGAAGATAAAAAGACAAAAGAAGTCATTGATCAAAATAACTGGTTTCATACAGGGTAGTTATTTCCTTTGTTTGATTTTTTAACATTGTACAACTTGTAAACATTTTTATTGACTCTTTATATTCTTTTAAAGTATACATAACAATTTGTTTTTGCAATTTAGTGATATTGGTTTGATTGATGAAAATGGTTACTGTAAAGTTATTGGTCGATTAAAGGTAGTTTGCATATTACTTAATAATGTCTTAATGTTACTAAGGTAATATTACTAAGAAAATGTTATTACAATATCAGGGCATATCTTCTATAATATTATTACAGCATAATTTTTAATGATTTCGATGTTAATTATAATTAATTATAATAATGTAATATTAAGTTAAGTTTTTTGCATGCAGGATATGATCATCCGTGGTGGTACAAATATTTATCCTGTTGAAGTAGAACAGTTCTTATACAGTCATCCAGCAATCGAAGATGTCCAGGTTCAAAAATTATATATTTCAAGTTTTTAAACTTTTAAACATTTTAAAATTAAAGAGTTTTTTAATTTAATAAAAAGTTTAAAGAGCATTTTAAACTTTTTCAAAGCAAACAATATTTTTTCAAAGCAAACAATATTTTTTCAAAGCAAACAATATTTTTTCAAAGCAAACAATATTTTTTCAAAGCAAACAATATTTTTTCAAAGCAAACAATATTTTTTCAAAACAAACAATATTTTTTCAAAGCAAACAATATTTTTTCAAAGCAAACAATATTTTTTCAAAGCAAACAATATTTTTTCAAAGCAAACAATATTTTTTCAAAGCAAACAATATTTTTTCAAAGCAAACAATATTTTTTCAAAGCAAACAATATTTTTTCAAAGCAAACAATATTTTTTCAAAGCAAACAATATTTTTTCAAAGCAAACAATATTTTTGGACATAATATATAATAAATTGTAATTGAAATTAAGTGAGGATAATTATCTTCATTATGTGTAATGTGTACAGCACAGATCATAAAGAGAAAAAGTTTTACAACAATTAAAAACTGTAATTATTATGAAAAGAATATTATCTGAGAATGATACTAAAAATTCAAATCAGCAAATGTGCGGAGAAATTAGAAAAACTAGATTAAAAGAGTGTAATGTATGTATTTTATCAAATTAGTATTAGTTTACAGAATTTACATTACAGAATTAGTTTCTGAAACCCAACTATGGTAGTATTTTAATTTGATTATAAGTTTATCATTGAGCACTTATGCTTAAGAAATATAGAAAATAAAAAAAAAAAATTCGGTTGTTGACTAAGGGTTTTGGGTTTTTTTTGGTATTTTCTTTTTGCTAAAAAACCATAAAAAATTAAATTAGTATAAAAAGTTGCAAAATGTATTTTTGATATAGCCTATAATTTAATTTATATAATATATATATATATATATATATATATATATATATATATATATATATATATATATATATATATATATATATATATATATATATATGTTATAAGAGGTAAACCCAAGCTTACCTCTTTTAAATGATATATGTCTATTTTTAAAGTGAGTTTTTTGTGAAATTTTTTTTTTTAAATTGTTAGTAAAGACTCAAAACAAAAAGGTATTTTGTTGATAGCAAAATTGATTAAACGACTTAAACTAGTAAAATATTTTACTTCAATGAGAAATGCTCAAAAAGTGCATTTTACCTGAACATCATATAGCACTTACTTATGAAGGTGGAAATTCTACTGAAAATTATTTGATTCAGCACCTCTAATAGAACAATTTCATTTCTGGTGCTACAAACTTAGTTCTTGCTACTGAAGCATTCAGTGTTTTTAAATGACATAACAGTAGAAGGTTTTTTATATGTTGTTCTCATAATACTGTTAGTGAATGGATCAATTGGTGAATGGCTTAGTAACTAGAAGAGTTTTTAAAAGGTTACATCTTATTGGATATTGCTGTCTATCTTATTGCATGTGTATATTGTTGTCCTAAAAGTTATCGTAAAATAATTGTACAAGATATAAACTACAAGTTAAGGCAACATTCTTGTTACTTACAACTAATTGTTATAAGTAACAACAATGTTGCCTTAGTAACAGGATTTTTATCATAGAGTGATTGTAAAAGTAAATTAATTAGCAATCTTTTGAAAGATTTTGTATTTCTGTAAATAATTGCAATTATCTCTGCAAAACTAAATTTAAAAGTAGTTATATTATATAATATTATAAAAGTAATTATATTATAAAACTAAATTTAAAAGTAATTATATTATATAATAATGTTTCTTCATTATTTTTGATTATTTCAAGAAAATGTTACAATTGGAGGAGTTAAAAAAATATGTGGGAAGTAAAAAAGTAAAGGCATGTACATTACCTTTTATTCTGAAGGTTGAAAACTATAATAAATAAACATGAAAATTGTTTGATGAAACTGAAAGTCACTTCTGATTCAGAAAAGTCAGCACTAGCACTAAAAGTAAAGTTTCAATGCTTTCTGAATGCATCTGAATTAACTACAAAGCAAAAACTACAATCAATTGGTTAAAATTTTTTTTTTTTAATAACTACAGGTTTATATTGGACACTGTTGTATGATCTGATACGTTCAAATTTAAACTCATAAATTTTAAATAAACGTAAAAGAAATGTTGCTAACCTTCAGAGCAATTAATACAGAGCTGCATACAAACTACTGTAAAGAAACGGTGGAGAGTTGCTTATGATATGGGGTTTATTGCCTTTGGAAGTCAAGATTTTAAAATTACACTGGTTACGTTAATATTTTAGATTAAAACCTCAATAAAAGTGGTTTGTCCTAGGGGTAAAAAAAGCTTGTCCTAGTTTATCTAGAGATAAACACAAATATATAGTATGATAAGTATATCAGTATAGTATATCAGTATAGTATATCAGTGGAGAATCAGTTTTTGTAAAAAAATCAGAAAACATTAATCTTTAATAATAGTGGCTGTCTTATTAGAGTGAGCATGGTTAAAATTGGTTTGGGGTTGTATATCTTTCAACAAGAAAACAACCCCAAATATATTGCATATTGCTTCTCAGTACTTTAAGATAAATTCCATTAAGAAGTTAGCAAATTTTTAAAAACATTTAAATTTGTACACCTTATATGTTTTATGTAATATATCTTTGAAAAAGTATGGTTTATACATTCATTTAGCTGCATCCATTTAAATGATTTATTTCTTTATAATACCTTGTTTGTCCAAATGCAAGTCAAATCTTGAGTTTTCTTAAAATTTAATTTAGCATTTTAATTTAGTTCATTAATAAATTATTTTATAACATTTCTTAGAATTTAATTTTAAAAAACACACTAACTGCTATATTGTTGTAAAAGATGTTTTTAATTGGCAGGTAATGTATGTATATATATGTGTGTTACAGGTAGTTGGCGTTCCTGATTACAGGATGGGTGAAGAGGTGTGTGCAGTTATCAGGTTGATGATTACATTCTTTTTCTATGACAACACTGTTTTTAATGTGTGATGATTGTTTTCTATTGTTTTCAAAACTAAATTTTATTGTTTATTTTTGGTGTATTAATAAATGTCATTTAAAAAGTTCAGATTAAAAGCTGGTTACAGTCTTACAGCTGAAGACATCAAAATATTCTGCAAAGATAAGGTAATTCTTTTTAAAGGTTTGGTTTTTTACATATTTTTAATTTTTGAGTTTTTTATTAATTTGCCAGAGTTTGTTCTAGGTCTCTCATTATAAAGTTCCACGGTATTTTCATTTTGTTACTGAGTACCCAATGACAGTTACAGGAAAGGTTAGTTGGATTTTAAGTTAATTGAATTATCGAATCATTGATTTTAAATTGGTTGAATCATCGATTTTAAATTGATTGAATCATTGATTTTAAATTGATCGAATCATCAATTTTAAATTGATTGAATCTTTGATTTTAAACTGGTTGAATAATTGACTTTAAATTCATTGAATTGTTGATTTTAAATTAATTGAATCATTAAATTTTACATTGATTAAATCAATGATTTTAAATTGATTAAATCATTGAATCATTGATTTTAAATTCATTGAATTATTAAATACCTAGCCAATATTTACCAAAAACTGCATATATTTATTAAAATTAAAAATTTTTATTTTAAAAACATTAATTAAAAAAAGGAATGGATTTTTTTTTTAATTATTTCAAAAAATAGGTAAATAAATCAATAAGGCAAATTAAAATAAAAAGAAAATTTAAAATACATTTTAAATAAGTTATAAATTTACAATTTTTAGAAATTATTTTTTTAAACTAATAATAAACCAGTAACCTCTTATATGATTATTTCATAATTAGTTTTATTAACTTTGATGATTATCAATAACTTAATTGAAAACGCAATTATTGTTGAATGTCTGTTTTTGCTTTAAAATATTACATTAGAATAAAAAAACAGATACACAAAATTACATTTAAATAAAAAATACATTTTAAATAAAAAATAAGAATATACTAATAAAATCTATAATTTATAATAAACTTTCAAAATTTTGACAATTTAAATAATGTATATTTATATGTACATTTGTACTATTGTATTATTGTAAGTAAATAATAATTTAAAAGATTTACAGCCTTGCAGAGTTGCGTTGGTTGGTTCCGTGAATTGAGTTGGTTCCGTGAATGAGCCATTGTATTAAAGTTCGTTTGATAATATATTCTTAAAACAATTTATGGTAGAAATCTCAAAACGTAACAAATCGTGAATAATACAGTTTTTAAAACATTTCAACAGAATACTCTAGAACTTTATTTTGCTTAGTCAGCATATTTTTTGAACCAATAGAATTAGTTTGTAGATTTGGCGGGTTTTTAGTGTTTGCGAGTATTTTTTTTATTCTTTTGCACCAAGATGTTTTTAGAACATTCAAGTTTATGTATGTTTCCATGAATGTCTGTAAAACAAAATTTTATTTACATAAACTTAAATGTTCTCAAAACAACTAAAAAACCTGGCCAGTTTTTCTAAATTAAATATTATTTCTATGGTCAGTATTCGAGAGCGATCGCTTCCGCTTCCCGACCAAACCTGGTCCAAGTGAAAAGAATCCTCAAACCCATTTTACCGTATTAATTGTCAATTTGCCCTCTTACCTCCTGATTCGAATATTTTTATTCCCCACTGACTTCTGAAATGCAGTCGACTCTTTTGTAGTATACATATTTTTTTCTCCTTTAACTTTCAGTTTAATTTGTGACTTTCAGTTTAATTTGTGATGATGCAGGTTTGTGTACTTATTATTGAACTTCAGTATCTTATCTCTGACACTAGAACCACTGATGACAAAGTTTTGAAATGCTTTCTTTTATACATCTATTAAAATAGAAGCATCTGTGAGAATCCTAAACGCATCTCTGTTTAGGATTCTCACAGAACCTCTGCATCAGATCCCTGTTTTTATGTGTTTGTGAGCTATGACCATCTTAGGAGATTGAAATTTTATTGATCTAAAAATTAAGATGACAGTTATTTATTATTATGTGTTTGTTGTTCTTATATAATTTTTTACTTCATTTTGTCTCATTTTTTTACACTTCAAGGGGGGTTGTGTTAAATCTTCATTGTATAAAATAGTTTGTTGTTAATAACATTTAAATACTTTATCATTTTATTATAGTGCTTTTATAAAAGGTAAAAGAAGTGTGACAAAGTGAACTTTCTTTTGTCACACTTCTTTTTTTTTTTCTACTTTTGAGTATGAATCATTTCAGTTAGAATTTTCGTTATTAGTTCTAAAAGGCTTTCCTAAGGCTTTCCTAAGGCCAGTCTTTCTAAAAGGCTGTACATTCCTAAGTCCAATACTTTATATATTTTGAAATTCAATACTGCATACATACCGGGTCCAATACTACATAAATTCCAGAATTTCTTATTGCATACATTAAAAGGGTCCTTTTTTTTTTTTTTTTTTTTGAGAAATATTTAAAAAATTTATTATTTAAGCTACTAAATTTAACTTTAATGGCAATGTCCTAAATTATATTTTAACTTCAGATTTAAAAAGGACATATACTAAAATTTTCTGAAATTCTTTTTATTCTATTATGCTTAAAGGTTAACATGATTGGAGCAGTACTGTATAAAAACTTCTAAAATAATTTGATCTTTCTCAATTTTATCGTAATTGTTTTAGTGTTATATATTGACACAATAAACATTGATTATTTACACTTCACTCCCAACAAGGCTGCAAGCAACCACTATTAAGTTGGGAGTTATTAGGAAAAAAAAGAATAGAGGTATAGAGCAAGGAAATGGTTGTATGAGTAAGGTTGTATTGAGGTACCCCAGAAGTTACTGGAAATGCAAAATAGTGTAGGCTTTTGACGATGACTTTAATAAAGCCGTTAGAAAGAAACGATTTAATAATCTCCGAAATTTTCCCAGGTACACCATATGAAGCAAGTTTATGGAGAAGACCAGCATGCTAGCATGTCTTTAACCCTTCATTAGATAAAAATCAGAACTCAGTTTTTTTCATGTGATGTGTTTCATGTTATCTTTTGCAATTAATTCACATCTAATTTAAATTTAATTGTCCAATATTTAGTTCATGCTTAAGCTCATTTTCTATTCAACAACTTCCTAATATTGTTTAAAAATAATTCCTTCGAAAATAGATAAACTTAGTATTTAAATGAAGGTAAATGTTATATAAATCCACAAAAAAAAAATTAAAAAAGATTTAAAAAACTTATAGAAATTCATGTTTTTTATTTTTGATATAAAAACTGTAGTTTTCCTGCAATAGAATCTAAAAAAAGATTAACACAAAAGATAAACACACACCGCATTCAAATTACTAAGTTGTGATTTTCTATCTAAAGGCACCATAATATATATTTACATACATATAGAGGGAGAGAAGAGTAAATTATTTTTTAAATTTTTTCTTCTTGTTCTTCTTGTTGGTAGTCAATTATGATTAAGCTCTCCATACAGTGAGAAGAAATAAAACCTTAGTTGCCCATTTATATAAAATGCTGAACCAAATTAGCAAAATGGAAAAAGTTTCTAAAATTTGAACTTGGACAACAAAGCATGCTAAAAAATTTCCTGATATAATACTATATGAAAATGTCTAAATAAATAAATCATACAATTAGAAAAAAAACGCAGAAAAAAAAAAAAAATTATGAATAAATAAATTTCAAATCATCAGATGAAGGTGGTCACAGAAATTTTCCTTAAATTAGGTTTAGTATAAGGTTTTTTTTTTATAAGGCCTACTAGCGATATATATTTTTTTGACAAATATAACAAAAAAGCAATGTAAGACTAAATTACTACACAATATGCAATTACTCAAAGAAATAATCTTGATTGCTTTTTCCTTTGAGCATTGGAATTTTGATATTAAATTGGTATTATATACTAATATATTTACATTATCAAAATTAAAATGGTAACTTTCTTTTATGACAAGAATAGTTTCTATATATAATGAGAGTATCGCAGTTGTTAGGAAGTACAATATGAGAAGTAATCATTCTCGTTCAGTATGCTTAGATATATAACTTTTAGCTAATTTAATCTTTTATTAAAAGTATAAATTAAATTGGTGTTTATACATGTAATTGTGCTTTTAATGATCATATACTAAAAATAGACTAGAATAAAGGAAAACTATTCCAAAATTTATACCTAACAAAACTAAAAAGTTGCTGAAAAAGGGACCAAAAAAACGCGTTTTTTTGACCCAAAAAAAAAGAAAAGGAAAAAAACGCGTTTTTTTTTTTGCAACTATAGTTGTGCTCATATATTTCAAGTTTTATTAAATATTGCATTTAAGTATTTGATATTTTTTATTACATTTTCAAGAAAACACGATATTCTGAAATCTTGACATATACTACATTTTAAAAAGATTTACATTTTACAATTAAAACTCTTATATATAAAGTTTAAAACTAAAAATATTACAGTGAAATAAAAACAAAGCAAAAACCTGTTACAAACCAATAAAAATTTTATTATAATTTATGACTCGGTAAATAGCCGAAAAAATATAATAATAACATTCCTAAAAGAATGCTTTATCCTTTGAGATGTATTTGATATGATCAAGTACACAAAAACTTTCTTTTCGGAATATTACTTCCTTGAAAAATGTTAAAATATTTGGAGTATGCATTAAAAGTTAGTTTGTTTTTTTTATACTCTGTATCTGGTCCCACAAGATACAGAACATGAGCTCGGAATTGATGGCTCGGACTTGACCCATGCTTTTCTGCGTTTAAGGTTGTCGTAATGTGTCCACTTTTCACCAATAGTAACAATTTGATGCAGAAAACTTTTTCTTTTTTATTGCATGAGCAGCTGTTCGCAGATAAAAAATTGTTTTTCAATGTCCCTCGGTTTCAATTTTTACGGCAATTTCTTTGCGTTTGAATCATTCCCAGTTGTATCAAGCGCCTAGAAACTGTTAATTGAACAACTCCCAATGTTTCCGCAAGCTCTTTCTGTGTCTTGCATGGATCTTCAGCAAGTAATGCCTCCAATTTGGTATTTTCAAGTTTTTTCTCAGCGCCAAGATTTTCTTCATCTTCGAGGTAAAAATCACCACTCTTGAATTGTTAAAACCATCTTCTGCATGCTTGAAATAGCATTGAAATGCATGAAATAGCATTGTCGCCGTATGTTTCCAGTTTCTATGCGCTTCAGCTCTTGTTGTCTTTCGGTGGAAGTAATGTAAAAGAATTCCCCGCGAATAGGTTTTGTATGGGCAAACTCAGCCATGCCTAAAATTTTGGATAAAAGCGTCTTTACACTCTGGAAGTTGAAACTGGACTGATGTTAGCAGCCTAGAATTTTAGCTTTTAATGCCGAATTAAGAGTCTCAATATAAAACGCTCGTTTTCAATGCATACTTTAATAATTTGTTTAATTATTTATTAAATATACATAATTAGTGTTGATATTTTTTTTACTTATTGTAGGTTAAGAAAAACGAACTTCGAGAATCCATGACTAAACTTTTAAAAGAAGGTCGTTTATGAAAAAACAGCTCAGGGACATCAATCTTTAATGGCATAATTATTGTTTTTAACGAATTACACAGTTTTTTAACGATAAATTATGGAAATTAATTAAGATTTTATACATTAACCAGTTTTAATTTGGTTTAGAACATTATCAAAACACTTCAGAATCATTTTTTTAAGGATTTTGTTTGTTTTTGGATGTTTTATTATCATACTCTATGCTTTGATACGAAATTTTATGTTTTTATACAAAATTTTATGTTTTTATACGAGATTCTATGTTTTGTTGCATATGTTTATGAGACGATTTGGTATTTTGAATTATTAGGTACTTTTAATTAAATTTTAAAACTATTTTGTGTTATTAATTTTATAGGCTTGTTATTTTGACTTTGAAATTATGAATTTATCTTTATAAAAAGAATATTCTTTTTAGATTTTTCCAAATATTTAAAAACTAATTGATCGATTTTTATAAAACTTTTTTATTTGAAATGTATTATTTTAGCTGAATAAAAAGCTTAAAAAAGCTTCGTTTTATTTCATTTTATTAGAACGTGTAGTTTTTTATAAAGAAGCCTCTATGGTATGACAACTTACAACAGGGCAACTTGTCATGGTATAAGGGGCAAGTTGTCACAATATAGTTGTGATAAAATATGTCATATTTTATCACTTTTTAGGTCTATAAAGTCAAATCCATTTATCACCTAGTTTATCACCTAGTTCACCTGCTCTTTATAACAGCCAAATTGCGAAGCAGTTTGCCAAAAACGTTTCCGAGTGTATAATGCAAGTATTAAAGTGGCAAAAAGTCGTGAAAAATTATCTAGTGAAAAATCTAAATTTGTTGTAATTGTTGGTTTGCCTATCTCAAAAAAAAGTATAAATGAGGACCATAAGATGGATGACGTGAACATGGTCAACAAATTAATTCGTTCGCTGAACAGACGAATAAAAATAAAATCAACATTCAGTCTAAAATCTAAGGTGCAGCTTAGGAAGTGGATCTTTTATACATAAACTGCTATGTAATCTGTATATGAGATGTAGCAAACATGAGTCTTTTCTTCTGGTTCTTTAGTGAAATTAGCTGTTTCTTTTCAGGGCGTCAAGAAAACAATCCGGCTTCAACAGCACGACGTCTGATTGTTCGGTCCGATACAGGCAGCTCTAATTGCTTTTGTATCTTAAATGATGATATCCAGGGATCATTCTTGACGGTTCTGACGATCATAGAATCCTCTCTAGAAGTGGTGGAACGCGGTCTTCCAACTTTGTTATCTGCTGCCAACATCCCCGTAGAACGATATTTGGAACATAGTCTTGATACGGTCCATTTTTTCACGCGGTATTAATCACAAATACTTTTTTGTGACATTCCACTTACGTAATCGCCAATAATTTTCTTTCTTAGTTCCAATCCAAGACTGTCAGGAGCCAATTTCGCACTTGAAGTCATAAAAATAAATATAATCACGCTTCTCAAGGCTTACCGTTTACATTTACTTTGTGATGATACAATAATGCTCTGTGGAACACAATGTCTTGGTTGGATGTAGACTGTATTGATGTAATGAAACACTTGTTGTATTTCACTTCTTGTATTGATGTTCTTCGATAAAACACTTTGATAAAACTCACTTCGATAAACTGTCTTGACAATACTGACTGATTGACTTCCATATACTGACTGAATTACATGTCGGTTTACATGTCTCTTATATAGTAAAATGAACCTGGGTGAACCTGTTCTGGAAGATTCTAGATGCTTCTTTTCGATGCTTCTGGAAGCTTCTGGATGCGTCTGGATGCTTCCAGATGCATCTTCTGGAAACTTCTGGAGGCTTCTGCATGCTTTTGGAAACTTCTGGAAACTTCTGGATACTTCCTTTAATTATTAAAAAACTTCCGTGACGTTGACACGGACCAGACTTAAGAAAATGAAACAAACCAAAAAAATTGCACTTGTTTTCTTCGCTGCAAAATGGCACTTGTCAACAAAATTCTGCCTGTGTGCTGTCAGCTGATTGCTCATGTCAGTGCTGTCAGCTGATTGCTCATGTCATGGCATGCTATATCTCCAGACTCCGGAACTGTTTGCTGTGGTAGTATAGTTCGTTTCGTTTTTAAGACATGTAAAATTAGGAACGCTTTTTAGCATTGTTTGATGTTTGTTGCAAATGTTTTGTCCAATACTGTATATTTTAGCTTTTAAGTTTATAAAATATTAAAGAAATATAAAAAAAAAAGAAATTAACTTTAAAAAAAGTAAATTTACACAAATAATTGAGTACTTAAAACAAGTCAACTGAATTAAACTGTTCGGCCTGTGAATGTTATTAGTTATTCTTACATACTTATAATGAGTCCTGTCCGGTTGTTTATTCCTATTTATAATAATAAAAAAAGGAATTGTCAACCACGGATGCTGAATTTAATAAGGTAATAAAGATTAAGCATTTTCTATTTTGTTCGAGTGTGCATCTGCAGAAGCAAAAATCTTAAAATGTACGCTAATGTTAATTCAATAAAATATACGCTAACGTTTTATAAAAAAAAATCAAAAGATCAACACGAGAATACGAAAGTAAAGAAAACAAAACTCGCACCAGAACTTTTATTCTCATATGTAAATAGAAAACAAAATGTTAAATCCCAAACAAGAGCAATCAAGAATAAAAAAGAACAAATTACAACTGAAATATCAGACACTTCAAATATATTAAATAAGCAATTTAAGTCAGTTTTTGTTAACAATAGTGGCCAAGCAATATCCGAATTCTTGCAAAGATGTGAAAACCAGTGTGGTTGCAGCAAGTTGTCTAATATGATCACTAATGAAAAAATGCTAAAAATGTTAGAAAGTATAGATGAGTTAAAACTGGATTTTGATGAATTTAGCCAATTTGTTTTAAAACACGCTGCAGATTATTGGTTGATCCAATCATCCCTATTTTTAAATTGAGTTTGACACTAGATGTGTCCCGTACCATTGATTAAAGGTTTGTCCAAATTTTCTGCATCAAATCAATATGTAATGTTTTAAAATTATTTACATTAGAAATGTTACATGAATGTTTTTCGTAATTTAAGCACAGTGTTGGTATTTCCCCAGCCACTGGGATAATTGCGACACCACTTTGGGGTAATACCGACATTAGTAATTAATAAGACAATTATTTTACCAAACATGTTATATTGTTACATAGAGTAAATAAAAATAGTATATAATTGATAATAATAAAGTAAGACAGGTTAAATCTTTGAGACGAAAAAAACCTTTTTCAAATCGAAGATTAATGAGTACGGCAAAAGTCACAAATATAGTTTTCAGGGGAATCATAACCGCTACAATCTGCATGCGCCCATTTTCCACAATAGACACAACGATACCAGATTTCAGTTTTTTTTCCATATTCACTACAAACTAGACACATCTAAGTGTCCTTTAAAAATAAATCAATCCCGTTGTCAAGCTTGTCATCATCACTTTAGTTTAGCTTCATCAATATCTTCCTCAGAAGTTCTTCAAGAAATTCTTTAAAAGAAATTTGTCTACGATACCTCTTCTTTTTTGTTTTTCTTTTATCTGCGTTTTTAGGTGTTCATTTTAGTCTTCACAATTTTGTTTCTGATTTTGCTTCTCTGGATAAAATAGGACTCTCTTTATGTTGGAGATAAAGAGGTCTACAAAAGTTATAACTTTAAGGATTTCCATTTTTCCAAATTTTGTCATATCCTATGTTAAACAAAGGTACAAAAGCTGTACTGAAAAGATTTTCTTAATGCTTCAGTTCTTTAATTATGTTCCTTGTCTCGTATTTCTGTTTATAAATATTTTGGCTTGATGTTCCACCAAAACCAATCTTTCCATATAAAACTCCAAATGTTTCATTATCTTGGCCACATTCGATATATCAATCATTTCAGTTATTCTACTAACAGTGTGATCTAACATGCTTTGAAGAGTACACTTTAAAGAAATTTTAGAAAAATATATATTTCCAGGGTAGCATTTCAATTTTTTAACTAAAATATCGTGCAAGGTAGGGTAAATATGTACATTATGTATAAGAGCTGAGTTTTGATCATTTGGAATTGTTTATTGCTGAGATCAGTATTCATTTTAATGCAAGAGATTCTTCTACACTCATATAAATGGGAATATTTTTATCCAAAGTTTCATCAACATTTTTGGTTTCTAAAACATTAGACATACTATTTCTTTAAATAGTGGCTTTTTTTTCTTCTTCTACAGCATTTGTAATTCTTGAAAAGCTAAAGGTAAGCACAATGTTCAGTGGCTAGTTCTTTTATCTTGTTCCTTTTGCTTCGCTCTCCAAGAACACTCCATTCTTTATAGGGCTTTCCAGAACCAAAATGGCTGTTTTTATTGGACATGAAATTAGTGACGGATCTAGGAATTTTTGGTGGGAACGTGGAAAATTTTTTGTACTTTGTACCACATTTGCGTCTCCTGAAAAAAAAAAGTTCCTTAATTTCTGAGATATTTTAGAACTTTCAGATTCTGATGTAGGAAGGGGGGGAGGGGAGAAAGGGAGAAAAGATACCCCAATACCCCCCTCCAATACCCTCATTTCTCTGAAGCCAATGATTACCTTTTTGTATCTATCATGGTTTCGGTAAAATTGTTTTAGTTTTTTCATTACCTTTGAATATAAAGAAATAGTATTTAAATATAAATATAAAGCAACCTTTATTTAAGTTTTCTTCGTGAATTTCTCAATAAAATCTTTAATATATCAGAAACATTTTAAACTACTTTATACATTTCTTTACTTTAAACTGTCTAAAATTTTATGTTATTATTGCTTTAACAATTATCACATTAAATTTCCTGTGATAATATTATATTACCAAGCTTGATAATATAATGTATATTAAAGTAACTTGGTCAAGTTGCTTTTATATACAGAAATACTAAAATTTGTGGAACTAGGTGGAACATTTTTTAGCTTGATATATAAACAAAAAAAATACAATTATTTTCTACTTTTTTTTAGAGAAGTCTTTAAATTTAAACGAAAAAATCAGACATTTTTTTTCTTTTTAGTTTATTTGAAATATATTGAGTCAAAAAATTAATTTAAAAAATAAATATACACTTTTATTTAAATTTCAATTTCTCTAATTTAGTTGAATAAAAACCTCACATTTTTCAGATTTCTTTAAAAATAATATCAAATTTTTTCACTTCTTTTAGGGTAGACCGGGGAAATGCCGACACACAGAGCAAATCCGACACACTGCTCTGTAGTTGTATTTTGTGAGTAAAGCGCTGTTGTATAGTGTTGCTACCTGGCGGACAACACTAAAACTAACTCTCAGTGAGTTTTATGCGAGTACGTCTACTGCTTGTTTTGCTATAAATAAATAACTAATTTTTGAAGTTTTGTTAAAATGACTCCTGGATGAAGTGAGGTAATATTCTAATTGTTAGTATTACTAAAAAACCACTTAGTTAGCCAGAAAATACATATTAAAACCAAGAATTTGGCATAGCAGTTTTAGGATTTGGAGCTAGCAGTAGTTTGTAGGATTAGGTTTCCACCAAAACTTGGTGACTGTTTCAAAAAAAGAAACCCAACTTTGAGCTTGAGGCAGCCCTCAGCAACAAGCTTCAATTGTGTTCTGGCTTTCAATAAAGCTGAAGTTGATTTGTTCTTCGCTAACCTAGATGAGGTATATAAGAAACACCAATTTAAGGCGACAAGAATATTCAATATGGATGAAACTGGTATTTCAACGGTCCAAAAACCCGGTAAGATATTGGCACCAAAGGGCTAACATTAGGTGGGATCCGTTGCAAGCAGAGAGTGGGGGAGAAACAATACGGTGGTCTGTGCTGTCAGTGCTTCTGGAGGATTCATCCCACCAATGTTTATCTATCCCCGGAAGCGGATGTCTCCACAACTAGAATTAGGGGGGCCTCCAGGAGCCATCTATACGTGCTCTCACAACGGCTGGTCAAACGAAAACCTCTTCCAAGATTGGCTAAAACATTTCAAGGGGAACGCTAAACCAACAATGTAAGATCCTGTGCTATTGGTGTTAGACAACCACGGTAGTCACATTTCTCTAGAGAGTTGTGAATTTTGCAGAGAGAATCGCATAAATGTAGTTTCTATACCACCCCATACGCCCCGCAAGCTACAGCCTTTAGATTTATCATTTTATGGGCCTTAGAGCATTCAACATACAGTGTGACAGATTTTTAAGAGCTAACCGCTTCCAGAAAATAACAGTGTACGACATTGCTTCCATCTTTAACGAAGCATACATGAATGTCGCAACAATGGAGAAAGGGGTTTCAGGATTCGCTGCATCCGGTATTTTCCCTTACAAGCCACAAAAATTCAGTGATATGGGTTTTATCTACGAGAACACGATTTAACAACCATTCATAATCGACCACAAAAATATTGATGAATTGCTCAACATGGAATCTATTCAAGATATCAATCTGTCTGCCGCTAAGCACTCAGAAACCACCAACGAATCGGCTACTAAAAATCGACAGCATTCAGAGCATCAGAAGGTTGTGCGTAAGAAAACTGTTTGCTTGAATTTAACAGAGATTTATGCTTATCCAGAAGCTCGTTCTTCAAAGCAGGACACAGTTCTAAAAGCTGTTCCAAAACCCTCCCGAAGCCTAATATGTTTCAAAGAAACTCTGGAATATTTGTCACCCCTTCTATCTTTGTCAACAGATAATAAAGATGATCGCAATAACAGAAAGCAACATTCCATAAATTAGAAAGGAACCCCTATGAAAGCAGTTTTGGAAAGAAGCTAAAAAGAAAAAATAAATTAAATTTGTAAAAGCCAATCTTAGACTAGAAAAACTCAAGGTGATACCTTCAGTCAACCTTAAACTCTTGAAGAATAGGTCTAGCAATGTTGGAAAAATCGTGAAAACTAAAATGAACACCCATCCTAAAAAAAGTCCGCAAATAAAAGAAAAACAACAAAGATGAGGTGTCGTAGACAAATTTCTTTTGAAGAATCAACTTCTGAGGAAGATATTGATGAAACTAAACTATGTGATGATGACGAGCTTGACAACGGGATTGATTTATTTTTTAAGGACACTGAGATGTGTTTAGTTTGTGGTGAATATGGAAAAAAAATTGAAATCTGGTATCGTTGTGTCTATTGTGGAAAATGGGCGCATGCAGATTGTAGCGGTTATGATTCCCCTGAAAACTATATTTGTGACTTTTGCCATACTCATTAATCTTCGATTTGAAAAAAGTTTTTTTCGTCTCAAAGATTTAACCTGTCTTACTTTGTTATTATCAATTATATACTATGTTTATTTACTCTATGTAACAATATAACATGTTTGGTAAAATAATTGTCTTATTAATTACTAATGTCGGTATTACCCCAAAGTGGTGTCGCAATTATCCCAGTGGCTGGGGAAATACCATCACTGTGCTTAAATTGCAAAAAACATTCATGTAATATTTCTAATGTAAATAATTTTAAAATATTACATATTGATTTGATGCAGAAAATTAGGACAAATCTTTAGGTACTTTCACCAAAATCGTAACTAACCTAGAAAAAATTATAAAAATCAAATTGTATTTAGGTGTCGTCATTCCCCCGGTCTACCCTACCTATAAAATACAAGATAAAAGTTTTATGAAAAAATTATTTTAACTTTTGAAATAAAAATTTATTGTAATTTAATATTATTTAAAAAAGGGCAATTAATTTATAAAAATATTGTGAGGGGTTTATTGCCAATTTTTTGTTTTTTCGAGTCACTGTGCAACTCTTTTTGCTTTTGAACCGTAAAAACAAATTTAGCGAAATCCGAATTTAAAAAGTTTTTAGGAATTATTACTTTTCCTTCACATTCTTCCAAAAAAAGAATTCTTCCTCTTTCCTCGTTCCGTTATTTTAAAAGGAACCAGTTCCTACCTTCAATGAAGTTCCTAGCTTCGTTTCTCCTTCGTTCATCACCAGTTCCTAGCTTCAAGAGAATTGTCTCTTTTTTAATAAAAGAAGTAGTTTTCGATGCTATTGCAACTACTGTTTCTTTTGCGCGTTCTTCTATATATTTTTTTAAACATAAATTAGAGTCGTTAAGCGTTCTTATAAACATGGTGTGAGAAACACTCTCTCAAAAAAAAAAAAAAAAAGTAGCAATTGACGAAAAAAAAATTTATGATAAATCAACTATTGCTGAAAAAATAAACAGTTTTTTTATTAATGGTGGTTCAAATTTGGCATCAAAAATTCCTCTGAATTCAACTTCATTTAAGTCTTATTTGAAAAATTATGATAAAGTTATGGATAAACCTAATCTTAGATTAATTGAAATGCGAGCCTCATTTTATAATCTTAAAACTAACAAAAGTGCTGGATTTGATAAAGTAAAAGTTTGTTTATGATATAAACAAACCTCTTTTGTTTCACATCTTTAATATTTCTTTAAAAACAGGTATTGTCTTGGAAAAATTAAAAATTGCACGAATCACACCGGTTTTTAAGACTGGCGATGACTCTATTATTTCTAATTATAGACCTATTACCATGTTTCTCAAAATTGCTTGAAAGAATAATGTAAAACAGGCTATTTAATCAAATATCAGAAAACGGTATGTTGTATTCAAAACAGTTTGGTTTCAAAAAACAATGTTCCACTTATCATGCATTGATTGAAGTAGTCAATCAAATAACAAACACATTATTTACTAAGTACTTTACATTTAGAGTTTTAATTGATCTGTCAAAGGCTTTTGATACTGTAAACCATAATATAATAATAAAAAAACTAGACTATTATCGAGTAAAAAAAAAACTTACTTTGGTTTAAAAGCTATTTGACCAATAGAAAGCAATTTATCCAATATGAGCTAAAACAATCAATTCCACATGCTGTAACTTGTGGTATTCCCCAGGGCTCTATTTTAGGACCTTTATTATTCCTAGTATATATAAATGATTTAAATTTAGCAACAGACTTCTTAAATTGTATTTTTTTTGCAGATGATTTCAATCTTTTTTATTCCCACAGAGATGTTAAAATACTTTTGAAACAGCTAACGAACAATTGGGTAAGCTTAATGAGTGGTTTATAAGTAATAAACGTAGATAAAACCAAATTTATTTTATTCCATAAAATGAATAAATTAGAAATTATCGCCATTAAACTGCCAAATCTAATAATTAATAACGCTAACATTAAAAGAGAAACTTCAGTAAATTTTTTGGACGTAATATTAGATGAACATTTACGTTGAAGTGATCATATAAAAAGCATTAAGAAAAAAATATCAAAAAATATTGCCATGATATATAGGACTAAACCATTTCTAAAAAAAACCAATCTTTAAAAAGTTTATATTTTTCTTTCATTCATTGTTATTTGATTTATTGTAATATTGCATGGGCAAATACAAATCGTACAAAATTAAAAAAATTATACAATAAACAAAAACATGCGTGCAGAATATTTTTATAAAGTTATAAAAAAAATTAGGTTTTTGTTTCCAAGTATAACTTTTTTTATCAAGGAGAAGGATGGGGGGGGGGGGAGAAAAATTTAGGGGCTTGGATTAAAGTAATGGGAAGGGACCATTTTTTATTGCTACGCCACACGATGGAGGTGATAATACCTTATCATACCTTGAGACGAGCTCACATAAAAAGTTAGAGAGTAGAGAAGATCAATTTAAACTCTTTGTTTAGGGACTTCTCATAAAGCATACTCAGCAAAACTGAAATATGATCAGGACAAAATTCTACAGTCAAGAAAGAAAACGCGAAAGAATACCACCGATTTAACAAAAAAGAACAAAAAGCAGAATAGCCGGGAAAAGAAAATTAGAGGTCAATTTCACTAGCATCTGCATTACAATCATTGATTGATCCCATAATATTGTTGACAAAATTGAATAATATTGATGTTTCACATGGAGCAAACTCTTCATCAAGCAGCATTGAACCAGTAATAAGAAAAGCAAATAACAATTGTGAAAATTAGAGAAAATCCAAAATCAAAGAAGTAAGTTATCAAAAAAAAAGAGGGAAAATTAACAAAGAAATTGCAACAAAGATAAAACTGCTTGAGGATTATGCAATGTAATATTTTGTGAAAAGAAAATGATGATTTTCTAGGTATCCCACAAATGGTACCACAACACATATCAAGTATCGGTGGAGATTCCACTAAAAATTTTGTTTTTATTACTTGTGAGAACAATTCTAAATAAAATGTACTCAATCTTTGAAACTCTTTATAATAACTGCAGTTTTTTTATACATGATGTATGGGGTAGCTTAATATAATTTGCTTTATTATAATATTAAATGTTTTAAATGACATTTTTATAAACTATTTTTTTATTAGATGCGATAACTGTCGCTAAGTACTTTCATTATTTGTTCACAATTAAGCTAACTCTTATCATTTTATATTTTGGATTTAAATCAAAATTCAAAGTAAGTAGTGCCAGCACAATGAGTTGGAGTTGACGTGAGAACTAGGCAAACGCTGATCCACGGTGTTTGGAATTTGTATGCTCAAGTCGCATACAAACCCCAAATATCATTTACAAACAGGATTTAATCTTGTTTGTTAGTTACAAACAGGTTTTAATCTTGTTTGCTAAAGTTTTGATCTTATTTAATGGTGTTTCCAATTTTGCCACCTATATGTGTTTCCAATTTTGCCACCTATATGAATTTAGTACGGATGTGGCCGAAGTTTAATTAACAATTAATCTTATATAGATATCGATATTTTCAAACATCTTTTATTTTTAATTTTTTATATATAGTGATATTTTGGATTAATTGAATATTTTATTATATACGTTATTTTTATTCTTGAAATTAAACATAATTTAAAATATCTAGAAATTAAATTAAGCAAATATGGCACAGCGATTATAAAGGCGGCATCAAAATAAAATGATTTAAGAGTAATAAAAGTACACATTCGTCCGCTGCAAAGATTGATAAAGACTGTCATACTGAACGCTCTCTCTCTCTCGGTTCTTTGCAAAAATTCCGGTATATTATGTTTGCAGCGCCTTAAAGCCTAAAAAATAACGCGTCTAATTCCTTCTCATTCCTTTATTCACACATCTTTGCTCGAAGTTATGTAGAACATTTTACCAGAAAAAAAAAAGAAAACTTAATTGTTAAATCTAAACAGCTAAAATAGGACTGATCTTCAGTAAAATCTGATATTACTGATGACGCAAATATAGGTTGCCAAAAGGCGAATCATTATAATATATATATATATATATATATATATATATATATATATATATATATATATATATATATATATATATATATATATATATATATATATATATATATATATATAAGTATTGCGATCAAAGAATGTCAATTGCATTTTAGTTTTAGTTACATGAATTTACACGTAAAAAATGAAGTTTTGTTTCATTATACAGCATAAAAATAAACAAAAACATCATATATATATATGTATATATATATATATATATATATATATATATATATATATATATATATATATATATATATATATATATATATATATATATATATATATATATATATATATATATATATGTACACATAAATAAAATATAAAATACAAAACTCTTTAACATAATGCCTATCTACATTTTTATAAAAGTTATATAAATTCCTTAATAAAAATTTTACCCTGATGCGGGTGCTTGAGTAGGAACCATATCAACAGGACAACTTTCTCCTAATGTTTCATGTCTTTTAATATGACCTTTTAAGCCATCAGACCGTCGGAAGCGTTGAAAACATATTGGACATTCGTATGGCGCTTCATTTGTATGAATTCGGATATGACGTCTGAGATTACCTTTCATAGAAAATAGTCGATGACAATATGGACAACTATGTGATTTAGATTTTCCGCTCTCGTGACCTTCCATATGGGCTTCATAATGATTTCTACGTGTAAATGTCTTTGGGCATTTTTCACAAGTATAAGCTTGTTTTTTGTGAGACTGCATGTGAATATCGTATAGGGAAGCAGAGGTAAATTTCTCGCCGCATTCGTTACACTCGGTTCCAGCGCGAACTGAAACTCCTACTCCGACCATTTTATCGGCACTGACAATATTTCCATTGTGATACAAAACAGAACTTGTGGTAACTTTGTTAGCTAATGCATGATGATGTACTGCGTGTGTCGGAGAATTATTCATTGGAGAATGTGGTCTTGTAAGATTACGAGACGATTCAGTTGAACTGCTAGAAGGATATTTGTTAGAATATTGCATTGTATCATGAAATTCTAACGGAGATCTTCTAAACTTCTCTAAACGTTTTGATGATTCATCAGAGTATATGTTCGTTTTATTAATGTATAATGGATGCGGACTTACTTTCATGTTTTGGATTAATCGACGATTAAAACTATCTGGTGAGAGTTGGGGTTCTTTTTGTTCGGTAAGATATCCACTTTGATTTTCAATGAAGTTTCGCGGATGATGTTTTTCTTTGTTTACACTAACATCTTCATCTAGTTTACGCTTTTCATTAAAACGATCAAAAAAATTTCTATCTCTGAAACTAGCATATCTAGTGGCTTCTCTGATAAAATTTGCGTCTTCATTGGGACTTAAACGATGTTGCTCAAGCATATGATATGCAAGATTTTCTGGATGTTTGAACAACTTTAAACAAAGGTGACAGTTATACTGTGAAAGCTGTACTTCTGTATGTGTGAGCATATGACGCCTTAAGTTTGTTCTTAATGAAAAAGCGCGGAAACAAACGTTGCACTGAAAAGGTCTTTCCACTGTGTGTGTTCTTTGGTGAGTTTCATAAGTTGATCGACGATCAAAGTTTTTGTTACAAATACCGCAAAAGAATTCATTTTTGCCATGAGTTGAAATGTGAGAATCAAATTCGAGTTCGTTCATAAATGTTTTCTCACATACCTCACAAGTAAAATGATACTTATGACCATGTTCTTCTTGCCAGTGATACTCCATGTTTTCTTTGAGTGAAAAAGATTTTCTACAAACTGGACAGTTGTGGACCTCGTGCGAATTAAGAGGTTTGTTAATTTTTTTAATTTCTGATCTTTCTTGTTTCATATATACTGGTGATGATCGATCTTCCTCCATAGGTTCTTCCAATTTTATTGTTTCGTTGTCTTTTTTTCCATGCATAGAGCTTGTTTTATCAAACCTTAAATTAATTACATCTTCACTGTTATGTGCAAGTTGATTTGAAAAACACTGAGAATATTTCTCTATTTCCCCCAGCTTACCTAAAGACACTAAAATAAAAAAAATAATTGTTAATAATGTAAAAACAAACATAGGTTACACAATTAAACCAAAAAAAATATATATTTTACCTCTATTTGTTAAACTAGATGCTGCATTTGATGTTGATGATACATTCAATAGAGCTGATGATGTATTTGATGACATGTTTAATAAAGTACATGCAGTACTTAATGCAGTAGTTGTTATTGTTGAGGAAACTGATTCAAGGTTTGTTGAAGTAGTACCTATACTCGCCGGTGTAAACCCCAAATCAGTAGATTCATTTATATACTTTCTAAAGGACTTTGTGTATTCAACTGAATCGTCATCAAGCGGCATCAACGGAGGCGGTACAGTAGAAACATCACTAGAAAAATGTTGCCTCTCGTGCAGCTCTAACTTTTCTGAATGAGTATATAATCGTGAGCAATAACGACATTTAAGAGCATTTTGTTGGTAAATATGATTTGTCGCCATGTGCTCTTCTAGGCTATTTTCGTTTCTGAAAGAATTTTTACAAATGTGACAATGATGTGTAGAGTTTTTGGAACTCTCATGTGTTAAATTATGTTCTGTAAGATACTCTTCATTCTCAAAAAACATATCGCAATGTTGACATTGAAAACGATGCTTTTGAAATGCTTTTCCAGCCGACCAGTAAGTGTTCACTACCTGATGTTCACCATCTAAAAGGAGATGATAAAAAAATGTAAAATTATTAAAAATTTTTTAAGTAAAATAGCATTAAACAAGTTGGAGTAAAATCTTCTACATATTTTTTAATCTTTAATTCTTACAACTTTCTCTAACAGCTTCGCTTGTAGCGCGCGGAGATTCACTTTCAAGATCTTTTAAAGTTTCTGGAGATAAGGTTTTATCAAGGGTTTGCAATCGCTCATTGAGCAAACTTGGATGTCGTTTTTCAGATGGTTGATCACTTAGTGCGGAAATTTGTCGAACAATATCATCAAGAGTTTTATTTTTGCGTCTTTTACACGATCGTACTTGGTCACGCGGTTCATCGCACGAAATTTTTTCCGCGCTTAGTTCTTCAACAGAAGAAGACGCTGTACTTGATACCTCTATTGATGTACTTTCTTCAATTGATATACTTTCAAAACTTTTTTTATATTCACATTCAAAACTACTTTCTTCATTTTGTGAAAAATCATCACTTTCGTTTTTAATTAAGTTGTCTGTTCTATCCTCAACTCCTTTTTTAATAGTGGAATCGATCTTACCATCAATTAAATCCTGATATAAATGAAAACAATATATATATATATATATATATATATATATATATATATATATATATATATATATATATATATATATATATATATATATATATATATATATATATATATATATATTATATATATATATATATATATATAAGTAATTTATAAGTATTTCTTAATTATATAAAAATAATATCATTATTTTAATATATTATTTATTAAAAGTTATGACCATGTAAAGTTTCCACCCGCCCCATAAAGAGGGGGTTGTAAATTTCCAATCGTCAAAACTTTTGAACGCTAAAAAAGATTATTTAATGAAAATAAAAACTTTTTGATGAATTTAAATTTAGTTTTAATGTGTTAAAAAATTATAATTTATTAACTTATTGCATTTGAAGTGAGGGGTGCACACTTTTTGGGATATTTTTGTTCCTATGCTCCAACCACCCCAAATATTTCCAAAACACTCTCATCTGACATAAGCATGGACATACTTAAGTTTGAAGTTTGCACAATTTTGGAAAATATCATATCAAAAACATTAAAAATGTCTATGGATCTGTTATTTTTCTTCTCAACAAAGAAAAGTTCGAAAATTTAAAAGATATTTTACGTTATGATTTTGATATTTAAATGTTAAGGTAGAGGAAGATACTCGATTACCAATACCATATAGTTATTTTTTTTAAATTGCACCTGTATTTTTGATATATAGCTTTGTTACCTACTAAAATATAAATTTATATATATATATATGTATATATATATATATATATATATATATATATATATATATATATATATATATATATATATATATATATATATATATATATATATATATATATGTATATATATATACCTTTCGTTTCCAATATTCTTCTATAAGATTTTTTTGAAAAAAAAGATCAACTTCGTCAACCCAGCTTGTAAAGGAAATTAAATAACAACGTGAACTTTCCTAAACAAATAAAAAACACATTATTTAAAAAAGTAACGCAAATAAAAAAAAAAAAATACTAAAAAAGATAAACAAACCATTAAACAAATAAATTGAAATTTTTTTTTTTTAATTTTGAAAAAATTTTAAGTCGCTATCATAATAATTATTTTATAAGTCAATTTAAATATTGTAAGTAATTATTGCAGTTTAATAATACGATTTTAAATATCGCAAAAAAAACTTAGATCTAAGTCTACCAAAATAAATATTCAAAAATTAAAACGCTGAGCTTATGCAAACAAAGCAGTATCTAATTGCCACGAACATTTACAAACCTCTTTTTCCGTAACAACTCGGGTGTTTAAAACTTCTATCACCTCGATGTCTTTAAGGATGTTTGCCCATGATTTCGATTGGATATCTTTTTCGTGAAGATTCATTTTGTATAAAGCCTATTTTAAAATTATTTTCCATTGAAATCCTAACTGGATAAGTAAACTGAAGGTGCTTTACTAAAAAAAAAAAACCACAACCGTGGATTCGGGGTGTTAATCCATAAGTTCTAACTGAGGTATTTTTTAGTAAAATTTTACTTTGTAAAAAAAAAAAGTGAATTTTTTTTCCGAATGCGATTTTTCGAGTTTATTCATGAGAAGAATATTAAAAAGTTAAAAATAAATTTTCAAAACAAATCATACTTTAAGTTTTTACATGTTTTTTTTTTCTTTCAAAAACTTTTAGTTAACCCCCTATTTTCAAAGATAGCTTTAAATTAACCCCCCTTATTAGTTAAAATCCTATTGGGTATCAACGGAGCATGGGAGATAAAAGATCAACTGAGCGTGAAAGCTAACACCTGACAAAACATTATTCACAAGGCTCACGCATCAATGCATATTTATGGTGGCAACTACATGTAGGAGCGAATTATATTGTAAGTATCGGAATTCTGTGGTTTTAAACATAAAAAAAAAAAAAATTATTAAAAATACAAGAAAAAAAAAAAAAAGATAACCTCGTCAAATTTAAAGCGTTCGTTGTTCCTTAGAATCCAGGTAACGAGATAAAGTAGCATGTATTTACCTCAATCTATCTTATTTTAAAAAATGTATGGCAAACCAATCCTTCTTCGGGATTTAGTACTGCAAACAATGGGAAGATTGAAAACTAATAATTTGTTCAGCTGTGTTTTCTTGCTTTCCCACTGTTTTATCATGCGTTCAATTTTTGTGACCGATAAAATAAATCGACTGAATATTTTTTTAAACTGGATAAAGTTGCTTTGTATCTTAGAATAATGTGCAAAGGATATATTTGAACAGTAGCCACTAGCACGTAGCTAAGCAACCCGAAAATATAGTATGGAATTATGATTTTTTTCCGTGAACATCCCAATCGGAATAAAATTTAAAAAGATATTAAACTTGGTTTCCATAGTTAAAAACATTTTTATTACATTTTGCAAATAATAAATTTAAACTTTGTTAAACTTTCGCGTTTCCCCCATAATGCAAGGATTAAGGAAATTAAGTTGAAAAAGAATGGGAGCTAAGTTTTCATATCATACATAAACGTGTTTACAGTTTTCGGCATGGTCTTCATTCAAGCAATTATAAAAAAAGTTTTGTTTAATATCCGATTAGCCAAATAAAGATACTCGAAAGACGGTTTAAATTTCGGAATCTTCGAAGACTTAGGAAACGTCAACTTAGATTAGTGTTATATGAAAACAAAGCTTTCTGATTTTTTAAAATAATAACTCATATTTTAAATTAATTTATTTATAAAAATTAATTATAGTAATTTATTGCAACTCTTATCGAGTTACACCGTCAAAACTTGTTCGAGTATTCAATCAAACAACTCAAGAAATGTAGCCTTTCATCGATTTTTAGCCTTTCATCGAGAAACTATTCAAACAAACTCTATAGTAGATTTTAAACACAAATGAAAATCTTTTCAATATCTAAAATAGAAGTGGTTTCAAAATATTGCCTTAAATCTTGAGGATTACCATTTTGTTTCAGTTACATTTTTAAATTCTGTTTTGCATTACGTGAATTTTATTCGTTAACTATCTTATCAGGTTTGTTGACAGGCAACGGAGTAAGAGAATAGTCGTTTTCGTTACAAATCTTCATAAATTCTTTGGTGATTAAGTTAAAGTCATGTAACTCTAATTGATGCGGTCTTAAATTAGTATCGAGTTTTATACGATCAAGCAATTCATCAGCGAGACGCTCGTTTTCTGGAAATAAACGTCTGAAAAAAAATTAAAAAAAATAATTTAAAGTTGCACTTACAAACCAAAAACTTAGATGGAAAAAAAACAAAACCTTGTTGGTATCCTTCGAGTAATACACTTAAAAATCCCTGTATTGTGAATTTATAATTTAAATACTTTTTTTTTTTAACCAACTAGAGAAAGCTGCGGCTGAAACCAGACTTACACAGGGCCCTAGATGACCGGTGTAAGCCGGTGAAGGCAGGTAATTTAAATCTTTTTCCGACAAACCTTCGTTGGTTCCTACCCATATAGAAAAAAGATATTCTAGAGACGAGCCATACCAACTAATAAAACATATAAACTTCATTGTGGCTATCCCTTCCTTGTTAGTTAATATTCGCCATTTGTCTGTAAGTACCGCGCAATTATTTATTTTTAATCATATGGGGTTCCGCGTTGAATAAAAGTATATTTGGTATTGGTGTTTAAAAAAATAAAGGTACAAAGAATGCCAATTACAAAATAAAAAGCTAATAGACATGTGCGCGCGCGTGTAAACAAAACAAATGCATTCTACAAAAATTTCTTTGTGTAAATTACATTGTTTTTAAAAAAAAAAGAAATCTTAGGCCGGGTGAATAAAAACGAGCAATGCTTTTACTCAGTAATTAGTCAGCTTTACGTGTATAAAAACTTTACCAATTTTGTTTAAGTTTTTATTCACGTAAAGCTGAACAATTACTGAGTAAATCGCTTAACTTTACGCGAATAAAAATCCGAGCAAAATTGCAAAAGTTTTTATTTACGTAAAGCTGACCAATTACTAAATAAAAGCAATTGCTAATTTTTATTCACCCGGCCTCTTTTTTATATATTGTATGTATACAAGAACATAAAACTAATTAAAAAACCTATTAAAAAACACTTCTCTAAGTATACAAACTAATTCCGTTTTTTATTCTGTAATAAAAACTTCTTGATACTCTGTCAGTGTTTTAAAATTGTCAATCGGAGCAGTGTTGGTGAGTCGGCTTTTGTTAGTTTGTCGGTGTTTAAAATTGTCAATCGGAGCAATGTCGGTGAGTTGATTCTTGTTACTTTGTCAGAGTTTAAAATGATCGATCGGAGCAATGTCGGTGCGTTGGTTCTTGTTACTTTGTCAGCGTTTAAAATTGGAGCTATGTCAATAATTTGTTTTTTTGTTACTTTGTCAGTGTTTAAAGTTGTCAATCTAAACCGGTTTGTGAGTCGGTTCTTGTTACTACTATTTCTTTTGTTACTTTTATAGTTAAATGAAAATCTGAAAAAAAAAGTTATTCCTATTTGATAACCTATGATTTTGTTGTTTCGTTTTTAAAAAAAAAACAACAAAAAAACATTTTTTTTTTATTAAACCTTTCAAAATCAATTTGTCATCAATTGGAAATGCTTAAAATAAATTTTAATTCACGACAGGAAAAGTTACGAGAACAGACGAAAATAAATTACGAGAACCGACGTTTTGTCTTTGTTTTAATGGCTTTTGTTTTTTGAATCCGTATGTTATTTGTGATCATTTTAAAAATTTACAACTTACATAATATTTAGTTTTTGCACGTATATTGTTTGCATATTGCTTATCTCTACCGTTAAGCCTGTACATATAAACTAAACACGTTTAGCCTGTACACATAAACCAAACACGTTTAGTCTGTATACATAAACCTAACACTATCTAGTTTGTTTATACCGTATAGTATTTAGTCTCCGGACCAATACCGTTTACGATTTGTGTGCGCACCAATTGTTACCGTTATACTTATACATAACTAGTGAGCGTACGTATACCTATACTGAAAAAGCAGTTTACATTAATGTGAATCGTAAAACAATAGAGAAGCGAGTATGCAGATTTTTAATGTTTTAATACCGAAACATTTACCATTACATATCTAAGTTTTTATTATATTAAAATATTAAATATAACTTAAAAACCTACTTAAAATAACAAAAAAGTACGTATTCTCGAAAATGTCATCTCGTTCGATTTGTAACAAAAAAGCAACTGCATGCACGCAATACCGAAAAAAACGCAATATTTTACGTTTATGATTTACATATAGATTTGTGAGCTAAAACAAAAAAATTTCATAGGTGATATATAAAAATGGAGAGAATGTTAACAAAATATTGAAAGTCTAAAATTAAAACTTAACAAGGATCTTTTTTTTCATCAAACACGGGGTAAATACTATAATATAAAACATTTAAAACTTTATTAAGCGGTAAAATCAAAAAAATTTCATTTCGTCGCCCTACGTAGCTCAAAATCCGAAAACAAAAAATATAAAAATTGAAACGGTAAACAACTTATCACTGGATAAAAATTCAACGAAATAATCTTTTTTATAACATCAAAAATTATATATACTCTGGATATAGGACAGTCATAAGCATAATATATAAAAAATATATAACAATATTGTTACTGTTAAGTGTAATAAAATATATATTAGGCTAACTCTAATTAATATATAAATATATATTAATTAATATAAAAATATATAACTAATCTAATTAAAATATAACGGGTGGTTACTAAAAATCCGGACAAACTTTAACTGAATTTTAAAAGCTAAATCTTTTTTATTCATGTTTATATCCATTTTATAGCTTATTTAATTCTCTATAAGTTAATTTTTTTTTTTTTTAGATAATTAATAATAATTAGAAAAATAATGATGACCAAGCAAGAAGAGGTAAGAAAACGGATTTACGAGTTCTATTTGAATAATAAATTGCAAGCTAAAAAGTTCACAGTAGCTCACTTCAATGCTGAAAAAATCCCAAGAAGCACTATCTATGATATAATCAAACGTGTTGAGAATGATTCTGGGCACAAAAGAGTGCAAGTGGTCGTGTGGCCATAATCATGACCCCTAAGAGGATCAAGCGCCTGAAAGCCATATTTGATCACAGTGACCGAGTTTCGATGAGGCAAGCTGGTCGAAAATTTGGATGCAGTCATTCACATGTCATTAAAACTCTTGCCAAGTACACTGACATCAAAAGTTATACAAAACAGGGTATACCTCATCGACAAGAGAACCAGAATGAGCGAATCAAAACTGGCATTGATCGTCTTTATTGATCGTCATTGATCGCGTTTTTAAAGGAAAATCGGTCATCCTTGACGATGAGTCTTACTTCACGCTGTCACACTCAACAATTAATGGAAACAGCACCTACTACTCTTGCAATAGAGACAAGACTCCACCAAGTGTTAAATATCGCAAAAAGCGCAAGTTCGAACCCAAGGTGCTTGTCTGGCTGGCCGCTTCTGACAAAGGTATTTTAAAATCATTTTTTATACCCAGCGGCCTTGCAGTCAATAAAGCCATCTATGAAATGAATTGTATTATGAATTGTATGTGCCGTTCATCAACGCTTATCATGCCGATGGTAATTACATATTTTGGCCGGACCTGGCTTCATCGCATTATGCCAAAACCGTGACCAGCTGCTACGAGACTCATAACATCAATTTTATCAAAAAAGTTGACAATCCGCCAGCCGTACCGGAGTGTCGCCCAATCGAAGACTTTTGGGCTATTTTGAAAGGCAAAGTGTATGAGAGTAACTGGCAAGCAAAAGACGTGAAACAACTACGAACCAGAATAAAGCTTTGCCTGAAAAAAATTGACCTTAACCTTGTATTTTCACTTTTTGGGTCAACTCGTGTTAGAGTTGGCCGAATCCGAAGAAACAGACTGGTTGAAGACAAACTTAATTAAAATAAATAAATAACTAAAAACTCTTTTTAATGATAGTTTTATTTAATCTCTACCATAAAAACTTTGGGAGTAATTGCACTTGAAAGTTTGTCCGGATTTTTGGTAACCAACCGTTAACTGTTATCTAATTAATATATAAATATATATTAATTAATATATAAATATATAACTAATCTAATTAGTATATAACTGTTATCTAATTAATATATAAATATATATTAACTAATATATAAATATATATAACTAATCTAATTAATATATAAATATATAACTGTTATCTATAAGCTGTTATTTGTTAATTTGAAGTTTCTACCGAATTTTGATTTTTTACTGTTATCTAATTAATATATAAATATATAACTAATCTAATTAATATATACTGTTATCTAATTAATATATAAATATATATTAACTAATATATAAATATATATAACTAATCTAATTAATATATAAATATATAACTGTTATCTATAAGCTGTTATTTGTTAATTTGAAGTTTCTACCGAATTTTGATTTTTTTGAAAACTTAGCTATTGTGAAAAAATCTTTTTTTTTCTTATAAAAAATCTCTTCTAAAATTCTTAAAAGAAAATTTTACCTCAAAGGAGTTTTAATAATTTTTCTTCTTTTTGAAAATATGGCCTTAACAACCTGCTCCACGACATTGAAAGGTGCATCAATTGCAGGTTTTTTTAGTGGGATGAAGTGCATCAACCATGCATCAACCTGGTAAAACATTAAAAATAAAAATTATACTAGTTTTCTTGTTGAAACAAACTGTTGTTTAATATATATTTAATTACAAATTAAGTTTAAATCAGACAAAATAAAAAGTTTATTTTATTTTTGTATAATGACCAAAGTATGAAGAATAAAGAACACTCCATGACTTATTTAATAAATAATACACTTTTTATAAATAGAATAGATATTTTTTAATTTATCTTTAATAATAATTTCAAAAGTACTTTTATAAACTTATAACATTCTTCTTGTATTCTACCAAAGAAAAAATCTGCAGCATGTAATTACAAAAATAAAAATTTAATTATCACTATAAATACCTTAGGTTCTGGAACAAACACTGAGCTGCTGATTTCCATGGCTCGACTTACATGACAATAATTTTGTGCCATTATAGCAAGCCTAGATCGATCATAATTAAGAGCCTCTGCAACCATGTTCTAAAAAAAATAATAAGATTTTTATCTATATAGAAAATAAGATAACTTAGCGAAAAATAATTTTTTGGAACACTGGTGACATCACATCACAAGACATTTATTCTTGTAATGTGATGTGATGTCACTGGTGACATCACATCACATTACAAGAATAAATGTCTTGTGATGTGACATCACATCACATTACAAGAATAAATAGTTTGTTACTTCATAATATAAACATACCGTTATTACTGACAATTAGAATGAGAACTTGAAATACTACTATTGCTATTACTACTGTTACTATCAGCAGCAGAACTACTATTACAGCAGCAGCAGCAGCTGCTGCTGCTGCTGCTGCTGCTACTACTACTACTACTACTACTACTACTACTACTACTACTACTACTACTACTACTACTACTACTACTACTACTACTACTACCACTACTATAGCTGCTACTACTACAACTACCAGCTAGTATTAGTTGTTGTTGATTATAAAATTATTTTGCTTTGATTATAAAACTAAGTGATAAATTTAAAACTGTTATATTAATTATAAAGTTACCTGACCAACTTCTTTTTGAAAGACAAGAGTCATAGGTATTCTTCCGAAAGAAAACACACCAGAACGAGTTGACAAAGCTTCTAGCCATTGCAAAAACAAAGGAATAGAAACAGAAAATGGAAGGTTACCTACAAGTCTTATATTAGGCAAATCTAAAAAAAAAACAAAAAACATTTGAATTATTAATAACACCAATATAACACAACAGTTGAATCTTTAATAACACCAATATGGTAATCGTTTTATCTTTAGAACATCTTAATTATACCATCGCTTTCCCATTCAGCCGAAATAACATTTTTTAGAGGCTTTACCATATCAAACTTCAAAATATCAGCATGATATATAGACATGTGACCATCAGATGCATCTTGAAGGAGCTGAAACAAAATGTTAAATTCTATCTGTCGGAACACATATATACATATTTTATTAAAAGTACTGACATGAAATTTTAACGAACGTCCTGATATTTCAGGATGTTCGTTAAAATGTAATGAAAACGAATCTGAACAATCCCAAAATTGGAACAAAAATGTATCTACATGAGTCAGATCACAAAAAAGTAAGTTTCATTCTTTCATTTTTAATTACATAACTTTTATAATTTATAATTAATTACCTCAAGTGATGGTAAAAATCTCTTATCAATCTCAACAGCATATAAGTGTCGTAAACCAGCATTTAAAAGTGAACGTGATAAAGAGCCTGGACCAGAACCAACTTCGATTACATTGCAATCGAAAACATCAGCTTTACGTGCAATTTTATCTGTATTATAAAAAAATAATCAAGCCATTCATGAAAAGTCATGCTGCTGGGAAACATCTGAAGAACACTTATACCCTACTAATTCCTTTAAAAAACACATGAAATGCTGTTTTTTAAAAAAAGCTACTTTAAACATGAATTTTTGTAACAGGTTTAAATTTCATTTAAAAACAATTATAAAATATTTTGTACACCAATTGTATAATATTGTGAAAGCTCTTTATATTAGAACTTTTATAACATAAAATATATAAATATAAGTAAATATTATTCTATGACAATAAAAAATTTTCTTTTTTATTGTCATAGAATAATATTTTCTTCTTTTTTTTAATTTAAAAATTTGTAAAGATTAAATAACTTAAACTCTTTTGTTTTTAATTCTATTTTTAATTCTATTTTTTTAATTTAATCAATAAAAAAGTAAAGAATTTCATAAAAAAGTAGAGAGAAAACATTGACTTTTTAAATACTGCCTGCCCAAATCTTAATTATAACCAAACAGCAATTAGGCTAACATTTCACATACCTATTTCAGTATGATGTCATCAGTCACATTTCATGGCTTAACTACTCTTTTATTAACACAACTTAACCCTGCTGGTTATATAACTAAGGAAATTATAAGAGTATATAGTATATATTTTATTCACTTTTTCTACAGTCAACAAAGTTTTTTTTAAAAAATGCTGTTGTTACTCTTTTAACCCTTTGATATGAAAATGTAACCATTGATAAAAAAAAAAATTGCTGCATGGAGAAACAATTTGATATAATATGCCCTATAGATATAACAAGTATTAGGGTATAATATTAATGAAGTAGTGGCGTAGTGGTAGACTGGTTGTGTTGTAAGCAAGTGCTTTACTACATGCTTGCAAACCTAGTGCTACCAGTACAGGAAGAAATGTGATTGAAAAGTTTGATTCTCTATGAGTAAAGAAAGAAATGTGATTGAAAAGTTTGATTCCTGCCAAGATCTTGGTGAACACATTCATTTTTCAAAACTATAGGGTTTGGAGAAGGTTGAAAAAATTAATAAAAAAAAACTTCTTAATTGTAGTGGCCCCCTCAAACTTGGGAAGGCAAATCCAGTAAAAAAAACAAAACAAAACAAAACAAAAAAAACTAAAAAGGATTTATATCTAAATTACACATACAAAATACACAACATATTTTATATACATTCAAAATGCATATAAATGTAATGTTAAAAAAAGTGTTACCTGTAACATTTAAATCCAATATAAAATTTTGACTTAGCTGCTTTTTAGCACGCAGCCCATATAAGCGCATCAGATCAGATATTCGAGGCATAGGGGGTAATCGTAATTGTTTAGTAGCAGATGACATTTTTTAAAATAATATGTTACTATTAGTGTTATTAAATAATATTATAAGAATATTTTACTATTAGCATTATTAAATAATTTTATAAGCTAATTCCTTTTTATTTTTGGTTCCTTCTATATTTATGTAAATAAAAATTAAAAAAAATTTTATTTTCAAAATTAAGAATTCTACTTTGAAAATAGCAAAATAATAATGATCCAATAGAGTCTGGTCTCACTAAAAACCTTTAAAGATAATTGACTTAATGAAACATAGTGTTGATTTTTAAAAGTTTCATCAAAAGTTTATTTATTTTTGTATAACTTTATTAAGAAAATCTTAATGGAATCCATCTGCTTGTTTTTTTAATGCAGTTATATACATATATATATATATATATATATATATATATATATATATATATATATATATATATATATATATATATATATATATATATATTTATATATATATATATATACACATATGTATATGTATGTATATATGTATTTATGCATGAATGTATGTATGTATGTATGTATGTATGTATGTATGTATGTATGTATGTGTGTGTATGTATGTATATATATATATATATATATATTGCAAATACAAAATATCATACAATATTTTGTATTTGCAAATACAAAATATTGTATGATATTTCGTATTTGCAATAAAATACAAAAAACTCTTGTACGTATAAGAGTGCTCAATAATAAATAAATAGGATTTATTTATATTATTTAATAGAGCATTATATTAATTTATAAAAATAAAGAAAACAACTTTTTATGGTACTAATAGTTTCATGCCTAAAGGCAATCATCAGCCATGTAATACAAAACAAGAAACAAAAAAAACCGTTAAAATATAAAGTTACAGTGGAGTGTGCTTCGTCGTCAAAACAAAACAAAAACAAAAAGATAAGAAAAAACTAAAAACGGCTGCTTAATCACCCGTATCGAAATTCGAAAGGAGGAACTTGCTTTTATGTCTACATTTAGATACTAATTCATTCCTCTTATTTAATAAGTTATCATAGGTGTACGATATTATGAAATACTTTTCGTATAGACATAAGTTGCATCGTTTTATTGTAGGATTGTAAGATCTACAACGTTTTAAAATTTTCCATTTAATTGTCGGGTTTAATCCATTTTCTTTTAACTTCCATACTTCCTTAGACAACTCAGTATCGTTTTTATATTTTTCGATGTTAAAAGATTTTGTATGATTAGCGTATCTAAGTTTAAAAGCAGTTTCACTTACTCCAAAATACACTTTTTCAATCCCGTCTGGAGTGCCTGGATATAGAGTGGCTTGATACACTATGTTATTAATGAGGCACTGTTGATTTAAAGGGCACTTGCTTTTAGTAATACAATTGCAACTTTTATCTGATTCTGGGGGGATGTTTTTCATAATATGACGGTTATGAAAGTTAACGATTGATTTAATGTTTGGAATACAACTGTAACTCACCTTTAGAGTATTTCTATTAAAAATCTTGTGGTATTTATGGCCAACTGGAAAGTGCTTGTCAATTAAATCCAAAAAGATTTTACCAATTTTAGTAGAAACATTTTTACTATATGGGGGGTTAAACCAGATAATATTGCGCTTACGGTTTATTGGTAGAGGTTGAATGAGTTTCGGAATATAATTAAGTTTAAATTTGTAACTACACTTTTTTAATGCATCCTGATACAAATGAGCAGAGCTTCGAAAGCTAGTGTCATTAGATGAATTAGCTGACAACCTTAATTCTATAGAACGAGGAAGTTGCTTTATTATGCTAGGAGGGTGATTGGAATCAACATGTATATAATTTAGTTCATTGATTGGTTTACAAAATGGTCTAAAAGATTGATCATTGAGGTTCAGTGTTACATCAAGGAAGTTCACAACTTTCGAATTTCGATACAGGTGATTAGGCAGCCGTTTTTAGTTTTTTCTTATCTTTTTGTTTTTGTTTTGTTTTGACGACGGAGCACACTCCACTGTAACTTTATATTTTAACGGTTTTTTTTTGTTTCTTGTTTTGTATTACATGGCTGATGATTGCCTTTAGGCATGAAACTATTAGTGCCATAAAAAGTTGTTTTCTTTATTTTTATAAATTAATATATATATATATATATATATATATATATATATATATATATATATATATATATATATATATATATAAATATATATATATATATATAAATATATATATCTATATATCTATATATCTATATATATATATCTATATATCTATATATATATATATATATATATATATATATATATATATATATATATATATATATATATATATATATTATATATATATATATATATATATATATATATATATATTGTGAGTATTTTTTTTTCCTGTCGTGTGGTATAATTGTTATATTTATAATATACAATATTTTATATGCACAATATATTTCAGACTTTTTTCTATTTAAAATAGAAGATAGTACAAAACAATCAACTTCACACTGAGAAATATAAATTTAATAGCAACAACAGCCACACTTGTAGTGATAATTAATCAAATTTAGTTGTATATTTTGTATACTACTAAATATGATCAAATAAATAAATTAAATAAATATTAAATATGGTATTGCATAATAATAACAATTATAATAACAATAATAACAATAATGATATTATCAATAACAATAATAATAATAATTTTTATTATTATTTTTATAATAAATTGGGTTGCACATTTTTTTTAACTGATGATTTAGTACACAGTGTAGTTAAGGCAATTTACAAATTATTCAAATTCTTTTATTTGGAATTAGCATGGTTTTATCAGCGTATTATGTCCTAACAAAAGCTTTAAATGGTATAAATTTTTTTTGCTTCAGGTTTTTTTAACATTTAAAGAAACTTTTTTTTTTTTTATATAATTTTCAAAACCTTTTTACTACCCGTAATAGTGAATCTATAGAACACCATTTTCGAGTCTTTAGATCAATTCCGTTCATCAACGTTAACATGAATTTAGTTAAAAAATTTTGAAAAAGTTCCTTAATTTACTATTGATCCTAGTTCTAATCGGTTCTGACTTATATTAACTATATATAGTTGTCAAAACACAATCTTTCTATTAATTTTTCTATTAAAGAAAGAGCTCATAATTAAGAAAAATTGCCAATAAACGATAATTTCAACTAAAAAATCTATTTATTTAAAATCTTATTAAAATTTGGACAAACAATTGTGATTTTAAGAAAATTAAAAAAATAAACAAACAGAATCTTTAATTTTTTTTGTCTTTTTATAATTCACAGACCTGATTATTTAACAAAAATATGTCGTAGCCAAGAAAATATCATACAGATGCTATAATATTTTAAAATAGCTTTAACTACACAGAACAGTTTTATTTTTAAAAATCTTTAATTTCTTTAACTTAGTATAAAATTGATTTTATAAAAATTTAGTATTAATTAAGCAAAACTAAATATAATGTTTGTTATAAACTTATGCTCTATTAACCCCAAGCTTTTAAAAGGAAAAAGATAAGGAAAAGAAAGAGGGTAGAAAAGGACTATATAAAGTTCATTAATTGGTAGTTCTAAATATAATAAAAACTTTTTGTTTTTATTTGCTTTAATATAAAACACTGCTTTATATATGAATTCAAATACTTATATATACAAAAATGTGTGTGAGATATTTATATATGCATCTTAATACTTTTACATACAAAAATATTTGTGTATTTTTAACTTTATTATGCAACCTGTTATCATTATTTTAGTGTTATGATTCTAATTTGATAAAAATTTAAAAAGATAGATAATTAAAATAAAACCCTCTCATATTACAAATGTTTAGATTTTAAACTGGAAATGTATTACTTATGTCTGGCAAATTATAACTTAGATGCGCAATAGACTGAGGAGATTTAATTTTTAATACATAATCAAAGCTTTTCTCCATCTTTGAAATGTTTGAACAATATCTTTTTAACCCAAAGGACTCAAATGCATGACATAAACCGAATAAGTTTGATTTAATATAAGCTTGACGATTCACTTTAGTAGAGCCATCGGGGGATTTAAGGAAAAAAGCTTTTTCATCAACTTGTAGCAGTGTCTTCAAATTTAAATTTGTGGTATATGTCATAATAACACCAGTTTTCAAGTCTACGTGTGATTCTTCAACAATATAAGCAGTTGAAGATGGTAGAAAACGCTTTAACCAGTTAGGAGCATCATTAGTCTTAGACTGTAAGCGTATTGTTTTTAAAATATTATTTTCAAGTTTTCGTGATATAACATCTTCAGAAAGAACATGTTTACTATATGGATTCGGATATCTACAAAAAAACACTGAACTGATATTGAACCAAGAATGATTTATACTGGAATTTGTCTCAATAAACTTCATTCCTACAAAACAGTCTAAAAAATAGTTTTTAAAAGATCATACACAATTCCAATATCATAATAACAAATTTATTATAATTTATTTTGAAAAAAAATTTTAAAAAATAAAATTTTTTATAATTATAATTTTATAATTTTAAAAAATCTAATTTTTAAAATTATATTTTTTGAAAAAACATAATTTTATTTTTGCTATTTATATAAACTTTATTTAATTTTAATATTTATAACATTTTAATAATTCATTTATTTTTATTAGTTTAGACTAAAAATATAATTGCAGAGTAGAATAATTTTATTCTAATTTTAATCAAGAAAAGGTTTGTTGAAAGCGAAAGATATTTTGAACTAGACTCCTGTATTTCTGGAGATCCAAAAATTTTTTGGAACTTCTAAACATTAATGAAAACACATCTTTATGAGTTCTTAAAACAATAACTTTTGAACTTAGATGTCTGGCTACATTTATACATAAGAACTCTGAGTTTAGAAATAATGGACTCTAAAACATTTAAAGTCTTTTTTTTTCTTTTTCAATAAACCTCAAAAGTTTCTAAATGATTTTGGAACTTATAAACTACATAGAAAAAAAAAGAATCTTTGACTCTAATCCCTGAAAATTCTTTTTGGAACTTCTGACACCTTTCACCTTTCCACACCTCCTACACCTTACTTAGAGCATTATTAATTATGAATAAATATCAACTAATTATAATGACAAAACTTTAAATTTTTACTTTTTGCAAAAAGATAGAATTTAAAATACAGTAAAAAAAAAGTATACTTAAGAAAAATTATACACTTAATATACCCGTCATTATTGCAATACAATCCCTCATTAACTTAAAATTTTAGAAATGAAAAATGTAAACAGAAAAAAATAAATAAAAATAAAATAATTCATATCATTCAAACAAAAATATGAAAACTACAAAATTTAACTAAAGAAAAACATTATTGACTAATGCACATATTATTCCCGATTTCCTGCGCATAATGCTCGCAAACACTGCGACGCAAACCATCAACTTCTTTTCTCACATCAGCAATCTCTGAAAATTTTAACCGAAGGGTGTCTAGAGTTGGTAATAAAACACTTTGAAATATTGTTTGGGATTTCTCAGGTGAATCTAAAAATAGAATAAAAAATATAAGTTTATAATACTCAAAATATTAAAGACTTTATTTTTTTTTTAAAAAGATAATCTTATTTTTTAAAGAATAGTAAAAAGTAAAAAAAAAAAAAAAAAAAAAAGTTATTATTTAAACTTAAAAGTAACCAAGAGTTATCGTTTAAACCAAGTTAACATTTAAACTTAAAAAACACTAACTAAAGTGAAAAATTATTATTAAAAATTAAAACTTACCATGTAAACCAAGAAGAGCATTCAAATCAGGTTCCTTTCCTTTTACTCTTGAACTGCATAACTTGACAAAAGATCGAACATCATCAGCACATTTACATATCTAATGTGATTATAAAAATAAATTAGAAACTTTTGATGGCATCTTGATAAACAATAAAGACAACAACTTATAATGATTTGTGTACAATAACAAATAAGAGAGAATCTTTTTAATGCAAATATGGTTTAGATTTCTAAATTTAATTTAACAAAATTTAATGTTTTTAGAAATAATTTTAATTAAAACTATCATAAATAAATTTAATCAAATAAACAATTCAATAATTAACAATTAAAATTAAAATATAGAAGCTAATTTAATAATTAACAAATTTTTAGACATTTTTATTTCAAAAAATATTTTTAAATAGAAATACAATATTTGTTATTGCTCTGTACTTTTTAAATACAAAAATAAAAAATAAAGAGAAAGATATTCTGATTTTTAATTTAAATTTCTTTTTTTGAAATAAAAAATAAGACATGCTTTGAGATGAACTGTGTTTTTTTGGAAAAAAAACGCAGGGGTCCATTTTTTTGGTTTTCAAGGGAAATATTTAAAAATTCATTATTTAAGCTACTAAATTTAACTTTAATGGTAATATATTAATTCATACATTAATTTCAGATTTAAATAAGACAAATAATACTTAAATTTACTAAAATTCTTTTTATTTTGGTAAGCCTTATGGTTAACACAGTTTATGGTTAAGCAGCTCTGTATAAAAACTTCTAAAATAATTTGATCTTCCTCAATTTTATCTTAATTAATTTCAGTGTTATATATTGACACAATAAACATTGTTTATTTAGACTTATTATATTTAATTACATTTTACATTTGATATATATATATATATATATATATATATATATATATATATATATATATATATATATATATATATATATATATATTTATATATATATATATATAAACATCACACTTAAATCATTTATAACAGTCCTTTAATGTAATTTCTCATTTGAGTTGGTGAATTTTGAATCAAACTCAATTGTTAACTGCTAACAATTATCACTGATGTTGACTTTTTTGATGCATCAAAACATTCTCACTGCTTTTTATGTATCACAACATTATACGAAGCTCTCCACTTTTTGTGTCTTTTATTCAGCATTAACTTTCATGGAAATCATATTTACAATTGCAAAGTCAGCATCTGCTTAGGTTTTGTTATTATAGCTTAATCACTCATGATTCTTTAACTCATAGCTTACTCACTCTTGATTCTTTAACTCGAAATGCCTATTATATTTCATTTTATGAAATACTGCTGTCATATTTGGTTCTTCTAATAAGCATCATCTTACATTTAGACTCAAAATCAAGTTGTAAATGTGATAGACCTGCTCCAGCAGTCAAACTTGAACCACTCAATGTAAGACTACATCTCTTTTTTTTTTCTACAAATATCATGGTTGCTGCTCAAATGAGCTATTATCACTTGTTCTATCAACCAAATCTCATGTAGTACATCATTTAGCAAAGTTGCATCCTTTTATTGTAACTGTAGTTTTTTTCTACCATCATTTAAAATTTTATTTGAGCAATAGAAAAAATCACTTTCTTCATGTGTTCCATACAATTTACAGCTTATGTTAACTTTATGTTAAAAGCAGCCTTGTGAGGAGTTAATTCATTAAAAAGAACAAAAACTATATCAAAGCCTAAATTACAATCTTCTAGTCAATAATCAATCAAATAATTTTAGCAACTTACTTATATTCTAACAAATAAAAAATAAACCTTCTATCAAATAATTTTAGCAACTTGCAACTTATTAATAATGTCAATAAGCCAACCAAATATCAAAAAAATTGAAAATCTAACTAAAGAATTTAAAAGAAATTATAAAAGGAAAATCAAATGCAAATAACTTATCATTGCCTAACACTGCAAAATATAATATTATAAACACTGCAAAATATAATATTATAAACACGTGTAAAGAAGATCATCAATATAATAAACATGTTCATCTTGCAACTATTCACTTGAATTTTGATGTTACCAAAAGTAAAACTAAAATTTAAAGCCTTTGTAAAGTAAATTTGAAGTTTTTGTAAAGTAAATTTGAAGTTTTTGTAAAGTAAAACTAAAATTTGAAAGTTTTAGTTTTATGGCAAATACAAAAAAAAAAAAGAGTACTTAAGGTAAAAAAAAAAACAACTTTTTTTTCTTATTTAAATCCAAAATTGATTTAAATTTTTTAATTGAACAAAACTTTGTATAACCTGTTTTTAATTCATTTTTAAATAATAACATATAGCAATAACATAATATTTTAATAATAACATTTTTTTAATAAACAAAATGATTGCACAATTATAATTTAATAACATAATTGCATGCTAACAATGAAAATCAGGGGCGGGTTTAGGGTTAGTCTTGTTAGGCGCATTGACTAACATCTTTTTTACTAAACTAAACAACGATCAGGCTAATGAAATAGGTTATATATTTTTGAGATTTTTGAAATTAAATAAAATCTCTATTTTTTTGGTCTAAACAGCAATACCAATTAAACTATGATAAGTATATGCGCACGCAATATACTTGCCCCGTCTTGTAATTTTTTTTTTCGGTAGCGTAACTTCGGACCAAGTTAGTCAAGAAATCTTGCGACTTATCTGGCCCGTTTATTCGGCTGACGAGATTTCAAAAAATTATTAAAGTACTTTAAATTTTTTTTATTTTTACTGTTCGGTAACGTAACTTAAGGCCAAGTTAGTCAAAAAAATCTTGCGACTTATCTGGCCCTTTTATTCGGCTGACGAGATTTTAAAAACTTTTTAAAGCACTTTAAATTGTTTTATTTTTGTCGTTCGGTAGCGTAACTTCAGGCCAAGTTAGTCGAATTTAAATATATGATGATTGCCCCCTGACTAATTTAAAAGAAGCCTTTTCTAACAATAATTCTTTGAATGTTTTAAATAAATTTTAAATAATTTTTGATTTGGCATGCATTTACAATCTGTAAGGTATTTGCTTGAAAATGGATTTATTGAAAGTTTACAAACTATTTATTCAGAATTGTCAGTAAAGATTAATCTCCTTCATAAGTCAGATTTTTATCAGTTGTTGACTGTTCATAAGTCAATAAAGAGTAGAGCACGACATTCCTCAGGAGTCAAGAACAACTAGGCGGTGAAGTAAGATTTACTTTATTTATCCCAACAAGTAAAATAAAAAATTACATTTAAAATTTGTAAACATATTATCCCTGCGTTCGTTCATTTGGGGATGTAAATTTATATAGTAATAATATTATAAAATACATTTTTTGCCTTGATCTAATTGGTTCAACTTTTTACCAAACTGATTTATTGTAAATAAATGATTAAATCCAAGTTTATTTTCCATTGAGCTTATTGTAGATTTTTTTTTACTTTAAAAATTTTTAATTGCATTTTTTACAGATCTGATCAGATCTGTTTCAGCTCTGATCAGTTACAGCTCTGGTACAGATCTGATCAGATCTGATTCAGCTGAATCAACTGACAATTGCTTATTTAGCTCATTTTGGATTTATCTGTGTGGTGATAATAGTCTGGCAATGGGTTTAAAAATACTGACAGCAATTGATTTATATTTAAATGCCTCTTTTTACAGTAATCATCCATTGTTTGTAAGCTTGTGCTCAATGTATCCAAATGAGTTTTTATCAATTGATAATTTGTTAGCAGTGTCTGTATCCACACATTTTATAGACTCAGGAAAATTAAAAAATGACCTTGTTAAGGAAGAAACATTTCATATGTGTAAAGAATTTTTATGGTCTGTGTTTCTTTGTGTTCTTGCTCTTTTAACTGTGTGTTCTACAAGACTTAAGTGTTACTATAGAACAGTTTTTTCCTAAAATATAAAATTATGTTTAATCTTAATATTGAACCTTATTCTATGTTCATCATCAGATATTGTTAATTTGTTGTTTCGTTCGAAGGCTTCTACTTTGAAAGATTTACAAATATAAAATTTGATTCAAAATGTTTTTGTTCCTGATGAAACTTCTTTTTTAAAAACAAATGGACAATCTTTAAAAACTTTTATCATTAAAACAATTTTCATGGCTTAGATATTTACCTTCTGAAGATGAAGCATTTTGTTTGTGTTGCCTTTTGTTTAGATATAAATACCTTTCAAAAACTTCTAGATTTAAAAATTTGTTCTCAGTCATTCAAATATAGGCCAGATGCTGTGAGCACTTTTAATAGACATTACCATGGGAAAAACGGGAATAATTATAAATATCACTCAGCTGAAATATTTATGAACATCATCACGCAGTACAAATTCTACATTATAATGCCTGGACCATATTTTCCACAGTTTTAAATACTATGAATAGAAATATTTAAAATATAGATATTTTAATAAAGAATGTGAAAAGGAGAATGTGAAAAAGCTTTAAATTGTAAAAAGTTGTTTTGTGAGAAAATCATTTTCTTAGGTCAACTTAATATAGCTTTCAGAGGTCATTGTGATGGTCATTGGCAAATATTCTTTAGTGGGTGGAGTAGGTAATTTTATTGAACTTTTAAACTACAGAATCAGAGGTGGGGATAAAATTCTTGAACTTTATCTTAACAGCTGTGCAAAGAATGCATCTTATATTTCTAATTCCTCACAGAATGAATTAATAAGTTGTGGGGAAAGGACATCCAGAATATTTTGGTTTCTGAAATAAAAGAAAATCGAATTTTTTCAGTTACTGCTGATGAAGCTTCTGACTGCTCCAATCAGGAATAATTGTCTTTAATAATTAGATTAATAGACAATTCCTATGATGTTAGGGAAGAATTTATGTGTTTTTTACATTGTAAATTAGATACTGAATAAAGGTTTGTATATACACTGTATATACTAATCTTTATTCAGTATCTTTAAGATCTTCTTCAAATAGAAAGTTTGTATAATTTTTAAATTAAAAAATATAGTTATTTTATTTTTTACAGTTTTATTTATTTAAAAGGATTATTTATTTTATTTTAGTTGTTATTTTATTTTTTTCATGAAGTTTTATTATCTTTATAAATTTAAACATGTCTAATTTTTATTGTATTCTTTTTTTCTATATTTATCTTCAGTTTTACCTGTCAATTGTTAATCGAAACTGGTACCGTTATGTACTGTATCTTTGTTATTTTAATTAGGAGCATTATATTCATTGTCTATTATATACTTTTTCTCCTTTTTTTCAGCTCTACCTTGAGATTCTACCTTGTGTGGTTATTTGAGTTGAAATATGGTTTTAATTTAGTAAGCTTTCATTATTTGAAGTTTACTTTATTGATCATTATTCAACAGTTTAGAGAAAATAAACACATGCAACACATTAAATGTAAGCATAACTTTGTTTACGAACATTAATATTACAATTGTTTAACATTATATAGCATATCTATCAATGAAATAAAATAACAAAATGGGTTTTTATGGTTAGTTATCATATTATTGCTTTTGTGTTATTGCATTTCTCATAGTATGATAGTCATACTAATCAATTACATTATAGTTTTTTTATAATTATGGTATTAATGTTATTGTAGTTGTTTACTTTTACATAGTTTTTATTCTATTTGCAAGTCACCTAACTATGCAAACCTTGCCTATTTAATTAATGATTTGTTATACTATATTATATATATTATAGGTGCTTTTTTTTGTATTTCATCTTCATCCCCCCCTGTCCTTTCGTGGGGAGGGGGCAGTAAAATCCGCAACCGACTTTTTTGACTAACCTCTTTAAAAAGCTAAACCCGCCCCTGAAAATAAATCAATGTTTTTTCAAAATAAACTTGCATAAAAGAAGTTGCTTTTATATATAAAATAAATACCTCTTTAAAGAGAATGTTGAAAGAATCCATATATTCTTGAGTGTAGCAATCTTTGTACTACTCAATTAAAATATATTTATAACAAATAAATACTTTTATACAAAAGTGCAAAGTACATCAAAATTACTAAATGAACTAATCAAAGTATTCAAGCAAAGAAATTAAATTAGGTAAGAAAACTAAATAGTTTTTCCAGTTTATAATAAAATTTATAATTTTCAATTTTTAAATATAATTTATAATTTTTAAATTATTTATAAAAAGTGTAAGCGATAAGTTATTAAAAAAACTAAATTAAACATGTTACTTTTTTCAACTCTTTTTGATAATCAAGACTAGAAGACATAATTTCTTGATTTTGTGCATTAACCTAAAAAAGAAAAAAAAAAAAAAAAAATGAATTCTCTTTTTTTTCTATAGACTATCATTTTATGTGGAACAATCAAAAGATATTTGTGATAAGCAAGACTATTATTTTAGTGACACAATCAAAAGATGTTTGTGGTAAGTAATTTTAGTAGGCAAGGTAAGTATGTTTAAATAAATGAGGCAAACATGACTTATTAGAAACTACTAAAGCAAATATTATGAAAAAATGTCAGAAAATTATAGCAAATATATAATTATATAGAATAAAAAAATAATAATAATATCAATTAAGAATTATCTATTAATGTTATCAATTAAGGAAAACATAAAAGACGAAAATTTTATGTATCTTATATTATTTTATACATTTTATTTTATATATCTTAAAGATTTTATATATAATTCTATAAATTGTTGGTTTTAAAGGTATTTTGCTCAAATATTTAAACAAAACAACGTATTTCCATTCAATCTAATATAAAAACTGTTAACTACCTGTTAACATTAAAACTTAACAACTGCAGTTTTCAACCATAAGCCTGATAATATATTAAATTATATTCATGCTAGTTCCAACCATCTATCAAGCATTTTAAAACAATTGTCTTTCGATTCTTCAAGCAAAATTTTTTTCAAAAGACTGCTCCTATTTATAAAAACGCATTAGAAAAGTCTGGATTTCACACTAATTTCGAATACCATTCAAATCCAAATCCTTTTTATACTAATAAACAAAAAAGAAACATTATATGGTTTAATCCTCTTTTCAGTAAATATGTTGTAACCAATATTGGACATCTTTTCTTAAACTTAATTGAATTTTCCATTACATCATATGTTCCCAAAAACAGAAATACAATAAAAGTTAGTTACAGCTGCCGAATATTCCACCAATTATTAATTCATATAACCAACAAATTTTGCGCAACAATTCACCAATAATAATACTACAACTGCATTAAGAAAACCACATGCTCATTAAATAGCCAATGTCTATCAAAAAATGTTTTATATAAAGCCACTTTAGCATCACCTAATCCCAGTCTTTCGAAAAAATCTTAAATCAGTATTAGTGAAAACGCATTCAAGCTAAGCTTTGTAAGTCACCTTAAATCCTTTAATGCAACCAAGTATAGAAATGACACAGAAATTTCCAAAAAATCTGGAAACATAAAGACACAGGTAAAATGACTATAATCAAAAGGAACATAATTAAAAGATGCCAATCTTACAACCCATCTACAAAAAAGTGTGACCCTTGTATTTATGAAAAATATTTTGTTATGACTTTAGATAGTGGATCTTTATTTAACAAAAAAAGTGAATTAGTTTCTGCATGTAGGCATAGAATTTTTTTTTTACTATCTCACTTTGATACCAGCAATTAGTCAAATTTTAGATCACATATATTTGATGCTAGAAGCCGTTGCAATGCTAAACTTGTATTTTTAATAATGGTTGTTATTTTATATTTTTGAATAATATGGCTGATGATTGCCAAAAGGCATGAAACTTTAAAATCCATTATAAAGTTGTATTTTTTCATTTAAATTATTTTAATATATATATGTATATATATATATATATATATATATATATATATATATATATATATATATATATATATATATATATATATATATATATATATATAAGACTAGGTCAGCCTAAAGTCGACAAACTATGTCTCTATAACCATCGTCAAGTCGACACTTTTCATAAGTCGACAGATTTCCTGTCGACTTTACGTTTGAATTAATTTTAGTAACGATTAGTTCAATGGAAATTAAAAAAAAAAAAGATACCATCGTAATGTCTAAATTATACTCAAGAGATTTCCATGAAAATCGTTAACAAAAAAAAACGCAGAAAACTATAAACAATAACTTTTTTTAAAAGCGCGTATATTTACTTGTGTTACATATACGATCAATAGGTCGATAGTTAAGAGATTGCATTTTTTGTTTGAAATATAAAGATATATTTATTATAATTTTTGTTTTAAATATAGATAAACTATTTAGTTAAAATAATATACGACCAGTTTAAAAAAAAAATTAACATTTAGACATCATATAATATGTTATTTTTCAACTATAAGTAGACTTATTCTACTCGTAAATCTTGCGTCAAGTCAACAATATTTAATATATAAACTTGTATTTTAATATTTCTATGTTTTTACAAATTTTTTTAATATAAATATATGTAAAAATGACAAATAAACTTTAAAATATGCATATAAAATTTATTTTATACTATTTCTATGACGTCAAGTTGAAATATATGTGCATGCGTTCAAATCGCTAAGTCGACAAATTTCCTATTTCTTTTTAAAAAAGCGCTTAGTTGATCACTTAAATTTTTTTACAATACAAAAACTTAATCTATGCAACATCTGTTACTGAAAAATGAATTAAAAAAGAAAATTTTTTATGTCGACTTATGGTGTAAAAAATAATCGCTGTCAACTTTGAGTAGACCTAGGCTTCTTATTTTTGGCCTTGTTTAATGTTTATGACAAACCTTTGTTATTGATAAATTTTTATTTTTCAAATCATCTGTTAGTAGCCTGATAGTATTTTCATAAGAAGTCTTCTGTTCCTCCATCAGCTTATCTTTTTCAAGTAAATCATAATGCAAGCGATTTAGTTTTTTATGTCGCTTTTCCAGAGACTAAAAAAATAATAAATTTAAACTTTATTTATTTATTTTTCTTACAAATCTGTTTTAAACTACATCACACTGTTAACTATCTCTATTCATCACATAACCTGTTCAAACGTTATTATTGAATTGGATTAGTTATAACTGCTTTTAACTTTTCACCCAAGTTTTAATTTAAACTTAAGTATAAACAAACAGTTTAATAGTCCAACAAACTTTAAACCAATAAACTACTGAAGAATAGTTTTGGCATTCTATTTAAGTTTCAATAGTGAAAAATTCAAAGTAAAAAAATCAATTAAAAAAGTAAAAAATTAAAAAAAAAAAAAAAGTTCAAAAACTTGTCAATGAAACATTTTACTGAAGTTCAGATCAAAAGTTTGATACTCAATTCAATTCTCAGTTCTCAAAAAAACTGTTTAAAGGTGAAAACTCTTTAACAAAAATTTAAAGTTTAAATCCTTGATTGATAAAAATACTTCATAGTTAATACAACAATCCTTTTAAAAAATCTTTTGTTTTACACAAAAAGTTATTGACCTTTTTTAAATGTGTGTTTTCACTCTCAAAAAACTTTATTTTAGTGATTGCATCCTGAAACTCCTTTAAAGAAAATGGCCCTTTTTCATCTTGTTGTTTGTAGCTTTCAAGGCTGGTGGAAAGTCTGTCAACGAAAAAAGATTTAAATTAAAAAATTTTTTATAATGTATATACAATAAGTAACAACCACAAGTGAGTGACAGGCAAAAGCATTTTTTAAATTTTTAATTAACCTCGTTATTTCATCTTTTAATTTGTTAATTGTTTTAAGCAATTCTTGAGACTGTGAATCCTATAAAAAAAGTTAGTTTTGGTTATATATATATAATAACAAAGATTCAACACACACAGTTGTTTATATAAATAAAATATGTTAGCAGATTTCAATTTTTTATTGTCTTATTTATGCAAAACATCAGAAAAAAATTTTTTTTTTACGTTACATCAAAAGTATTTTTTATAAAAATTTCAGTTTATAAATCCTAATAAAAACTAATATTTTTTACAAAACATGCATAAAACTATTTCATTCTAGCGTGGCTTGTGACCAAATGTGCATTTTCTAACAGCTGTTTTATAATAACTTCAATAGGATTTAATAAGCTGATATAAGTTTTAAACTTTGGTAAGAAATAGTCCAAAAGCTCATGTTTGACAAGTTGAGATTTACTTGGTGGGCGATTCTTAAAGTTTACACTGAAAGTTTTTGTTTTTATCAGTGACTGAAATAATTGTTTTTTAATTTTTAAGGCCGATTTTCACTGATTTTTTTTGTGGTTGATAACAAGTAAAAATTAATAAACAGGGGAGGGGGGGGATCTTAAAAAGATTTGGGTGGGTGGAAAAATTTTCGAAAACATAATAAACACCCCCCCTCCTTTTATTAAAGAGTAAACACCAAAAATACAGAACTTTATTTATATAAACAATAATAACAATAATAATAATAATAATAATAATAATAATAACAATGATTAAAAGAAGAAGAAAAAAACAAACTAAATCATTAAAATATGAGGTATTTTATGTCAAAAGAGTGAAACCAAGCTAATAACAATATAACTACAATAATAATATTTTGCGAAGAAAGAAGAGTGGAAGAAAACAAAGGGTTTACTTTTTACTGTCAATTAAAATAATAATGAATATACTATATTATAAAAACCATTAAAGCTTATGCAAAAAAAAAAAGTGTTTAAAATATTTTAAATAATACCTTTTTATTACAACCTTTTTTTGACGAAAAAACAATTTAAGAAATGATTAAAAAGATTTGTAAATTTTTCATAAACACATACCGAGTTAACTTCAAAAGTGATTTTATGAAGCAAATAAAAATGTCGCAAAATAAAACTATTTAAAAACTTTAGCTTTTCATAAAATTTAATAATTTTTCATAAAATTTAATAATTTTTAATAACACTGGTCAACAACATAAAAAATTCTCCCCTCTTCTGCTACCCAAAGTTTTTTTACTGATCTTGTTAAGCAGATTACAAAAACAGAATTTTATCGAATACAGTTTTTCTTATAAGATTGATTGTTAATCGGTATGTAATAAGCCACTGCCAAGAGGGTGTTTTTTTAAACAAAATAATAAAGAGTCAACCTGGTATTTGTTTATTATAATTTTAATAAACAAAATATTAGTTTAGTTATATTTGCTTTGAGAAACTGGATTGATCAAATTTTATTAAATTTTAATCTATTTTTTAAATCAAAATGACTTAAAAGTTAATAAAATATGATTTAACTCTGAGGTTTGTTTTACTGCTCTTGACAGGTTGAGAATTGTCAGGCATATCAATTAAGACAGAGTTAAAAAATTAACTTATCAGAATTTTTCTAAAGTTGCCATATAAAAAGTTGCCAAGGGCTCAACCTGAATATCATAACCAGAAACAGAAGAAAATCCCAAGAATCAAAACTTGTTTTTACCACAGATTTTGACTTGTGTTTTGTCTTTATGTTATGTCATCTTGTAATGTTCTAATCTTAAACATTTAAGGGGTTGCTTTCTTATCTTCTTTTGATTTTTATCTTGCAGCATAAACTACAGCATAAATTTTCTTGCAAAAAAATAGAATAAATTTCTTTGTAGGTTTTTAAAAAACTATGTTTTGAACCCTGTTATCTTAAAACTTGACTAACTGAATGGTTTTGTATAAGAGTTGACAAGCATTGTTGTATTTTTTATAGTGCTTAATAGCAACCATATTAGGCAATAAACTTGAACAATATATTTAGTTATAACTAATAACTCAGGAGATGGTTCTTCAGTCCTAACACCACACCATCAAAATTATCCATATAGGATGATGAAATGATGCATATTTTTTTTCAAGAAATTTTTTAGAAATAAAACCTACTTAATTACCAACACAGTGCTTATAAAGATTTCACTGGACTTTATTTTATGTCAGTACTGTTTTATGTCAGTCCAATTGCTGTTCATGAAGGGCTTCTCCTTGGCTTGATCAGATGCAGATTCTCCTATCAGCTACTTGTAAGACTTACTACTATTTTGTTTTCCATCTAAAAGAAATATAATGACTAACATGGTAGTTCTACATGAAGCAGCAAACACCCTAAAAGATTTAAGTTTTATTTAAAAAATTATTTTGTTATCAGCACTGTATTTGAACTTGTATTATTAACAGCTACTGAGCACTAAATACTCAAATAGCTTATCTGTTAATCTTCAGCACCCAGATTGATTTCTATGCAAGTGACTTAATACATTTTTTTTATCTTCTCGTTAATTTCTCTTTCTTGCATTTTTTTCCTTGGCAACTTATTTTCTATCAATCATACCAATTTGAAATCTTCCTCTGGTTGCAATTTTCGATTTTTGATCTTTTAAATTTTCTCTATCCAAAGCTGGCACCTAAAACAATTTAAAACTTTTCTAATAAGGTGATTAAGTAGCTCTATATAAACATCAGAGTTAATGAAAACTTAAGGAAATTACTGGCTCAATCCAACTCTTAGGCTTTTTAATTCTTACTAACAAAACATAATGAAACATTTTGTTGATAAAAGAAAAATAAATAAAAGTAAACTTTTTTTCTTTCTCAAATACACTATTGATTCTGACATACTGCTCTAAGCTTGTTATTATAAAATCTCTAATTAACTATATATTAACTTAATTTTTTTTAAATTATTTACCTTTTTGGAGAGATAAGCTTTGGATTGTCTTGCAATCCAAAGTATTCTTACACATCACAGGTCTAAACAAAAAAATTTTATATATAATAAAAATATTTTGAAAATGATAAAATAAATTGAAATATTTGAAACTTGAAACATTTTTTGTATAAATTAACAGAAAAACTAGTATGGTCTTATAAAAACATAAAATAATATGAATTATAAAGTATAAATTTTTTATTTAGTATTTAACTTATCATATAAAAATATTCATGTTCTGAATAATTAAATTTGTTTATATTATCACTAAGCTGAAAATACTGCATACAAAAAACAAAACTACACTAGAAATTTTTTCTAACCTATCATTGCAAACTAGTATCTGAAGCCCATAATCAACAAAATTCTTGTATTTGCTTGCATTTTTACAAATTCATTCAGCAGACAGTACTCTTTAACCAAGTATGTCTTATTTCTTGGAATGGAACAGAGATTAAAACTTACTCTACTCCACAGATTAACTTACTTATTACTTTTGAAGCAACCTTTAAGGACTAAAAACAAGGTATGATTGTTGAATCACCTGCCTGTAAGTTGAAAGATTGCTTATTGGAGGCTCTGATGGCTAACCAGCATCAATCCTGCTTTCATTATAAGTTTCATTAACTATTTTTCATTTAAGTGTATCTGTGTGTGTGTGCATATATAAAATTTAGTTATTATATATATATATATATATATATATATATATATATATATATATATATATATATATATATATATATATATATATATATATATATATATATATATATATATATAGAGTACCTACTCAAATTATTAGATTCAAAAGAGAAATGTCCAGATTTTGTTAGTTTTTTGGATTTTCTTTGATAGGTAGGGATTAATGTTTAATTTTTGTTGTTTATGTGCAATTTAACTTCCTGTCATTCATTTTTTGTTTTTAATTAGGAAAATTTATAAAATATATTTAATTTTAAAAAATATTTTCAACTTTATAAAAGTTATGGTAAGTTTAAATTATGCAAAATTAAAAACTTTCAGTTAATTTTGTCTGTCATAACTCAATTAATATGTCTTTAGGGACCTACATTATTTATGACTGTCTTTATAATTTAAATAATAAAATTTCAGTTGTTTTTAAGTTGATTTTTTTAAACTGTGCAGTCATATAATAACTTAATTAATGTTGGAGTTATTTTAGGATTAATATTGGGTAAATCTAGTGATGTTTCTTCTAGTAAATATGCATAAGTAACTGTCCTTCTGCAAGAAACAAGTTACATCCAAAGAAATAATGCCAAAGTTGCCAAAATTATCATGGCTACAGTCAGAGCAACAAATTCTAAACTTAAAATGGAGGTCAAATTAGAAGCGCAGAAAACAGAGTCCTGTGGCAGAAAAAGAGTTACAAGTGCTAGAGATCACAGAAAAATAAAAAAAGTTGTTGAACAAAATTCAGAAGATATCATCAATAAAACTGAAAATTGTTTTAAAAGACCAAGAAATAAAAAAATTCACTAGAATCTTTAAGAAGGAGAAGTTATGAGTTTGGATTTAAATTTAAAAAGCCACTGAAAAAGCCGTAACTTAGGCCTGCAATGATTAAAAAACGTCTTACATGGGCTAAAAAGCACTCCTCTTTTTCTCAAGATGACTAGAATAAGGTAAATTTTCCATTAGTTTTCTCCTGAAACATAAGCAATTAATACTTTAATATTACAAGTTTTTAGAAGATGTTTTTGCATTAATATCTTATCCCAATTCATTTTATTAATATTTGAAATATTTAAAACATCAATATTTATTGCTTTAGTCAGGTTGTAAACAGCAATGAATCTACCTTTGAGACTTTGGAAGAAAAAGCCACATTCGTCTGTTGCAGACCAAAAGAACATCAAAGTCAAAATGCACTGTAAACACTGTAATGTTTTAGTCATGCATATTGAGCAGGGGTATCAGTCAGTCTTTACATTGTACATGGGATGATGAAACAAGATAGTACAAGACTTTCTGACAGACTAGTTGGATTCAACAGATACAAGAGTGGTTTCCTATTGGTAAAAAAAGTAGTTTTCATGCAAAATAATGATCTTTACTGTACTGCAAAATCCATAAAGACCTTTCTTGCTAATGAGAGTATTGAGCTACTTGATTGGCCTGGCAATTCTCCAGATATAAACCCTATTGTAAATCTGTGGGTGCTTGTAACATGCAAAGTGGTGACTTTGCATTTAACAAGTAAACAGAAACTCACAAAACAACTAATCGAAGTATGGTATTGAGATCCAGATGTTAAAGCATTGACCTCAAAGTGAGTAAATAGTATGCCAAGGTATCAAAGCTCTTTCAAAAGGAGTCAAAAGGAATCATCACCAAGTATTAAGTTGCATAATATGCTTTTTATATATCAATATATAGATTATATATAAAAAAGTTAAAAATTGAGTTTGAGTCTAATAATTTGAGTAGGTACTGTGTATATATATATATATATATATATATATATATATATATATATATATATATATATATATATATATATATATATATATATATATATATATATTAGAGTGGCCCTTAAAACAACCTTTTTGAGAAAAATTTGCTCCCACCCTTTAAATGTGTTCTATCTAATACAAAAACACCAAGTTTAAAATTTTTTTGAATAAAAAATATTTAAAGGGGTTCCTCAAGACCCTTGAATATTTAATGGATTCCTAATATTTTCGAAAAAGTTTTTCAAAAATATGTCAACCTGATTCTCAAATGAAGGGAAATTATATAAAAATTTCAAAAATAATATTTATTTTGAAAAAAGTTGTTATTTTTGGTTATATTACTTAAAAAATTACGTTTTTTAACAAAAAAATGAAAAAAAATATTTTTTTATGATAATTTTGATCAGTTAAAAATTTTTCAAAATGAATTTAATTTTTGAAATTGTTATATAATTTCGCTTCATTTAAGTACCAGGTTGACATATTTTTGTTTTGAAAATATTTGGGACCCATTAAATATTCGAGGGTCTTGAGGGACCCCTTAAAATATTTTTTATTCAAAAAAATTTTAAACCTAGTGTTTTTGTATTAGATAGAACAAATTTATGGAATGGGAGCAGGTTTTTCTCAAAAAAGTTGTTTTAAGAGCCAACATAATATATATATATATATATATATATATATATATATATATATATATATATATATATATATATATATTATATATATATATATATATACATATATAAAATAGCTGCCAATCAAGAGGTCTGATGGTTTGATGCCAGCTCTGGCAAGATATGTGGCATGGGTAAGGAAGGAGGTGTGAACTGCTTATATGCTCTTCCATTAGGTCTTTTTGGAATATCTTCAAAACTTAAAAATTCATATAGAAACTATATGTAAAACAAATTTTTTAAATTACTTTATAATTAAAAGTGATATAATACCTTTTGTCTTCTGAACTGATTTTTGTATTTTCAGAAAAACTCATTTAGTTTTAGAAAGAATTTCTTTTTTAAAAGGTTACATTGAAAATAGTGTAAAATAAAAATGTACATACTGTAAAGATGAAAATTGTAGCTTAAAGTGTTTTAAATTGTAACTTTGGTATCCGAATTTTAAAATTTTATTAAAAGTTCTCATCACACATTTACCAAATATTTACCCAAAGTCAAATCCCAAATTTTTTTCTACTTATATTTGATTAAGTTTATTTAATTAGGCATGACATGATGAATTTGATGAAGTTTATTTAATGAGAATATTTTCCAGTATGACTCTTATTAAATCCCCTGGCAGTGGCAATGAAGGCCGTTGTCTGAAATACTGTTTTTTCTTCCTCACAATTTGTGTGAATGTGATTAATTTAAATCAATCGTAACTATTAAGCAATATTTGTAACATTAGTAGAAAGTTTACAACAAAAATATTTGTTACATTAGTAGAAAGTTCACAACAAAAATATTTGTTACATTAGTAGAAAGCTCACAACAAAAATATTTGTTACATTAGTAGAAAGTTCACAACAAAAATATTTGTTACATTAGTAGAAAGTTCACAACAAAAATATTTGTTACATTAGTAGAAAGTTCACAACAAAAATATTTGTTACATTAGTAGAAAGTTCACAACAAAAATATTTGTAACATTAGTAGAAAGTTCACAACAAAAATATTTGTAACATTAGTAGAAAATTCACTACAAAAAGATTTTTTACATCAGTAGAAAATTCACTACAAAAGATCAAAGAAAGAAAAGCCAAGAGACTCAAAGCTGAATCTCAAAGTTAGCTTTGCATCAAACTTGGCAACAAGGATAAATGTTTAGCCCCTTACATTTACTGCACATGTTATTCTGGGCTAAACATAATTAAAAAGAAAAGTTCAATGCCTTTTTATGTACCTGTGGTTTTTAAGTTTAGAAGAAGAGGATTTTCAATATCTTAGAAGTTTGAAGCACCTCAAATATGCAAGGTAGTGTATGACAACAACCTTTGCCAAACTTTTAATGAACTGGAGTTGCAAGCATAGAATGGTTTGGTTTCTGTTCTAAAAATGATGATTCCTAAAAGTTTTTTAGGAATCATCAATCTAATTAATAAGTTGGTTACTGAAATGAAATATTATTCCTTGGAACCACCAAGTCACAGAAAGAATTCCATCAAGACATCTTATTCATAAGACATCTTATTTTTAAACCAGATATCAAGGTCAATTCCATTTAAACAATAGAAGATTTCTGTTGATTTTAACGCAGAGAAACTTATTTCAGTTATAAAAGAAAAACCTAAACTTTAAAACGTCTTTAATTTACAAGACCTTAAAAAGACCTGCTTAATACCTAGTTGAAAGTATGCTTAATTGAAATTTCATGCATTCTTGTCATTTTAATTTACTTGTTACAATCAGACTAAAGATTACACAGCACTATTTATTTGGAATATATACAACTTTTTTCTTTCACGTGATTATAATATTTTAGTTTCAGTTTCGGAAGTTAAAATAAAAAACTTTTTATATATCATTCTACTTGTTGACCAGTCTAAAAAAATTATGATTTTTATAAACTTCAGAAAAGTTTAACAAAGTTTAACAAACATAAACAAACCAAAAATATAATTTTTTATCATGTTTGGTTTTTCTCAACAAACAAAAAAATGACCTTTTTAGATATTTCCTCTCTTAATTCTGCATTTTTCTTCTTTATAAAATCTATTTCATCCATTGCAGTATCTTTATCTTTTTTTAAGGACTTCACCTTAAAAAAATAAAGTAAAAATTAATTGAACACAACTAACAGCATGTGGGCTCCAATTAAATAAGCACTTTACCTTATAATTAGAAAAAACATTCATTGAACACAATTAACAACATGTGTGCTCTACATAAGTAAGAATAGATGTAATTTACATGAATACATGAGCAGATGTACTTTACATAAGGAATATACATGTTTAACATAATTAAAAAATATGTTTTATATACATATATTACATACATTTACAACATTTATGTATGCTACTATCTTTCTTAACAATCAAAACTAAAATAAATTAAAATCAAATAAAAATGTAAAAAATTTCAAACTTTAATGTTAAATATAGAAACAACATATTTACTTCATTCTTAATACTTTTGTATTCATCAGAAGTTGGAAGCTCTTCAAGATAAAGTTGTAACTTTGTATTTTCCTGTCTTAGAATAAAAACATAAAAATAAATAAGCATAGGCAAATAAAAATTAAAAAAAAAGATTAAAAAAAATTATTAAAGTTTATAAAAGTAATGACAAATAAAATACAAAATAAGTCAACAAAACTATTTTAAGAAAGAGAACTTTTTTTATTTTTATTTATTGAACCAATAATTTCCTGTGTTAATAATGATTAAATACATATTAGAATACCTTATTAATAAAAAAAAACCACATGAACATTAGGTTATGACATTTTCACTATAAATAAGGCTTACATGACATGAACATTAGGACATTTTTACTCACATGACATGAACATGGATATTTTTACTATCTATATGGCTATAACTTTACAAGTATAAGTTTCATGTATTGAGTTTTGATACAAAAACACTGAAATTTACATTTATTGATGATTTGATTTTAAAAACATCTTCCAGAAAATGTATATATATATAAAAAAAAAATTTGGTAACATAATATAATTAAATAAAATTATAAACCAAAATTAAAATTTAGTAAAAAATGTTGACAATATAAGGTAATATATGATGTTATATGATTATGTTATAATATATGTTATATTATGTTATAATATATGATATATATATATATATATATATAAATATATGATATATATATATATAAATATATGATATATATATATATATATATATATATATATATATATATATATATATATATATATACATATATGTTATAATATATGTTGTATAAAAAAAATCAACTTAATTTCTCCGCGCAGCGATCTTGCTTTTCGGAGTTTGTGTTTCGGAGTTAAAGAGTTGAGAGAGGGTTGTACCACGATGTACAACAAAAAAAAAAAAAAAAAAAAAAAAAAAAAAAAAAAAAAAAAGAGTAGCCTCCTCGACTGTAGTGGCCCTCTCGGGCCTTGAGAAGGTGAATAATTAAAAAAAAAAAAAAAAAAAAATTTAGTGTAACTAAATTTAGTCTACTAAAGCAATAAAAATTTTACACACAAGGAAGCTTTATTAAGGCGATAGATATTATTATATCGAAATTCAACAATTTACTAATTGTGAATCCTAGAGCCCCGTTGAACTAAACTGTTATTAAAAAAAAATATTTTAAGCAAAATTTGATTATTTTTATTTTTTCCTAGCTCGGAGACAACTGCCTATGAGGTAGTTGCAACTGTTTATAAACACCTAATCAGCATAAAATGTACAAATAATGCCCTTTAGTCAATTAAATCAAATTTGATACACTTATTGAATATTTAACTAATATTTTTTATGTGCTGCGTCCTATAGGTAGTGTGCAATAATAATCGCACATCAAAAATAGTCTCTTCTGTCAAGGCCGTACCGACAGGGGTGTGGGCACCTTCCCAGGTTTACAACATTCTGTCGGTTTTGTCAGTTATTTGGAAAATTTGAGACTCGGTCGGTTAAAACTGAAATTTGGCTTTTAAATAAAATAAAAAAGCCCTATTTTGGTGAAATTTTTATGGTAAAAAGGCTTTTTTTAATTTGCACCCCCTTTATCATTGTTGTTCAGTACAACCCTATCCCCTGCCATATTATAGGAATGGATTCAATCTCTAATTTTCACAACAAATCTTTGACTCCCTCTCCCCACCCCTTCAAATATCAACCTCTCCTAACAATTGATAACCACCCGAAATTTAAAAAAAAAAAGTAAAAAAAAAATAACAGAAAACAAAATATAGTAGATTGAAAAATACAGTAAAAAAAAATTAGAAACAATACAGTAGAAACATTTTGCATTCTAGTTCTTCCAAATACAGAAGATATTAAAATATTGTATTCACTTAAAATTATTAATGGGCATTAAATTCCTTCCCTTTATTAACCCTCCCCAAACCTATTGTAATGTTAACATAACCACCACCACAAATACAATACGCAATATACAAACATTTATTGTTGCGCCTTCTCTCCCGACTATTATAACCTGCAAACACTACAGTTAGGCAGGTCAAAGTATTGACATAAACCAATTAGGTAATCGTTAAATAAGTTATTATGAATATATTTATTGTTTTCATAGTATAGTTGTTCGTCGGTTGGCGATACAAAATTTAAAAAATGGTAACTGCATTTTAAAATGCAATTTCCGCAATATAAGTGGTTGAATAGTGTATAAAATGTATTAAATAATACTTAACTGTTGAATAATGAAAACATTTTATTAAGTAACTGCGGTCGCTTTTAAAACCAGGAAATTGTTTATGACATTTTAATCACTTGAAAAATGTAACTATTAAAATAATAAAGGTAAAAAAAAAAAATACATTTTTGTAACAAAAAAAAATTACATTTTTGTAACAAAAAAAAATCAGCATCACACAAAAGAGTTTGAATACTAAATTTAATAATATTTATTTAAGAACAATAAAATGTATTAAAAAATACTTATTACAAGAAAAAACTTCAGTATTAAATTTAATTAATTTAAACTAAATTAAAAAATTACAAACTTTAGTACAAAAACATTAACATTTGAAAACATTCAGTTGTCATTGTTTCGCTTTGCATACAAAGTGTTTAATGCATCATAGAAAAGGTTTTCACTTGGTGCACTTATAGTAGGCGTACATAAAATCATTGTTGAAATACAATACAATATTGGAAACACATGTTGATTTTGATGCCAAATGTATAAAAACATTTTGCTCATTTACTGACAATTTTATATAACCACTAATTTCTTTTTTTAAATCTAAATTTATTATTTTCTCACTATCATTTCCGGAATCATCATCATCATCAAATGATAACTTAAATTTTTTTGATTTGATTGTCACCTTTTTAACTGGAATTATATCACAAACTTTTTTTGTCAAATGAAATTCCGACAGAAATTCTCTAACGCACTAAAAAAAAATTTTTTTTCTCCTACTTTTCAAAGAATTGAAAACTTTTATAATTTGGATCCAAAAAAGCAGCACATAATAAAAACAAACTATTGTAATATACTGTAGCTTACAGGGCCAGCATGAGTAGGTAACACATAGAGAGCGCTGTTAAAATTTTAGCTGACTAAAAAAAGGAAAAAAAAACTTTTTTTTTAAAATTTACCAAGTGACTGTTCTGAAAATTTACATTTGCCGACTTACTTATCTAAAAGACTCAAATTGGCTTACTAAATGAGCTAAAAGTTCTTTGATGGGATGTCACACAAAACCAAACACCCCAACCTCTTACCCCTTTGCGCTGGCCTTGGTAGTTTATTCAATTCTAAAGATATTTGTGTTTTACCATGTTCACTTTTTGGATTTTTTTGAAATACTTTCTTGAAGTATCTTGTTAAACCTTCGGCATTAAAAATTGAAATAAAATTATTTTGATATTTTTTTAATTTTTCGGTGTTATGCAGTAAAATGATTATGCATTAGCAAACTTATTCAAAAATAATTTATTTTATATATTTATAAATTTCTTTAGTTGGACTAAAAACAAAGTCAGGTATATTTAGTTAACTAAAAACTTAGTCGGTTAACTAAAAAGTTAGTCGACTAATTTTAATTAGACTAAAAAGTTAGGCGGATAATTTTAGTTAGCTAAAAAATTAGTTAACTAGAAAGTTAGTTGGGTAATTTTAGTTAACTAAAAAGTTAGTCGACTAATTTTAGTTAACTAAAAAGTTAGTCGACTAATTTTAGTTAACTAAAAAGTTAGTCATGTAATTTTAGTTAACTAAAAAAGTTAGTTGACTGATTTTAGTTAACTAAAAAGTTAGTCGACTGATTTTAGTTAACTAAAAAGTTAGTTGACTGATTTTTTGTTAACTAAAAAGTTAGTCGACTAATTTAAGTTAACAAAAAAGTTAGTCGGGTAATTTTAGTTAACTAAAAAATTAGTCGACTAATTTTAGTTAACTAAAAAGTTAGTCTGCTAATTTTAGTTACGGTTTTTTTAGTTTAGTTACAATTTTTAGTTTTGGTCACAACACTATAATATATGATATATATATTATAATATATACATGTAATATTATGTTATAATATATGATAATATATGATTATAATATAATGATGTTAAAACTTAAAAAACATAAAAATTAAGAGTTTTTATTTTCCTTTGAATTTTTTTCTGGTAATCCTTGAAGTCGAACTGCATTAAATCTTCTTTTGGTCAAGCTTGAAAACTGCTGTACTACCTCTGAAGTGATTTTTTTTAAACATCCCTTGATTCTTCCAATTAATTTTTGATTATTTTTGGTTTCTTTCTTTCCCTTGTAGACTAAACCTTTCAAATACCTTAAAAGCCTTCAATTAGCCTTATGTATATTATAATATAATAATAACTTCAAAAGACTTTGATTAGCGTTATGTATAAATTTTTATTTCTATTTAATATCTCAGGACAGTTGGCAGGATTATCTTTCTTAAGAACATAATTGATACTTTCACTGCCCAATCATAACAATTATATTTTTGGTATAATGAGCTGAAGTTAAATTAGGCCAAAAAACATAATTGTTATCAGGATATTGTTTATGTATGATTGTAATTAAAATATTTTCAATGCAATCTTTTTTGCACATATTTTTGCTAACAGAATAGCCAGATTGGTTGATTACTGGTCTAGTCATACCTTTGGGACTAATTGCAAACCAATACTTTAATTTCGAACTTTCAAGCTTTTTTTTTGTAATTGAGGTCTGGAGAAGCATTCTTGGGGACACAGGAGTAATACCCTTTATTCCTGACAACTGCAGAGTTTGGCAAAGTAAAATAAGTTTTGTTATCAAAAATAAATTTTTTGTTATAAAACTTTTTATATAAGTGCCCAAACTTAGGGCAAGTGACAGCTCTTTGTTGCTCGACCTGTTTTGCTATTGATTCCTGGTGATGATATTTGATAATTGTCTTGATTATTAACTATTTATGAGTTTGTGTGATTGAAACTTTGAAAATTTTGACTCCTTTTCTAATGGTTGCTTTGGGATTAATGTTAAAATAAGCAGCAGCAATGTTATCTTTGTAGAATTTGTTTGAAAAGACATTTTCTTACATATTCTTTTTTTTGAGCTCATTTTTATAACTAAAGAAAAATTATTTATGATTAATACATTTTTTTGTAACTACATATTGTTTAGTTTACATAAACATAAGTCATTATTTTAACATTTTCACACAAGCCATTGTATTTTGTGGAAATTTTTTGAGAAAATGCCAGTTAATTTTGAGGGAACAGGAATATTTTTGATAGATTTGAATTATGATTTTTATTGATTTTATTTCCTTATTTTCAAAAAGTATACACACACACACACCTCTATAAATATACACACACCTCTTTAAATAAACACACATATTTATAAAATATAAAAACACACATTTTTTTTTATATAAACATATTGATACCATTAAAATTGTAACTGGTATATAATTAACTGTAATTGCTGATAATTGTTTTAAAAGAATATCAACATTGTTGATATTCTTTTATTGAAAAATAAAAATCTCACTTAGTGCTCTACTTTATGTCTTCTTTTTTATTACTGAACTCTCATGGGAACCACAAATACAATGCAATGCAATGTAAAGCTAGCATCTGCTGAGGTTGCCTCTCTCAAATTATTGTGCTCAACATTTTCGTACTCCTGACTCCATTCTTAACCTCGATAAATTTATTATTTGTCCTTGAACAAAATACTGTTGTCATATTTGACCTACTTCTTCTAATGATGTCTTCTGTTTTTGAAATTAAGCATAAATCATCTGTATAAAAATACAACATTAAACTCTTTAGAGAGTTTTTAAGACAATAAACAAAAGCAAAGAACTGAGCACTGAGAACTATACCCTGATACACATCCACACTGATGCATACACTCTTATTTAACACACGCACACTCTTATTTTACATGCACAAACCTCTATTTCACACCCACACACCCTTATTTTAAAACATGCTTTAATCTCTTTGAATTATTTTTTCAAATATTTATATTTAAAATTATTTTTTTATTTTATCATTTATCATTTTACATTTTATAAAAAATCATCTTATAATTCATTTTATACTTTTAAAACTTCATCTCTACACTAAAAAACTAAAAAAATAATCTATATTTAACAAATATAAACATACTTAGCTTCTTTAAGCTCTCTAAGATATGTTTCACTTTTTCTTTGCTCCATTGATAAAATGTGTTCTTTCATTTCTAACTTCAATTTAACAAAGAAAAGAAACAATATTAAAATCATATCTATGTTTACCTCATGAATAAATTTAAGAAAAATTTAAAAAAATTGTTCAAGCATATATATTGTTGTTCAATTTAAAAAATTAAAATTAAATTCAAATAAAAAAAAACAACAACTTAATAAACAATTTAGTTTAAATGTGAAATTTTAAAAAAGTGCTTTTTTTTAAATATTACATTTTATTTTTGTTAAAAAACTAAAAATTTTTGAATGAACCAAATTTATTATTAAGTTTAAACAGATTTGCTTTAATATTAAATTTATATACTTAATAATTTTTTTTATATGTTCACTAAAAGGTTAATAAATATCTTTATTTATTAACATTCACCTAATCATTGATGAAGATGACGCTGCAGTTAAGATATTATGACTCTCAACACTGAGACCAAAACATGAACTTTGACAAAATGAAACAAGTACATTATATGGAGAAACAAACAAAAAAGTGAGGTTTGAAATGAGTATATAAACAACTTTAAGCACAAATTGAAATTCTAGTTTTTAAGAATCAACTAACTATAAAAAACTGAAAATGTAGATATAATTCAACAACCTGTTGTTGTAACTTTGACACTTCTGTAACTTTTGATATTTCCATTTCTTTCATAGTAGTTTTTAATTTGCTGTGTTCATATTCACACTCCCTAAAAAAACATTCATAAAACTATCATATTCATACTTTCTAAAAAAAACATAAAACTTTTATTAAATGATTAAATATACTAAAAAAAAAAAAATTTTAAAAGTAAAAACAAAAATCTAACCCTAATTTTTTTTGAAGCTTTTCTACGTCTGAATACTTGGAGTTATTTATTTGTGTAAGTTTTTGTTTTAACTGACTATTTTCATATTTGTATTCTCGAACTTGCAAAACAAGAGAATCTAAACCACTAGCTTGAATCTCCTCTTGCTTTTGAATGAGAAGTTCTTCTAGTTCTAAGTTTGTTTGACGAAGTTGGTTGATAATAGTTTTTTGTCTAAAACAGTTGTTTTTTTTCTAATTAAAATTTTCAATTTAGATAAATACTATTTTAAAAAATCTTTTAGATGAAAAATTCAAATAATTTTTATTTTTTTAAAATTGAAGCAGCATTAGTTGGCAAATTAAAACAATTAATATGAGTAAACTCAAATTCAAGTTTTTATTCTAAACTATATTATAAAAATAGAGTGTTATTTGAACTAACTCATTTAGTTGCTTTTGCCTAAACAAAATTTGAAATTGCAAAAAGAATATCAATAAGATAATATACCCTTTATTCCATAGAGTTTACTCTGTCCTTGGAACTTTAAATACCAAAAAAAAAAGTTACGCTAGTTCTTACAACAAAGGATAGGACAATTCAAACATTCCAATTATTTTTTTCATGCAGTTACTTTAACTTTCAAATGCAGATTTATAGTTTTTAAACAACTATTATATATATATATATATATATATATATATATATATATATATATATATATATACTCACACATATATATACATATATATATCTTATACTGCTAATTTAGACAAGCAGTGTGACATCATAATGAAATAGCCTGCTGCCAGGGCTTTAGTACAAAAAGAATATCAATTATATTCCACAGTCTACACTTTTTTTGGAACTTTAAATACTTAAAAAAAAAGTTACGTTTTTCCAATAAAGGAAGGACAATTCGAGCATACGAATTTTTTTTTGCATGCAGTTACATTAACTATAGTATATATATACAGGCTTAGTCGGAAAGCTGGAGCGATTGCTCTCGATTGCTGGCCACTGAAATAATATTTAGTTGCGAAAAGCTGGCCAGATTTTTTAGTCGTTTTGAGAACATTTCAAAAAGCAAAAAAAAAAAAAATGCGCAAAAGATTAATTGGACCAATGAGAGACAATTACGAAAAAAAAAAAAAATTAGGAAAATAAAATATCTTTTAACGCAAAAAAACTTAAAGCAAAATAAATTAGGTTTAGAACAAATATTTTCGAAACATCGCTCTTTTATAATTTTTTTATAAAATTAGGCGGCGTTTTTTATATAAAGTAACATCTTACAATTGTTTAAAAAGGAAAAATATAACTTTTATTTATATACTTGTGTCTTATTTCCAGTGCTAGATTAAGAAGGGTTGGATTTAGAGGGAGTTATAGCCCCGGGCCCCACAATGTAAGGGCCTCAAAAAAGTCAAGAAGACCTTTTTGTTTTGTCATTTTTATGCTGTGACACATACAAAGGCGTCCAAAATAGACCCTGGCCCCGAAAAGTCTAACAAGATTCTAATAAAACTAATGCAAGTTTTAGTTTTCTCTAAGCTAAATTATTTTATAAATAAAAAAGTAAATTTTTTTAACACCTATTTTATGTTTCGCATAATTTGAAAAGTTTAACATATTTAAACAATTCTTCTTAGTAAGATAAACAAATGAAATAATTAAATCATTGAATTACTATAGAAATTAAATTAACTAGATAGAAATCAACTAAAAAGGTTAAAAATACTTTATGACAAAGAAGCAAAACCGCTTCACAACATCGCTGATGATGTTTAGTGAGTGGGCTTTTTAATTTTAATTGGTATTTAAAGCAGAAAAAAGTATAACAAGTTTTTAAGAATGGCAACTTAGTAAACCAATATCTAGAAATTTTTCTTAATATCTTATAACTTGCTATATATATATATATATATATATATATATATATATATATATATATATATATATATATATATATATATATATATATATATATATATATATATATATATATATATATATATATATGTGTGTTCAGCCGCGAGTTTGCATTGTTTGTGTTTAGTAACCAGAAAATTCTTATATGTTTGTTACATAATTAGTTTTATTAACTTTAATGATTATTAATAACTTCATTGAAAACACAATTATTTTTGTAAGTCTTTGTTTAAAAATTAAATCGGTAGTGGTGTAGTGGTAGAGCGCTCGCTTCATAAACGAGTGGTTCCGAGTTCAATCTCCACCACGTCCCTGGTAGTACCGCGCTCAACTCATTTCTCAGCGCAGCGGCCTTGTTCGTCAAGGTTCGTGTTTCGGAGTTATAGAGTTGAGAGAGGGTTATAGCCACAAAATAAGTAGCCTCCTCGTTTGTAGTGGCCTTCTCGGCCTTGAGGAGGTGAAGTAAAATAAAAAAAAAAAAAAAAAAAATCATAAAAATTGCTTCAAAAGATTACATTATGATAAAAAACAGATATACAAAATTACATTTACATAAAAAATGCATACTTTTTAAATAAAAAATAAGACCATACTAATAAAATCTATAATTTATAATAAACTTTCAAAATTTTGGCAATTTAAATAGTATATATTTAAAACATTTATTTTTATAAACAAATAATAATAGTTTAAAAGATTTATGGTTTTTCAGATGTTTCTCCAAGAATGAGCCAATGAGTATTGATAATATATTCTTAAAACAATTTATGCTAGAAATCTCAAAATGTAGCAAATTGTAAATAATACAAATTCTAAAACAATTCAATAGCATACTTTATTTCGCTTAGTCAGCGTATTTTAATTTAATTTAGCGGGTTTTTAGTGTTCGCAAATATTCTTTTTATTCTTCCACACTAAGACATTTTGAGAACATTCAAGTTTATTATGTTTCCATGTATGTCTGTAAAACAAAAATTTTATGTTAAAAACAACTGATAAAGTTTTTTGCAACTAAATATTATTTCCGTGGTCAATATTTGAGAGCAATCGCTCTTGCAATCGCTCTTGCTTCCTGACCAAGCCTATATATATATATAAAATATATATCTTATACTGCTGATATAGGGGAGCAGTGTGACGCCATACTGAAATAGCCTGCTGCAGGGGGCTTCAGTACATACATTGACTGATAAATAGCCTTATTCACAGTGGAGTGCTGCTACATCGATTGAGAGTTTAACACGGGGCAGCAATCTTTTCATTTATTATTCTTTGTTTTTTTCTCTTTTTTTCTAAAAAATCTGTATCGATTTAAATAAGCAAAAAAAGTGAGCAAACCCTTACATAAATATGCTTTAGTAGAAACACACACACACACATACATATTTACATAGAGATAAAATAACTTTTCATGGAACTATAAGTTTCATGCCTATACAGCAACCATCAGCCATGCACTATAACAAAAACAAAAAAAAAACATTAATAAAATTACAAAATACATCCTGTGAATTTAAAACCTCTTTAAACCAATGCAAGCTTAAAACCTCTGCTTACACCAATGGCTTTTCCATTGGTTTAGGCAGAGGTTTCTTCTTAGTGCAACATTGATTACAATTTTACATTGATTACAAATTCGTCCTACTTCATTTTTTGCTGGGTTTAACAGGCGGACAGTAGGGTTATTTAAAAAGTTTAATTTGTGGTCTTTGAGAGTTAAGAAGCAATTAGAAGTACCATTTAACTCAATTTTGTTAAACACATTGTTAAAAATTTTCTTACTTTCCTTATTTATTTTATGGTTTAGATTATGGTCATCTTTTTCATATGTGGATGTTATGGCATTCATTAGGAGGTGGTTGTATCTATCTTTAGACACTCTGTACATATTAGATGATTTGTTAGCTTGGATTAGTGTCATGGGCGATACATAAAGTGATTTTATATCTTTTGATATTCTTTATTAAAATTAGTTCTGGATTTTACGAAATTTTATATTTTTTACAAAGTTTAACATATCTTGTTCAAATAACGACATTTCTTTTTATAATTGGTGGGCATTTCGCACATTTTATACCGTAGTTTATAAACTGAGACGATTCTTTGTTATCAGAAAGTTCATAAGAAACAAAGCTTTCCACCTCATTCTTTTTATAAGAACCTCAGTTTATGCATTAATTGTATTAAAAATTTTTTTTCGATGGAATTGGAATATTTTTTATAGAGTAGTTGAAGTTAACTTTCTCCATCTTGGGTACAAATTCGAGAAGAGTGTTCAACTAACAGGAGCGTATATATCGATTGATGTTAAATGTTGTATTACAATAATAATAAAAGACTCTATTTCGGTTAAGAGTGCTCAACATTAAAGAAAGTAAACAAACTAAATAGAGCGGTGTATATATATATATATATATATATATATATATATATATATATATATATATATATAACAACTTTTCATGGAACTATAAGTTTCAATCATCAGCACTATATTAAAAACAAACAAAAAAGCGTTAATAAAATTATAAAATACAAATTACAAAATGCATATAAAAATTAGCTACCCATGTATGTCAAACATTAAGTCAGCCATCAATTTGCATAATCAAAAAAACATAAAAAAATATACAATCATAAAAAAACAGCAACAAAAATCTGCTACTGCACCAATAAATCTACCTGCATTATAAACAATCAGTGTCTAAGTAAGAATATTGTATATCAAATTTCATCCATTAAACCAGATTAAACAGAAAAAGTTTATATTGGTATTAGTGAGACCCCTTTCAAGTTAAGGTATGCAAACCATTAAATATCTTTTAACTTAATTAAGTACAGAAATGATATGGAATTATCTTAAGAATTTTGGAAACTTCAAGAAGAAAGTTTTTTGTTTTTTACTAGGTGGAAAATTATCAAGCCCTGCCAAACATATAATCCTTTGTCCGAAATTTGCAACCTTTGTCTTAATGAAAAGTTTTATACTTTATTGCATACAGGGGCAAATCTGTTGAACAAAAAAAAACGAGTTGGTTTCAAATTGTAGACATAAAAATAAATTTCTTCTTTCGTTATATGATACTGGGGATTAGCTGATTTATTTAAAATTTTTTTGAAGTTTTTTTGTTGTCTCCATAGAGATGTCAGATGTTGCTCCACTGTATTTTGTAATTTTATTAACGTTTTTTTGTTTGTTTTTGATATAGTACAGAGCTGATGATTGCCGAAACTTATAGTTTTAAGAAAAGTTGTTTTTTCTCTATATAAATATATCACAAATACTTCAAGCTAGATTTAAACAATTCTTGCATAGCATTTTTTTTTCTCCTTTTTATTTCTCCATTTTCGGTTTTATTTATATAACTAATAAATGTTATTTTCATTTTACTTTAAATCTTTTTTGAAATATTTTATGTAAATATTTTTTGTTCTAACAAAAAATTAAAAGTTTTTAGTGTAATCTGAGCTAACTACCAAAAGTAAAAAAAAAAAAGAAACAACTTCAAATATGCTTATTTTCATTATTAGTAATAAAAAAAACTCACTTTTGCATAATTATATCTTTTTGTTCTATAATATTGTTCTTAACAGCAAACAACTCTTGAAAGTGATCAATTTTTAAATAATCTTGTTGGGAAGAAAGAACGGAGTTTGCTGAAAAATAAGCAACTTTTAAATTAAAATCTTTTACATGAGAAAAAAATTTTAAATTTCAAAATTTCTTTTAAATAAGTTAAACTAAAAATTTAAAATATCAACTCACAAAGAAAAATTTAAAATATCAACTCACAAAAAAAAAATTACTAACTTTTGTGAGACCAACTTTGATCAAGTACAGTTAATCCATTTGTTGCTTCGGTCACATCATTTTTAGTTATCAAATTTCTTCTTTCACCCAGAGATGTAGAAAACTTGCAAGGTGTGACATAAACATTTTGTACACCATATTTATCTTGTGAAACTGAAGATGAACTGTTCTTTTCAATTAAAGAGGGAGCTAATGTAATAGAAAAAAATCTTTTTCAACATCACATTTTGAATATTTTGGTAAAATAAAAACAAAAAAATAAAGTTATAATATACACACCATAAAATAAACAAAAGATTTAAAGCCAAATCACCTTTCACATAAACTTTGAAAGTAGCTATTAAACTTTAATAAAATTTAAAAAATCTCTCTATGTAATATATAAAAAAACATATAACTGTAGACATTTTTTGTCCTAACTAATTATAACATTAATAAACCTGAAATTGTTATATCCTGTGGAATCAATTCCACAAAAGGATCTCCATTATCCATTACATGAAAATAAATGAATATTCATGAAGTATTAAAAACTGAAAAAAGAGTAAATAATACTTAAAATATTTTATATACATTATCAATTCTATAATGATAAATAAAAAACTTAAAAACAATATTAACAAAATTAGATAACATATATATTTTCCATACTAAAAAACTGAAGAACAGGTTTTTTATTGTAATAACAGAAAAAAAAAAGTATTCTAGTAAAAATTTATTTTCACATAAATAATTGATAAATGCATCTGCACCCAAAAACAAAATTTGTATCATAAAAATTTATTTGTAAAACTGCTTAACCAAAAGATCGCACACACAAAAATAGAAAGTAAATGTTAGTATTTTAAAATAATGTAAACATTGATTTATGGATTTTTTGAAGCATTTATTGTGAACTATTTAAAAAAAAGATTTACAATAAAATAATTAAAATTTTCGCATTTTAAAGCTTTTTAACTTAATTTAAAATTAAAGCAAAATGTTAACATGTATTTAAAGCAAAAATTGAAACAAAAAATCCAGAAATTTAAATATAAAATTAAAAATAGAATATTGCTACTAAATTGGAAACTAAAATTCAAACTAAATTTTAAAATTGTCTAATTGCTAAATAAGTGCTTAACGCATAATAATAATAAACTTTAGCAACAAACTTACAAATACAATTAAAAAATATTTATGGGAAGTAACTATTATATATTTGCTTTTACGTTTTTAATAATAACAACTTAACTATTCTATAACAATCAACATCAAAAATATTAATTAAAGTTCAATTATAAATAAAAATATAGTATAAAAAACAAAAAAAAAAAATAATAAAAATAAAGTTCTAGACGTCAATCTTAACCAAGACAAGATTCAATGCACTTCTTTACAGCATCTCTAAAAGAGAAAAGTAAAAGTTATTGAAGTGTCAATGCACTTCTTTACAGCATCTCTATTATTGAAAACTAAAAATTATTGTAGTGTCAAACATGTATTAGGTAATCCCTCAGTTAAGCAGCGTAAATTAAAGTTATTTGTATACTTTTTTGGGGCTTCTTGCAATTACATCTGAAACAATGCACCTTTCAATAAATAAATAAAAAATAGATCAAGTGAGGGCAAGGTTTAGGGTAATGAGTGTCATGCTTAGGGTCAGAATGAAGGTCGCAATGGTCCGTATAGGGATAAGACAAGGATAAGATTGTTCTAATTTGATAACTAACCCTAAACCTTAACTCAGACCATAACCCTTAAATAAACAGGTTTTTTTAATGTTAAAGAATGCATTACATCAGACATACTTATTAAAGATGTATCAATCATTGTTCAGACATATTTGTGACAAGCGCAAAAAAGCAAATACTTTTATTTTAGTTGCTTAACTAAAGAATTACCTATATATATATATATATATATATATATACATATATATATATATATATATATATATATATATATATATATATATATATATATATATATATATATATATATATATATATATATATATATATATATATATATATATATATATATATATATATATATATATATATATATATATATATATATACCAGGGTGTAAACTAGCCCTGTGGGGTCCCGTTTGCAAATTATTTGCAATGCCTTCTTACATCAGCAAATATTATATAAAAAAGTTAGCAAGAAATAAAGTACTATCTAAAAAATTAACAAATTTGCTTGACACCTATAAATGCCTAAAATTTCTTAAATAAATTATTAAATCTTACTCCAAACTCTACTTCAAGTAATTTGTGTGCTTTATCAACAAAGTTCATTTAAATATCGAAAAGTTTATTTAAATCATCGATATATTACAGTATATTACGGTAAGTTTCCAGTTATTGTTTTTTTGTTTTTTATTTAGTATTTTATATCAACTGAATTAGGTGATCAACAACTATAATCTTTTTTTACTTATTTGCATCAATCTTTTTTTATTTATCTACAATCATTTCTCGACTAATATTTTTAAAAAGCCACCTATGAAATATATGCTAAATACAAAAAAAGGTTTAACAATTATTATAAACTGTTACAAGAAATTGTTTTAATAACTCGGTGAAGTTAAGGTGAATTTTAGATTATTTGAATTCTTTTATTTCCCAGTGGGCACGGTACTTAAAAAAGAAACCCCCTAAAACAAAACTGATGACAGTACACTTAACCACTGAGCTATTAACGTATCGGATGTCTTTTGAACATTCAAAAGACGTGCAATACGTTCAAAAGATGTTCAAAACGTTTAAAAGACGTTTCAAAGGCGTCTTTTTTACATCCAGTGCCCACTAGGTTGAAATTAGCATGATTTTGTTAGTGTCTTATGTCCAAAAAAGAGCTTTACACATTATAACTTTTTTTTGCTTCAAGTTTTTAAAATGTTTGAAGAAACTTTGAATAAATGAGAATGAATGTTTAAAGAAACTTTGAATGAAAAAGAAATGGCTTATTTATATAATTTTCAAAACTTATTACTTCTTTTGTAAATCTAAAGAACCCCATTTTTGAGTCTTTAGATCAATTCTGCTTAACAGCGTTAACTAACATTTAATGAAAAAGTTTTAAAAAAGTGTCTTAATTTACTATCCTAGCTCAAGAAAGAGTTTACAATTACGAAAAATTGCCAATATTAAACAAAATATTTATTTAAAATCTTATATTATTTGAACAAGCAATCGTGATTTTAGGAAAAAAAAGTTAAAAAAAAAAATCTTCGGTCTGTTTTTTTTTGTTGATAATACAAACATTTTTTTTTTGTGTTATGGCATAAATTTATTTTTTTTCTGTCTTGATAACATTTTATGACTATGAATGAAAAAATAATTATTGGTATTTTTCGTTCCAAAGATTGCGTGCAATTGCCTGCAATCAATATTCTTTTGTAGTTAGATCCTTGTGGTTGTTTTTGCTGAGACTTTGTAATTGTAACTTTACTTTGCTATGCAATTTATTTATAAATATAATTATCATTAATTATTAAGTTGAACTTGCAATAAATGCAAAATATAAATCTTACGAACTCAAGTTTACTATTTTCAAAATAAATTTCAATTCTTTTTTTCTATTTTTAAAACATTTCTTTTGACATTACAATTTATTACATGATGGTCTATAAGGGTTTGTCCATAAAGGACGTCAAGCAGAATTTAAATAATAAATAAAAGTAGAAGATCATTGGCTCTCTTCCGCTGAGATTTCATTGAACATAAATCGCTATATTACTTTAAAAACCGCCCTTTAATGCCCACTAATGAAAAAGAAATATACATTTAAAAGAATACTCTTAAAATGAAAACAGCAAGGATATATTAAGATTTAAATAGATCAAATGTAAGATTCTTAATGATAACTAATTAATATACACTGATTAAAACAATACAAAAATATATAATTCTTGGTAATCGGAGTTCAGTTTGCCGTGTCTTTGTGAAACCACTTTTAATTAAGGAGTTGATTTCATATTCATTTTCAATAAATTTTGCGGACAGTGTTTTATTTTATTTTTGGCACTGTCTAATCAATGTATACAGCGCTGAAGTGGAGTAGAAGAGGAAAAAAATAACACATTTAAATCTCAGGAGGGAGGGGGGGGGGGGGGCAATATTTTGACGAATTCCTAATTTCATTAAAACGCTGAATTAAATTTATTCCTGGTTAATACCCTTTATATATATATATATATATATATATATATATATATATATATATATATATATATATATATATATATATATATATATATATATAAATCATAGAAAATACAAAGCTGAAGACTCAGTAAGAGGGTTGCCATTTATTAAGTTAGGAATACAAATAACATTCTTATAATTTAGGAAAGAAGAGTTTAATTAAGAACAACAGAAGATCAAGTAGTTAAGATAAATTACCCAGCTTCACTGGGATGTAAAAAAATTTAAAAGATTATTTTTATAAATAGTACATTATGAGAGTTAATCAAGTCAGACTCATGTATGAGAGAATGTTACTGCTTTAAAATGACACCAAAATTTACCAAAAATCTCAAGAAACTAAAAAAAAAGAAATAATAACTTTTCTCAAGAAATTGACAAGAACAAGTAAAGTTTTTGTAAATCAAAATATAATAAAGTAGATATGATGAATTCTGCAAGAAGTAAGATGCTAGGGATAAAAATCTATTTTCAGAACCGCAATTATTTGTAAAAGATAGTTTAAGACAATATAGTGTTAATGATAGTTTTTTATGTTTAATCGTGTTTGGCGCTATAGTTTAATTTAAATAATTAGAGAGAACTTAACTAAAAGAAATAATACTTGTAATAAACTATTAGAGAGAGCTTAACTAAAAGAGATAATACTTGTAATAAATTATTAGAGAGAACTTAACTAAAAGAGATAATACTTGTAATAAATTAATAAAGAGAACTTAAGTGAAAGAGATAATACTTGAAAAACCACAGTTAAATAGAAACTAAATAAATATACCTGGCAAAAGGTATGTAGGACAAACAATACCTAGTTAAAAAACAAAATATATTACAAAATATATTTGAATAAAAAAAGTAAAGAATAAAAAAATTCTTTTAATTTGTAGATAGAAAAGATATTTTTTTTTTTTCATTTACAAATTTATATCTTTTTTATCTTTAAGTTAATTTTCCATTTCATTTATTTATAACCTTTATTTATGCCTTATAAGCAGTTTGTAAAGTAAACAATGTTTCAAACTGTAACCTTAATAATTAACTTAAGTAAGCAATGTTTTAACTTTGACCTTAATCATTAACTGAAGTAAGTAATGCTTCAACTGTGACCTTAATCATCAACTAAAGTTTCTTTATCCAAAAACAAAATTGCAAAAATCCATTATTTGAAGCTGCTTCAGAGACAAGATTTTACTAACAAATAAATAAAAAAGAGTTGCACTACACACTATGCTTATTTTGGTAACTACACACTGTGCTTATGATGGTAACTACACACTGTGCTTATGTTGGTAACTACACACTGTGCTTATGTTGGTAACTACACACTGTGCTTATGTTGGTAACTACACACTTTGCTTATGTTGGTAACTACACACTGTGCTTATGTTGGTAACTACACACTGTGCTTATGTTGGTAAATACACACTGTGCTTATGTTGGTAACTACACACTGTGCTTGTGTTGGTAACTATACACTGTGCTTATGTTGGTAACTACACACTGTGCTTATGTTAGTAACTACACACTGTGCTTATGATGGTAACTACACACTGTGCTTATGATGGTAACTACACACTGTGCTTATGTTGGTAACTACACACTGTGCTTATGTTGGTAACTACACACTGTGCTTATGTTGGTAACTACACACTGTGCTTATGTTGGTAACTACACACTGTGCTTATGATGGTAACTACACACTGTGTTTATGTTGGTAACTACACACTGTGCTTATGTTGGTAACTACACACTGCGCTTATGTTGGTAACTACACACTGTGCTTATGTTGGTAACTACACACTGTGCTTATGTTGGTAACTACACACTGTGCTTATGTTGGTAACTACACACTGAGCTTATGCTGGTAACTACACACTGTGCTTATGTTGGTAACTACACACTGTGCTTATGTTGGTAACTACACACTGTGCTTATGTTGGTAACTACACACTGTGCTTATGTTGGTAACTACACACTGAGCTTATGCTGGTAACTACACACTGTGCTTATGTTGGTAACTACACACTGTGCTTATGTTGGTAACTACACACTGTGCTTATGTTGGTAACTACACACTGTGCTTATGTTGGTAACTACACACTGTGCTTATGTTGGTAACTACACACTGTGCTTATGTTGGTAACTACACACTGTGCTTATGTTGGTAACTACACACTGTGCTTATGTTGGTAACTACACACTGTGCTTATGTTGGTAACTACACACTGTGCTTATGTTGGTAACTACACACTGTGCTTATGCCAATAATAAAAATCTTTTTTACTCAACTATTTATTATTTAAAATATTTGTTTTAATGTAATAAATGACATGGCACAGAATTATTCTTTAACAAAAATGTGGATGAATATTTTCAGAAACATTCAATAAAAGTCATAGATAAAATAAAAAAGGCTTTTGAAAACTTTTTTGTTTTGTTTTATGCTTTTTTGTTTGTTTAAAAAAAAACAGGTTGTTTAAATACAACATGTAAAAATAACAGTAAATAAATAATTTATTAAAACAGACTCAGGACCAAACACGGTCAATTGGGTTAGCTTAAAAAATTTATTAAGACTGTATATTAGGGCGAGTCATTTTTCAACTTTTTACAATAAACGCTTAGGCCATATAAATTTCAAATGTGTTGGCCCTTATATAAAAATAATAGAAAAAAAAAAAAAAAAAAATTTAATTTTTAGGTTTTCAAATTTGAACCTCAAAAACTGAGGTCTTGGGTAAAAAATGGGTTATAGGCTGTTTGCTGCAACTTTTTATTGGTTATTTTGAATTCTTAAAAACATCTTTAATTGAATCCTCAATCCCAAATTCACTTTATTAGACACCTAGACAGTCATTTTAGCTTAAAAATTATGATTTTTAAAGTTTACAAAGATCATTATTTTTGTTATATTTTGCTGTAATATCTTGCGTTGTTATGATTGAATATTTTATTTAAACTTGAATTTATTTAACAAATTATATGAAATAACTTGAGAAATATCAATCATAAGAGAATGCATTTGAAATGCTGCATTTGAGTTGACACACTAAGCTCACAATAAATATTGTTTATAAACTATTATCAATTTTGAGTTCTTTATTAATCGCTAAACGAATACGTCAAAATAGTCAAAGTTGCAAATTAAGTGTTATTATTGGTTTTGCAAGTGAATTTTTAGATTCTGAGTTACCAACATTAAGAGATGTTATTAAATACGGTCTGCTTTTAAGAAGAGATAATAACTGTAAAGCAAATGCAAAACTTAAAGATACATGCAAAAAGATTTTTTTTAAAGTGAAAACACAATGGTTAAAAACAAGTTCTAGTTCTTGTGTTTTTAAAGCTCATATCTCTTGTCAATGAAAGAGAGAAAACAAAATTCCCAGAATAGAACTTCAGTTTATGAAATCACAAAGAGAAAAATTTAGGACAAAAAGTTGTATGCAAATTTAGGACAAAAAGTTGTATGCAAATTTAGGACAAAAAGTTGTATGCAAATGGGTGCTCAAGATTTTTAAGAAGTTAACAGACGAGAAAAAAATTATAAAAAGAAGGAAACTGGAAAAAAGAAATCACAAATAGAATCCATACCTTTTTATTCTCAAAAAAAACAAACTAAAGTTTCAATTGAAAATTTTTAGAGTACTGACAATGAAGATGTTGAAAGCGAAGAAAATTCAGAAACAAATTCTGAGTACATAAGCAGACAAGTTTCTAAAAAGTCATTGAATATGAAAGAAGTTGCATTAGCATCATTAAGCTACCTTGTATCAAATAGAGAAACTCCTGCAATTTCAACACTAAAACTGAAAGCAGCTAAAGAGACAGGCTTTTTTAAAACAAATGAGACTGACAGTGAAACAGTGACAGATCACAAGAAAATTGAATCCTCTAAACTGAAGGTGATGAAGCAATTAAAATCTGAAAATGATGATATGGTAAAAAGAAATGGAGTTCAATGTATAATGTTTGATCGGAGAAAGGATAAGACAAAATTTTATTTGATTGGAGAAGATGGGAAATTTCACCACAGACTTGTACAAGAAGACCATTATTCAGTTTGTGCAGAGCCAGGCGGTTTATATCTGTACCATTTTACAAATGATGAAGAAAAAAGATCTGAGTTTGTTACCCCCAGCAGAACATATAGCAGAACATATATATAAATCGATTATAGAACATGGTATAGAATCCACTCTAGTTGCTGTTGGCTGTGGTTCAACCAATCTTAATACAGGTAAATGTTTGATAATAAATACAGGTAAATATTTGATGTTAAATGCTATGCATATATTTAAATAAGTATTTTTTAGGAAAGGGGGTATTATTCATTTTTTTAGAAAACAAACTTCAAAACAAACTTAACTGGATAATTTGTGCCTTGCACACAAATGAATTTCCTTTTGAGGCACTCAGTGTCAGTTATTAATGGAAAAACAATATATCAAATAATACATTTTCTAGCAATTTTTGTAAACTTGTCCCTATTGCCAATCATCTCAAAATTTCAACCAATGTAATTCAATCTATAGATACTGAAATTAATTTATTAGATATCCATGAAGGTAAATTGCAAAATTTATCGAGTGATCAAAGATATTTATACCGTATAACAAAAGCTATTAAAGATAAAATAATGCCAGACAATTTAAAAGAAATTGAAGTTGGTACCCATAATCAAGCACGCTGGTTAAACTTGGTAAGTAGGCTTTGCAGAAACTGGTGTTCACACCTTGGACTAAATGGAAGCGATACTGAGAAATTAAAACACCTTGCACAGTTCTGTGTTAGTGTATACTCAGTATTATGATTTTAAAAGGTAAGATTTTTTTTTTGTTTACTTTGATAAATTTTGCTGGAACTATTATTGAACTGATTGATTGGAATACTGATATTTACGAACTTTTGCTCACATGCAAGATTAGTAAAGAAGAACTCATTAAGTTTTTAGAAATCTTGATGGAAGTTCTGAAATTCCCTGTACACGGACAATCCATAGAAAGAATTGTGAAGGAAGTTACAAGAGCTTCTAGCATAGTTTACGGACAAGAAAGGCCGAATGGGTTTAAAAAGGCAACAATTGCTCACAGAAAACTTCTTCCTGTTTTAGAATCTAAACAGAATTTGCTTAAGTTTTTTTAAGTAATAAGTTCTAACTTTGTTATATAATTAGTATGATCAAGTAAATTCATAAATATTACATATAAATGATTTTATATGCTTCTAATTGGTAGTATTTGAAGTGGAGGTTGAGGTATATTTTGAAAATTTTTTTCTACATTACAGTCATACTGTATTGTTATGCAAGATATTACAGCAAAGTATAGCAAAAAATAACAATCTTTTTAAACTTTAAAAATCACAAGTTTTTAAGCTAAAATGACTGTTTAGGTGTCTAATAAAGGGTATTTGGAATCGAGGATTTGATTGAAAATGTTTTTGAGTCAACCAGAATAACCTGTCAAAAATGCAGGCAAACCGTGTATACTGCATTTTTTATCCAAACCTGGGTTTTTGAGGTTCAAATTTGAAAACCTAAAAATTAAAATTTTTTGTTTTTTTTAGCATTAGTTTTACATAAGGGCCAACACATTTAAAATTCATATAGCCTAAGCATTTATTGTAAAAAGTTGAAAAATGACCCGCCTTACTGCATAATGCATAGATATGCCTTGAATTAAATTAAATTGCCAAAAGAAATATCATTACAAACTTTGAAACAATCAAAATAGTTTTGATTCCTTCAATTAAATCAGTTTTGACCTTCTCAATTAAAATAGTTTTGACTCCCTCAAATCTTTAAATCCTTAGCAACAATTTCTTGCTTGTAGCAAACAAATTTATTCTGAGTGCAGTAATTTGATTGTTTTGTTTAACTGTTTTTTTTACAACCAAGTTTTTTTTTTACTTTTTGTTTAAGTTGTTATATATAATTATATATATGATATAATATATTATATATAAATAATATATGCAATACATGCATACATATATGCAATACATGCATACATATATGCAATACATGCATACATATATGCTATTGCATTTGAATAATATGTTTTGGTTTTATATGTATACAATATCAAAACAAAAATTAGTTAAAAAAATAAAGAATTTGAAGCAGTATAAACGAATATTGGTAATTAAAATAAAAATTATACTCACCAAGTCATTGCAAAATACTGTATGACAACAAACAACAATACTAATCCTTTTTTATTCCACTAAATAAACAGTTATTTAAATAAAATATTTATTTAAATAAAAAAAATACTTAAACATAATTGTTTAAACATGTAAATAAATCAAATTTAATCATACTTAATAGCATAAAAAAAAAAAAGATTTGAAAATCATTTTTTTATGTTGCAAACATTTCCATAATATTTTAAGTAAAATATTTTGAAAATATTTTTGGTCTGCATATCTTTCCTTTTGCTAAAACTTATTATTTTTTAATTTTTAGGTATTGATTCTGACAAAATAATTTTTTAGTTATTTTTAAAAAATCCCATCAATTATAGTAACACACAAAAATTTAGCATTCTTTAATTTAGATTAAAATTATTATATCAATTACAAATAGTAAGCAACTCACCCAGAAGGCAGAGCAGAGTGTTAGAGTCAGTGCTCCCTATAACAGTAGTATAAAACATGATAAGTATATCTCTGTAACAGTAGTATAAAATATGATAAGTATATCCCTGTAACAGTAGTATAAAACATGATAAGTATATCTCTGTAACAGTAGTATAAAATATGATGAGTATATTTCTGTAACAGTAGTATAAAACATGATAAGTATACCCCTGTAACAGTAGTATAAAACATGATAAGTATATCCCTATAAAAGTAGTATAAAACATGATAAGTATATCCCTGTACCAGTAGTATAAAACATAATAAGTTTATCCCTGTAACAATAGTATAGAACACGATAAGTATATCCCTATAACAGTAGTATAAAACATGATAAGTATATCCCTGTAACAGTAGTATAAATCATGATAAGTATATCCCTATAACAGTAGTATAAAACATGATAAGTATATCCCTATAACAGTAGTATAAAATATGATAATTGCAAACATATTGTATTAAACATTCATAAAAAAACTATAGATGCATTCAGGGGTTAATTAAGCAATTACCAATTGCAATAAACTTACGCAATTTAGCAACCTTGAAAGCATATTATTTCAAGAAATGGTGATCGCTAATTTTTTATAAAAAAATTAAAGATCACCATTAATTTTAAATAAAAGATTCATCATATTTTAGGTTTTTTTTAGTGTTGTTACAATTTTTAAATAAATTTTGAATAACTTTTAAATAAAATTTGACGGTCCACTAAATCGACTAATATATTTTCTAAAGTTGACTAAAATCAACTATACATACATTTTTATGCTGACTTAAAACATAATAGCATTTTTTGCAAAATGCTATTATGTTGTTAAACAGAAATATTTTATGAAAAAAATGAGGTTTCATCCCAATATTTGGTATTTTAAATAAATTATATATAATTTTTTTTTTATATAAATAAAATATAAATTTTCATTATTGTTTTGTTCAATAATTTTTACTAACTGAAATTTTGCATACAAATTTGCTGTAGATGGTGGATCAATGGTAGATAAAACATGATTTGATGGGACCCAACACATATCTTCTCATGGGGGCGAAGAAAAACTTGGGACCATGTGGATGCATAAATTGAATTTTAGAATCTCTTTCTCCTTCATCCTTTTTGGTTATATTTCCAATCCACCAAAAGTTGTCATACTTATAAGCTACATAATCCATATGATTATAAATAAACTGCTGCACAACCAGTTCATTTGGTGTCTGCACAAGATTAAACGTCTGAACATCAGTTTGTTGACTTATTCTTTTAAAAGAAGCTGTATATTTATTAATTGGTTTAAAATGGTGGAAACATCTTGTTCCTGGCAAGTTTCTTCCTTTGTTTATAATGTTTACCATTATAAACCTTGGTTATAATGATGATCAAACTTCGTTTATTTCTGTATTATAAGTCGAAATGAATTGAATGTTTTTTATATTGGTTACACAAAATTCTAATATCTTATTTACATCTAAAAGCTGATCAGTTGATGTCCTTTTTTAACTGACTTGTACAGTTATTTGTTTTACTGTGCCCCCCATATCATCACAAGCAGATTTAGTTTGTTTATTGCTTCAGCTATTTGATCAATTTTTTTTTGGCAGATAGTAACGTTTGGTGTATTGATTTAAGTTAATAGGTGACAAATCTATAGATTCAAGACTTTCATTGAGAGATGCATGTAGCTCATGTTAAGTATCAATTCTAATATAACATTCATCATTTAATCCTAATTCTTAATTTATACTCTATTCCTTTTTGTAATCTGATTTTAAAATATTTTACATAATAAATCTTTTATAGAAATACCATTAACATTATTAAGTTAATGGAAATTTATTTAAATTGCTTGGATGTGCCATATTATATGACTTCCCCTTTTATGTGATTGAAAGGAAATTTATTTACTTATCAAATTCATTATTTAGATAAGTAAATATAAAATTCCTGCAAAGTAACAGGAAATTAATATTTGAAATCTAAACAGAAGCAATAGAATATTAAAGAGGAAACATAAAGCTTTATTTATAAAAAACAAAAAAAGTCATTAATAAATAAAGAC
>NC_061158.1:9185187-9197687 GCF_022113875.1 Hydra vulgaris | reverse complement strand
AATTTAGTTCAACATAAACTAGAACAAGATGTTACAACATGTTTGAAAATTAGATAATGGTAAAGATGTACTCATGCAAATTAGCATTTTCTAGTTGTGTTCCTGTAACGCTAATATACTTATTTCTATGCAAACACTTTTATTTTGTATCAAATACTTTTTGTATTGTTACTTCCCAAAACAACACACAAAATCTTTGCAAAATAAAACAAACTTGCAAAAAAAAAAATTAAAAAAAACAAAAACTAATTAAAACTATAAAAATTATCATGAGAAAAAAAAAAAATGAAAGGATAAAAAAAGTTAATAAAAAAAAAAAAGCAATAAAACAATTAAAAAGGAAACTTACAAGCATTACTATGGTAGCAATCAATCTTTTTTCCTTGAACATATTTTTAAGTTGTTTCAATGGACCCATTAAAAAGCATGTACTAAAAAGTGAAACAAAAATAAACAAAAATTTAATACTTTAATTCAGATATTTTTTCTATAATTTATAATTGAGCTCAGGTCAAGGATCATTATGATCACCTTACTACTGGAAACACATAACCCAAAACAACATGGCACATAATCTACTGCATTGTAGAACTTGAATTTTTAGGCAATGGCAAGAAGATGACTCTTATTAATTAATTAAAATGCTCCTCTGCCTTGCAGCTTTTTATTGCGTAAAGCTAGAGATGGTGTCTCAGTAAAAATATTCATCATTGGCAGACGTAAACCGCTACTACTTTAGCTACTTTCCTCCTAGTCAAAAACTTTTAAAGTAAGCAGAAACTTTTGTTGACCAGTCAGAAAATAGTTTTTATTGTACACACCATTTTTGTACTTTTGATTACTCTTTTTTGTATCTTGATTACTTTCCAACTCTACAATTCTCTTATCTATTGGTTAGTGAAATACTAATGCAATAGTTAAGCTGCTTATTCTTTAGATAATTTAAAAATTTAAATATCAATCATCAACATAAAGCTTTGTTGAAAATTCGAGTTCAAAAGTTAACTTTGACTCACTTTAGTGGCTTGACTTTCTTAACAATATATGAATTTCAGGCCAGTACAAGAGAGTCGCACTTACCTGACAACAGGTCAACAAAAATTTTGTCTTTAATTCTTTGCATACTGTTACAACAGTGTTAATGATTCATTGGTTATAAAAGTATTGCTTTATAAGAGTTTTAGACAATAATTGTAGCAATTAAACTATATGTAAGTAAATAATAAATTTATGAATTGAATATTTAATGTGTTTAATTTGCATCATTAGCATTGTAATTTTAATGTGTTTAACACTGTCAGAGGACTAGGCAGCACTATCTTTTTAAAATTGTTTCTTCTCCTCAAGTGCAAATCTTGCTTCTTCCCCACAAGTGCAAATCCAAATGTATTTAGGACTAAATTTCAGTGTTAATTTTTCTGACCTTAAATAATATTAAAACAGACATAAACATGTAAATTAACAGTATTACGTAAAAGTAAAAATAAATTAATATTAAATTTTAAAACTTAATACTCTTGCTAAAATTTCGACTAAGTAAGTTTTAAAAAATTTTAAATTAATGATCTTGCTATACTTGTTATGAATAAAGTAAAAAAAATTAAAAAAATGAATTGAAAGAAAATTATTGAATTTTTTTAAAAATAAAATTTGTCTCAATTAGAAAACAAATAATTATACTAAAAATAAATAAATTACAATAAATAAAAAGTGTGATGAGATGGTTGACTCAAAAAAATAAAAAGCTGGAATTCATTTAAGAATGTAATACTTGTTAATTTTGCAAAAACTGAATGATTATTTAAAAACTATTTAGTAACTTAGTTGTTATTGTTAATTATATTGTTACCTATATTGTTTTATTGTTAAAAAAAACTCTTGAATAAAAGTGACCTCTATAAAAAAGGCATGAAATAAATCAATGAGGAAGCTATTACAGTTGTTGTTTCTTATGTCCAAGAAAAAAAATCCTTTTTTGTTGGGAAAGGTGAGCCTTACACATCAGTTCATTTCTTTCTTACTTTTAAACAGTTTAAAAAACTGTTTAAAAGTAAGCTTCTAACGAAAGGGGAAGTGCTTGGATATTTTTATTAAAGTAAATAAATTATTTTCAAACCTATAAAAATCTGGGACCTGGTTGCCTCCCAGCAAAAGTTAATTTTACAATTATATTATTAAGATATAATTTAAAATATTATTTTTTTTTAATTAATGCTAACAAACTGCTTTCAATTTGAAAGATTTGAAACCAGTTACAAGAAACTCCTCAGATTCCGTAATGTTCAAGTTTAGAAATTAAAATGGTATGATTAACGGTATCAAACGGTTTTTGTAAGTCAATAAAAACACTACCTACGAAATGACCAGTATCCAGTGCCAGAGTAAGACCTTTGTATTAAATACTATTTGCGACCTGATGCTGACCTCTAAAAGAATTAAATGATTATGTTGCAATAAAATTGCAACATAATTGTTTAAAATTTGAAAATTCAAAATTACAATTTTTTTTTCCTTCATTTTTTTTTTTATTAAACTTGTTGCACTTTAATATTGTTTCCATCAAAATTAGTTTTCCTTTTTTTATATAACTTCTCTTCCCTAATAACTTCATAACTTTTGTACTAAAGTCATTTATATATAAATCTTGAACAAAACAAAAAAGTTATTATCTGTTAATTCTACTACAGCATCATCTTATTCAAATACTTGATTAAAGTGTAAAATTGTTAAACAAACAAAATAAAATTGTTAAACAAATATCTAAAAATTTAACAAACTACACAATGAATTCTAAAAACTGAAATATTAACATTTACCTTGCTAAAGATGCGAGGTTTCCAAATGTATAAAAAACACCAAACAGCTTTAAACTTTTGAAGAAAAGAAATGCACCCTTAAATAAAACAAAAATTTTTTACAGCGAAAAAAACCAACACCTTCTTCCAAAGCTTTTATGATTATTTTGATCAATACTTATTTTTTTGTTTAAACAATACCTTTGCATAAACCGCCACTATTTCTTTTCATAAACCTTAACAATAGTGTAGAACTACATTTGTTTGGGGTGGTATGGTGGTAGGGTGGTATAGGAAACAAGACTAAACATAATTAAAACTACAAAAAAGTAGCATTCAATTAGGGAACTAATTAATAATTATTAGAGTTTTTGTTAACATAACTATTTTATACCATTTACCTTTGCTGTAATTATTTAAACAGTAAGGTTTATTTCACTCAAATTGATCATAGCCAGGGGTGTGGAGTCGTAAAAAAAAAGTACCAACTCCGACTCCAATCGTTGAAATTTTCAGAGTATGACTCCGACTCTAAAGCAAAATTTTTGAAAAGTTCTTTGAATTTTTTAAAAAAATTTACGAGATAAGTTAAAAAAAATTTTTTTTGCCAGATTTATGAAAAGTTCTTTGAGGTTTAGTATGAATATAAGCTTAATTGAATATTTTGAACATGCATGTGCAAAACCGTAAAGTTTTACTATTATAGTCGAAGTTGTGATTTTGTTTAGCAACTGCAACTCCACTAAAATGTCGTGACTCCGCAACTACGACTCCACAGCCCTGATCATAGCTAATGAATTTTTTAATAAAAGTTTGTATTAGTGAAGTATTTATTACCACTACAACAAGTAAAATGTTGTGTGTTATTAAAGATGCAGGTGGCTGTTAATTCTTTGTTGTTGTAATTTTTTCAACTAGATGCTTTCCTTACATTAACCTATTTTGTATATCAGGAATAATTAGTTTTATTGTGTTTTATTCAAGTTCATGAGGTTTATGACCTCCTTATGACCTATCGCAAAGTTAGAATTTTTTTTACAAAAGTATTATTATTGTTATAACTAAAATAAAAAACACAATGTCATTTTAAAAAAATTAATTGCATAATATACTGCAATGCTTTTTAAAAAGCACGGTTGTTGCAAAAAAGAAATTAAAACTAAAAAAGTGCCGATTTAAAGGAGGAGCAGCTCGCACAGCTCCCCAAGTTCATTTTAGGAGATATATATATATATATATATATATATATATATATATATATATATATATATATATATATATATATATATATATATATATATATATATATATATATATATATATATATATATATATATATAGTTTTGCCACAGAGCTATATGAACCATGCTTATTGTTTTTTGTTATAAATGTAAATAATTAAAATATTACATTTTTATTTTTTCAAAAAAAACTTTAATCTTCAAATTGAAGTTTTATTAAAGCTCTAATTAAAGCCTTCAATTAATAAGGATCTTATAAGTTGATTCTATTGTCATTAGAATCAACTATAATAAAATATATATACTCTTTTATAATACAAGAGAGTCCTCAAAAAATAGTTGAAGGAAATATTTTTAAAAATTCCTAATTTTAGAATTTATACAGGTGACACTATCCTATTTTATTTTTGAAGAGATTCTTATTTCTGAAATCAATAAAAGCAAATACTATTTAGTTTTAGCTGATAAAGCATCTGATGTGCCAACCTTAAACAGTAGTCTATGGTTATAAGCTATATAGACAATAACTATAATACTCGTAAAGATTTCTTAAGGTTTGTTGACTGTCCTTAATTATTTAAATGTGCTCTTAGTCAAAAAAAAACAGGCATGATTAAATAATTATCTTTCTGTTGGTAAAGCAAAACTAATCAATGTCTGTTGCACTTGTTGGGTTCAAAAAAAGAAAAGTCTAGGCATTTTTTTAAGCAAAAGACTCTTCATAGTTGATGTTGGAATTTTCTTTCAATGTAATTTTAGTTTTAACAAAAATTTGATGAATTGAATTTTTTAGAATATAATTAGACTCCAAGATTAGCAACACAACATCTCAAATTTCGGAATCTTGAAATTGATAATTAAAAAAACACGCTTCAAGAAATTAAATTTAGTATTGATTTATATCACTACAACTGGTTCAATATTGCTTTTGAATTAGCTCTGGCTTTTAATTAAAAGAAAACAAAACTAATTCTTATCATCTGATTATTTTAAGCTTTCTATCATTTACCTCTACTTGACCATCTTATTAATGATCTTATTAATTAAATAAGATTTCAACCGCCATATTAAGTTACCTGAAAACTAACTAAGATATGCAAATCTACTTTCAGGAATATCTGGATATCTATCATTCCTATTTTTGCATTGAACCTCTTTTTATGCAGAGTTGGATTGTGGAAGCCTCTTTGAAAAGATCAATTAAAAGCCTCATGTAGTATTTCTTGAACAAAAGTTGACTTGGTTTCAACAGATTTTAAAGATTTAATTCTAGCTTTAAAAACTTATTCAAGAAGTAAAGTGTTAAAAAGGGTGATTAGATGGCCTAACCTTAATGTCAATTTATACAGAAATGATTCCAGATACAGGTTTTCAAAAGACAGGTTCCAAAGACAGCTTTAGCAACATTTTTTCAGCTTCTGGAGAGAGATGTTTAAAGTTAATATTTAAGCCTTAAATACTTGGCTATGATTGAATAAAAATTATTATCTTTTATATTTACATTCGTTTTTTTGTTCAAATGTTTTTATAATTTTCTCTCAGAGCATCTTATTTTTTATTTGTTTTAAATGTTTAATAAATAATATTTTTTTTCTATTTTGTGTACATTTCATAATCTTTGACATCTAAAATATTAAATGTTTTAAATGGTGTTTTAAACTAAATAATGTTAACTACTAAATAAAAAAATTTAAATATGTGTGTAAATTTTGCTACTGTATGCTACAAAAAGAGTGCTTGATAATCATAAAAAGCAAAGATGTAATAAATAAGCTTCCTGAGGATAAATGGTGAGACTGTTTAAATCTTTTTTTTTTAATATATATTTATATATATAGTAGTATAAAATTTTAAAATAAATATCTTTTGAATATATCACAATATTATTATATTGTTAATGGCGTAATAGTTGCAGTTATTCTATTAGTATCAAAAATATAAAGAAAAGAATCAGAAATGAAGGGCTTTTTTTGTCAACAATAACAATACTTTTAGATTGATGCCTATTAAGAATAGAATTTAGAAATGTAGAGCTAACTTTAGGCAGCTTTACAACTTACATATGGAGTTCAAAGTCATATGGCTTACATTCTAGCTGGTGCACTTCGTTAAGTAAGTTAGACATTGCATGTCTAACTTATGAACAGAATAACCAAGGCAAATTTTATGTTTTACCATTAATTATTTACTAGAATCCATTAAAAATAAATGAAAAATATGTGTACAAAAAGTGAAAACTAAACTAGGTAAACAACGCAGAAGCTGTTCAACCCTTCAATTAAAGATGCTCAGATAAAAAACTGTCTGGTAGTGCCTACATGACATAATTATCAGAAGTCTTTTTGATATAGGCTAACTGACTAATTATATAGTTGCAATTATGACATAATTTTTACAAATTTTAGCTACACCTATATATATATATATATATATATATATATATATATATATATATATATATATATATATATATATATATATATATATATATATATATATATATATATATATATATATATATATATATTAGAGTTATTACTTTTTGACTTTTTAAAAAACATAACTATTTTATACCATTTACTTATATATTAGAGTTATTACTTTTTGACTTTTTAAAAAACTGTCTGGCAGCGTCATGTAGATGCTGCCAGACAGTTTTTTATCTAAGCGTCTTTCCCAACGCTTCTGCGTTGTTTACCTAGTTTAGTTTTCACTTTTCGTACATATATTTTTTATTTATTTTTAATATATTCTAGTAAAATAATTAATGGTAAAACATAAAATTTGCCTTGGCTATTTCCTGTGTCATAAATCGATGAACTTTTATTAGAAAACATTAAAAACATTTTCAATTTCTCTCAGTTGTAAAAAAAAAGATCACCCCGCAATTTAAATTACATTTCTTCTTTTATTTAATCTTATTACTGCTACTATTAATATGTGTGGCTTTCCTGCAAATCATGTATAGATTAGAAGTTTAGATTTTAGAAAGAAGATTAGTGTTTAGAACTTTAGAACATTTTGGAAAATAACAGAATATTTTAGAACATTTTAAAACAATATAAAACATTCTGGAAAAATTTAGAACATTTTAGAACAATTTAAAATATTTTGGAATATTCTAGAACAATTTAGAACATTCTGGAATATTCTAGAACATTTTAGACTATATATAGCTGCTCATCTAATTTTATAGTTATTACATAAGCAATACATAGTGCCGTACAAGCCTAGTGATAGTAGCATTCAGAAAAACAAGGATGACTGGACCAATAACCTGGTAAAATTTGAAAACTCTCATAAAAGAAGAAAAATGGTCCTTTTGGAAAAATATTCACTGGAAGAAGAGTGCAGAATGCCTCTCCAAAAGCAAATTATTGGATGCTACCATTTCCTTGGACCAAAAATCTAAGGAAGAAAAGAACAAATAGCGGAAATTTTTAAAGAAGTCACCAAATTGTGGAAGAATAAACTGAATTTTTCTCAAGTATCTGATAAGTTATATGAACAAAGCTTGATAAAATACTGATAATGTTATGTACAAATGTGTCAAGCGGGGAACCCTACGAACTCCTTAATGAAATTTTTGATATTACTAAAGCGGATGGAACATGGTTATCTTCAGAAAACAAGCGATTGTACCATCTTCAAGTGGAAAGCAAAGGAACAGTGGGATACTCAAGTGGCCAGAAAAGAAACGAAGATAAGACAACTCCAAGCAGAAAACATCATAAAAGCAAAATTGCAGTCAACTTGGTGACCTCCACAAAAGTATCAACAAACAAAGCTGCTAATATATGCAAGCAATTGAATTGTGAAGGCTTAGACATCCATGTTAAACAACTATTTACAAGTCAACAATCAATTAAGGCAATCTTTGATTGTTGACTTGTAATTAGAAAGAAATTATTGAAAAGTTGCATATGGAAAGTTGGTCCTTACAGTTTGATGACAAGCACATCGACAGAATGAATTATCAAGTGGTCGTCCTTAAAAATGAAAGAAGAGGAATCAAATTGGATGTCCTTGGCATGGTAAATGGCAGGACTTTAACTATTGATCAAGAAATTTCTAAAATCCTTGATGAATTTCACTTATGGAATTCAATACAGATCATTGTTCACCACCAGCATTAACACTGGAAAAAAGAATGGTGTTGTGATATTGCAACGAATGTTCACCGAAAAACACATCAGTTTATCAGTTGTCAACACCATGTATTAGATAGAATCTTCTGTTTGGTGATGGATGAAGAACTTAGAAGAAAAACATAATCCTCAAATATCGAATATCCATTTGTATCTCACCTATTGAATGAGTACGAACAACTGAAAACACAGTTTGATAACGGAACAGAAGTAATTCTCGAAACATTAGGCAGGAGAGATGATATGAAATTTTTGTTTCATCTCACTTGAGTATTCCGATTTTTTGAGGAAAAGGGACACTCTATTGAGTAGGATTCAGAAAATACCCAACATGCGAGGTGGAACTCCAGAGCTATACTAGCGATCCTGGCCTTCATTTTAATTACTTCAACATGTCGATTTATATCGAATGGCTGGACAGACCATTGGTTTACAGACCAACTGTACAACGATATGACTTTAATAACTTAGCTAAAATACTGAATCCATACAAAAGGCTTTAACCTCTTTGAAAAATAACTGGTAGCAAGCCATCCATACTACAGATACCCAAAAGAAATTAATGGGAAGAGCATGCAATCAAAGTAATAGAAGAAATTTATCATGCAAAATAAAGACAAAATGCACCTTCGATTCCTTATATGCAACAAGCAAGAGCAAGGTTAACAGTCTGAGTCATTGTTGGATTAAAAATTTATTGTATTACATGACTATGACATTCCAAATATATTTAAATACATAGTAGTACTTATGTCAAAATCAATTTTTCAATGGCAGGATGAACTTTTTTGAAAAGATATGCAAATAATAGCTCATTTCATGCTTTTTAAGTAAAAGTTTATCAAACTACAGTACAGGAGCACGAAGTTGATAAAAATTTATAACCCTAATATATATATATATATATATATATATATATATATATATATATATATATATATATATATATATATATATATATATATATATATATATATATATATATATATATATATATATATATATATATATATAATTTAGTTGCAAAAAACTGGCCAGGTTTTTTAGTCATTTTAAGAACATTTAAGTTTATGTATGAAACAAAAAATTTTTGTTTTACCAACATACATGGAAACATAAAAAACTTCAATGTTCTTAAAAACCTTGGTACGAAAGAATAAAAAGAATATTCGCCAACACTAGAAACCTGCCAAATAGTGTTGCGAAGGTAAAATTTACCGGAAAATTTACCGGAAAATTTTGAAAATTTACTGCCTGGTAAATTTTAAAATTATTAAAAATAAATTTCTATTAAAATCTGCGCATATTATTTTGTTTTTTCTTTTTCTTTTTTGTTATAAAATTTACATGTAATAGAAAGTTATAGAATTTATATATATATATATATATATATATATATATATATATATATATATATATATATATATATATATATATATATATATATATATATATATATATATATATATATATATATATATATATATATATGTATTAGGGCTGTTCATGTGAACACCGGAAAAAAAAATTTTTCTCGGATTTGAATGCATAGTTGTTTATTTTGTGCCATTTGACATAGTAATTGACTGTGTAAAAAATCTTTCCAATCAGATAATGTTTAGGGGGTGCTCAATGACCATAAAGTTTTACGAAAAACGTCAAAAACGTGGAAAAAGTTCCAAAGTTCCAAAAATTTCTAGAACCTGGTTAGTTAGATTTTTTCCACTGAAATATTGTCTGATTGCGTGCTATATAGATTAATTAAAGTGCAGCAGATTAACTGTCATCAGGGCACCAGACTAAAAAATGTCTGCTAGTGTTTAAAACAACTGTGTTTATATCATTTTGTTAAAATTTGTATTCATAATTTTAATACTATTATTTAACTCAATTTAGAATTTGTTCAAACAGAATAAAAAGGTTTACAAGTATAAATATTATTTTTATTTGGAATTTCAGTTTAACAACAAATGTATTAATATTTTGATAGTACCTAACCTTAGTAACCTATTACAGAAAACTAGCATGGTAGTCTGGTAGTGTATTGTTTGTTATTAAGTGCAGATAATAATAATTTCTAATTTGAAAATATTTATTTAATTTCTTTAGTAATAATTATTATTATATATTGATGCAGCTGCATAAACCAACAACTGAATGATAAGTTTGTATAATATGGTATTGAGTTTTGATTTTCTCATAATTTTTCAGTTATCATTGAAATGGCAGCATCATCTCGTGTTGCTATCTCTACACGACTTCAAACCGAAATCTTTTTAATTGGACAACCAGAGCCAAATCTTCCAGATAAAGTTCTTCCCTTAACATCTGATGTTTTAAAAACATTTTTTTATCATCTTAATTCAACCAAAAAGTCAGTGCCTGAAAGTCTTAAAACAACTGTTGATGAACTGATTATTATTTGGAATAAAGCCCGTATTCCGACAGCATTTCATCCGAATCCGACAGCATTTCATCCGAATGTAGTCTTAAAGTTGAAAACTTTAGTCCAGGAATTTAAATTAATAAAAATAAATAAATCCAGATTGTCAGATTCTCAGAAATCAAGAGAGAAATCATTTACAGACACCATTGGCCTACTTTTTGACATTGCCCACAAGGATGCTGAAACCATGATCAGAATTGAAGAAGATAAAGAATTTTTATTGGATCAGAGATGTCAGAGAAAAATGGTGATGCTTGGAGAGGACAAAGGACTTTCAAAATTAGAAGCAAGAAATGAAGCAAGGAAACAAGCAGAGAGAGAACGAAAGCTAAAAGAAGAGCAAAGACAATCTGGTGCGAGTGCAATAGTTCCTGTTATTGAACCTTTACATGACGAAAGTTATAGTGATGACAACGATAACGATGCTGTTGATAATGACAAAATGGTTGATAGAGATTTTGAAATAGAAATCCCTGTTTATTACAGACAACAAGTCAGTAAAGCAAGTTCTTCAGGGTCAGCTGAATCAAGTTTAGCAAGTACTCCAAAACGACAATGTATCTTAGATACAATTCTTGGCTCGCCTGATGTTTCATCAACATTAGACAGAATTAATCTATCTGACACAAAATTTACTATACTAGCAGCAGCAATTGCAAGGGCTGGTGGACAGAACCTCGATGATGGATCATTGTCACGTTCTACAGTCCGTAGAAAACGAACCTATCATCGATCAAACATTGAAGCCACTGTTCGAACTGAATTCTGCGATTTGGACAAACCACCATTAATCGTCCACTGGGATGGCAAACTGATGATAGATCGTACAAATTCTGCAGACCCTAAAGCAAATGTTGACCAGCTATCTGTAGGTGTGACAGGTCACAATGTTGACAAAATACTTGGAATAGCAAAACTATCAGCTGGAACTGGAGAAGCCCAAGCAAAAGCAGTTATTCATCTGCTTAATTTCTGGGACATAATTGGTGATGTTATTGGAATAAGTTTTGATACTACAGCCTCTAACACTGGCTCCGAAAATGGTGCATGTGTAGTTCTAGAAAAACATATAGGTAGAAATTTGTTATATTTTGCTTGCAGACACCATGTTCATGAGATCATAGTAGCAGGAGTGTTTGGATCACTATTTGGACCATCATCTGGTCCCAACATACCTCTTTTCCAGAGATTTCACCAATATTGGCCCAAAGTTAATCAAGGAAATTTTAAACCTCTGGATGACATTCGAATGAAAATACCCCTGGTGCAAGAACTACAAAATGAAGTGATGGCATTCCTCAAAGAAAACCTGCATGTTAAAATGCCAAGGGATGACTACAAAGAAATCATGGATCTCTGTCTGTTAATACTTGGAAAACTGCCTGATCAAGAAGAGAAAAATTATCATTTCAAGATCCCTGGTGCTTATCACATGGCTCGCTGGATGGCCAAGGTTATTTATTGTTTTAAGATTTATTTATTTCGTGAAGAGTTCAAGTTGACCACAAAAGAGGAAAAAAATCTCTGTGAATTTTGCTTATTTGCTAGTCTGGTTTATGTAAAATCTTGGATATCATGCCCAAATGCCAGCGATGCTCCAGTTAATGACTTGTTTCTGTTTCAGCAACTTAAGCAGTTTGCAGTTGTGAATAAAACGATTTCCGAAGCAGCAGTCAAGAAATTTCAAAACCATTTGTGGTACTTTTCACCAGAATTGGTCCCACTAGCTTTGTTTTCAAACAAACTTAAAACGGAAGAGAAGCGAAAAATGATTTCCAACATGAAATTTCACGGTGAGAACTGGTCTGAAAGGTTGATCAAATTAAAGAACATTGAAAATCTAGAGAAGAAATCTCTGGACATGCTGGTG
>NC_061158.1:8865187-9180187 GCF_022113875.1 Hydra vulgaris | reverse complement strand
AAAGACTCCAATAATCACATGCTTGGCCTGGGCATCTACATTCGTAAGAACTCACCCATTTGTCGTGAAACTAGGTTTGAATCTACAGACTATTCATTTATGTGCTTTCGTTTAGCACAACTTCACTCTATCGCCTTTCTCTTTGTTCTATATCGCTCTCCTTCATCCCAAGATTGCACTATTCTTGATGTTATTTCTGATCAAATTGACCAAGCCCTCTCTCTTTATCCATCGGCCAATATCGTCGTTGTTGGTGACTTTAATGCCCATCACACCGATTGGCTTGGCTCTAGTGTCAGTGACTCTGCTGGCGTTAAGGCCCTCAACTTTTGCCTTTCTCAATCTCTAACTCAAATAGTCAACTTTCCAACTCGTTTTCCAGACAACCCTAATCATTTACCTTCTCTACTCGACTTATGTCTTGTTTTGGATCCTAGTCAGTGCTCAATTTCTCCACATTCACCCTTAGGTACTTCTGATCACGGTTTGATCTCTCTAAAACTATTATCAAATTCTTCTACTTCATCAGAATCCCCCTATCATCGTACCACATACAACTACCTTAAAGCTGACTGGGACTCTTTCCGTGATTTTCTTCGTGATGGCCCTTGGGTAGAAATCTTTCATCTTCCTGCTGACAAATGTGCTTCTTACATAACTTCGTGGATTCAGGCTGGCATGGAATCTTTTATTCCCTCTCGACGATTCCAGGTCAAGCCTCACTCTTCTCCTTGGTTTTCCTCACATTGCGCTGCAGCAATTTCTAATCGAAACCGTTACTTCCATATCTATCAGCAAAACAATTCTCCAGAAAACAGACATCTGTTCACTATCGCCAGAAACCATTGTAAAAAGGTTTTGTCTGACGCCAAAGCTCGCTATTCCCAGGTCATTAAATCTCGTATCTCATCACAAAAATTAGGCTCTCGAGACTTCTGGAGAATCTTTAACAGTATCAATAATAAGGGCAAATCTGTTATTCCTTCTCTCTTGTATGGTTCAGACTTTGTCACCTCACCTAAAGACAAAGCTGAATTGTTTGCTAAGAACTTTTCATCAATATCATCTCTTGATTACACTAGTTGCGTTTTACCTGACATAGCCGTCAAACAGGTTGATCCCTTGCTTGACATTCGCATCACTTCAGCTTCTGTATCTAAAGTAATTTCCTGCTTAGACTCTTCAACAGCTTGTGGTCCTGACAACATTCCTGTTGTTGTCTTGCAAAGGTGTTCTCCTGAGCTTTCATCCATACTCTCTAAACTATTTAACAAGTGCTTATCAGAGTCTTGTTTTCCATCATGCTGGAAAGCAGCATCTGTTATCCCTATTTTCAAAAATTCCGGAGAGCGATCTGATTCATCTACGTACCGTCCCATTAGTCTTCTTCCTGTCATAAGCAAGGTTTTTGAATCTTTAATCAACAAACACTTAATCTCTCATCTTGAATCAAATAACTTACTTTCTGATCATCAATATGGATTTCGGTCTTCTCGTTCTACAGCTGATGTGCTAACAGTAATAACCGATAGGTTTTACCGTGCATTAGATAGAGGTGGAGAGGTTAAGGCTATCGCACTTGACATTTCTAAAGCTTTTGATAAAGTTTGGCATGCTGGTCTTCTCCATAAGCTTTCTTCTTATGGTGTAGCTGGTAACGTCTTTAAGATTATTGAGTCCTTTCTTTCCAATCGTAGTATAAAAGTTGTCCTCGATGGACAACACTCTTCTTCACATCCTGTAACTTCAGGGGTTCCTCAAGGTTCAATCCTTGGCCCTATACTCTTTTTAATTTACATTAACGATCTTCCAGATATTCTCACATCTAAGGTGGCATTATTCGCTGACGACACTACCATTTACTCTTGTCATGATAAGAAGCCTACACTCTCTGATTGCTTGGAGGGAGTATCTGAGCTTAAAAAGGATCTCACTTCTGCTACAGCTTGGGGCTCACAGTGGCTGGTGAACTTTAATTCAGATAAAACTCAATTTTATTCGGCCAATCGTTATCGTAATAATTTAGATCTTCCTATATTTATGAATGGTAATGTACTAGATGAGTCATCTACCATTCATCTTCTAGGATTAACTCTTACTTCTGATCTTTCTTTTAAACCGTATATCAAATCCATTGCAAAATTAGCATCTGCTAAGGTTGCATCTCTTTATCGAGCTCGACACTTTCTTACTCCAGATTCTATTCTCTATCTCTATAAATCTCAAATCCGTCCCTGTATGGAATACTGTTGCCACATCTGGGGCGGATCTTCTAATGATGCTCTTTCTCTTTTAGACAAGGTGCAAAAACGAATTGTAAACATAGTTGGACCTGCTCTGGCAGCCAATCTCCAACCTTTGTCACATCGTCGTAATGTTGCTTCTCTTTCTCTTTTCTACAAATACTATAATGGGCACTGCTCTAAAGAGCTAGCGTCCCTTGTGCCATCTACTAAAATTCATTCTCGTGTTACTCGCCATTCAATTAAGTCTCATCCTTTTTCTGTGACTGTTCCTAAGTGCTTCAAAAACTCTTATTCTTCTAGTTTTTTTCCTCGAACATCAGTTCTTTGGAATTCGCTTCCTTCATCTTGCTTTCCTGATTCATATAATTTGCAATCTTTTAAGTCATCAGTCAATCGTTATCTTGCTCTACAGATTTAGTCTTTTCTCTTCCAGTAACTTCCAACTCTTATAGTGGTTGCTTGCAGCCTTGTTGGAAGTGAAGATGTTAAAAAAAAAAAAAAAAAAAAAAAAAAATATATATATATATATATATATATATATATATGTATATATATATATATATGTATATATATATATATATATTTATATATTTATATATATATATATAATATATATTTATATATATATATATATAATATATATATATATATATATATAATATATATATAATATATATATATATATATATATATATATATATATATATGCATATATATATATTTATATATTTATATATATATATATATATATATATATATATATATATATATATATATATATATAAATATATAAATATATATATATATATATATATATATAAATATATAAATATATATATATATATATACATATATATATATATATATATATATATATATATATATATATATATATATATATATATATATATATATATATATATATATATATATATATATATATATAAAGGTTTAGTATAAAAAGACATAGATCTTTATATATTTATTGTATTTGAAATAAAAAAAATGGTGAATAATAAAAAAACATTTGTGTGGAACTATTTCAAATTCAAAATTATAGATAAAAAAATGCTTGGTGAGTGTATCTTCTGCGGGAAGCAGTTTGTAAACAATGCAACTCGTATGAAACGGCAGCTAGTTAAAAACTGTAAAAATGTATCAAATGATGTAAAACAAAAATTTAATATAAAAGGAAGCTCATTTACAACTAAACTGGTTGCAGAAATTGCTGTTAGTTCATCTGAAGATGAAGATGATGAAGATTTTGACAATGGGAATAATAGTATAGCTAGCAATAATAGTTCTCCAGTTTTCTGTGATCTAGTTGATTTTTCTGTTGTAATACCTTCTGAAAGTAGTCAATCTGTACAGAGTTCTTCATCAGTTAATGCAACTGCAACAGAACCTCTCCCAAGTTCTTCTTTATCATCAGTTCGCAATTTACATAATATAAAACGCTGGATAGATACTTGTGACCAGAAAACCCACGAGGATTTAGAAATAACTTTTTCAAAAGCCATATATGGAACTGCAACTGCATTTTCAATGGTTGATAATCCATTATGGAGGAATTTTTTTTAGACAACTAAGACCTGCTTGGAACCCACCATCTCGGTACAAACTTGCAGGACCTTTATTAAAACTGTGGCATTCACGAATTGAAACTGAAAATTCAGTTCTGATAAAAAAATCTTTAGGGTGTATTTTGATGTCTGATGGATGGTCAGATGTTTGCAATGATACAGTTCCTTCTTTCCACACCAAAACCGATATTTCTTAAGTCATTTTATCCTGAAAGCAATCATCATACAGCTGAGTATATTTTTGACATCACTAACTCTGTAATTAAGGAAATTCATGTTAAACCTATTGCCTTTATATCAGACCATGCATCAAATATGACGAAGGCATGGAAGTTGGTACAACATGAACACCCAGAAATTTTTTGTTATGGGTGTGGGGCACATGCACTGGAGCTTTTGGCTACAGATATACTTAAGATTCCGTCTGTTCAGTTTAACCACCTTCAACACAAGAAAGTGTCTAGTTTCTTTAGAAAGAAGCAAGTTCTAAAGCATGTGATGTTAGAACATCAAATGACAAAGAAAAAGTCTAAATTAGTTTGCCTACAAAGTATGCCTACAAGATGGTCAACTGCTTTTACTATGATCAAAAGAAATAATGATCTTCAAGATGTTTTGCGTATTTCAATTTTGGATGTTCAAGTTTATGCTTTAAGTGCACATGATAAAGCAAAACTAAATTCTGTGAAGAATACTTTACATGACACTGTGTCATATTGGTCAATAAGTGTGTTTTGCGAAAAACTACTGGCAGCAATTCGAAATGCAGTTAAATCTGCAGAAGGAGATCTTGTTCGTGCATCTGTAATGCCTCGTTTATGGAACTATGTTGCCAACATCTTCAAAGAAGTGTTATTAAATAGTGAATGTGAAATTCCTCAAGATGATATAAAATTGATAACTGAGGCTGTTGAATCCTTTTTGAAAGGTATTCCATACTTTAGAACCTCGATATGAAATGCTATATTCTGAATCTACATATTTTTTCATAAGGAACTACTAATTTTAAAATAATATTAAAGCATTTTTTCAGTGTACGTATTGATGTGAAAGTACGGTCAAAAATGGCTGCTTAAATAAATGTGCTAGTGGTCTAGTGGTAGAGTGCTCGCATCATCAGAAATTAGTTCTGAGTACAATGACCACCATGTTCAATACAGTTTTATTGGGCTTGTGTTTAGTGTTAAAGAGTTCAGAGAGGGTTGTATAAAAACTAAATAAAAAACGAATAAATAAAAATGAGTAGTCTGCTTGAATGCAGGGCCAATGACACAAGTTTTGAATCGGTGGGGGAGGGGGAAGGGCAAAATCGTCAATTCTTAAAAAAAAATCTTCTATAACTAGAATTTCCGCCCTGGTCCCCCTCTCGATGTTGTCGGCCCTGGAATGTGATAGCACTAACAGCCTTGGAGAGGTAAATATATAAACAACAAAAACACAGGCTGTATACATTATTTACGACCGCAAATTTACTTAGAAAACATTTATGTAGTTGAAGCTTTTTAGCTTTACTAGTTAGGTTGGAAATGGGAAACCAACTTAAAAAATACATATTTCTATGTGGATGAATTCTTTGATAAGACATAATGGTTTCTTAGTTGTCAGTTTTCTCTTTAAAGGGACTCCCAAGTCCCGAGACATGTTGTGTTCATATTAAAGAGAATGTTAAAAAAAAAGGTCTGAGCAAATTTTTTTAGATTAAAACTAATTAATAAATGTATACCAAGAAAAACAAATCTTGTTGTTTTAGTCGAAGCTCGTCTTCTCCGTTTTCTCTGGTATTTTGAGTATGAGTAAAATAAACGCAATTTTCCAGGCGCATTATACAGACTTGATAATTTATTCAAGCGCGTTTAATTCATAGGAGTTTTAGTGTATGACGTCATTGGAAACATTCTAGAAATTCTTTAAAAATTTTACTATTAAATTTTACTAAAATAGCTAACTATAGTTACCTATTTTATTTTTTAAAATCTTCACATTAAAAAATATTTTTTTTATAATCCAATAAATAACAGGCTGTGTCTCATCGGTTACGCCCCAAACGGGGGAGGGGGGCAATAACTTTAGGTGTTCTTTTTTTAAAATTTAAGATTAGTTTTAAGAATAATTTTACCAAATTTTTTTTTTTTTCGTTATGCCTAACATTCAAAGTTTTTTTAAATAATGAGACCCTTATGACATGTTTTATAGGGAGGGAATCTCCGACCCTCTTTCCATTGCACTGGTAGCTATAATTTAGATTTTATCAATGTTTAATGTTTTTATATGATATATAATACTTATAAAGATACTGATAAAAAGTTGTTTTGTATTGTTTTGTAAATTTTTATTAGAAACTTTTATTTCGAAACTTTTCTTATGGTATTATCTATGGCCGTCACCACTGGTGTTGACGGCCCCCCAACTTTTTTTTAGGGTAACTATATTTTTCCTGAAATGTAAGATTTTTTTTTTAAATCGGGGAGTGAGCCTCTTTGAAACTTTCCCCACTTTGAAGGCCGTGTTGACGGTCATGTTATCACTTTAACTGAAGTTTAACTTATTTAGCCGCGTGTCTGAATATATTTAATTAAATTTGTTTTGTAAAACTTGTAGGATATTTTTGATTTTAAAAATTGGAATTAATATTTTTGAAGATTGCAAGAAAATGTTATTATTGAGTTGATGATTCGACAAATAGAATAAATACAAGTCAATCTTTTATTTGTTATTCACGATGTTGTTTTTTAATTTGAATGCAAATTCGACATAAATTCAAAAATACTTAATATAATGCATTTTTTAAACGTGCACTGTGACCACATTCACTATGTGGACCATCTGTCTTGAATTTTTACCAAGTTATATTTATTATTACATTGAATAAAAAACAGCTGTGTGTAATTTATGTTAAATGTAAATTTTATAAATAGTTACAAAAATATTTATTTTATTAATTATTCGTTAGTTTTTTTACAAATCTAACGAACAATTAATTAAACCAAGCACTAAGAAAAGATATAAAAATTAAGAATATACTAATAAAATATATAATTTGTAATTAAATTCAAAATTTTGACAATTTCAAAAATATATATTATAAAACATTTATTTTTGTAAACAAATGATAATAGTTTAAAAGTTTTACGGCTTTACAGATGTGGCTCCGAGAATGAGCCATAATAAAACTATTTATGTAACAAACATATAAGAAGTTTCTGGTTACTAAACACAAACAACGCATACAAAGTAACTTGTGGATAAACAAGCACCGCGCCTGAGGTCACGAGAGAACACAAATATATATAGCAAATAATTAGATATAAAGAAAAGTTTCTAGATATTGGTTTACTAACTCTAATTATTTTCGCTTAAGTTGCCATTCTTTAAACTCGTTATACTTTTTTCTGCTTTAAATACTAATTAAAATTAAAAAGCCCACTTACTAAACAACATCAGCGATATTGTGAAGCAGTTTCGCTTCCTCGTCATAAAGTATTTTTAACCTTTTTAGTTGATTTCTATCTTGTTAATTTAATTTCTATAGTAATTCAATGATTTAATTGTTTCATTTGTTTATCTTACTAAGAAGAATTGCTTCAAATATGTTAAACTTTTCAAACTACGCGAAACATAAACTTTTTTTATTTATAAAATAATTTAGCTTAAATAAAACCAAAACTTGCAAACTTTGTTAAATAAAGAATATTTGTTTCCTTTTTTAAACAATTGTAAGATGTTACTTTATATAAAAAACATCGCTTAATTTTATGAAAAAAATTATAAAAGAGCGATGTTTCGAAAATATTTGTTCTAAAAGTAATTTATTTAGTTTTAAGTTTTTTCACGTTGAAAGATCTTTTATTTGCCTAATTTTTTTGTAATTGTCTCTCATCGGTCCAATTAATCTTTGCGCTTTTTTTTTTGCTTTTTAAAATGTTCTCAAAACAACTCAAAAATTTGGCCAGCTTTTCGCAACTAAATATTGTTTACGTGGTCAGCAATCATAAGCAATCGCTCCTGCTTCCCAACCAAGCCTGATATATATATATATATCAGTGGTGTACACTGGACTTTTAGATGTTTGAGTTTTGACACTTACAGGTATTGTACAAACTCCAACAAAAGCGTTAATCAAAATCTTAAGTAGCTTTCTTATTGTATCTAAAGTAACATCGTCCTCCAGTAAATTCATGTATTCAAAAAAATAATTATTAAAAATTATTGTTGGGGCACCCGTTTAATTAGGAAAGAGGGAAGAGGGGGAGGTGGAGGGGGGAAGAAAGAGGAGGAGGGGGCGGCTTAAAAAGACTCCTTCCCCCCTCAACGTTGCCAGAAAAAAACAGTATCTCCAAATAAACTCTGGATTCTTCACTGTATATATATATATATATATATATATATATATATATATATATATATATATTTATTTATTTATTTATCTATATATATATATATATATATATATATATATATATATATATATATATATATATATATATATATATATATATATATATATATATATATATATATATATATATATTAGAGTTAAGACTGAAAATATTTTTGCAAAATTTTGTTTCTCCTGAAGTCATAAATGATGAACTTTTGTGACCAGATTTTGAGTTCAAAAATATATAATATATATTTTTGAACTCAAGTATATCATATTGGGCCTCCAAAGAAGTAAAATTTTGTAGAGATTTCATAAATAACAATCTATTTTAAATGTAACTTTCTTAAGAAAGATATTGTTAAAAAATGTTTTAAAAAGAGTCTTTTTTCAATTTTTGTTGATTTCACCATAAAAAGTATAAAAATACATCAACTTTAAATTTATAGTATTTTTTTTTCTATTAATGCTATAATCTACATATAAACACTATAATCTACATGCTTGTTGGGTGAAATTTGGAACATGTATCAATGAATGTCTATTCTATCTGATTTTTGGTGGCCTTTGCTTATTTTTTTTAAAGAAAAGTTAGTTTTTAATGCATTTTTTATTTTAATTTTATCACTATTAAATCAAAATCAAAATTTTTTTGCAAACTAAATTATCTAAATTAAATTATTGAAATTGCAATACTTTATACATATTTAAATCAAAAAATTATTTTATCTTTAACTATGTTACGACATGTCTTCAAACTTGGCTGGTTTAAAACCTTTTTTTCTAGTTTTAAGCGTAAATTTTTGCTTACATTTTAAAACAATCGTGTGATCTTTAATATTTTACAAGTAAAAAAATAGCAATTAGCTTTACTGGCTTAAATATTGCCTGTTTCAGTTTAGAATCAGGTTTAAATAATTTCTTTTTAAGTTAAAGTGGTCTTACAATTTGTATATTTAATAATAAATAATAAAATATACTTTTTTCAATTTTTTGTGACAAAAAGTGACAACAAATTATTATAATTTAGCCAATTAATTCAGCATTTGGCGCCTTTGATCTAAAATCATAGAAAGTTTTTATTTTATCATTCATTTAATGTCATATGGTAAAACATTTTATTTGTGTTTATTCTTATTTTTAGTCAGCAAAAATTGTAATGGCATCCCCCCTCCTCCACATGACACCTACTTGTCCCAGCCCTGTATATAACTATTATTATTAATAAAAAAATTTATCTAATTATATAAAGTAATAAATATTCTTACAAGAATTGAGAAGCATATTCCAAATAAGAAACAACCAATGAAACACTTTATTCTTGTTGACCAGCTAAGTGTTGTTGCATCAGATATCTGCATTAGTGGAGAAGTCTATTTATAAAAACTAGCAGTAAGTGACCCGCAAAACGGGTCAATGCCAAATATAAATTATAATATAAAAAGTTAAAAAACAATTTTCTAAAAAAAAGTTTGTAAAACAGTCTGATCTAAATTTATCCTATAATCTGAAAAGATTTTCTATACTGTAAAATCGGTCACTTAAGCTTTAAACATTTATTTATCAAGCATATATAAAAAAATTTCAATTTTTTTTACTGAAACATAAAGAAAATTATATTGATATTTGATATTGTGAAAAAAAAAAAAAAACGAAAAATAAAAACTAGTACTCAATATTTAATTTAAAATGAGAACATCTACTTTGACTGAATGTTTCATACCATCTCATTAGTTCGGTCGCTATAAAAATACAAATAATGTATCACAAACTTAACATCACAAATAATCAAAACTAATTTTTAAATGTTGTTTTATTGTAAAATTATGAAATAAATTCAGACAATACCAGTAACTAAAAAAGGTGTCACACCGGGCTCAAAAATAAAAGTATTTTGGGGCACCAAAGAAAACAAGAAGGAAAACATAAAAAAAGTTCTTTTTAAATATAAATAGTAGTATTTTTAATTTTTATTGAATTAGTCAACTATTTTATTACTTTGGCCATTATCACATTTGCTACACCACTGGTTAATAAAATTAAAAATGTATTTTTCAATTAATTTGAAAAGGTTTTTTCATTTAACAAAAAACACTACTTTGGTTTAAATGAGCTTTGTATGTTTAATTCTTGCATGTATTGTTGACCATAGTAGAACAGCAAGATCCACAAAACCAATCGTCACAGGATTCGCAACGCATCCATAATTATCATTGAGCTGTTATTTTATATCAAAAAAAAAATGTCACATGCTTGATGATTTTTAGAACTCAAAGAACTGTCAGTTAATTTTGAAATTATAAACAAATTTTTTATTCAAATAAAATACTATGGTATGTATCCATTATAAAAATGTTAAAACTTACTGGTAAATTTACAGGTAAAGTTACCAATTTTAAATTCACAACACTTATCAATATTTCACAATATTACTGGAAATTGTCTACTTTGTTGTTTATCCATAAATGACCGAAGTTAGAGTAATTCAAAATTTCACTTGTTTTTATAAAAAAAGTAATTAATTTTTAAAAATTATTAATTTTTTTTTTGTAAATATAATTAATTTGGTGATTCTTAATAATACTAAAATTTTTTTTTTTTTTTTTAATAGATTTATATTTACGAACTAATTACAAATATTATTTGAGAATTAAAGGTTTGTAAAATTTGAGTTTTGCATGCTTTTTTTAGATTTTTTCTTAAATGACTGAAGTTACATGGTTAGGCGATTTTACGGTACATGGTAAAAAAATAAAATATGTGATTTGATGGTTGAAAAAAAAGGTTTTAAGTCAAGAAATATATTATCCATTATTTTTATATATAGATTAAGAGGGCCAAATAACTAAAAACTTTTATTCATCTAGTTTTTTTCCCCGCACTTCAATCCTTTGGAACTCTCTCCCATCTTCATGTTTTCCTGACTCATACAACCTTCAACTTTTCAAGTCTTCTGTCAACCGTTTCCTTGCTCTATAACTCTGTTCTTTTTTTTTTCCTAGTAACTCCCAACTTAATAGTGGTTGCTTGCAGCCTTGTTGGGAGTGAATGCAAATGAAAAAAAAAAAAAAAACTTTATTAGTATATTGCATATAATATTTTATATTATTCAAATATTTTAAAATATGCTAAATAAAGCTGAAAAGTCAATACTTATCATCGACAATTTTGCTAACATATTGATAATGAGTATAATAACATGGCCATATATGATATATCCATATATGATGGATTGAGAAACCAACCGTTACATATGACTTTTTTACTGTAATGAAGTTTAGTGTAGAAATAGAGGGTTAATACATATGAAACATTTATACACCAATAAATGTTAAGAGAATTTAATCAATTAAACTTCGAACAGTACTTTCACATCTTTAAAAAAGTCATTTGTCTCTATGGTTTCTCACTCCCTAAAATTTGATTTATCTAAATATATATACAGTTTAAAAAAAACAGATACAAATGAACAGCTCATCAACATGACTGAATCTGTAAGATTTAGTTGCAATTGTACAACTGTATAAAACTAATGCAATACCTCTGAAGAAAAAGACGATCTTTTATTTGTTTTTTGCCTAAAGAAATGCTTAGTTTACCTCTTTTGTTAGTTTCTAAAGAAAATATCTCCTGCAACATTAAACAAATTTTTCCAAAGACTGTCAGTCTTATTGACTATTTTAAATTAGTCTTTCAGAACAGCAAATAATTGCTCAAACATTGCACTGAATTCCTTAAACATTTGCATGAAAATAGATTTATATTTAAATTGTTTAACCGTGAGTTTGAAATAGACTGCCCATTTATTATATTAATAATAAATTTTATTTTTGATAATACTTTCTAAAACTAGGGCTTTTGTCGTTGTAACCTTTATCAATTTAAACTGTAACTTTTTGCTTAACTTTTTGTTATTTTTAATACTGTTTTTATAGTTTTTGTTGTTTTTATTATTTCTACCATTACTTTACAATATTCATTATTGTAATTAAATTTATGAAGAAAACGAGTAATTCTATTATTTGTAAACAACCATAAAATGTAAAAGCTATTTTAAAATATACATCAATTTTCTTTGTTTTATAAACAATCTTACTTTTGAACTATATTTGCAACCCATAATGATTACAATATTGTATTAAACAGAAATATTAAATTCAATTTTACATTCCAGGGCTTTAGCAAGATTTAAAAATATGTCAGAGTAAAATCTAAAATTGCCATAAATGCACTTTTTAAATTATAAAATGCTTGCTAATAACAAACTATTGTAAGTTTTTAGGAGAAAACATGAGATGTTTAACTATATATATTAAATCAAGTCATCAAATAAATACAATTACCTCTGCAACAATGCCAGCCTCATCATCTTGCTTTCCACTAATTGTTCTTTTTATTTTATCCATTACTTTTTCCTATAATTCAAATATAGTTGTTCAACATATAGTTAGTTAAATGTATTTATCATTAATTTATTAAGACTTAAAATTATTTTAAATTATGATACATACATTTATGTAACTAATCTTTACAGAAATACATTTAAACGAATTTATACATGCATAATATGCATCAATATTAAACCATTATTATTAACATCAATATTAAAACCATTACCATAATAGTTTTAATACATACATAATGATTATATATTAATAATATCATAATATTATTATAATACTTGTAAATAAAATAAACAAACACATTCGTTTTTAAATGAACGTGACATGCACTGAAAATTCAGTCTGGATGCATTTATTAACTTTTAAAGAATATAAGTCAATAATACTAAGATAACAGATTATCTGTTACAGATATCATCTATCTATAACAGATTATCTGATATCTGTTAACCGGTTATCTGATATCTGTTACAGAGTAATCTTATTGTTGTAATGTAACAAACTTTATGTTCGAAGACTTCATGTCCATATAAACCATTCCTAGAGACAATAATTATTAGGCTCTTAAGGCCAGTTTCGCAGTTTGTTAAAAAAAAGTGCATTTAGCTATTTATAGAAGTACAAAAAATTAATAAAGAAAATAAAAACGAAAAAAAGAAATATAGATAAGTTTTCTAATTGTTTTAAAATTATTGCTATGTTTGATATGCGCATTGATTTAAAACTTAGCGAATCATTTGGCCGGAATCTCTCAGATCTTAAATATTTAAAGTTATTAAAAAGATTTACCTTTTTTAAAACATATAAGGTAAAATTAAAGATTGGTGATGTTAAAAAACACCTACTAAATGTTTTTAAATAGATAAATAAATTAGAATAAAACTATTAAAATAAAAAAAGTTGAACTAAAAAAAAATGCATTAGATATTGAAGGCAACTGACAGTGGCAGATTAAGACTTCTTGGGGCCCGGGGCTATCTTTTGTTTTTGGCCTTTTTATGGGCCAGAGCCTAAAAATGACTAAAAAAAACTAATTTTTTAGTCATTTTTAGGCTCTTTAGTCATTTCCCCCCCCCCCTTCCTTGATCCGGCACTGGCATTTGATAGTACAGTTTCACTCCACGTAACGACGCACAGCGTACAGTGAGTCATATATGTGATGCATATTTACATATTTATGTAAATATGTACTATATATTTATATAAATATGTGATACACCTATACTACCGTATTTCGGATCAAAAAATTGAAATTTGCTTTAAATTAGTTTTTACGCTAACCTATGACACATACAAGGTGCGCTTTCACGTGTAAAGGTGAGTTTCCACTCATCCTTTTTTCTACGGGAAGGGGAAAAATAATCACGTGAGCATGCGTAGTTTTACTTCGGACAAATTAAAACTTATAATACGCATGCCCACGTGATTAATTTTCCTTTCCCTTTCCTGTTCCCGTGAAAAAACGGATGAGTGGAAATTCACCTTATGTGTTATTTACGTGCGAAAAATATGATTTAAATTTAAAAAATCGGATTCCTTGATCCAAAATACTATAAAATACCTCATATTTTTAATATAAATTTTACCTGTGCCTAAAGCGCGTACTACACACGTATATACGTGTTAGAGTCTTTTACGCGCACAAAGACTGCCTTAATTTTAAAAAATTAGATTCTTCAAACCAAAACATTTACTAATTAAAAAGAAAAATTGGATTCAAAAAATCAAAATACAATTCAATATAATAATAATATTGAATAAAAAACAAATATTTATCTTATCTAATTTTTCTTTCAAGAAAACAAAAAAAGAAAACCTAATATTAATAAAAAAGCTTTATTTCATTATTACTACATTTACAAAAATGAAACTTCAGGGGTAAGTTTTCCATTTTTAAACTTGTATTTTTTAAAACAAATGTTTGATAATCAAGAGGTATTGGTACTGGTTTATCATAAAATTCTTTCTAGATATCTACGATGTATGGTTCAATCTAGCCTTGCGAATTTCCTTATTCAGAGCCTCTAGTAACTCTTTAGAATAATAGCCAATTGGCAGTTTTAATGCCTCAGATATTTGCACACTATGTTCTGAGAGTTTATGAACAGTTAGAGAAATCACATACCAGCAATAGTTTTTTAGTATAAGAGCTGTAGTTTCATAGCAATACGATATAAAGCAATAAAATAGTAATGTATAGGAAAGACTCAATAATATAAAGTTTTTTCATTGTTTGGTTTAGATCTGATCAATGCTAGGTTTTTAAGTTCACTGGGTATAGCTCCGCAACCATTACATGATTGGGAGAGTGTTAGTGAGGGCATTAGCCAATTTAATATCAAACATGGTTAAATCTAGTTTGAACTTAAGTTTGATAGTCGTATTCGGTTTGCCTTCTTTTAGTTCTAACTTTATCTCAAACTTGACTAGTCTATTCATTTCTGCTCTTAAAAGTTCATATTCATTTCTTATCAATGTGTGGAACAATAGCTCTCTAGAAAAGATTTTGCTCTTTAACTTGGGACTTGCCAATATTTGTATCAGTATATTTTTGTTTATAGACACTTTGACTGGAGGTACCATCAAAACCACCTTTAAAGTGAAGTATACCTTTAAACCTTCCCCCATTTTTAGCAAACATTCTAATAGAGTCTTGGCATTCCGTAAAAGTTAATATCCTCGTCAGATTATGATTCACATGCCCTGTAGAGGAGTTGATGCAGATGTTTCTGTCACAATTAAACCCTCAAGATAACATTTGGTCTTTCATTCTTTACTTCATGAAGTAAAGGATAAATACCTGCATTATGTATTATCAATGAACTTCTAATAATTTGATACTATTCATCAGAAAGGTCACGCTGAATTTTTGCTCAAAGCATCTTTGTTTTTCATTTTTGTCGGAAATATTATCTCCGTGTTTTAACTTTTTCCGTTTTGTAGCACTTTTCATAAAACGAAGTCTTTTTTGTTGGGATCTCTAGGGCTTTTTTTATTGAAGTTAATGCCAATGCTTCAACAGGATGTTCAGCCAATAAAAATTGGCTAGCTCAATACACCTACGATACATTAAATACTGCATAATCAGTTAATGAAGTTGGGAAACCATGTTGCTCATTAGAAAATGCTTCCTTTGCTTGTAACAGAACAAAAAAAAAAGCTTAACAATGTTTTTAATATTTTATTTAGCCATAAATTACTTCATGCAACAAAATTGAAACTAAGAAGCGAGTTTAAGTACAAAACTGGCACAAAAATTTCTGAAATCTAAAATAAAACCCCCATTAAACCTGCTTAGATGTAATCACCTGATGAAGCTTTAACATTAATTATTAATAGTGATATATCAAAATCAACATATCCGCTTCTAAGAAATTGTGCTGAAAAACGGCTGCCACATATATTATTTATATAATGGTATATGATCTTCAAAAGATAAATGCTATCCCAAGAACATTCAAATAGATGGCTATTCAGTACAAATACCGCTAAAAGATCTTCTAAAACGTACTTTTAAAAATCTATGTGGTTTACAACTGTGCTAATCACAATGATAAGGAATTAACTAAACTGCCGTTTAGATGCAAGACTGGTTTTGATGGTGCTACAGGATATAGTGTTTACAAACAGGTAAGTTAAAATGAAAAAAGTGACGAATGAAAAGTGCTTGTTGAGTATTTACATAGTACATTTAGAATTTAGTAGACTTTATAATAATAAAAACGTTGTTATTCATCAACAATGTGCGGCTAATAGATTAAAAATAAAAAAAATACATTATTATATAAAGATGATAAATAATCTAAAGCCTTATTCAAAACATCGTGGACATATAAAAATATAAATAATAGAGTTTCAAATCTATATATTTATTAATATTCTCTATATATTTCTGTATATTTATCTAAATATTTTAAATCTATTATATGGTATTGATAACAGAGTTTCAAATCTAGTGATAATATATATATATATATATATATATATATATATATATATATATATATATATATATATATATATATATATATATATATATATATATATATATATATATATATATATATATATATATATATATATATATATATATATATATATATATATATATATATATATATATATATATATATATATATATGGGTAACCAAAATGTCCTTCATTAATTAATTCGGGCCAAGAATATCTAAATTCATAAGATCCTCGGTAGGAACTCTCATAAGCTTCATCTCTTCATCTAAAGTAATGTTTCCTGATTGAAATGACACTCTGAAAATTGCCTAGCGCGCTTCGAACCAGAAGGTTGTCATGATAATAAACTCAAATGAATAAATCCATTTCTCCAAAGATTTTACTTCATTCAACAGATCAGCAGTTAAATCAAGTTCCTGAAGTTTCTGCAAAGAAAAAATAATTTCTCTAAGTTGCTTAACCAACGGCTTCAAAGTCTCAATCCGTGCACTCCATCGGGTTTGTGAGATTTAATAAAGAGACAAACCAGTTGTCTTGATCAAGATTTCACATTGTATAGGGCTTCCACTAAAAAGATTGTAGAGTAACAGAATCCTGCCACAATAGTTCTTCATTTCTACAGAAGATTCAAGGGAATGAACACCAGCTAGGTTAATGTTATGAGCGCTGCATAGCATTTAGAAAGTTTCAGGATTTCTCTGAAGGATGATCGCTTTTACTCCTTTGTATTCACCAGACATGTTGGCACCGTTGTTGTACCCTTAATCTCGACAGATCTTCAAATTGATGTCATTTTGATCCTAGAAATCCATAATTATCTTGGCAATATCCACAAATTTCTTTTGTTTAAGATTTTTGACCTTAAGAAAGCGCTAATTAACTACTTTTATCAATACCATTGTAGACAAATTGGAGAACAAATGCAATTTGCTCAGTATAAGAAACGTCAGGCGTTCCGTCGACAAGCATAAAATAGTAAATTACTATATGCGCATCTTTAATGATGGCACCGTGGACGATTCTTCCACACTTTTTTATAAATTTATTTTAGGAACTCCAAACAAAAAAATGCACAATAATTTGTTTACCTTCATGTTGACACAAGGAAACTTCTTTCTGATGCAGAGCAGCCGTGGCTCAGTGGTAGCGCACTTGTCTCAGAAACGTAAGATCCGTGGTTCAAACCCCACCTCTGGGCAAGTTTGGCGACAACGGTTGGGAAGGAGGCGTGAACTTCCTATTAAATGCTCTCCCGCGGTGCTCTGTGATAAGACCGTAAGGACTTCTTGGGGCACCTTAATCAACTTAAAAAAATAAAATAAAAAAAAATGTAACTAAAAGGTCTTGTTGTGCTTTGCGAGTAGCTCTAGAGTTACAAGAAAATTGCCGTTATCGTCATCATTGATCATTTTTGAAGAGTCTAAAACGACTCTTCAAAAATGATCTATATATATATATATATATATATATATATATATATATATATATATATATATATATATATATATATATATATATATATATATATATATATATATATATATATATATATCTATATATATATATATATATATATATGTATATATATATATATATATATACATATATATATATATATATATATATATATATATATATATATATATATATATATATATATATATATATATATATATATATATATATATATTAAATAGTGTAAAAATAATTGGCGACTTCTTGAGAAATGTTGAGCAAAAGGTTGTAAAATCTATGAAGGTCCTAAATATAGCCAAATATAATTTGTTGCAAATAAATATGCATATGCATTAAAAGTACTACAAAGCGTTTTTTCTGATATTTTTATCAAAGTCTTGTCTTCTGCCAAATATTAGTTGATATTACTATTTGTTTTAAAATTTGTTTTTGCGACAACAATTAATTAGTTAAATACTTTATTACGCAATCGAATTTCAAAAGTATTATTATAAGATTCTTTATGAACCTGTTGTATTAAGCAAAGCAACAAGTCATTATATTATATTTTATGTAATTTTTGGGAAAGTTACTTGAAGAATTTATGTTAAAGTTGTGACATATGTACTTCATTTTAAAAATAATGACAGAAATACATTTATAAAGTGAATAACATTTTACTAATTTTAAATTTTATTTAATATTCTCCTAAACTTAGATAAAAAAAAGTATTTAGAAATAGTTTTCATGTGTTTTCATAATTGTTTGACATTTGAAAACAGTCTATTTTCCAATACAGTATTTTAAGTGTCTAGACCTAAATATTATTAATTGTCGAGATCAAAAATATGATAATATTACTAACATAAAAATAAAAAATAAAAATATTCAAGCTATAGCTTCTTAAAATGAATAATAAAGCTTTACATGTTCTTTATAATAAAAAATTCACTTATTCTTTTTTTTTTTTTTGTGCTTAGTCACCCATCATGGTTTCATTTTTTAAAACTCTTTCAAGATTATATCCACTCTTTATTATTCTTTCTCCTTTTGAAGGTACGAAGTTTTAATAATAAATCTAGATTATTATTTTTTTGCTCGTTTTAAGAAAAAGTGTGAAAGGTTTTGCCCAATTTATAAACACATCAAAATGCCCATTTCCAGTGCTATAATTTACTGGCAGATAGCTAGAAATGCTTTAGAGAAAAATTAGTACCTAATCTAGGAATATATATTACAAACCGCATTTATGGTCATTTATTTTTTGTACTAATGATTAGCGTTTAATCGTATAAAAAACAATAGAATAATATATGTACTTTTTTACCACAGAAAGTTTTTCGATTTTAGTATTGTGTTTCATAGCTTAAATAGGGGTTATTGATTTTTTTGACCTCAACTCATTTTACAAATTCGTTATTAACGGTTTCAAATAGTTTCGTACTTACCTAACAATTCAAACATTCTCCTGTAGATTCTTTTACCAAGAGTAGGTGAGCTTTAGATCAAAGCTTAGTCAACCTAGCAGCACTCTTTGCATGTTCTACCAATTTGTCAGCTAAAGTATCAGAACTCCTTGCATGTCCTTTCTGATTGTCAGTCAATTTAGCAGCATACCTCACACGTTCTACCCCTTTTTCAGTCGATGTAGCAGACTCCTTGCATATTCTACTTATCTTTCAGTTAATGTATGTACACTCCTTCTAGTTTTGCCTATTTGTCAGTCGATGTAATTGTCAGTCGATGTAGTTAAATACAATAATTTTAGTTTTATATAATTTTTAGAGCAGGTTTTTTAATGTGTTTTTAGAGAACTAACTTATCTAACTTTGAAATTATAACATTTTTGGGTATTAGTTTGTTGTAAAGACAGGGACGACAATTTGGTATAACGAAACGCAATAATTCTGTTTTTTAAAATTTTAATCCATTCTAATCATCGAGTGTCATGCCAATATGAGATGAAACATTTAAAAAAATTATGGGATATATTTACAGAAAAGTGTTTTCTTCAGAATAAAAAGATGAAAGGTTTAATGATTGCTCTTGGCATATATTAGTAAAAAAAAAAAAAAAAAAAGATTGCGTTAATTTTTAAGTTAAACACCCTTTTGAGGTGCTCCGTGAAAAAAAGTTACGTCTTCATAGAACACCTTAATAACAATGAACAACAAAAGAACTTTACGCCTTATAATACTTGTCCCTAGTTCTTTCTTCTTTTTTAATAATGTACATTAATTGTGTAACTAGGTATCCTAAAAGTTTTTTTTTTCTTTTTATTTTTAGAGTATTTAAATAATTTAATTATCTTTTGTTTAGGCTTAATAAAAAATTTTATGCTTGTATTAAGGTCTTGTGGTAAAAATTTAATTAAACGTAATACAAACTTTGTTTAGTCATTTAAAAATAAAAGTATATCATCTTAGATAACCTTCCTGAATTTGAAAGAAGAAGTGCATTAAGCAGAGGCGTGAAAGTTGGGGGGAGGGGGTCTGAAAACATATGTTAAAAAGGAAAAAGTTTCTCAATTTGGTATGGTACAGCAAAATAGATAAAAATGATCTATTTATTAAATTATTTATCACACGCAATGTTATTACTTTTGTTTGTACATGATTTTCAGCGCAATGACTCCATGAAAAACTGTAGTCATCTTTTGCCAGCACACATTCATTTAGAAAAAAGTTAGTATGCGATAGTATCTTAAACAGTTTTATGGATATACTTTTCCATGGAGATGTTTAATTGTGATTGAGTCATTGCAGACGGGAAAATAATAATTCCCCTGTTGATATCATTAAAAAAATTTCAGGAAATGAGGGGGGGGGGGGGCTAAATGAAGTGTCCGCCCCCCCCCCCTCCAGTGTTTTAGTTGGGGGAGGCTATCGCCCCCTCCGCCCCCCTGTTTCTACGCCACTGATCAGATGCATTGTTCATATTTAGTAATTTAAAAAATGGCGTATGATTATTATTAAACTCATCAACTATAAAAGCTCTTTCTTGGTGTGCTAGATAAAAAAGAATTCCATGTTTTCAACAAACATTTACTTTTGTTTAGGTTAACTTAACTGTTTAATTTGGCTATTGTTATTTCTTACCACCGCTCCATGTGTTTTAGCTTGAAAGTAATCACTATGCGATTTCAACGCTTTCTTTTAATTAATGAACTCTAATTAAAGAACTCTTTAGAGATAGGGGAAAGGCGCTTATGATAGCATACCGGTCATATTTCCAAATAAATTGGTTTTGTTGAAAAAGTGATCAGACTTTTTTTAGTAAACATACGTCCCTTGTGCACAAATACTGTTATTATAATCAACAAAAATCGATTTTGGTGTGTGCTGTTGTAGTTTTATTCCCTTTATATATCTAAGATTGTGATTTTATTATTAACTTTGCAGAGTTGTAATTTTCATGCATTTTATATCCAAGTTTTGTGCGTTTAGTGGAATACTTACTTTAATTTTTTCGTTTGAAAAAGGCAGATACAGGTTGTTTTAATGAAATGATGACTTCTTCCCATGATGGCATACTAACGAGTTGGGTGTGTTGCAATATTGACGAGTTGGGAAAATCTTTTTTTTTTATAAGAAAAACTTATTTTTAAGTAAAGTAAAAAGAAAGTGATACTCCAAAAGTTTTTTTTTTGTTCCAAAATATACATAAAACGTAATATATCCTATGCGCAAGCGCGAAACTCTACAATGCTGCTGTGTAGCATGAAATGGTAAATTAGGATGGTTCCGGATAACTTATAGTTTTTCTGAGGGAAGACTCAGTCTAAATGAAATCATCAAGTTACCCTTGATCCTAACCAGCCCCATCCTCCCCTATGCCATCATAGGAGCAGTGGTTGCCTATAATGGCATACTTGTGCTTTTTTAAAAAATAGGAATAATTTATAAATAGAAAAAACTGATGAAAACTCCGAGGGTTATTATTGTTTTTTTTTTTTTTTTTTAGTTTACAATTATTAATCGTAATATAACAATATAACAATATATAAACTTGGTATCTGAAAGAAGATCCAAATGATCTTGTCGCCAGAACCATATAAAAGATATAATACGTGTATATATAATAAAATAAAATACAATTGATCAAAAAACTAATAACAATGTAGAAGAAACAAAAACTGAAAATAGTTTTACAAATTATCCAGAGTAAAAAAAAAAGAATTTTACATTTCAAAAATATTTATATATATTGCCAGTAGAAAGAATATAGTTTTTTAATTTAGTTTTAAAAACGGAAAACGAAATTGACAAACCAAAATTTGGAACAACAATTTTGTTCCATAAATACGGTGCTCTATAGTTTATGCAAAATTGATTAAACTTTGTTTGACAAAAGGGTTCAATTAATAAATTATTATTTCGTAAAGCATACTTGTTTATAGCTTTATAAGTAAAAAGATCTTTGAAATTGGACAATGGTCGTTCACTTTTACAACGAAACATAAAACATAAAATATTATAGACATTGAGTTCGTAAACGTTAAGTGCTTTAACGTTTTCAAATAAAATATTTGAATGAGAAAAACGATTTTCGAAATTGTTCTATTGTTCTACATGTAACAAGGAATGTATCCATATCAAAACTTTTATTATTGGTTTTCAGGATACTGAATAATGAAGCTTCAAAGTTAAGTATGCCATCATAGACCCCTTTCCCTTTATGCTTCATTAAAACTGTGTTTTGCTGTCAGATTTTCTTTATGTTTTAAGCAAAACATTTACAATCTGATTTTTTATCTTTTTATTTGCAGTAATGAAAAAAGACAGAAGCGTTTTTCTTTCCCAAATTTGTCAACATCAAAAAAAGTACCATCAGTTCAAAACAATGAAATTATTTAATACAAAAAAGAGTTTACATTCAAAGCATGATAACTCTTAATCAATTGAAACCTTAAAAATTGAAAATCATATACTGCAATAAATTAAAAAATTGAAAATCATATACAGCACTAAAAAGAAACAATATAATCAAAACATCACAAAAACCTGTACCGCCGGAATAAAATAGGATCAGATCTTGTACCACGAGATATTTAGCCCAATCAACTAACATATTACATAACAATGAGGTAGTTAAAATAACTTTAAACCTGAATCTGATGAAATTCTATCAACAGTCATGGATTGCATTTGAACTGGTAATATTATAAGTTAAAAAGAACCCCGTAACAAATAGTTTTATAGTACAAATAAAAGTAAATAAAAAAACTGCTTTAGATATTTAGCAGCCTTTGCTATTACCAAACCACTAGGTTTAAAAGCTTTTCTAACTGCCTATTAATTCGATACTTCAATATTTTATGTGATCAATTTTATTCATAGTATATTCAGGCCATTCCAAGGATGGGGGAGGCGTAAGGTGGTGTCTAATCCCCTAAGAAAATTTTATTCAAAAATTAGTTGGCAAATTCTTTGGATCTTTAGTTGCCATTTGGCAAATTTCAGCCCACAATGGTTGTTTTTTTCGTTTGTCGGCAAAAATATTTCTAGGCCTAAGTCGGCGAAAAACAGATACGTGACCTCTTTCATCCGCTTCGAAACGACCCTAAATACTTCAGTAACGAAATAAAAGAAAGCCGCGTATTAGCGTACTTCATATTACCGATTTATTTATTAAATGCAAAACCATTTTGAAAAAAAAAAGTTAAATATTTATTAATATAAGTATTAAAAACACGATTTTAAACAAATTTATTTTTCTTACTACAAAAGCAAGATATCGTGAATAAGATTATATAAAAAATCGTTTACGCGTTTTTTACTTTTTAAATTTGAAATCAATAATAATTTTTGATTATTAACTCAGTAACACTCAAAGAGGTTTATTGCAAGTTAAAAAATAATATTGTTTTTAACATTTAGCAGAATTTAAAACATTACTAGTATTATTTAAAACATTACCAACATAGTTTTAAGTATACTAGTAGTTATAGTATACTTAAGACTATGTTGGTCAAAAATATTTTTTTTAGTACCTGGTGCTGGGTACTGAAAAGATATTTGATTCTTTACTTAGCTTATTCTTAACTTAAATTTGTTTAATTATGCTTTAAATAAAAATGTTCAATACTTTTTATGTACTCTTATCTAATATAACCTAACACCAACAGTAAATAAGTCAACGAAAATGAAACCTCATTATCATTATCTGATAATGTAATAACTAACAATTTTCATAACTGCTGTTTAGAAACGGGTATAATCAAAACTGACTTAACAGATTATATTCCAATATTTTTAATTACTGATAACATAACCCTAAATAATTCCCCCTTGAACTTTACGATCTTTTTACGCAACGGATTGGTTAAAACTTATTATTACTTACGAACTCTTTTATCAGAAAATATTTGTTGGAATCTTGTTTTACAATTCCGTGAAGTCAATCCTGCATATGCAGTGTTCCTGCATATGAACTATCCTTAGCGCATTTATATAAACAGTATGGCATAGCATTTCCTGTTAAAAAGTCTCATTAAACCCCTGTTAAAAAGTCTGTTTAAGTCTGTTCCTGTTAAAAAGTCTCATTAAACATAAAATAAAATCATCAAAGAAAAAACAAAAACTTTATGATAAATAAATAAGACATAAAACATATAAAAATGAAATATACTACAAAAACTATAAAAACTTATTTCAAAAAAAGTTATAAAAATACTCTAAAAAATGTTTTATGTAAAGTTGCTGGAATAAAACCAACGGCGACACAAAAAAAACGTGGAACATTATTAAGCAAATAATTAATAAAAGTATATGTGAAAGAAATAATCTCCCTCAAAAGCTTTGAATTGACAGGGAAATAATTTAAAATTAAAAAAAAAAGTAGGTGAAAAACTAAACTCATTTTTTCTTGAAGTAGGGCCAAACTTAGCAAGTAAATTTCTACCAAGTACAATAAAGTTTGAATCTTATATTAAACCGAGTAAATCTATTATAGAAGAATCTATTTTAAATCTAGGCGAGATAAGGAATACTTTTAACAGTCTAAAAATCAATAAAAGTGCGAAAGTTGACAAAATGAATGTTGAATGTTGCATGAATGTAGTTAAGTCAGTTTTCAATATTATTAAAACACCTAGTTTTAATTTATTAAAATAAATTAAAACTAGGTGTTGTGCCAAAAAACTTCAAGTTATCACGCCGATTTTTTATTCTGGAGACGAAACAAATGTATCAAATTACAGAACTATCTCTGTCTTATCTTAATTCTCAAAGTATTATGTACAACATACATTATAACTATTTAATGTTAAACAATTTACAAACATAAAAACTATTTAATGTTAAACAATTTATGCTGTACAATAAACAATTTGGTTTTAAGAAATAAAATTTTACTAATCATGCTGTAGTCGAACTGATTAATCATGATTCAGATGCATTCAATAATGGCTTTTTACACTTAAGGAGTTTTTATTGATCTGTCATAAGTCTTTGAAACTGTTAACCATTAGATACTTATAAAAAAACTAGAACTGCTTGGAGTAAAAAATAAAACTTACTTTGGTTTGAAGATTATATGGGGAACAGGTCACAATGTATTATATACAAAAAAATAAATAAAAAAAATAATTAAAAAATAAAAACATTGCGCGTTGTGTGCTCCAAGGTTCAATCTTAGGTCCATTATTATTTTTATTGTATGTAAATGATTTATTCTTAGCACCAAATATTTTAAACGTTATATTATTTTTAGACGACTCCAACTTTTTGTTCCAACAAAAACATAAAAGTTATTTTAATATATTTAAGAAAAAAATATTCAAAATAAACGATTTGTTTACAAGTAATATACTTTAGTTGAATGCAGAAAAAACTAAATTTATTTTATTTTAAGGGATAATGTTCCAATAAATTACTCAACCTCATAATGAATAAAACATTTTGAACCAATTGCTAATTTTTAAGGAGTAATACCAAAATGCTTAATGAAAATTTGTTATCAAAACCGCATATAAGATATATTGAAAATAAAAATTCAAGAAAAATTTCCACACTGTATAAAACTAAACCATTTCTTAACACTGCATTTTTGAAAGAAAAAAAAAATAATTAAAGTGTATACAAACTTAATAAACATCAAATTCTACAATTCATGTTTAAAACAAAACATGGACTTTCTTCTATTTTATCCAAGTCGTACATTAGTGAAGTTTTGCACATATATCCAACTCAATTTTCAATTAATAACTTTGTTGTTCAAAAAGCTAACTTAAAACTTAGTTTTTATCAAATCCAATTGGCCTTTTATACGGAAAGTTTACTTATCAAATCCAAACAACTATTAAAACATTTTTCAAAATTTATTACAAAAAAGAATGTTCAAAACTTATCTCTGGAACAGTTCAGGAAAGAATTTAGGAGTCTCTAATTATAAGAAGACTTTGATTTAAATATCTTTTTTAAAATAAATGCATAAATAATATAAGTTATCTAAAAAGCAGTTATTGAAAAACAAAATTCACCGGTTCCGGGTACTCGTGAAAACCACCGGATAAAAGGATTCCTGATCCGAGTTAAGCATGTCGCCGTAGTAATAAGCTAAGACAACACTTGTTTACTTTCTCAACCATTTTCAAATTGTAATTTTTCATTATTTAAATTTATTCGCAACAAAATATTTCTCAGATTGGTATGTAATGAATTTCATTTTAGTTTAGAAACTAAATAATTTTAACAATATTACTTGTGAGTTAATGATGTTAACAAGATCACTAAAAATTAAAAAAAAAAAAAAAAAAGTCTTTTTAAGGTTTTTTTTTATTTTATAAAATTTGAACAATTTAATAATTAAAAATGCACTATTTGCATCATCTGGTTCAACAGCAACAATAAATATGGCGTGTTTAACAAAAACATTTTACCTGGTTTTACACGACAATACATTTTTTTTACTAAATTTCAAATTTGTTGTTGAATATTAATCTTTATTTATATATGAATATATTTTTTTATTATTATTATTAGAGTATAATTTTATAATTTTTTTATTCGTTTAGAAATTAAAAAATATAATGAATTTTCATCATCGTTACCGCAATATTTAAACAACTAACAGATTTATACCATTTAAAAGCTTTATAGATTTAAAATATTAAATGCTCGTGGGATTTAATCTATTTAAGCGCCCTATAGATTATATACAGTTAACTAATAGATTAAAACAAAACAAAGCATGGAGGGGAAAAATTTTAAATAAACAAATATTAGCACATTAAACAAAAAATATTTAGCGCAACAAACTAAAATACAGTTGGTATTGTTGAGTGTGAGCTTTCAAATAATTAATCGTAGATAAGTTCAGCGTCTAATTGTTCGAACTACTTTTGAGACAACACAGATGCATCGAAACGCATTTACATAGTGTTTTAAGTTAAGTTCAAGACCCAATTCGTCAATCTGAAACAACTTTATAATGCTCTTGTTTTTATTATAGCGGTGATTACCTTTAATCATTACCTATAAGATAAAAAAAAGTTCTAAATTTAATGTTTGATCAAAATTTTCTCACTTGTAATTAATCTTTTGTTAATCAGTTGGATATGTTTACATTTTTATAAAATGACAGTTATTTGTACAACAACTTTAAAATGGATACGGATGTTCGGTCTTATATTTTTTTGTAACAGGAAATAAATTTTTACATATAACATCCTATTATGGCCAAAAAAAAAACAGGAAGTAAAAAATATTTTTTTAAGTTTAAGCACTTTTGAAAAATATTTTCAAAAAAAGAAAGATGGTTAGATATAAAAGTTATAGTGTTAGGATTGTTTTAATGCTGCTGACCTTGAACTTTAGCCACACAAAAAATAGTAGAAGTAATGAAATATCTAATTGCTTGTGATTATAATAATTTTGCAGTTTTAATTCCGTATCTCAAACCTAAAAATTTTCCTCCTTTAAGCCATCTAATATAAAAGGTTATAGTTTGAGTTATGGATGCCAAACTGTTTACTTGTATGAATCAAATGAAAAGAAGTAATAAAGTAAACAGTTAAGCAATGTTTGATGAATTAAAACTTTAAAAAAACTTTTTTACCTTTTGTAGCTAGGATTCAAGCAAACGGGAAAGTAACAATAAATGTTTATGGTGCGGTGAGTAAATCATATACCATATTCAATGTTCTGTATTTTTTATTTATTCAATTCAACTTTGTTTATAAAACTTTCTTAACATTTAAGATTCATAGCTATGTTAGAATAATAATAAATTTCACGTTCTTAAATAAATTTAAAATATTACTTACCTCTATAACTATTATATTGTTTATGGTTGTATTTTATACAATTATGTTATTTGTTATTTTATAAATAAAAAAGTTAACTATATAAAATAAAAAAATGATCAATTACATAACATTATTTGTAAGTATTAACAAATGTAAATACTTACAACCATAATATTGTAAATACTTATTTCTATTAAACACCGAGCATCAAATAAACAATAAGCTTTTGTGGTTTAACCACAAATATTTTAGTATAAATACAAAGTACTGAAATTACATTTCAATAATATGCATTAGTTGTTCAGACCAACAAAATTTTACTTTAGAGGTCGTCCATAAATTACGTTACGCAATTTTCGACCGTTTTTGACCTTCTCTCCCCCCTCTCCTCATTACAAAATTGTAACACTTTAGTAGCAAGTTTTGTATGAGCCGTCTCAAAACCAATTATTGCAACTAAAATGTCTTTCTTAGCTATTGTTTTTTTTTGATTTTAAATATGCACATTTTTCATCTGTAACATTTAGTATCAAAGTTATTCGGGTTTAAATTCATAATACTTTGGGTTAAAATCCATAAAATTGTAAAATGTTTGTTTTTTAACTATGTCAACCTGAATCGTTTTTTTCTGAAATTTTCAAAAATAACTTTTCTTTTTTAAGTAAACAACAATTTTATTTATTTGCAAAAAATATTTTTTTATATGCGAGGTCTGGTCTGAAAAATTTCTGACCTAAAAAAGATACAAGTCAAGTTTAATTGATACAAGCCTAATTTCTGACCTAAAAAAGATACAAGTCAAGTTTAATTGATACAAGTTTAAAAGATACAAGCCTCTTTAATTGATAATAACTTCTGTTTTCTGAGCGCAATTTTTAGATGAGGGAACAAAAGAAGTCGTGTAGGGCTAGATCTGGTTGTGTAAGGCAGATGGCCAAGCAGTTTAAACCATAAATAGTAGATTGTCTCCACGGCAACCACTGAAGAAAGAAATGCCTTGGAGAGACAAAACTTTTTTTTTCCTGCAAGTGTAGCCTTTTTCCCGCAATTTTTGCCTTCAGCTTGTCATGTGCAGTAAGCATCTATAATGGTTTTACCTTTTTGAAGATAATAGGTTAAAATAACTTTATTTCTATTTCAAAAAACTGTTGCCATCACTTTCCCAGCTGAAAAAACAGCAGCTGCTTTTTTTTGGAGCTGGTTCCTCCGGTGCAGTCTCTGTTTGGATTATATTTTTGTTTCAGGCGTATAATGGTGTATCCTAGTTTTATTTAGAGCAATTAATTGGCGTTAAAAATCAACTTAAATGCGCCTAAACCGCGTCAATAGAGCTTAGGGAATTTTAATTTGAGCACAATTTTGGTCTAACGTGAAAAAATGTGGTACACAAGGCGTTTACAAGTTTCTCGTGTCTGAATGTTGATTTAATATGGAACAAACTTGTTCTTTTGCCATGTTTATAATCTCTGCTATCTCTCTCACATTTGGAGGTCGTCCAATACTATTTGATAATCTTTTGCAATTTTTTTTGTTTGTAGTTGCAATTTTGGAAGGTTCATCGTTCCCCAAACTATTTCGGCCACGTTTGAATTCAGTTGCCTGAAATTTCACTATGGTAAATAATGGTACTGAATTACAATACACAGAATTCAAATCATCTTTGATTTACGTAGACAATTTGTCTTTTTAAAAACAATGACTAATATTGTTTATTTAGCCAGAGCCGGCTGCATACTTAAAAAATATTGTTTGTTTGGAAAGAAGTGTTGAAGAAATAAAATTTTGTTGGTCTTTAAATTATTACTACAGATATATATATATATATATATATATATATATATATTCTACTTTTAGAAAAATAACGATCTTCAGCTGAAAAAAAATAACCTATTGCAAAATTATGCATATTACACTCCCGTGAAAGATCGAACTCGGGTGTGGCAAACTGGAAATAAAAGTAATAAGGTTTTTCAATATAAAGACAAAAATTTATACAATGATCAAAGTTGGAACACTAATAGTAATGACTTACTACTTTCAAACGGACTACAAGCTGAGATCGGTACTCAAGAAAATTCTAATTTTGACAAAATAAATTTAAACCCAAATTTTATGCCACAAGACGATGGAATTGATAAATTATCTGATACGTGGCCCAACAGCCTAGATTGGCAGGATGACCAACATAGATTTAGAAATGCTCAAAGAAAAAAAATATACGCGCAAAATCAAATTCAAAAAAGTTTGCTTGGTGAACTGCTAGAGCCTTTAAATCCAGGTATTTGAATATGATTTTTCATTTATATTATTTTTAACAAAACAAAAATTGCGATTGTTTTTTTCAAAACATTCACATACATACAGTGATGAAAATGCCATCAATAATTGTTGACTATCTGTGCAATGTTGCAGATTGACTTAAACCAACAAAAAAAAACCGGTAAAAAAAACTTGTTTATAATGAAGAGTTCACTTTTTAATAATATTAAAATAAATTTTTTTTTGCGCTGCCTTACAACAATATATATCTTTTTATCACTTTTTAATAATATTAAAACAAAATTTTTTTTTGCGCTGCATCACAACAATGTATATCTTTTTATCAGTTAAACAACAATGCTGCAACTACCTTGCAATATTAAAGAAAAACAAAATTTCTTTGCTATTTTATCATGTTTATCAAAAAAATTGTAAATGGCGGGAAACTTTAAAATTGTAATAAATTTCGTTTAACTTGTTTAAATATATCAAACAAAACTAAATGTTCTTAAATAAGCTGACCAACGTACTCCTTTTTATGTAGAAGAGCGCAGCGCCAAACCTAATTAAAAGTTAGATTTTTACGGCGCTCTCCTACATAAAAAGGAGTACGTTGGTCAGCTTATCTAAAAGTAGTTATAATATAAAACTCTAAGAAATATAAGTATAAAATGAGTAGATGAATTTTTTTTTGCCGTGTAATAAACATCTATAAGATATCAACAATATATACTGATAGCCAGTATATATTGTTGATATCTTAAGACAAGAAGAAGACTTAGTCTTATCGCTAAGCCCGTTGGTAAATTTCATAACGTAAGCATTTTTAAAAAATTTTGTTTACTGTATATAAACTAAAATAAATAAAAAAATCAAAATATTGTATGTGATGTTAAAGTTAACATTTGTATGTTGTGTTAAAGTTAACATTTGTATGTGATGTTAAAGTTAACATTTGTATCCCAACAAGCACAATCAACTTTAAAACAACTTTGAAAAACCATTGATATTTATGGTTGAAAAATGGTTTATTTTTGGTTGAAATGGAAACGCAAATCAAGGATGAAAAAAAACCCCGTTAGATCAACGTTGAAAATAAACCAAAAATCAACTCATCAAAAATCAACTTATATACGAGTTTATAAACTCAAAAAATACAGCTTTTTGCGCCGTGACTCTTTTAATTCGAAAAAACATTTATTTTTTGTACAATATTGTGTTGTTATGAGTAAGAAAAGAAACAATAATTCTTCACAAACTTATAATAGCTGTCATAGTACAATATCTTATGCTAATGTACTGCACACCTTGCTCTGAATTTTTACAGTTTTTACTTATTATTATTGTAGTTTTATTAGTTTATTTTATATTATAATACTAACTGTTGTTATAGTATTACAAATAATCTGCCCTGCACCATTTTTTTAACACAGGTTTATAGAAATTTATAGAAATTAATAAGCAATTATTAAAAGCAAATAAAACCAAAAAAATAATTTATACATTTTTAGAACAAAAACTTTTACAAAATTAAAGTTATTTTCAACACGATCTTGATAAAATCATGATGTTATCTTCATCACCAATATTAAATTCATATGTATTTTTATCGCCTTCTGTCATCAGACTCATTTTGAATTGATGCATTTTCCACAATCCAATCAAACAGTCTAAATTCTATTTTTGTGCATTGTGTCTTTTTATTTAAGAACATCAGATGATTGCATCTAAATAAAAATATCTTTAAAGTAAGGTACATTTGTATATTTTACAAGTATTATCATACTTCACATTGTTCACAAACGAATGTGAACATTAAGTGATCAATAGTAGAAAAAAAAACCCCATTAATGATCCGTGCTTAATTTACTTCATTATTGACCAAGATATTAACCTATTTGGATAAAGATACATTACACATCAACATCATACATCAACGCATATACACACATAAGACAAACCTTTTAGACAGTTATAGATTGCTTAAGTCAAACATTCGTTTAGTAGAACCATTTTCCTTGGTCCCCTGGAGGGTCAAGATATTTGTAATTAACTATATTTATATATACATATTTGTACATAATTATACACATATATGTATGTATACATACATACAGTTCTCCAAGTGGAAAAAAAAAGTAACGGGATGGTATTCGGTAAATTAAAAATACCATCCTGTCTAAACATTGTTATATAAAGAGATTTACCAAAAAGTCGCTTGATGGTTTATACTTTATAAAAAGGTGACAGGATGGCATCCCCACCTTCACTATATATATATATATATATATATATATATATATATATATATATATATATATATATATATATATATATATATATATATATATATATATATATATATATATATATATATATATATATATATATATATATATATATATATATATATATATATATATATATCATATATATATATATATATATATATATATATATATATATATATATATATATATATATATATATGTATATATATATATATATATATATATATATATATATATATATATATATATATATATATATATCGGTAGGAGCAACGCAAAGAAATATAATATACATACCATAACACCTTAAAATATTTAAAATCCATTCTCTTTTTTTTGTTTTAGATCAGGTCAAGTTAAACTTTGTTTTTAATCTATTTGCCATCTACCTGCGAAGTCAAAATATATTTAATCAAAAAAAAAAAACACAGTAAAAATACAATCAAATCACAAATCAATTAAATTAATGGAATACTCAAATCACAAATTAACAAAATGTGATAAACAAAATCTTATTTAAGATCTGAAAAACCAGACATAAATACGACTGAGAGGTTAGAGTTAGTAGACAAATCAACCTAATCTAAAAAGCTAGTCTATAAAAATGTGATTTGATACTCAACGGATATATGGAAATATTAAAAAAAAAAAAGAAAAATAAAAGTAACGGAAAAAGCAGTTTATAAACAGCTTTTTCTCTAATTTTCTTTCTTCTTTTTTATAAATATTTTGCTGTTTTGAATTCTGTTTATAAAAAATCTTAGCTCTAATTTGAGCATGCTGATAGCAAATTTTTTCTTTTTTTATAAGTGCTATTTTTTTATAAATGCTATAAATAATAATAATATAATAACTAATAGAATTTCTAGTAGTTATTTACTATTTTCTTATTTATAGCATTTATAAAAATGTTTGCACTTATAAAAAAAGAAATTTTTTTTTTTAACATTCCATGCAAAGTTTATCATACTTTCAGAAAATATGCACATTTAGCATAAAATATTTATTAATATTACCTTACTTAAACTTTTTTATTGCTCAGTTGTATTGTTTTGCTAACAATTTCTATTTATCGGAAAACTTTGGTTATTGTTTACATTAATTTTATTCTTTTTTTGTAACTTCAAAACATGATACCTCGATTTTTAACTGAAATTTTTAGTGTATGTTCCTTAATCATTAAAATTCAGATGTACTAAAAAGATCAACTTAGAATAGTTTTATCAATTTTTATAACACAACACCTGTTTATTTTATGTATAAATTTGTGATTTTTTTAAGTTTTGTTTCCTGTTTTTGATATTTTAATTTTTTTGTTATTCTTTTAGTAGAAATGAATGATATTAATGTAATGAAGCTATAAACAAAAAACTATTGAGTTTAAAAAAATAATAATCAAGAAACATTGTTTTAAATTTTTTCAAATTTACCATTTTTATCTGTGATTTTGTTGAAAGTTGCTTTAAATATAATTTATTTACAGTTTTTTTTAATGAAATTTAAGTTTCATATATCATAAAAAATACAATAAAATATTTATGAACCATTGCAATTTCTTTTATTAAATTTTTTTTTTTCTTTTTATCGGAAACGTTGAGTAATCTAGTTTTTCTACGATATTTTCGGCATTATGTGCATCAGGAAATGGATCAAGTTTAACAAGAAGTTGTTTAAGCTAAAAACATTTTGTAATTAAATGAAGAGTGAGAGGTTAGAAAGCAAGGTTATTACAAGAAGTCCAGATATCAGTATTTAATGCACAACCATCAAACCTTCTCATTGTCAATAGTTTTTTTCAAATGATCACTGATGAATTTATATAATTTAGGAATACTGTCCTGAAAAAATGATTTTGATGAACTATGGTTATACTTCCCCTTCATTGCTTGCTTCATTATTTTATGAAAATATTTACTATCCACTATCCTAAAAGATAATTGATCGCGGACGATCCACTTAGTCAATGATGTAACTATATTTTCATTTTCTATATGGTTAATGGGCGATGGAGTAACAACACGAGAAGTTTTAGGCGCTTTAGCAGTTCTCAATTTACCAGACGATGTTAAAATTGAGAGTATGACTTAGGAGTGAGAGCAAGATTAATTCGTTTGGGAGTACTGATAAAATCGCTTTCTAAGGGGTTGTTAATGTCAATAACTCGAAAGTTATTCCGAATATATTCCGAATATATTCCGAATATCATATTCCGAAAAAAATTGACTGTGTTGCCCTTTTAGATGATTAATACGACCTGAAATAGTAGTATGGCTTTAGGAACAAGTTCTTTTTTTTAACATAATAAAATTTATCTTGGGTAGTATCAGTCGTTTCAAAGAAATCGCATAAGTCAAGCTCTCAACATGCCTTTTGTACAAACTACTTCATTGTTGGAAATAAAACGAGAATTCCTGTTTGTAAGAATAATTTTATTGCCATTACTAAAGTAGGAAGGACAAAATTGGCCAATATTGTTTCCAAAATCCATGCTGGAGATCCTATTGAGGATAGAAGAGGAGGTGATAGGAAAAGTAGCCACAGCATTGATAAAAAGAACAAAGTGAGAGATTTCATTTCTAATTTAAAGGCATCAGAAAGTCACTATGGGAGAAAAAAATCTAGACGTTTGTATTTGAACTGTAAATTGAATATAAGAAAGCTGCACCAAATTTATTGTGACCAAATAAAGGATGATTTGTACAGAGTGAGTTTTGCCATGTTCAGGAGAGTGTTTGTTAATGAATTTAACATTGGCTTCAAATCGCCATCAAGGGATGTTTGTAGCACGTGCGCCCTTCTAGACCAGAAAATTAAAACATTGCCATCAGGATCCATGGAACGTGTAAACCTTATGACTCAGAAAAAGATTCATAAACTTAGGGCAAATGCATTTTATGCGTACATGAAAGAAAAAACCGATGAATCTGTGTGCAGTTTGTGTTTTGATCTACAACAAATACAACAATTGCCAAAAACAAACATTCAAGATGCATATTATCTGAGGCAGTTGAATTTTTATAGTCTATGTATTACTAGTTTGGATGGCAAAACCCCAACATTTTATACATGGTCTGAAGAGCAGGCAGGAAAAGGCAGTACCGAAATTTCCTCAGCTCTACATTCTCACCTAAGAACAATGAATCTTAAAGGAATCAAGACTTTACGACTTTTTTGTGACGGATGTGTTGCCCAAAACAAGAACAATATCAACCTTCAAATGCTTTTGCACTTTCTCTACTCTTCAAATAATGCTGACATTCAAGAAATTCAACTCTACTTTCCGGTCAGAGGCCATAGTTTTCTGCCAGCAGATCGTGTGTTTGGTAGGGTTGAGAAAATCCTTAGGAAAAGTTAAACAATAATATCCAAAGAACAATATTATGAAATTTACAAGAACATTGGAGCTGTAAAAGTTATGGGTGTTGATTGGGAACTTCTAAATACCAAATCACTCAACAGGTTCTTCAAAAATCTTTCATACATATCAGAATTAAAAAGGATCTTTCTCAAGAAACACCCAGGAACAGGAGCTGTCAAGGTCAAGGGCTTCAGAAACTATAGATTTGAAGATGGAAGTGAGCAAGCTGGAGAAAGACTCCTGAAAAGAGGAATAAAAGTTTCAAACGTCAGAAATATAACTTTAGAATCTCTTCCACTAAACCGCCCCATTTCTGCCGAGAAGAAAAAAGATGTTGAGAAACTCTTGAAACTATTATATGGCGATGGATGGCATAGTGAGCCTGATTTTAAATGGTACAGGAAAATATTATTCGATGAACAAGACGGGAATGAAGAGGAAGATGAAGTGTGTGACTGTTTGGATGAAGATATTGGAATGAGAATTTAAATTGTTGAGTATGTATTAGTATTGTGTTTTATGTTACCATATTTTTTAATTTCTTAATTTGTGTGTTGCGTTATTTCAAAATTTTTCAAATTCTTGAATTGCACCAATAAACCCCATTGACTTTGTGTTATTCGTTTGTTGTATTACTTAAATCATTCAAAAAGTGTTTTATCCTTGTGAGACTCAATCAAAACATGTTTTCTCCTTAGTATTCTGTCAAAATGTGTTTTCTCCAAAAAATAAATGCATTTTTTTCATTTGTTTTCAAACAAATATCTAAAATAATGTATCAGAATACTCCTCAGAGCTATTAAGAACAATAGAAAACTATAACTTTGATTCATGACAGTTCTTTAAATTTTTATCAGTTTTTTGCGTTTCCTGTAAATTCTCATCTGAAGGAGAAAGCACGGTTTGAACGTTTGCTCCTCATATAAATAACACGGCTGTTTGACGTAATGTAAAATTGGGCATTACGTCACGAGTTTAGCAAAAAGAATTTCCGCATAAAAAGTTTTTTAAAAATTTCGGCACATAAAGTATAAAAATTCAATAACTTTAAAGTAATAGTTTTTTTTCTTCTATAAATGCTTTTTTGTTCTAATAAAAAAAAATAATACATCTATCTTTCCTTGTTAAATAAATATTTTCATTAAACGGAATAAAAATAAAAGTTGTAAAAATATTGCTAATGATTTGGGATCACTTTTCTGTTTTTTGCGTATTTTGCGAAAAACCTGTCTTGGGCCAATCAAGATTAGATATTTTAAGCTACATGCTTGATGGTTGAAATTTTACATACTTAATAACGAATGTCTATTTTATCAGATTTTTGGTGGGCATAGATAAAAAAAATAGTTTAAGTTAGTTTTTTTAGCATTATTATTTTTGTTTTTACTTATTTTATATGAAAAACGTTCAAGATTTCTTATGCCCACCAAATTATTGAAATTTCAACTTTTTATGCACATGAAAATAAAAATAAAAAAATACTTTCTGTACTTCTAACTAAAACGTCTTCAACCAACTTACAAAAAAATTTGTAGTTACATGTGTAAAAATTGTGTTTATATTTTAAAGCAATGACGTAACTTTAAATGCGTTACTTCCCAATTCACTATATAATTAAATTTATTAAAAAAGCTTTTTAAGCGAGTCAAATTTTAGTGTATAAATAAAACTTTGGATGGGGCATCATTTAGTTAAACCTTACTCCAGAAAAAGCGTGAAGCGCCAACATTTAACATTTAAGTCAGTAAGATTATAAAGAGTATTTTCCATATGGAATGGAAATAAAACTTGTATCAATTGCATGCAAAGATCGTTTTCTACTTATAGAACATATATAAATATATTAACATATAAAAAGTTATATGTCAATCCACCAAAACGAGTTATCAAAACGAGTTATCAAATTATTTAAATTGCATATATTGTCATGTATATTTATAAAAAATGTGTTATTTTTTACAGAAAAGTATTAATATTGTAATATTGATCTTAGTTTCAGGAAATTATCCTACGACCGAAAGCAAAAATAAAAAAAATTTTGCGATTTTTTTATTTCGCTTATTGTAGTGCCTGTATCAGTTCGCATTCGCTGTAAATAATGTTAATATGTTTTATAATTGGTCTAACTATGTTTATATTACATATTAGTCAACAGAAACATAATTCTTCTGATTATTTTTGCTAAAAAGTACCATTAAAATTTCGAAATTCTGCCAAGTTCGTCATTTTGCGTGTTTATTTTTAAATAACACCAAAAATGACATTGGTGAGTTATTCTCATTTCTAAATAGTAAAAAGAAACTTGTTAAAAACTATATAAATAATCTAGAAGAAGTTTGTTTTTATTCTAAAGATGTAATTACTGAGGAATTATCAAAAATCCAAGATGAAGATATATTTAATCTAAGACGTTATCTATTTACTGAGATCTTAGAGAGCTTCGATCTTGAACAGTTTTCTTCTTTTAACATATGTTTAGATGTAGATGACCCTTTTAAGAACCTTAGAAAAAGATACAAGGTGTCTTTTTCTAAGGTTCTTAAAAAGGTCATCTACATCTACAGGCAGATAGACATCAAAAGATGTAGATGTCTATCTGTCTTACTGGAAAAAAACTACATAAAGATATCACTAAACTACTCACTAATTCAAAAACAACTTTCCAACAAAAAACTAGTAAATTTAAAAGACCGTATAAATACACTGCAGTCGGATAGCACTAGAATTCGGATCGATCTTTGTTTATTACAAGAAAAATGTGACAAACTGCAAAAATCAAACACCAAAATTTTAAAAAATTAGCAACAGCTCTCTCTAAACAGTGTTACTAACTCATCGTTACTTCAAAAACCTATTTAAAATTCTATTGTTTCTAATTCAATAAAGTACAGTTTCGTTACGCAAAATAGAGAAAAAAAAACACTTCACCGTAGTTGATTTGAAAGAAAAATCAAACAACAATTCTGAGAGAAACAATATTCTTAACCTTGCCGCTAATGAAATAAAAACTAGAAACGAAATAGAAACCAATGTTGTCATTGTTGGACTTGAAGAATCCTCATTAAATTCTGACCGTAAACTTGTCACAGAATTTTTTAACGCCATAGATGTGAATGATAGCAAAGTGGTACACATCCGACGTTACCAAAATAGTAAAAACGGAAACATTGGAAATCAAACCAAGAATAAATCAATTGGTATTATTCAAGTAGTATTTATTCATCGAGACCTCCAGCAAGACGCTCTGAAAAAAGGAAACTACCATGGCAAGGAACTTTTCCAAGGAGTTTACATAAGAGAAGACCGCACTGCAGCAGAACAAGAGGCGTTTGTTAAACTAATTACAGAAAAAAAATACAAAAACGATAAACTGGAAAAGACTCTGCCAAACCAGCCCTTTCGCTATATCATCCACCGCCGCACAGGTACCGTACGCTGCATTGACACAAATGAGTCAAAAAGGAATTCCAGATGTCACTGGATCAGCAAGGAACAAGCTGAAATTATTCGGTGGGACTTCTGTAATAACACAACACTTACCCAACAAGTCTCGATGCCACTACCTCCGCCAACGTTAGAGATACCAATCCATTCACTACTAACAAATACGGCTCAATTAAAGAGGCGTATACCTCCTAAACAATTCAAAATAAAACCCAAACCCGCAAGATACGCACAACAACCATTATTCAATACTGCAACTACATCCAAACTCAACCACTTCTACTTTTGGGCTAACAACCCTTGCTCCCTAAACAGCAAAAAAATACTAGAGCTTAAAGCTAGAATCAACACTCGCCTAATAAACGAACTAAAACCAGATGTTTATCTTCGTAGCTGAAACGTGGTTCAATGAAACATAAGACACCTCAATCGATGGATACAACTTGTACAGAAAAGACAGAGGCAGTCGAGGAGGGTGTATGGCAATGTATATTAAATCTAATATCCCTGCTATATTAACCAGTATAAAAAAACTAAACAACTCTAGGATTGAGCAACTTTGGCGAATTATCAAGTTTGGTAATGAAAAACTCCTCCGAGGATGTATCTATCGACCTCAAGATAATAACAATGATACCCTCATGAAAATAATTTCTTCAATCAAAGCCGCGGAATGCAATCTCTCGAAATTAGGCTGTGCATCCATGCTCTTATACGGTGACTTTAACTTTAGCCACACAACATATAAAGAACTTGTAGTTGATGACAGTACACTAGTTGTAGCGCATATCAACAATGAATGGCCTAGTGACACTAAGTTTCAACAATGCTTACGTGAGCATTATTTAACTTAAATGATAACATTCTCAACATATCGCAACCCAAGAAATAATGCAATGGGTAATACTCTTGACCTTGTCATTACCTATAAATCAAACAGAGTTAGAGACCTCAAAAAAGATGATCCTATCGGAGACACACCTAAGGGTAAAGCTCACTTCCTAATCACTGGACATTTCGAAACTATGAATTTTGAAGTACCAGCTACATTTCATTCACGTTATGTTTGGAGCAAAGCGAACTATCAAAAAATATCCGAATATATCATGGATTACGATTGGGACAAAAACTTTACTAATCATTCAGCAAACGTTAACTACCAACTACTTGTAAAAAAATACATGGAAGCTGTGTGCAAACACATTCCAGTGACTTCTGTTCCCTTCAAAGCAAAAAAAGAACCTTGGACCACACCAGAAGTTAAAGAAGCAGTTTTTCATAAACGTAATCTCTGGAGGCATTATGTCGCTTCTGGAACTAAAATACATGAAACATTCAGGAGTAAGCATAAAATAGCTTGTAAACATGTATCAGAGGTAATAAAAAAAGCTATTAAAAGATACGAACATCAGTTAGCTAGTGTTTTTAAAAATGACCCAAAGAAACTTTATGATCTCATCAAAAATAAAGAAGAAACTAATAACTCACTTCTCGAAGTGAGTTATTAGCTCTCGAAGATGACAATAAAAACATTATAACCGACGGTGCAGTTATTTCAGATATTCTAAACAATTACTTTCATTCTGTATTCACTACTAAAAAACCAGATTTGCTGCCAGATTTCGGATCACCTACAAATGTATCTTGCACTATAGACTTAAATTTCATATCGGCGACTTCAAGAAAGACTAAAAAAGCTCATTGAAACAATGAGCTTTTTTAGTCAAAAGGATTTGACGATCAAAGTCAAAAGGATATGACGACATACACCCACGAGTATTACGCAACCATGCGTCAGCATTTGCAATTCCATTAGCTATGACCTACCAAAAATCAATTTGCGATTCACAGGTTCCAGAGCTTTGGAAAAGATCAAATGTCACCTCAATTTTTAAACAAGGCAGCAAGCAGAACCGAGCCAATTATAGACCAGTCTCACTAACATCGGTACCTTGCAAAATTATAGAAAGTATTATACACAAAAAAATCATAAATCACTGTCTTAGCACTAACTAAAGAACAGCACGGATTTCTTCAAAGTAAAGGATGCACATCGAACTTACTTGAAACTCGGGATATACTAACCGAAGCAATGCATCAAGGCTGCGCCACTGATATCATCTTCACTGACATTGCGAAAGCTTTTGATAAAGTTCCACATGTCAGACTCTTACACAAACTTAAAGCCTATGGTATAAACAGCATAGTTTTAGACTGGATAGCAAACTGGTTAACGAATCGTTATCAACGGGTTGTAATCGGCAAGCATAAATTTAAATGGAAATATGTAACAAGCAGGGTACCCCCAGGGCTCTATGCTCGGTCCACTTCTTTTTATCTTATATATAAACGATCTGCCGGACTATATTACTCATCACATAAAGATTTATGCTGACGATTGCAAAATAATCGGAGTACTAAAATCTGAGGAGGACAAAAGAACATTACAAACTGACATAATCTTGTAGATTGGTTGCATAAATGGAATATGCCTCTCAACTTCGATAAGTGTAAAGTTATGCACATTGGGGTGGTTACTCTAAATCTACTCAAACTTATTCGATGCTTGATTTGAGTGGAAACAGAATTCAACTGGACGTCACTAAACACAAACATGATCTGGAAGTACTTTTATCAGACGATCTTAAAGTAAGCTATCAAGTCGAATCAGCAGAAGCAAGAGCTAACAGTAAACTTGGTAGACTTAAGAAAATTTTTAGAAGTCGTGGACTCTTTTTGTGGAAAGTACTCTACAAATCATATATAAGTTAGAATAAATATATACCCCAGTTAGAATTTTCTATCCAGGCTTGGTCACCACACAATAAAAAAAACATTGCTATTCTAAAACAAGTACAACATAAAGCAACTAAAACAATATCGGAAATAAAGCATTTGCCATATGAAGAAAGATTTTTTTTATCTCGGCTTAACTACTCTTAAAGAAAGGAGAGTTCAAGGTGATCTGATTCAACAGTTTAAAATTTCAAAAGGTATCGATCAAATTATTTTTGATAACCCTCAAGTCTACGCACCATCGATTTACAAATATAATTTACGTGGACATTATCTTTAAATCGAACGCCAAAGGGTAAAAAACAGTCAAGAAAGATTTAATTTCTTCCCTAACCACATTGTGAATGTTTGGAATACGCTACATTTAAACGCCATAAGAGCGGAATCAGTCAACTCGTTCAAGGTTAGTGTTCATAAATTGAAAATCGTAATAGACGAATGATCAGACACACGAGTATCTTCTATCAGCATGGGAGTAGGGTTAGGATTATTGTTATTGTTGTTATAAAAATTAAATACAATAACAATTACAATACAATAATATTGTATTGTAATACCAGAGATACAATTAAAACATTATTTATGGTTATTGTATTGCTGGGTATAAAAACAGTTATATTGTTTTTTTTTTCTAACAATACATTGAAGCTCTAAAACTATTGTATTGCTGTGATGTAAAACAATTACAATAAGTACTATGGTGTATTTTATAGTATTTAGTTTTTTTCACGCATTTATTATTATTTAATTTAGCGGTGCCCGCGTGACGTTCGTTTTCAGCATTCATATATATAAATTTTATTTGTTTTGAGAAGGGAAGTGAAGCCAGGAAAGCCAAAGAAGTATACATATTACGTATACTTAATAAATATTAGGTTTAAGGGCGCACGAGGCATCCGTTTCTAGCAACCATTTACATATATAAATTTTATTTATTTTGAGTTCAATAATATAACTGTTTAAATAATAATTTATTTAGAATTAACATTAAAATAATAATCAAAATCATACAAATATATATTTTATCATTTGCTTGTAATTAAATAATTATTTACTCTAAAAAGTGAAATTTTATATATTTTTGTAATTTTGTCTAAACTGATATTGACATGCTTCACTGGATGATGACGTCTAAACTAATTGATTAACTTCATTAAGCGCGTGAAAATATTTTTTTTTTCAATATATCTAACCGCTAATGTGTAATCAATTACATCGTTATTGAATCAGAGAACCATTGCCCTGGGTAATTATCGATTAGATTGTCTAAAAATGTGAACTACTTTTGTTTTGTTAAAATATTTTCTACATTTTCAGATTGTTCATCACCTATCAGACCTTACCAGTAAATTTTGTGTGGATCATTTTTTAAAAATGAGGCAGTTTAGAACACCAAATAAATATTGTTCTTGATTTATGTAACAAAACTCTTTTATAACTTTGCAACTAGGTGTCCAGTTACTTTATGAAACACATACAGCCATAAAGCCGAAGGAAAACAAAAGTTATATTAAAGTAAGTGTGAGTTGAGTAAGTTTCGAAACAATTAGATAGGTGCCTAATGTAAAAGCAAATAACTTAGTCTATCCCCAGCAGTAAAAGAAATACAGGCCCGATTAAACTCTCTTTTATAGACCTACATAAAGTTTGCAATGAGGACAAGTTATATTCAAAAAATAAAAAAGAAACAGAATCAATACTTATATATTAGTTGTAATTTAAAATTTTATAATTTTGACACTAAAATTTTTTTTTTTTAATATAATAACAATATACTGCTATTGTATAATAAAGACGAATTGCAATACAATATTTATTGTTATTGTAGTGGGTAATTACTAGAGCTGTACCGGATTTAATTTTTCCAAATCCGGGCGGAGCCGGATTAGCTGGATTTCTACTAACAGATCCGGCCGCAATCGGAGCCGGAGCCGGATTTCGAAGCAAAACTACAGGAGCCAAAATCCTGTACATCCTTGGTGCTGAAAATGGTCAACAATGTTGACTATTCAGAATACCAAGTTACAGTTGTTTTCTGTTTAACTTCATTTTTGTTGTTAAAAAGTTTTATAGCAATTTCTATAGAAATTAATAGACATTTTATTTAAATTTGATATAGTTTCTATAGGCCATATGTTTCAAAAATTTAGAGAAATTCTATAGAACTTTTTTTGCCGGGATGTGAATCAGAGTGTCTATATATTTCTGATTCTTCCAGATATTGGCTTAGCTGAGTATCAATGCCTATTGGTAATTGTTGTTTATGTGCTATGCCATAAGCGGGCGTAGACTGAATAATTTCATCTATATATATTGTCATTGTAATGATGATAATGTAAGAGAATTATCCAGCCGGGCTTGTTTTACTGGATTTTCTTTAGTTTGGTCAATCTGCTCCTCAGCATGCTCATTGACTTCAATCTTTCTTTTTCACCTGTCAGTGTTGCCTGTAATGAGAAGAGTTTAGTTTGAAGTTATGGATCAACCAGTGTCACCACTATATAAAAATGTTTCTCCTCAATGCCTTTAAAACGCTCATCCAATGACTTGATTAGGATTGACTTCATAGTCTTTATACCTACATTATAGTAGAATATCGTGTGTCTTCCCTTCAGAATTTTTGTTGCGTTGTTGTTTGAAATAGGCTTAGCTAATTAAATTGTAAAGAAATGTAAATACAGATACCAAAACAAACATGAAGTTCATAGACTATAAAATTACTAAAAAATTGATTTGTAAAAATAAAATATTAAGTATACATGTTATCACGGGCAAGAAAGATGTAATAAATATCTGACCAAAATTCAGAAATCCGGCCAAAATTATGCCGGATTTGCTAACATTTTGCCGGAGCCTGATTTTAGCCGGATTTGTAAAAATAGCCGGATTTCGGCCGAAGCAGGAGCCGGAGCCGAAATTCGGTACAGCCCTAGTAATTACAACACATTTTTTTTTCAGATATTGTTTTTGCTTTATAAAGATGAATTGCAATACAATATTTATTGTTATTGTATTGCAGTATTACAATAGTTGTAAATCACAAGTATTGTTATTCTTTCTAAATTTAGTTAATACAATAACAATAGTTATTGTTATTGTTTTCATTACAATTACAATAGTCCTAACCCTAAATGGAAGTGCCTGGTGTAGCACTTCCTCATCAAAATATATAAATGTATTATATAATTGATTTCTGAAATAAATAAACTCAAGCTCAAACTCAAATTGCGTAAAAAATTTATCTGTAAAGTTATCTTGCTGGTGATTAATTGAGTTGTTGAAAATTTTGGTTATATAATTATTATATGATGTAATATATAATAAGCAAGTAAACATCATTTATTCATTACAAACAAACATTACATTCATAAGTAATGTTTTCTTACTTAATATATAAAGTAAAATGACATGTAATAAATTGTGACAATTACAACAAATTGTAATTAATTTCGTAATTAAAAGATAAATAATAAAAAAATAATATAACAATAAGATTCTAATATTATGAAAAGTACTAGAAATAAAAGAAAAAGCGGAAAAATATTTTTTCTCGTTTATAAACTATAAAAAGGGACACTTAACTCTTAAATGATGTTTAAAATTCTAATAAAATGAGATCTTTTATGTCTTAAATGATGTCTTGTATGTTATGTATGTCTTAAAATTTTTTGAAAACAATTTAAACGACTGCTCCGTCTCCATTATATATGTCGTCTTTTAAACACTTACATTTTAACACTTGTACTTTTTTTTAAATTTATTTTGGTGCATTTTCCTGCTAAAACGTCTATGTTCGTAGATTACAAGTTATTTTTATTTTACATTCGATAAACGAATATTCGTTTAACGAATTATATTTGTTAAACGAATAATATTCGTTTAACAAATAATATTCGTTTAACAAATAATATCCGTTTAACGAATAATATTTGATTAACAAATAATTATTTGTTAAAGAAATATTATTAATTAAACGAACATTATTTCGTTTTTCGAAAAATTATTTAACATTTCGAATATTTTTTCGTTAAACGAACATTAATGTTCGTTTAACGAATAAATATTTGTTCAACGAAAATTATTTGTTTATAAAATATAATTAGTTAAACGAACTTTATTCTTTTAACGAAAAATATTCGTTTAACGAATAAAGTTCGCTTAACTAATTATATTCTATAAACGAATAATATTCGTTGAACAAACTTATTCGTTTAGCGAGTAAAAAAACCAATATATATTTGTTCCCATTTATTTGTTCGACGAATATATATTTGCTAAACGGTTAATATTTATTAAACGAATATAGGTTTACGAATATATTCGTATCCTGCTTTAATTTAAATGATTCGTACCCTGCTAATAATTTAAACGATTAGTTTTTACGAATATGCTTTAACGAATAATTCAACCGAATAATCTCTAACGAATACTCGTACATCGATATTTGATTAACGAACTATTTTCGCACTCTAATTAATAGATATTTATATATTTTTGAATAGAAGATAATCCAATCACCTCAATGAAAAAAATTGGCGTTACATCTTTTGGTGCTATTTTACAAGCGAGCAGCAGTATTAAAGAAATTTTCAACTTTGATCAAAAGTATACAATATTTGCACCAAGTAACAGTGCATTTCGTACAATGAATAATGATAAAAAAACATTCCTGATGACAAATAGAAACTTAGAAGACTTTTCCAGTTATCATATCTGTTATGGATACATATACACTGATATTTTAGACCGCTCAGAATTTAAGACATTGAGCTCAAATTACCTTACAATATCGACTTCATTAAACGTGAGTAAATTGTTTATAAAAATTTTATATATATATATATATATATATATATATATATATATATATATATATATATATATATATATATATATATATATATATATATATATATATATATATATATATCATATATATATATATATATATATATATATATATATATATATATATATATATATATATATATATATATATATATATATATATATATATATATATATATATATATATATTAGTTAGAAAACATGTCAACACTAAAGATATATATATATATATATATATATATATATATATATATATATATATATATATATATACATATATATATATATATACATATATATATGCATTTTTTTGTTTGTTGATATATTTAAACTTTATTACGTAACAATTCTATCACATAATATAATACAAAGTATAAAGTATATAACATAACATAAGAATACGTAAATAAGCAATTATGACAAAATATAACGTTAAATTAATAAATGTTCTTAATCATAAAAACTAAGAGTTTTTTTTTAAATAAAAACTAAAAACTATTGTTTCTTTAAATTTAAACGTGTTGTTGTAAAGGAGATTTGTAAAAGACTATGAAGTCTTATCATCGAGTACCTCATTAAATGGTTAAATAAATCTAATTCATTTTTATATATAGTTAAAAGTGATTAAACAATATACAGTCAGTGATATACTTAAATATTTTAGTATATGCATTGTTGTTAAGTTTAATACATGTCAATAAAATTGTTGATATTAAGTATGAGGTGTTTATATGTATACATTGTATATATATATATATATATATATATATATATATATATATATATATATATATATATATATATATATATATATATATATATATATATATATATATATGTATATATATACATTGTGTATATATGTATATATATACATTGCATATATATATGTATATATATATGTATACCTTGTATATATATGTATATATATATATATATATATATATATATATATATATATATATATATATATATATATATATATATATATATATATATACATGCATATATATACATACATATGTATATATATATACATACATATGTATATATATATACATACATATGTATATATACATACATTGCATATATATACATATATGCATATATATATATATACATACATATGTATATACATATATACATACATTGCGTCCCAAGGGGGGTGTCTATCCTGCCTACGAATTTTATTGTTCGGCGAATCGGACACTGGAATCAGCGAAATTGGATCTTTAGTTGGCAGTCGGCAAATGCAGGGAAACGAGGACATTTTTTTTTAAGATAAGTTAGTCGGCAAAATATTTTTTTTGGCAAGAGCCATATCAAGAGTTCATATCAAGTGACCTTGATATGAACTTGAATTGCAATTTTTAACACATAGTGTAATATCTGCCCGCTTTCTTTATTCTATCTTTCTAACTAGACATCTTCTTTCATTCTACTATCCTTTGCTCTTCTTAAACTCACTTATCTTTGGTTTGCTAAAGTGTGTCATGATGCTCTTTAGTGAGTTAAACTCGTTTTGCGGACCTTGGTTTGGGGTCTTTATATAGCAATTAGCTGGAGGAGGATAAACTGCAGTATCAGGTTTAGAAAGCCGTCCATGAAAAAAATATATAAAAAAGTTGATAGTTTAAAGGAACAGTAAAGTATATAGCATGTATAAATATATGAATAAAGTTATATAATGTGTTGAGAGTTTTTCCAACCAATCATTTTCTTATTTAGCTAGCGATCTTCTGACCAAATTTCTTTATTGTAACGGACATTGCTTCTAGTCACTAGCTGATTTCCTATTAGGAATGTGTCTGAGAAATCTCTAGAGATTAGGAATGTGTTAGAGAAACTTCAAGAGTTTTTAAAAATCATAATCATAAAAGATGGCATTTTCCCGCAGACGAGAAGGTAAGAATTAGTTAAACACTTAAAAGGTTTGAATAGTATGGAAACTAGTGTGAACATTTCTGTAAGACTGTAATAAAAATGTTTTCGAGAATTAGTTAAACACTTAAAGAGTTTGAGTAGTATGGAAACTAGTGTGAACACTTCTGTAAGACTGTAATAAAAATGCTTTCGAAAATTAGTTAAACACTTAAAGAGTTTGAGTAGTATGGAAACTAGTGTGAACACTTCTGTAAGACTGTAATAAAAATGTTTTCGAGAATTAGTTAAACACTTAAAGAGTTTGAGTAGTATGGAAACTAGTGTGAACACTTCTGTAAGACTGTAATAAAAATGTTTTCGAGAATTAGTTAAACACTTAAAGAGTTTGAGTAGTATGGAAACTAGTGTGAACACTTCTGTAAGACTGTAATAAAAATGTTTTCTAGATCGTAAAATCGATCGTAAGCCGTGAAAAAGTTTAAATACGATACAACTTTAGCAACAGAAAGTGATTTGGTTGTCTAACAATTAGCAACAGAAAGTAGAGTGATTTGGTTGTCTAACAATTAGCAACAGAAAGTAGAGTGATTTGGTTGTCTAACAATTAGCAACAGAAAGTAGAGTGATTTAGTTGTCTAACAATAAATTCACTTATTTCTATAATATCGTAATTTTCTCGTTGCAATTGCACAACGAGAAATTAAAACCTTTTTTTTTTCAATAAAAAAAAATTAAGTGAAGACCACATAATTATTCCCAAATTTTCTAGAGTTTTCTGCTATAAAATCACACTTCTCCTTGAACTTTAAAGGCGAGTTTCCACGCAGCCTTTTTTTCACGGGAACGGGAAAGGGACGGGAAAAATAATCACGTGGGCATGCGTAGTATAAGTTTTAAGGAAAACTACGCATGCTCACGTGATTATTTTTTCCTTTCCTATCCCGTTCCCGTGAAAAAAAGGATAAGGTGAGTGGAAACTCACCTTAACAGTCACACGAACATCAAACAAGGTGTTTTAGAGACATTAGGCGGTTTCAGCCAACTATTATTGCCAGTTTTAAATCATATTTCAATTTCGTCCTTATTATTGTTTATTCTATTTAAGTCAACTCCCACAACTATAATATCTTTATTCACCGGTTTCATTTTTTTTTTTATGCTCTATGCTCTACGTTCTGTGATTTTTTTTCTACTATCTTTGACCTACAATCTTTGTTTTACGATCTTTGTTCTACAATTTTTGCCGACTATTTTTGTCCAATAATCTTTGTTTTACAATCTTCGTTCTACGATCTGCATTTTCTACTCGTTCTTTTATTTAGAACAAAATAACTTATAGTTTTTTCTCTCATAAACCGCTTAAACATATTAAAAATAGTTACAAGTTATAAATCTTAATTACAAACCTCTTATTCATCAAAAAGTGTTCTTGAGGTTTTTGTAATGAAAATAAAAAAACGACATAAGAAGTATACTCGTTAGATTTAAGAGTAGAAATAAAAGAAACGTCTTTAAAAATAGTTGCATCTCATTCTTGGGATAAGTTTTAGGAACGTTTTATCTTTTATATGTTTGAGAGTTGATTGAGATCTTTCATATTTTGCAAATACTATTGAATTTACTCTTTCTGAGAGCTTTTAGAGATTTTAGAAAACTTTACCATTCAAAACAGAACTATTAAACTAAATTTTACACCTGTAACATCATTAGGGTTTACACCTGTAACATCATTAAGGTTTACACCTGTAACATCATTAAATTAAAAGCAGAAATTTCAAAGTCATTGTCACTATCAAGACAAGAGCAAAATTGTTGAATATACTCAAGAAAATCCAGCGCTCATCATCTTGAATAGAAAACGACGTAACAAAGGTTTAAATTTACGCTAACTTATTTTTTTTTTAACTAGGAAGGGGTCTATTATAACAAACTATATAACTAAAAAGCCCGTGTTAAGTAGAGCAGGGGGGGGTGTAAATTAAGTCAGATATAACTTCTTCTAGTCTTTTTCAAAAAAAAAAGTCATAAAAAACATATGTTCCAGTTGTACTGCATTAAATATTACTAGTAGTAGCAAGGTGTTCAGGCTTTATTGCATTAATTGTTACCAGTAGCTGCGTAATTGTGATGAATCTGATCATGACAATTTAAATTTTAATTATATTTAAACTAGGTTTAAATTTAAATTACATTTAAGTTTTGACAAGCTTTATTGTTGTTATGAAATAAGTACAGTAAAGACTTATTTAGGTTTATTAAATTGCTAGCAGTTCTCTATACATTCATAGAAAGTTTTTGTTAATGCGTGTTTAATTTATTTTAAGCTGGTTCAAATTGTACTGTTTTCTCTACATTATTATTAGTAGCTGCTTTTCTGGAACATTATTTTTAAAAAATTATTATTTTTAAATCAATAAATGCCTAAACTGTGTTTAACTAAAAATCTTTTAAATAAAAACTTTTGAAAAGAGCCTCAACACTCTATTCACTAGACTACAAATTTAAGAGTTAAATCTCTACTTCACTTAGTCTCTATAAACTATGAACTGCAATAGACAATAAAATTCGTCAGTTTAATTTTTCTAATTATTTTTAGACAATATCTGTTCAATCGGCAAACATTATTGATGGATACATTCGTGCCAACAATACATTGATATACATTGTCGATAAGGTTTTGTTTTTCGAGAAAAGTACCTTACTGGAAATAATAAATGCTGATCCAAGATTTCAAATGTATTCGTATATCATTAGAAACACAACAATAAAGAATCTAATAAAAAATACTTTTTATTACACTTTGTTTCTTCCTACTACTTCAATTTTGCTAAAACAAAACATAAATATTTTGTCGGAAAATGTAAATGTTAGGGAGAATTTCATTCGAAATCATATGCTTGGACCTGGTGTTTTATATTTTAATAATTTTCAGCAAGGAGTAATATATCGATTAAAAACAATGAACCATGTACCTAAATTGCTTACCGCGAGACGTGTGGACTCAGATACTTTAAGAATTGACAATAGAGTAAAGGTTGTGGAAAAAGATATACTTGCTAGAAATGGTGTTATTCATATTATAGATGGAGTGCTCTAATCAAATATTTGAAATAATTGGGAATAACATTTGTATTCACCAAATTATGATAAACTTCAATATCTTCAAGTAAAAACTTATTTGACCTATTTAAAAAATAAAGTCTACAACATTAAATTACGCACTTGACAATTGTTTTGACAACACTTGTACAAGTGTCGTTGCGTATTTTCGTCGTATGTGAACGCGTGATGTACAAGTGTATAAATTTTTGATATAGTTATAGTCAAAATCAAGCAATATTAAAGACAAATTTGATTCCAAATTCAGCTTACAATTTTATTTCGTAAAATGTTTTTAGAACATCTAAAATAAAACATACACACATCTACTCGCACATTACATTTATGTTTATTTGTTTATTTTTCCGTTAAAAAATATATTGAATCCATACAAATGCATATAACTGTAAGTAATTTATGGGGAATATTTTTAAATATATTTACTTTATGGAATAGTGTAAATTTAGTTTTCTCCGTTTTTAAAGAAAGTTTGCTAATTATAAAGCTTTCATTAATAATACTTAACTTTTCGTTAACTATTTTTAAAATGTCTTGATAAAACTCTGTTCAGGAGCAATAATATCAATTGATTGAGACAATAACTTTTTAAAGGAAAAGTTTAAAAAATAGTCACTCCTAATTTCATGAAAGATATACTAAAAATACGAAAAATTCTAATGAGGAAGCTTTATTACTTTTTGGTATAATAGTTCATAAAAACTTGAAATTTACAACTGAGTTTGCAAAATTAAGTTTTTAGTAAAGGTGTAAATCCTATTTCTGCAAAAAAGCCAAAAGAAAACACATAAATAAGAAAGAGTCTATTATAATTTTACTTAATTAATGTATTAATACCGTGTGGGTTTTAGGGTCCCATTACAAAATAAATATTTTTAGGATCAAAAATTTATTTTTGACTGGAATTTGCTTTTTTCAATCAACAATCAAGTGAAATAGTTTCTAAATTTTTATAAATCAGCGTTTGCATATATATATATATTTATTAGTTGAACATGATGAAATCACCCTCTTATTGATAATTACTCGAGAGCCACAAAACAGGTTTTTTTTAATTTTTTGACATAATTAAATTACCGAATTATTAGTTTATTTAAACAATTTTTTACATTTTTTCTTGGATGCATAGAACCAAATATTTTTGCGAATACTTAAAATCATCTGCTGGATCTTGGAATTGAAAGAAAGTTAAAACAAAAAAATTTTTTTTTTAAACTTTCTTTCAATTTTTTTTTTTTAAATCTTTTTTATGTGAAGCTAATTTTTTTGTTTTCAATAAAAATCTTTTTATATTTGACAAAAAACTTTTAATAAATCGCTCTCAGGATATAATCAAAGGTGTGCTTCCTTTAAATATATATTATAAATTCAACGCTAATTTGTTCACGCCATTTTAAAAGTTTCTTGTCCAAGTGGTCAAATTATACCAATATATTGTGGGTATATCCTGCTTTTTAGTAAACAGAAAAAGGCGTTTTTTAAGAACTCTTGTATATACTAATCCGCGTTCAAAGTTTAACGAGTAATTTATAAAACCACTGAAGCAGATTGTTTGCCATATAAAGAATTTAGGAACAATTTTCTTATTTTAAAATGCTTGAATTTTTTGGCGACTTATCTACTTTTTGCTACCTTTTTTTGCAAAGAGTTCCAATGCCTTCAATTAAGTCTTCAAATATGTTTTGTGTAAAAGTTTGTACAACTTTTTTGAACGATGAATTGCTTTAACATCTCCATCAATTAATCGCATTGAAATTCTTTTTTATGATATGCTTTAACTTCTCCATCAATTAATCGCATTGAAATTCTTTTTTATGATATGCTTTAACTTCTCCATCAATTAATCGCATTGAAATTCTTTTTTATGATATGCTTTAACTTCTCCATCAATTAATCGCATTGAAATTCTTTTTTATGATATGCTTTAACTTCTCCATCAATTAATCGCATTGAAATTCTTTTTTATGATATGCTTTAACTTCTCCATTAATTAATCGCATTGAAATTCTTTTTTATGATATGCTTTAACTTCTCCATCAATTAATCGCATTGAAATTCTTTTTTATGATATGCTTTAACTTCTCCATTAATTAATCGCATTGAAATTCTTTTTTATGATATGCTTTAACTTCTCCATCAATTAATCGCATTGAAATTCTTTTTTATATGCTTTAACTTCTCCATTAATTAATCGCATTTGAAATTCTTTTTTATGATATGGTTTAACTTCTCCATCAATTAATCGCATTGAAATTCTTTTTTATGATATGCTTTAACTTCTCTATCAATTAATCGCTTTGAAATTCTTTTTTATGATATGCTTTAACTTCTCCATCAATTAATCGCATTTGAAATTCTTTTTTATGATATGGTTTAACTTCTCCATCATTTAATCGCATTGAAATTCTTTTTTATGATATGCTTTAACTTCTCTATCAATTAATCGCTTTAAAATTCTTTTTTATGATATGGTTTAACTTCTCCATCAATTAATCGCATTGAAATTCTTTTTTATGTTATGCTTTAACTTCTCCATCAATTAATCGCATTGAAATTCTTTTTTATGATATGGTTTAACTTCTCCATCAATTAATCGCATTGAAATTCTTTTTTATGATCTTTATATTCTTGAGATCTAAATACTTTTTCCAAGTTTCGCTGCATTTAAATTTTTAATTTTTTTGCAAGACCACTCTGCGATTGAAATGGACTTGTTTTTATGGAGGGAATAATAGATTTTGCTTTAGGGTAAAGTAGGGTAATTTCGGCGTATTAAGCTATTTTGCTGTTTATAGACAACGGTTGCTTTAATAATGTTAAAAAATCATGCATATCAATGCACTGCAGATATATCTATTAAATAATAGTTAAAAAATTGTTTCCAACTTACAAAGTTTTACGTAAAACCTCTTTTACAAAATACTCAAAAATGACGAAATTAGCGATCTAGTATGGTATTTTCGGCACTATGGTACGGTAAATTCGGCATAGTTATGAAAATTAAGAAGTTTGTTGAAAACGCATTAATATATTTAAAATATTATAAACAGCTATAAATCTAGATTGTATAAAGAATTGTCTCTTAAAAAGAACTTGTAACACCTAATTGGCACTTAATTAAGGGCGTTTCAGTTGCAAAAAATAATAATTTTTGAACCACCTTTTTATGTATGAATGTCATGTATTTTTAAAGTATGAATGTCACCTTTTTTCTTAAAGTATGAATGTCACCCAAAACAGAAACCTTAATAAATATAAATGTGCTTCCAAAGTATAATTGTTAATGAAACGATAACTAATTTCTACGATTTCGATGATTATTTCTAAATTCTGTTTAAATAAGAATTTATGTTTATAAGCTCATAAGTAGTTCATAAAATAATATTTTACATAACTTCAATAGTTAAACTTAAAAAAATAAAAAACAAAACTCAAAGGAAACTTTTTTAACAAGAGATTTATTTAAGAAAGTTAAAACACATTTTATCAATATATGACATATAACTTTTTTTTTAAGAATCAGTGCTTTATACAGTTATCACAAGTAAATACTTTTTTAGTATAAACACCACATATAGCAGCACATGTTTCATGCCACCATCTACAGCATTTAAGGAATATATCCCAATTATCTTTTAAATAAGGATCACCATAACTGTATTGACACTTTGCACAAAGTTGTTTATTAATCACACCTTTAGCATCAAGGTTTTTCAAACACGTCTTTCGATGAGTAGATATACTTTTTTTAATGCACTTTTTACATGGCTGTCTGTTCTTATATTTCAAGTTTAAAGATTCCTCTACCTGAGATTTATATGGTGATCCAGTATTTTTTTCAGCATGATTTACCCTCCTTTTTATACCTGTTTGCTTTGCATTTTTAATGTCACGTCCAGCTAGTGATCCAAATGTAACACCATAAGGTTGTGAGGTTGCATCGTGTGAGGTGGCTAATTCTGATGACTTCTGAAGTGTAAATGATGAATTTGGTGAAATAGATTCTAAATAAAAATTATTTAACTAAAGAGGGTGAATAAAAATAGGCAACATGCAAATTATAAAAAATAGTTAAAATGTTTTTAAAAAATTTGAACTTTCTTTAAGAAACCTTTTTTTAGGTTAATAAAACAACAGATAAGTTAATATTTTGCTTGATTTTAAAAAAGTCATATTTGTATTTTAAATAATGCGGAAGATGCTAAAAATAAAACAACATTTATGACAATTTACCTTTTTGAGTGTCAATTAAACAATCTGTAACAAAATCAATATTATCTAATTCTTTAGCAGAGTCTAACTTATTGTTGAGAGTAGGGTGCATTTCAGAGGTATTATTTGGTTTTGAAATTTTTGATACAACATACGACTGATCAGTAGCCTTAGCTGCAGCAAAGTCTTCTTCAGTAAACGCATTTCTATCAAATGGATATATTCCACATTTTTTGAACCATGACTGACAATTTTGAACAGTTCAGCTTTCCCATAAGCTTTTCCAAATAATTCACCAACCTCTAGTTCAGTTACAAGACGACCAGGATGGTGACGAAGCCAAGTATTAACCTCCTGATTATAGAATATTTTGAGGCTTTTAAAAAACGAAACATCAAGTGGTTGCAGTTTGTGGGTGCAGTGGGATGGAAGTGATAAAATAATAACATTTAATTGGCGCCCTTTTTTAATAACAATAAGATTTTTTTTATGACTTGTCCATCTAAAATTAGAAGAACTGGTTGGTTTCTTGACTGAGGCTGGACTGCTTGTAAAAAATGATCAAACCATATTTCAAACAACTCAGTTGTATCCAGCCATTTTTGCTGCCACCAGAAATAGAACCTATTGGAGCTTTATCTAAAAATTCAGGTTTCACTCGAATACGTGGATAGATCAACATCGGAGGGACAAAAAACCCGCTTGCTGATTGGCAACAAACTATTGTGATTGTTTTACCTCTTTCGGAGCTTGTTAAGCCACCAACACTGTGTTTTCCCTTAAGAGCAACAATTTTTCCTGGTTTATGGCAAATAGACAATCTATATATATATATATATATACATATATATATATATATATATATATATATATATATATATATATATATATATATATTATATATATATATATATATATATATATATATATATATATATATATATATATATATATATATATATATATATATATATATATATATATATATATATATATATGTATATATGTATATACATATATATTTATATAAATATATATATATATATATTATTATTATTATTATATGTATATTATTCAATAATATTCAACAGTATGTATATAATTAATAAATGATTTGTTATATACAATAATAATTATTGTATATAACAAATTATAAATTTATTATATACATATTGTTATGTATGACATAAATTTAAAATATATTGTGGGGAACTATTATTTTGATAAGTTTCACAGTGACACTAACTAAATTTACTTTTTTACTAGCTCGTTATTAGTTTATTATCTGAGTTACTAAAATCAATTTCTTCTATACATAATATTTAAAACGTTTATTTCCATTTTAGTTTTGGAGAAACAGGTCGGCAAATTCGGCACTGCCGAAATTAAGAACTATTTATAAGCCGAAATTATCTCCTTAAAGCAGTCATTGGGAAAACTCTTATATCTTGTAAAATACTTTGAGTTTAATTTTATTGTTGCTCACATTTTGTTCAGTGTATATTTTTGAATGAAATAAATACAAATTTTTGGTAGAAATTTTCGGAAAAAATTATTTATCCTCTATTTTCAAAAAGGAAAAAATGTTAAGAAAAAGCTAATAATCATAAAATAACATACCTATAATGTAAAAATAGAAGTTTAAATCAATATTTTTAAAAAAACTGTTTATCTTTCTATAATACTCAATTATAGTTTTGATATTTCATTAAATAAATATTTTTAGGTGTCTTTTGAAGTGGTGCCGAAATTATCCCCCTGCCGAAATTACCCTACTTTACCCTATATTTGTCTTTAAATCCTTCCTTTTCTCTATTCCAGCTTTTTTTCAATAGATTGGGTTTGTTTATATCGCCGCATACAAAATCAACTGAGGATTTATTCCGACAACACGACAGCGTGTGCAAAAAAAATGTTTTAAAGTTGTTAAGTAGTATGAATTTCATTGTGTTCAACGTATATCTGCTTTATTTGTGTTTGAGAAAGTGTTAAAGTATTTTTGCACATCTATTGACTTTGAACTCTTTGTAGAATAAAAAGTAATGGACTAGGAATATTATCTGTGATACGGACAAAAACTGCATAATTTGATTATTTGCCGGCGTATCCTTTTTAACTGTCTTTATCATTTTTATGCTTAATAAACTTACATTTGAGTGAATTGTTGATGACACTGCAGCAGCTAAAAAGTGTTTTGGCTTCTCTTCATCCAGTTTACAAGACGACTTTCCACGACCTTTGTACATTTTGGCATAAAGAGTACTGCTGTAGTTTTATGGCATTGCCCATAGTTGATCTTATTTTTATATAATAAAAAAACCTTTTATCCTTGTTGCATTTTCTTACTTTGCTATCTTAAAAATCAATTATAGTTATTAATCTTCTTTATCTTGAATAATCTTTTCCATTTTTAAAACATTTTTCTCTATCATTGATTCGTGTAATTTTATGATAGATTGGTGTAACTTTATCATTGATCCACGTTACCTTAGTAACTTCAAGTTTAATATTCTTTTCTGTCAACTCTTTTTTTTATTAAGTTTATATTTCCAATACTGAACTGAATTTTTTTCTTAAATAAGGGTATTTAATGGTACATCTTCCACATGTTGACGTACTGGGTTGAATACTTTTGGATCAAAACATAAAGCAGCTTGAATAAACATGATCTGTTGCATGTCATTTAACAATATTGAAATACCTCAGACACGACTTACAACTTTGACTCTAGATCCAGTTTTTAGGGTTGGAGCTCAAGTTGTTCTCAATGCGTTGAAAGATCATTAAGAGAACTTTTTTATTTAGTGAGTTGAAACCAGTTGTTATGTCGTTTTTCATGCCAGGATACTCATAATAGAAATTTGTGTTAAGTTGGTCTATAATCTGATTTACACCTGTAGTATATGATGGAGTAATAAACAGTAAGACAATAAAACTAAAGAGTTTACAATACTCATCTGATATAAGAACAACTTTTCATGTCTTTGTACATAAACTCTTTATACATAACTAACAACGGCTTGTTATCAAACACGCCATTATTGTTGTGATCTGATTCTGGTTATACCATATGTTTCCGGTTTTTTTTTCCTAAAGTATGAAACAAAAGACATCTCTTCCTCCTCCATGAGAATAGCGATGTACAGTCTTTCAAGAAACTATTTTCTCATCAAGTCTACGGCTTATTGTTTAACTATCTTTAAGTGCGGGAATTATTTTGTTTTAATTGCAACATGTACTCTTATACCATCATTTCTTTACACCATCAAACAGCAATTTCAAATGATTTTGTTTTCCAAATGCAGTCTTTTTTTTGATGAGTGCTTTATCACTCGAACTTGGAATTAGTGACGTTGTTTGCAAATCACTTCGAACTTTTTTTTACTGGTATTCATGATTATTTATTTGTCTAATCAAGTAATCGAATATTGTTTAAAAAGTCATCATACAAAACGTAACTAAAACAATTTTCAATCCAAAACCTTTAAACATATTTCTATATAAACACACAATAATCAATTAGGTAGTTACAGCTAATACTTTACAACTTGGATTTTTTTGTACTACCTATTAGATTTTTTTCTAAAACAACTCGTATGGTTTTTAGGGTCCGAGCCATGTGTTTTTTGTAGTGCTTTAGGTATTTCCATTAGTAATTATAAGTTACTAATGGATTTTATTTGAAATCATAGAACTACGAGAAGATGAACTTATCATAACGAGCTCATCCAAAGTATGGAGAATTTTCAACAAATTTTAAAAAGTTATTAAAAATTTAATTTAAAAATTTAAATGTGGTTTTTGAGGTCCTCTACTAAAAATATACATAAACTTATGTGGTTTTTGAGGTCCTCTACTAAAATATACAAAAATATTTCTAAACTTATGGGAACAAATTTTACCATAGAAAAGTATAACATAAGCAAAAAAAAAAAAATAAAAGTAGTAGTAGTAGTAGTAGTAGTAGTAGTAGTAGTAGTAGTAGTGATTGTTGTAGTAGTAGTAGTAGTAGTAGTAGTAGTAGTAGTAGTTGTTGTTGTTGTAATAGTAGTAGTAGTAGTAGTAGTAGTAGTAGTAGTAGTAGTAGTAGTAGTAGTAGTAGTAGTAGTAGTAGTAGTAGTAGTAGTAGTAGTAGTAGTAGTAGTAGTAGTAGTAGTAGTAGTAGTAGTAGTAGTTGTTGTTGTTGTTGTTGTAATAGTAGTAGTAGGGAGGGTTTTTGCTAATTTTATATCGTTGACCTTCTAATTCTATTTTAAAAATTTAAAGATATAAAAAATATAAGTCTTTGCAAAAGTTTCTTTGCGTTTAAAGTTACGCAACTTTTCTTTCGAATTTATGCTACTCAAATTTTGATTGGATAAATTTGATTTTTAATCGTTGCGTTTTAGAAAAAAAAAAAGTTTTATGTGAAGTCTTTTTCTAAAAAAAAACTTTTCAAATAAGTAAAACGACAGATTGCTTCAAATCAATCAATCAATCAATCATATATTTCTGAATTAAGGTTTTACATTCAAGGATGTTTACAAATAGTAAATATACTAATATAAAGTAAACACCTACTAATGTTAATAATATCTAATTAAAATAAATATAATGCTAATTTTCACTATATATAATAACGATAATAAACTTTATAACATTAAATAACGATGTTATAACAATAATAACAATAATAATAATAATAACAATAATAACAACAATATTAGTATTAGTAATAATAAAAGTTAAAAGTAGTTATCAATAGTAAATATTAGTAAAAATAACAAAATAACAATAATCAATAAAAAATATAGAATAGAAATTGTAATTATATATATATATATATATATATATATATATATATATATATATATATATATATATATATATATATATATATATATACATACATATATTACGACAACAAAAATTGATTATAGAAATTACAAACATTAACTATATTTTTTTAATAAAAAGTAGAATAAACTGGTTTTTAAGGTTGAGAATGAATTGAGAGCTTTTAGTTCATAAGGAAGGTTGTTCCAAGTTTTAGTGCTTTGATATTTTATGGATTTATGCCCGTAATTATGAAAGCGGTGTTTAGAGACAGACAGGTTTAAATTACTATCGGAACGAAGGTGATAACAATTGTTAGCACTTTTGGAAAAGAAATTGATGAAAGTTAAAGGTAGGTTATTGTGTTGGTGGTTCCAGAAAAATTTACAGTTTAAAAGTTGAATATAGTCACATAGTTTTAATACTTTAGTTAGGTAGAGTAGTTTAATACTTTAGTTAGGTAGAGCACATTAGAGTTAAATTTAATCTTCTGAAAATGAATAATTTTTAAAGCCTTGTTTTGGAGGTGGGATAATCTAATAAGAACTTGTTGATGGGACTGCCCCCATACTTGGCATGCATATTTAAGATGTGAGCCAAAAATAGCATGGTAAATGTTCAAGAGTGTCTCAAAATTAACATAATAGCGAATTTTGGCCAACATACCATTAGATCTACTTAGTTTCATTGCTAAGTCTTTACAGTGGCATAAAAAGGAAAGATTTGAATCGATTTTTATACCAAGATATTTAATTGAGTTAACAGGTTCAATTTCTTTGCCACTTAATCTAAAGTTCATATGCTTATAGATTTTTGTTTTATTTGATTTAAAGATAATGAGTTCAGTTTTATTTTAGTTTAGAAAAAGTTTGTTGGAGCGAAGCCACTGAACTAGATTGGCAAGATCATAGTTAATGTGTTTGTTAATTTTTTAAGGGATTTATTAATTAGTATTAGATTAGTATCATCAGCAAAGTGGTAAACAGTAGCAAACTTAATGGATGCATAAAGATTATTAATATAAAGAAGAAAAAGCAGTGGTCCTAATACTGAACCCTGAGGAACACCATTAGAACATTTTACAAGGGTAGATTTTGAGTCATTAATAGAAACAAACTGTGTTCTATTGTTTAAATATGTAGGTCTACATAGTTCTGGTTTAAAATACTGCTGCTTATGAAAAATCTGACATATATTCTATATGCACACACCTTTATTATAGTATATATACAAGGTTTTAATTTAAAAAGTAGTCTTAAGATATTTTTATTTAAAAAGAAAGTGCATGCATATAAAACACAATAAAAATTAAAAACTCAGAAGTAAAAGTAAAATAATGGTGATTTAAAACAGAAATAAAATGAAATAAAACAAAAATAATATTTAAATGTGTTTTATAAAAAATAACTTTTTTTTTGATCACTGCACTTTTATGGTAACATTCGTGCTATTTTGGGCACTTCTTAGATCTTTTTGGGTATTTCTTTAATACTTCAGTAGAGGTAATAGTTTTTTTTGTACATTTTTTTCAACTTGTTTTTTTTTCCTCTCTAACCTTTTGTTCCTCAAATAACCGTCTTCGACTTTCTCATTTGTAAAGAGTTCTCGACATTTTGCTTGTACTCTCTTCCTTTTGTTGTTTTTTTTGTTCTATTATTGCTTCTGTTTCTGCAGATACATTAGGACATATCGCATAGCTGATCTTGGTTTTGTAATCTTGGAGATTTAGGGCTGTAACGTTCACGTGATTGATTAAGAAAACCAATATTAAGAAAATCAATATTCTTCTATCCATATTTTCTTTACTTAATGGTAAGATACGTGTACTAGAAAATCCTGCTATAGCATTTGCTGGAGAGAGACCCTGACACAATTGTTTCAATAATCCTGTAAAAGCTGTTTTATCAATTTTTTTGTGTTGTGTTTCTCTTGCAAACCCTTTAAAGTTTTTTCCACTTATTCTTTAATGGTCCGAAGACAGTTATATCTAACTGTTGTAATGCGTGTGAGCAATTTGGTGTAAGACAAACAATTTGGATATGGTTGTCCATGGTTGCTTTTATGGTACCATATGTTAAATGACTGCCATGATAATCACAAAGCAAGAGTATTGGTTTTTGATCTTGGTCAACAAACGGTATTAAGTGCTCGACAAACCTAAAAGAAGAATGTATTTACTTATGTTGAATCATCTGTAGCGTCTTCAAGAACAACAAAGGCTATTCAGTGTAAATATATTTAAAAAAAAAGGAAAAGAAAAAAAAAGTTGAAAGAAAAAAATGAAAATTATAAAAATCAAGTAAAATACCAATTTTCAAATAGAAAGTCTTGCATCCATCCACAAGCTGTTGCCCCAAAAGCACATCATGGTGGTCCATTTCTATCCAATTAGAATATAGATAGCCTTCTCTCTTAAAAAAAACAAATAGTGGAGATATCTTCCATCTGCAGACACACAGAACAGCACAGAGTACAAATATTCTCTTCGTTTTGTTATTTGCGGAGAGTTCAGTCTCGTCAAGGTTGTATATACTACTTGGTACAATGTTATTATTATGAATTACATTAGATAAAAGAGTAAAAAATTTATCAACAACTTCACGTGTTAAACTTTAAGCTCTTGAAAATGTAAGTATTTTAGGTTTATGTAACTGAAGTTTATCAACATAACGCTTCCTAAAAAACCTTATCCAATCTTTTCCAGGAATTTCATTTTTAAAAGGAACTTTTATCATTATCGTCACTGGCAAAGGAACATGGGGCGGAGGGGCAATAGCCCCCTCCTAACTAAATCACTGGGAGGGCAGACACTGCATTTAGCCCCCCCCCCCCCCTCCATTCCTAAACAGTTAAAAAAAAATTTACGATAGTAACAGCGGAATTATCATTTTCCAATTTGCAATGACTCAATCACAATTAAACATCACCATGTATATCCATAAAACTGTTTAAGATACTATCGCATACTTACTGTTTTTTAAATGAATGTGTGCTGGAAAAAGATGACTAATCGCGTTAAAAAGATGATTAATCACGTTGCTTGTGATAAATAATTGAATAAATAAATCATTTTCATATATTTTGCTGTATTGCACAAAATTGAGGAACTTTTTCCTTTTTAATATATGTTTTCAGCTATTTCACCCCCCCCCCCCCCCTTAAATTTTAATTAATTACAATTTACAAATGTCAAGAGAATCTAATGGAAGACAATACTGCGCTGCAGTTACAATTATAGTTTTATCATTACCACTCAGCACACTTTTTCGATTTTTACGCTTGTTTGCATTAAATTCATGTGTTTTTTTTCTTTGTTTCAATGTTTCTTTAGGAACAGAAGATTTAGCAGCATGATAAATAATCTTTTTTTTCTCACATATCAAAATTGTTCTTTTCAAACTGCATCAGCATTGTACATGGGTTTTATTTTTTTATTGTAATATCTTGGCATTTTTTAAATACTTTCTAAAGTAATATTTATGAAAAATCTGTTAAATTTTTAGTGAAATAAATTAGCATAAATCATAACATATCACAAAAAAAATATTTTAACACCAAATAGGTCTAATATGCTATTTTATTTGATCTAGGTAAACATATTGTTTAATACAATTATATACACATGTTTCTTAATATAAACTTCAAAGATATAAACTTTAAACATAAGTGTTTAATAGTTCTAAAGAATTATTAACACGATAATAGTTAGGTCTGATGAAACTATAGGTTTATAATATTACTAACAACAACTTCGATAATTTCAAATCATAATATTTTACATACATAGACCCACTTTACCCCACCTCATTATATTTCAAATTTAAACAAACCATGTGCGTTAATGTCTTAAAGGTATATTATCCTTAAAATATAGTAATTTAACTTTCAAAATAACCATTTTTCATACGTTTTTGCCTAATTTGAATATATGTTCTCTGAAGTTTAAAAACGGAGAAAAAATTTACTTTGTTTATTATCTAGCATTTTAGCTAAAAAAGTTTCTAACAGCATAGCTAGGTTATATTTTAAAATTAGTCAGCCTAATATGTTATAACAAAGTGGTAAAATTTACAAATTTTATAAAATTCATAAGAGCGAATTTCATAAGTGCGAACTGGCATAAGTGCAAATGGCTTAAGCGCGAACTGGCATAAGCGCGAATTGGCATATGTGCGAACTGTTTAAATTTGAAAACATTGGCATAAGTGCGAATTGACATAAGTGCGAACTGGCATAAATGCGAATCAGTTACATAAACTGGCATAAGTGAAACTGGCATAAGTGCGAATTGGCATAAGTGCGCCAAACAAGTTTTCAAACATTAGCATAAGTGCGAGTTGGCATAAATGCGTACTGGCATACATGCGAAGCAGTTACAAAAACTGGCATAAGTGCGAACTGGCATAAGTGCGAACTGGCATAAGTGCGAACTGGCATAACTGCGAATTGGCATAAGTGCGCCGAATAAAATTTCAAAAATTGGCATAAGTGCAAATTAGTATTTCGCACTTATGCCAACTCGCACTTATGCCAGTTCGCACTTATGCCAATGTTTGCAAATTTATTTGGCGCACTTATGCCAATTCGCAGTAACGCCAGTTCGCACTTATGCCAGTTTTTGTAACTGCTTTGCACTTATGCCAATTCGCGCTTATGCAGCCTTCCGCGTTTTTAATATTTAAAATAAGAGATTGCGATATGTAATTTGTAATACTAGGATTCTAGACCAGTAAAATTTTATTGGTAAGTCTATTCAAGACCGACCATATCCATACTTATACTTTACTTCAGTTTTTTTTTAGTGAGCGGTAAAACAAACTATACATATTGTCTACCTTTTTTTAAATTTATGAATAAAAAAATAATTTATAACATAACTTTAACAAATTTTAAACGCTTTGGTAGTCGTTGCGCAACCGTTATTAAGTGGAAGAAAATAAAAATCTGTCAAATTCTCGTTTTGAATGAATTAATGTTCAATTCTTTATAACTTGTTATTGTAAAATTGAATCATATAATTAATGTTCAATTCTTTATAACTTGTTATTGTAAAATTGAATCATATAATTAATGTTCAATTCTTTATAACTTGTTATTGTAAAATTGAATCATATAATTAATGTTCAATTCTTTATAACTTCTTATTGTAAAATTGTAAACTCCTATAAAAAAAAACGGTTATAGACTTAAAAATTATTTCCTTCATTAAATTTCTATTAAGTTTTTTTCCAAACCATCCATTTATTGGTGCAAAAACTAATTTTTTAAAGTTTTTTTAGAACTGTTAAAAGTTAATTATACAAAGCACATAAAATTAATATCAAGTTTATATTTACTGCTAAAAACATAAATATCTATATAAAAAGTTTTTTTTTATAAATTGCTATTAAAAATTACGAATTATATTTGTCTTTATTCTAGAACGTAGAATTCTCGCAGAAAAAGATCAACAACACCCGAAATTTTTTTTTTACTTTAGAAATAAAATAAGTGGATCAGATGTACATAAAAGACTTTTCAATACATCTTTGTTTGTCTTTATTTTTGAATTTTTTCAGGAATGATGTTCCCTATATTTTCTAAATTCTTTACTAGTAGCTTTTTGAGCTTCTTCTCTAAATAGACCTATAGGCAATGATAGACTTTCTATTACTTCTGCTCCATTAATTAAGACCTTGTGAAGACTCTAAGACATGTAATACTAATTGTAAAAGAATGAAGTTTTTGCGGTGTCCAGATAAAATAAGCAAAACTTACAAGTATTTACTTGAAATCCACTTGATATGCAAATTATGTGTAACTTTATAATTAGTTCTTTGTTTATTCCTGTAATTTCGGCAAATTCATTTGAAAAAGCTTTTTAAGCAGTATTGTCTTTATTTGAATTTCAGATTCCTCCACATTTTGGGTAATCAGCAATAACTTTTATTATTTGTTGAAGTTTTTTTCTTGTATATTTACTTTTTGTTTTTAACAAGAGCTTTTTCTGCGTCTCCTCTTGGTTGCCATTTTTTGATTGGTATTTAATATAAAATATGAATGGGACACTCAAATAGCTTTATGCATAAATAAAGTGTAGAAAATTCATATTGAAGCTCATCCTGTAAATAGGAGAGTTTCGTAACTTTTTCAATGTTATTTGTGTTATTTAGCTACACTGATTGAAGCTTGTTACATTCGATTAAGCAGAATGGACTTTGCCATCTATAATTGTAACTTGAACAATATGTTTGACTGAAATAAACTTGCTGCTAAAAGACTGAGCTTACGATTTACTAATTTTGGTCCTAACCCATTAATCTAGAAACACTCGCAGTTCATTTAACATAAAAATTAAAATCTGGTTGCACCGTTCGAGAGAGAAAACTGAGTTTGAAGTTAGATAGTCTCTGCAACATTTTCTACCTAAAAAGTATGCCAATTGAATAAAATGATGGGTAAATACCAATCTCTTTTCCATTTAATGATATAAATTTTTTATAGATTTTATATGTTCAGGTTAAAATAGAATTATTTTGGGTTTTTTTTTTTATTTAAAATGTTTTGTTTCTGTTTGAGGCTCAAACATACCAACTAAAAATAAAATTTTATCCACCATTTTTAGTACTGTCAGTTTCCATCAAAATAATACAAATACCTTGAGAACTATTAAAGCTGTATAAAGACATAGAGTATTCATTTGGCTGATTTATGGGGCTTCAAAATGAGGCAACTAAAGGAACCGTTTTTACTGTTTTTGAAGCAAATTTTTCTTAATTTTTTTAGTTTTTGATAATATTTTTAGCTGTATTTGTATTTTTGCTTAATAAAGCCATAAGGATAAAAAAATAAGAGCAACCAAGTTTTTCAGTTCAAATTGTAATAAATTTTTACCTGTACTTGAATGACTTTTTTGCATAGCTTTTGCAAAATCAATCAATTTTAAAAAATTCGGTCAACTTTTTCTAAGAAGTTTGGAAGCTTTAACTTAGTTTAAACTAGAAGTAAGTTTTGATGAAATCTTATTAGCAAACTAAATTAAATCTAAATCAAGCAGTTAGAACATGTTTAAGTATTTGTAGAAGACTACAAGAACAAACTTGTAGAAGACTACAGAACAAACTTGCTAAAACTAGACAGAGGAGCTCACCGCTAAAACTAGACTGAGGAGCTCACCGCCAATTTGACCTCTGTCAAATTGGCGGCGAGCTCCTCAGATTGTACATCTTATAAAGCATCAAGATCACAAGAAAGTTTTCTGTCTGTTTAGGCATCATTTGTTAAGTTGGCAAATCAAAGCACAATTAGGCTGCCCCTGTTGCATCACATGCACCAAACAGAAGTCTACAAAGCTCTTCCCAAAAGTTGCACTCCTTTGCCTTGTAACTCTCAAAAATGGGTTTCCTGACCAATGCACAAAAGGTTTAAAATTTGAAAATATGAGAAAGATTTACTCTAAAGTCTGAGAAAAACAGGCTGCATTTGTCATTGAGCAAAAAGTTTTCTTGACTACAAGAGATTGACTTCTATGACCTCATGTTCCATTAGGAATTTGCAACTTTTGGAGAACAAACTTGCAAAAACTAGACAGTGGTCAAATTGGAGGTGAGCTCCTCAGACTGTACAACTTATAAAGCATTAAGATCACAAGAAAGTTTTCTGTCTGTTTATGCTTCATTTATCACGTTGGCAAATCAAAGCACTACCAGGCTTCTCTTGTTGCATCATATGCAACAAACACCAGTCAACAAAGCTCTTCCAAATTTTGTGATCCTATTGCCTGATAACGTTTAAAAAAGGGTTTCCTGACCAATGCACAAAAAGTTCAAATTTGAGAAAAATGGTGTAGACTGACTCTAAAGTCTGAGAAAAACTGGCTGCATCTGCCATTGAGCAAAAAGTTTCCTTGACTAACGGAACTAAAAGACTAATTAGAGTACAGGGTTGAGTACCTGTACTCTTCACTTTTGGACCTTCTTGGCAAAACTCATAAAAAAAACCCATTTTCTCAGCAATCTCCATAGTCAAGGTTCAAATCAAAACTGATTTTTCCATCAAAAAAATCAAAAGGCTTTCATCAACTCTTAACCTGTCATTTAGAAAAAGGTTGGTGGAATCGAACTTCAGGGATAAATTTTCTAGTTTTGGAAGTTTTAGTTGAAGTCCTTCTTCACCACATCAATGAATCGAACTTTAGGGATGAGTTTTCTTATTTTCTAGTTTTATTTGAAGTCCTTCTTTTCCACATCAACTATTTTTGACGCTTCAAAAAAAGATATCTCCACAACCAGGGTCGAGCATTGCATCAATTTGTCTGAGTTTGTTGTCTTGGTATCTAAAGAAAAATAAATTTCTAAATTTGGAAATTCATTTATCTTTAGAGTCTTTGGAGGTAGAAAGTCTTTGGAGGTGGAAACTTCTTGAAGTTTAGCTTGAGCATTATTGACACCTGGAGATCCACACAAGGACTGCATATCAAAAGAAGAGTCAAAAAGAAAACCGAGGACAATCAAAATAATAAAAATACAACTCCAGCTCTACAATTCGCATAAAATAAGTACTTGAATGTGATTCATGAGCCTCTCACCCAAGCAGAAGATGCTTTCAAAGCTGGAATTAAACTTATTCCTCCAATATCTGGGAAGAAGCCATTGAATGGCCTTCAAAGTTGCATTTGAATATTCAAGCTTCCCACAATGAGGAGTTTGCTGGAAACGACTGCATAAAGCTTCTCAACAGGGCAGATCATTTGAGTGAGCTTGTTACCAACATCAAGTTACTTCTGCCATAAATTTTGTTAAGGCTTTCAAACAGTTTCAAAGTGTTATCTGCAAAAGATCTTAAATTTATTCTGCTTTTATTTGTATAGTTGTATTGTAACTTTATTAAAAATTTTAAGGAAGAAGGATAAATATTTTACTTGGAAACATATTATTAACTTATTAAGTTGTTATAAAATTGATAAACACTTTTATTATTGTGTTTTAATAATAATAATTGAAGCTGTGTTTTTGAGAGTTTCAAGAAAGAATCTAACAACTGTAGATGTTAGATTTTAACAACTGTTTTTCGCTAAACTTTTAAAGTTTATCTTTAAAATCAATTACTGAATTAGCGTTAACAACTTCACTGTCCAAACGATTTCAATTTTCAACTATACGGTTTGTGAAGAAATGATGCCTTGGCAAAAAGTTTTGAACATACTGCCTTCGCAACCTTTGATTGTGTCCTCTAGTTAACCTACCCAATACTTCTGGTTCTAGATGCCAATTGATAGTATCAATTTTGTTCATGAATTTGTACATTTGGATAAGATCACCTTTTTCCCTTCTATTTGATAGATTTTGTAAGTCCATTTTCTCTAATCTTTGCTCGTAACTGTCTTTCTTTTTTTTTGTAGCCAAATTTTGTAGCTTTTTGCTGAATTTTTTCTATTAAGTTTATATCTTTAATAAAATATGGGTTCCACACTTGAAAAGCATATTCTAAGTGTGGCAGAACGAGTGACATATATAACAATTTTGTTGATGTTTCATCTGGATAGAGGATTGCGTGCTTTAACATACCCAATTTTTGATTCGCCTTGCTTACCATTTTTTCAATGTGGTCTTCTTATTTTAAATTGTCTGAAACCAAGGTCTCTTTCTAATGACGTTACTATTAGTCCATGTTGAATAATCTCTGTTTCTGTATTTTCGGATTATCACGACCAAAATGCATGATTTTACATTTATCTTTATTAAAACTGATAAGCCATCTTTTAGTCCAGTTAAATAAGATGTCAAGATCAAACTGTAGAGAGTTATTTATTTTATTTTTTTCTAGAACTGCAATTATTTTTAAATCGTCTGCATATAGTTTTGCTTTATTATTCAACTTTTTTGTTAAATCATTTATACAAATTATAAAAAGTAAGGGTCCTAAGACCGATCCTTGTGGTACCCCACTACGAACTGTTTCCCATTCTGATTCAAACAGTTCCAAAACAACTCTCTGTTTTCGATTTGCTAAAAAAGCTTTACACCATTGCAACAATTTTCCGACAATACCAAATTACTTAAGTTTCAAGAGCAGCCTGGAATGCGGAGCTGAATCAAATGCCTTAGAAAAATCTAAAAAGACAACATCAACACATTTTCCACAATTTATTGCTTCTGTTATTATGTCTAATGTCTCGAGAAGGTTTGTTACACAATTTTTTGATTTAATAAATCCGTGTTGTTCTGGTATTATTAACTTATTTTTATTTAAATGGTTCTTTATTGTATCCTTAACAATACTTTCCATTACTTTACAAACAACAGAGGTCAATGAAATTGGACGGTAGTTACCTGCATTCAACCTATCCCCATTTTTAAAAATTGGAGTGATATTCGCTTTTAACCAGCTTGTTGGCAATGTTCCAGTTAAAAATGATTGGTTAAATATCATACAGAGTGGTCTAGCTAAACTGTCAGCACACTTATTTAAAAACATTGGATGAATTCTATCGATACCTAGGGACTTGTGCACATTTAGATTCAATAATCGTTTTTTAATATCTTTCTCATTAAACAATGGGGTTGGGCAAATTTTTTCTGTTATATTTTCACATGTAGGCATATTAGTTAGGCTTTCGTTTATGAATACAGAATTGAAAAACCGATTTAATTGATTAGCAATAACTTGACTGTCAGTTGATATTTCATTGTTTTCAATTGAAATTGCTCTTATATGGTCTTTAGCTTTTAGTTTACTGTTAATATAAGCATAAACTTGTTTTGGATTTTTTTTTGATTCTGTTGCAATTTTATTTTCATATTTTTGTATTGTAATCTTTACAAGTTTTTAACTAACTTATTTTTTAGTTTATATTCTTCCTTAAGATCTAAATTTTTGAAATGAGAGGCTTTGTATCGAATTTCGTGTTTTAATTCTTTATTCATCCATAAGGATCTTTTGCTTTCAGTTGTTTTTTGATTAAATGACGATATGAAATCTTTACAGCGGTATTCAATAGTTCTAATAAAACTTTCATAACACTGATCAACATTAAGTCCAGTAAACTCATGACTCCAGTCAAATTTATTTAAATATTTTGAAAACTCATGATAATTTCCTTTCATGTATACTCGCTTTGTAGTAATACTTTCATTTTTGCGATTATGCAATTGATAATTAAAATTAAAATTTAAAACATGATGACATCTTTTTGTTTTCCCCAAAGGATCCATATGTACCAAGCTGGATATGCGAAAAGGAGAAGCTGTAAATACTAAATCTAATATATTTGTTAATTTTGTGTCATTTAATTGAATTGTTGGTTTTTTTACATGTTGTGTGAGATAACATTCTTCAATGCATTCTAGAAACTGTCTCTCTTTTTCTCCAATGCAGACACTTTCATAACTAGAATTCCATATACTATTCAAGGATGGAAAATTGAAGTCACCACATATCAAAACCTCAGTATATATTTTAGTTTTTGAGAAGTAATTGTAACTTTCTTTAATAGAATTGATTACATTTTGAAAGTTTACTAAATCATTACTTCCTGGTCTATAAATACAGCCACATAATATGCATTCATTGCTCATTTTAATGGTCCACCATATCTGCTCAATATTTTTATTATTATAGGGTTCATTATTGACTTCAAATGAATCAATTAGGTCATTTACATAAATACAGACTCATTCGGTCTCTGCGATAAAGGTTATAACCAGGTTTAATTCTTGCTGAAGTATCAATCCACCATGTTTCTGTTATGAAAATTATATCTGGAGAGCTTATTTCAATTTCAGCTATAACCCAGTAAGCACAAAGACGTTTAAAAGACGATTTAAAGATGTCTTTAAGGAGGTCTAAAAGGCGCACTTGTAGACGTCTAGATCATAAGGCTAAAAGACGTCTAAATGAAGACGTCTTTATAAAAACGCGTTTTAGACGTATGTTAGACGTTTTTTTCAAGATAAATTTAAGTACATGACGTAACATTTTCGCGTAGTATGTGGTATAAATTTGGTACAAATCCATTGTATTTATAACATCAAATATTGTTATAATTTCGTATATACAAAATTTACATAGGAACCAGTAATCAAAATAGTATTGCTGGAATCACCACCAACGGTTGATGCATCAAAGGTGAAAATAATAAATAACAATAACAAATATATATCAAAACAGTATTTCAAAACATTTATAACTCACCTTTAGTTATAATAAAATTTATCATACATATTGAAAGCTAATTTTTGACCGCATACTTGACTTATTATATGGCTTGTGGGTGTATAAAAACTAAAAGTACTGATATTTAACTTATATATTATTCTTGCCATTTTCACTTATTATCATGATCAGTCAACTATCTATTAAAAAAGCAAAATAATTATTAATAAAAAAAAGATATATTATTATTATAGCAATTATTTTAGTGATTCCTGTGACAACAACTTTAGCAATTGTGTAAAAAAGTAATTTAATTTAAAGTAATTTACACTTAAAACTTGAACAAATTATTGAAAATAATAAAAACTATGTTTTTACTTTGAATATACGACATCTACTTAACGCGTAATGACAAAGCCGTCAAAAAGAAGTCATAATGACATATTTATAAACAGGTCTCAGAAAAGATGTCTTTTAGCTTTGATCTAGACGTCTTTTAATGCGTATTTTAGACTATTTATTACGCGTCTTTTAAACGTATTTTTAAACTTTAAAAAGACGCATTTTAAACGTCATGATAAAATTGCATTTATTAAAGACGTCTAGAAGATGTCTTAAAAAAAGATATCTTCTAGACGTTTTTTTAACGCTTAAATAGACGCCTTTTAAACGTCATTTTAAAAACGCCTTTATAAAAGACGTCTAAAAGATGTCTTTAAAACGTCTATAAAAGTGCGTCTTTACCTAGACTAGTTTTAGACGTCTATAAGTGTCTAAAATGCGTCTTGTGCTTACTGGGTAACTTCATTTAATTTAATTTTTTCAAATGATGTAGCATTGGTATATAAACATTTCAAACTATTTGAGTTGTATCCAGTACTTATAACTGGTTTTTGTGCATTATCATTTATTCTAATTTTAAAATCTTGGATACCGGTTACAGTTCTTTTAAACATTAGAATGTTACTTATTTTGTTTGCCACTTTATACTCAAATTACTATGTTTTTTTAGTCAGTTTTACTACTTTATTACTTCTTATACCATAATAAAATGAGCTATTGTTAATGTCTGAATTTCCGTTTAAAATTTTCACTTCAGACCTTAATTGCTTTGTTAAAATTCTTTCTGCTTCAGTCATGTCAGTATTAAAGTAATTATTTGGTATTTTATCCATGTTACGAAAAGCTGCTTTTAGCACTTGGTTTCTTGCATGCACGTTATCAAGTTCTAAAATTACTGGGGACTTTTGTGACATATCCTTTGATCGTAATCTTGTAATTCTTTTGATTTGCACACTTTCTAAATTTATATCTTTTATGACTTTTAATACCTCTATTTGATCATCTTCTTTTCGTTCATTTAGATCACTTTTTGCGGAATGATTTAAACCAAAAACAATAACATTGTTTTCTCTTCTAGCTCTCTCAGCTGTTTCAATTGCTACTGTATTTATAATATCTATTTATAATGGAGTCTTTACACTATTTTTGCTGGCGACGACATTCCACGCCTTATCATTTATTATACATGGATTGTTTTTATTAGAAGTGTTTTCCTCTTCCAATTTTATTATTCTTTCTTCTAGATTTTTAATTCTTTCTTCTTTAAAGTTTAGCTTTGATTCTAATTGTTTAATTCTCTCTAATAAATCGTCTAGTTTTTTTTCTTCTTCCTTTTTAGGAGGCATTGTGATTGTTGTTTTATTAACTTTTTGTTTACTTTTTTAAAATAATACGTCTGCCATCTTTAAAACGGCAAAACGTACCATTTTGTTTTTGATTACAACAGCTTCATTATTAAAAGACTTTCAGGAATGTAAAGACTGGTACTACTGTGAATAAAAAGTATAAATAGCTACAAAAAAATTTTTTAGAAATTATAATAAGTATATTTGATTATACTATTACATTATACTGGTATTGAATTAAAAAAAACAAGGTATCAGATTATTATAAACCTTGAGGTTTGGGTTAAGGTTAACTAAGTAAAGCCATGATCCAAGTAAATATTGCGAGTTTCAAAATAGGTTTATTTTCAAATTGTTTAATGTTGGTATTTACAAGATTTAAAAAAATTATTTTTACAGATTTTTAGTTTTTTTCATATATAATTATATAAAGTATAATTATAAATGGAGTGTCCAATTTTAGTAAATTTTTGTGTGCAAATATCAACTTGAAATTATATTATCAATGTGATGGCATAATCTTAAGATATAATAAAAAAATGATCCTCACGCTTCTTTTACTTATAAATCATATTCATGTTTAGCGCAAAATGTCTGTACCAATAGAAACCACCCGCAAAAACATTTAAAACTGATTGGTCTATTAAAATTTTATTGTTATTTTTACATGGTTTCCACTTACTATGACAGAAAGTGTGAAAACACGCAATCGGGAGACTTTAAAACAAAAATTAACGATAAGTCTGAATTCTTTTTCATCCGTCTTAAATAAGATGCGCAAACAACAATGACCTACAATATGGACCTGCGTGTCTTTTTGAAGGTGTATCATTTGTTCTAATATATAGGGGAAGGTTGCATAAGTTGAGAATGTGTTTTGTTTTTTGCAGTCGAAATATTATCGAAAATCGAAAAATATTTAAAATAATTTTTGCAGATCATCATAACTTACTTCTTAAAGAATATAAATGAATTGTTAATTAAAAAAAAAAATCTTTATACCAAAAATTGACTTATTTTCAACACACCCAATCATCTCATCTTAGGAAACTAGTTTCCCAAGACGAACTTTTTTTTAATGGAACTCAAAAAAACTTAAAATAACAAAAAAATAATCACAAAAAAATAAATAAATATCTTTAAGGTCTATACTAAAATAAAAAGTAGTTATTTCAACCATAAAAAAAAAACATTTTTTCCTTTCTTAAACAGTTACCAATACTTTGGCGAAATTTTTTGAAAAACTTTCGCTTTTTTTAAGCAGGAAAAAAATTACAGATGAAACTTTTTTCGTAAAGAACATTTTTTTTTTAGTTGATTTTAGAAATTCAGAAAAAAAAAATCTTTTTTGAAAAGATTTTTCTTTTATAGTAATAAATATGAATCTATAAGCTCCATGAAATATTTTTCAACTAACACTTTTTTTATGGTAATCCCCAAAGCCGAGAAGACCACTACAGATTAGAAGGTTACTTAATTGTGATTATAACTAGGGATGTACCTAAGCTTCGGCTTCGGCTTGGCGAAGCTTCGGCTTCGGCTGAAGCTAGGGTCAGTTTTTGCCGAAGCATTCGCTTCGGCAAGTTTTTTTAAGTAATTAAAGGTAATATGCTTCTTTTATATTAAACATAAAATAATTTTATTGCTTACAATATAATTACTAAAATTCTACTACTTGTAATTTGCTGCTTTACTTTGAGTTCTTGACGTATGCCGCGGCATACATCATGCCTGCTTATCAAAATTAAAATGTATGCCTGCTTATTAAAATTAATGCGTACTTTTTTATATTTTATTTAAGTTTTATGTTTAATTTTATTCCGCTGTTATATTTATTAAAACCTATTTTCACTGTAACTTGTATTTAGTTTTTTTGCGCTTGAAACGTACGCTAGAAAAATTATTTATAATCACCACTCAAAAACCTGATTAATTAATGATTTTATAATTACAAAAGCAGATAACATGTAGAAAATTAATAGCAGCATGCTGCAATAATTGTATGCATACTAAACCACTTTAAAAGCGCTATGAAAGGTAAGAGCAGACAAATCAGAGATCACACCGTTTTTTGACTATGCTAGGGACAAATCAAAACTGGAATCTGGAATCAAAACTGTTAATGAACTTAAAACTGATTTTAAAAGTCATTTTCATTAAGGTGGTACACCACTAAAAAGCACTTTTTCAACTTAAAATTGGAATAAAACCGAAAACTAATATTTTTCTGATTATAAATTTATAAAAAAAAATATTTGAAATGAAATTTTTTTCTAAAAGTTTTTTTTACATCCATAATGGCGGAAAAACTGCATAAAATTGAATAACTTTGTGACGTGATATCTTCCGTTATATACATTTTCTCTAGTTCAAACTTAGTATATTGTTGCATTATAATGTTTTATTCCGGTTGACAGATGGATTTTTAATTTAAGGACATATTTTAAGTTTTATTACGAATTATTGAAAATATGCTTGAAATTCTAAGTAATTTGACTTCCCAGTGGGCACACGACGTTATTTCGACGTTGATTTACAGTTGATTTTTAGTCGCGACGTCGTATAGGGCAAACTGACCAATTAATGGCCACATCTTTTTTTAAAGGCACTCTGAACACAGTAATATTGTCAGATTTAAATTTTTTTTTGCTATACTTAATAATAGACATTCTTTTAATTTATTTTGAGTAATTGTTACCAAAATATAAAAAAACAACAATGTAAACAATTCATTTGAATTAAAATTTTGAATAAACACCAATTAATGGCCGGGTTGACTAATTATGAGCCAGTTCACTTTTTATTGAAATATTAGATTCTACTAACTTTGCCACAGGTTAAAATGTTGTGAAAACAATTTAATTTTAATAAGATTTATAATGAATAAAAAAAAAAAGGCTTTAAAATGTAAATGATCAATATAAACTAGTTAAATATTGATTATTAACTGTTACACATCAAATTTTTAAAATTTTTTAAACGTTATAATTACTCAATAAAAACTAGCTTAGACATAAGTACCCCTTCAACAATGGCCAAAATAAATTATTTGTAAAACTGTATATTGATTCAAAGAAATTTTAACAATCAAAACTCAAGAAATACATCAAAAAGTACTAACAAAATTTGATAAAAAATATTAACTTGTTCACTTATTAATAACAAAATCAATATGTTTCAGTTGCCTTTTTAATTCTCTGTCCTGTTGCAGTTTTAATCTCTTTTCTTTTGCATCAAGTTGCTTCAATTTTTTTATTTTTGCAGCCTCAACTTTTTCCTCTTTCTTTTTTAGATCATTTAACTTGGCTTGCACTTGACTTGACTTCAGGAGAAGTTAGAACAAAATACTTTTGTTTAGTATTTCTATTGTTTTTTGACTTATTGACATAAAAATTTGGGTAAGAGATAACATCATGATCATTGTCAATGGTACTTTTCAGTGAATCTGTTTTAACAGATATTGGACTAGAATAATCAACACTAGTATTTGGTATAGAGACAGAGTGAATATCAGTTTCTTCTGATAAAGCAATTGTTTCAGCAGCTTCTCTTAATGAGAGATCAAAAGAAACATCACTGATTGCATTCTGGTTTATACGAAAGTCTTTGTATGCTAAATACAAATTGTCAGAAATATCAAAACCATTTTGATAACAGAAATTAAAAGCAGTCAGATGCTCTGGAGTTAAACAACTATTCCATAACATTAATGCTGTGTCATTATCCAGCTGAGCTAAATCTACATTCAGAATATCTGATCCAGTCAAGATGCCTATAGTTTCAGTTGTATCAACATCATTAATAAAAGTACAATTTGAATTAGGATCCACCTGTTTTTCAAAAGCATTGTTTAGTGATATTCCAGATTGATAATTTATGGTATCATTTTTGAAGGAATCAAAACTTGATTTAAGCAAATTCTCATTCCCTAATAACTGGTCAGAGTAAAGTGAATTGGGCAAGTAGGCCTCATATGGAATTGCAGAAGGATTATAGGGAAAGATACCACATGATTGAAAACCAGAAATAATGTTAGTGGCAGTTAATGCTTGATCCCAAGCTTTCTTGAACAATCCACAGAAGTTAGACTTATTGATTGTAACAGAGTATGTATTCATTAAATCATGACAACAAGTATTGTAGTAAGTCTTCAAGGGACCAAATACAGTACGATCTAATGGCTGCAACCAGTGAGAACAATGTGCTGGCATCTCAACAATTTCAATGTTGTTGTCAATAGCAACAGATAATAACTCAACTGAATTGTGAGAATCATGACCATCAACTATTAATACTTGGGGCCTCTTAGTTCCAATGTTTGGCAAAAATGTATTTGTAAACCAAAGGTATGCTATTCCTTGTTTTGTCCATCCAGTCTCACTAACACTCCATTTTGAACCAACTGGTGCATCACTTGTATTAAAAGCTTGAAGTGATTTTATTGTTTTACCTTTTGGTATTAGATGTGGAGGTATAGTTTTACCAGCTGCATTCACAGCAGCAATTACAGTGATGGTTTCCCTTTTTTCTGAAGTACGAGACTGAAGATGTTTGGCACCCCGTGCTGCAACAATTTTGGGTGGTTTAAAGTCTAATTGAAGTCCAGTCTCATCCATATTCCAAATTGAAGAAGGCATAACATGAGTACCCAACTTATTAAAAACTTGTTGAAGTGCTAAAAAATATTTAGAAACTTTTTGGACTGACATGCATTGATGTCGAACAGATGATGTTCCTTCAGGTTTTCTTAAAACCATAGTCTTATGTCGTTGTTTAAATAACCGCCACCATTTTTCTGATGGGGTATCATGTTTAAAATTTAGCTGGTGTTTCTTACTAAGCTGTGAGACATATTTCATAAATTGTCTTTTCCCAAACCCAATACGGCGATTTGCTCTAGATGTGGCATAATCAACTAACTTTTTTTCTATATGATTTGGTAATTTTGGTGGAGGTCCAGGTTTAACTCCAATTAAGGAGTCTCCTCGAAGATATTTTCCTAGTGTTGCTCTGGGAATTTTATATTCAATAGCTGCTGATCTTTGTGATAATGAACTACTTTTAACTGCATTAATGGCATTTTGCATGTTAGTTTTTGACCATTGAAAACGTTTAATTTTCTTCATAATTTTGTTATTGCTAAAAAAAAATATACCAAAACAAATTCGACTATTGAAGAATATGTATACATTAATCGAATTAAATATAAGAATATTATATATATATATATATATATATATATATATATATATATATATATATATATATATATATATATATATATATAAATATGTATATGTATATATATATATATATATATATATATATATATATATATATATATATATATATATATATATATATATATATATATATATATGTATGTATATGTATATATATACATATTTATATATATATATATATAAATATGTATATGTATATATGTATATATATATATATATATATATATATATATATATATATATATATATATATATATATATATATATATTATATATATATATATATATATATGATAATAATAATAACAATAATAATTTAAATCATTAAAGAACAGAGCATAATTACCTTAAGTAAGCTTAGTACTTAGGTTAAAATACTTTGCTTCTTTAATAGTCTGAGTTTTTCAGAGATATTGTTATTATTATATTGTTTTGTAACAGTCTTGTTTTACCTTACAAATGAAAGAAATAGGTATTTGAATAACTAAGTGAGTAAATTAAATAAATTTCTTAATATTATGTTTGTATTAGCACAAAAAATAACTAAGTTTACAATAAAAAATAAAAACAAACAAATAACATATAGGTAATATTGAAAAATTGTAATGGCTACAAATTGGTACATTATACGGCCAATAATTGGGCGATGTGAGTGGTGCTATACAAAGCCTTTCAAAATTCTAAAACTTATTGTTTGCAGTTCAACAAAGTGTTTAAAAGATAAATGTATGACTTAAATTTTAAAATAAACGTTCTTAAATAACTGAACTAAAAAAATGCATCATAAAAACTATTTTAAATATGTTTAAAAAATCCAAAACCGGCTACTTTTCTCCCCAAAAAAAGCGATATCTTTAACATAATATAAATATTCTATTTATAAACTGTAGCTTAAATATATATATTGCATATTGTTTATAGTACAAATAGCTGAAGAAAAAATCCAAATATTTGATCAACCTGTTTAAAAAATCTTTGAAAAGAGCCCTCAAAAAAGCGGCTCTTAATAGGACGTGGCCACTAATAGGTCAGTTTGCCCTAACCAAAAATCAACGTTGTATCAACGTTGAAAAATTTGTTTAAAACAATCAAATAAAATCGACGTTGATTCCACGTTAATTCAACGTCTATATTACGAGTTCGATCGTTCGTAATTGCAATATGATAACTAAAATACGCATGCGTGACTAAAAAATTTTTTATCAACATAACAAATAACAAGTAAAGACTTAACAAGTTACTTATTAGCCCAATAAAAACAAGTAAAGTCACACATGCTAATAAATTAGGTCATCTGTTGCCTTTTTATAAGGTTTTGAATTTGATAATTCAACAATAATACATGGCTTAACTTGTGATGCAGTTAGTTAGGTAAATATTAAATGGATATTTCTTTATGACCGTATTATTTCATGAGTGTGGATTACAAGTAGAGACTACTTGATATATTATATAAATATAAAATATATATTATATATGTTTTTCTTATTTATATAATACATATATATATATATATATATATATATCAATCAATCAATATATTTTCACTTTAATAATACTGTATATATATACAATTGTGCGGGACATTTACAAACAGTTATAAACTGATGACGTGTAAAGACCTATAATGGTATAAATAATAACATAATAATAATAATAACATTAATAATAATAATAAATAACAATAATAAATATTATTAATAATAATAGAAAAAAATATTAATAATAATAATATTAATAATAATATTAATGCAGTAATATAAAACACTATAATCAATATATATTTTACTACTATAATCAAAATAAAACATTTATAGCAAATAGTGATTATCCTTAATAATAAAGCAAAATAAAAATATAAGAATCTTAATAATATCAATAACAAAAAATAGGACAGATAAAAAGTAGGAAATAAAAAAAAAAAAAAAAATAAAAAAATAAAAAAAATAAAAATAGTTGAAGAGAATTAAGCATGGGCGATTGCATAGGAAATAGTTTATTGTATATTTAATTAAATGTTAGATAGTTTAATAACAATGCCACAATCTTTAAGAGCCATATACACTATATCAGATGATGAAAATAAGGTATTTGATTGCGACTAGATGAACATTTATATATTTTTATGTTTTACTTTTAGAGTTTTGTATTTTTTATTTTTATTTTTAGAGTTTTATATTTTTATTTTAATTTTATGAGTTTTATATTTTTATTTCTATTTTATGGGTTTTATAATTTTATTTTTTATACTTTTATTTTATTAAAAATTCAGCCACAAAGAATGACTAGGGGTGATAGCATAAATGATAGTTCATTGATTATCTTTATTGAGGAGAAACTTTTTTACATGGGTTATGAAGGTATTTCTATTTGTCATTTTGGATAATACTATTTTAGTTTCAACAGGAAGAGAGTTCCAACAGTGAATTGATTGATACTTGATTGATTTTATGCCATACTTATGTGTTAGTTTTAAAGGCTTAGAGAGACTACAATAAGATACAGACCTAAGATTATAACTATGAATATCATTTGTGAATTTAAAATAGCTAGTGAAGCAGCTGGGCATATTATTGTGGACAATGTCCCATACAAGTACACAGTTTGATAAGTAGATAAGTTCATCAAGCTTTAAAATTTTAGAAAGATTATATAGTGGGTCAGAACTAAAACTGTTAGGTTGAAAGTGAATTATTCTTAATGATTTATTTTGGAGATTTATAAGGTTTTTTTTATACATGGATGAAGTTTGTCCCCATATCTGACAACCATAGCGTAGATGGGAGTTAAAAATAGCATGCCAAATATTCACAAGGGTTTCATAATTCACAAAATGCCTTATTTTGGTAAGCATTCTATTTGCTCGACTTAGTTTGTTTGCTATGGATTTAATTTGTTGAATGAACAAGAGATTTTCATCTAACAATATGCCTAGATATTTTATTTTATCTACAATATTTAGTTTTTGACCACTAATTCTAAAATTAAGTTTTTTGATAATTTTTTTGCCTCGAGGTTTAAATAGAACTAATTCAGTTTTTTTGACATTCAGAGATATTTTGTTTGATCGTAACCATTGGACCAGTGATGCCAAGTCATAATTTAGGTACTTATTTAGCTTTTTTAAAGACTTATCTACAATTAGAAGGTTAGTGTCATCAGCAAAATGATACACTTTCGAGTACTTAATACAAGTATTTAAATCATTTATGTAGATAAGGAAAAAAAGGGGACCCAGAGTTGAACCCTGAGGAACCCCATTATACGTAAACTTAGTAGTGGATGAGATATTACCAATAGTAACACTTTGAGGACGACGATTTAGATATGACTTAAACCAGTTCAGAGCAATTCCCCTTACACCATAATGATACAGCTTTGGTAATAGGATTTCATGGTCGACAGTATCAAATGCTTTTTGCAAATCAACAAACACTCCACCAGCAAACTGTTTATGATCTAAAGCCTCACTAATGGTTTCAGTTATATCTATGAGTGCTTGGTTAGTGGAGTGTTTCTTTCGGAATCCAAATTGGATATAATTTTGTTTTTTATTTTTAAATTATCCAAATTGGATATAAATTGAAATAATATATATATATATATATATATATATATATATATATATATATATATATATATATATATATATATATATATTTATATATATATATATATATATATATATATATATATATATATATATATATATATATAGTATATATACTTATAATATATATACTTATATTATATATGTGTATATACATATATAGTATATGTATATATTATATATGCATACTATATATATGTATATATGTATATATATATATATATATATATATATATATATATATATATATATATATATATATATATATATATATATATATATATATATATATATATGTATATATGTATATATATATATATATATATATATATATATGTATATATATATTATATATGTTTATTATATTACATATGCATACTATATATATATATATATATATATATATATATATATATATATATATATATATATATATATATATATATATATTATATATGCATATTATATATATGTATATATATATATATATATATATATATATATATATATATATATATATATATATATATGTATATATATATATATATATATATACATATATATATATATATATATATATATATATATATATATATATATATATATATATATATATATATATATATATATACATATATATATATATATATATACATATGCATATATAATATATACAATCACTATATATGTATATATACATACATAATATAAATATATATAATGGATAATGTTTTACAAAATAATGATTTATCAAGCTTTTTTACCAATCAATGTGATTTAAAGAGTTTAAATATTTTTTATATTAAAAAATTTTTATTAAATTTTTAAAGATTTTTCTTGTAAAGTTGTATAAAAAAGAATTTGTGAATGCTTCTTTAGTCCATAATATTGGTAGAAAGATCAACAAAAAAATTTAGCAAATTTTAGCAACTGTATAATGTATCATAATGTACAGTTTATAGTTGTATTTTTCTGTTAGCTATTTTACATGAACAAATTTTTAATATATAAGTATTTTTTCTATTATAATTTCTACTATACTTTTCCAGTTGAAAAAGTATAGTAGGGCATGCAAAATGTTCATTCGAGCTGTTTGGATAGAAAATACAGAGAAATAAAGAGAGAAAATTCGATTGATAATTTTTTGTGCTGCTCGTCATCTTTAAATGTAATAAATTGTTTCAATGAAATGCATAAACCGCATCTAACTAATACAGATTTAAGCTGCTCAAAATTTAATGTCATGGAGATAATGTAATTTTTTTTAAATATAAACCTTAGGTCATTACTTTTTTTCCTTGTTTTTTTAACATGCTTTCATTCTGTATATGTTGTTTTCAGTGTTTAGATATATTCTTTATTATATATTCTTTATTATATAATGTATTTAAAACATTTTTAAATTGAATGAATATTCTTAGATCATGAGTTATGTAATAAATTTGAATTTGCCTCTATAAGTGATACTCAGATAGAATCAGGTTCAGAAAACAGTAACTATTTCAAAAGATACTTAATTCAAGTATTATTAGTTATATTTTGATATTAATTATTATAGGAGCGACTACCATGCTTATGCAAGAGAAAACATAATAACCAACAGAATAGTAAGCAAATACCTACTCCTGTAACACAAAAAAAGAAACAGAAAACATTTTTTATGCATACTCCACATACTGTAGCTCAAGGTATTAATTGTCTGTCTGCAAGTTGATTTAGGAAGAAAAGATTCTGAACATTTTTTTCTATGCTTCAGTGATTTACACATTTCTTTGGTTGCTAAATTAATACATTTTATTTAATTTATGAATAATGTTTTATTTTATAAATTTTTTGTTCTTGTATTTCAACACTTTTAGAAATTAATTAATGTTTGGTTCTTTTGTCTTTCTGATATATCTTTATTGTTAGAAAGAGATGTTAGTAAAAACTCTTTCCAGTAATTAAAGTAATATCATGACAAATAGTTCTGAAATTCTTATGGATAACAGTTTAAATGATTCTTGGGTGAGGTCAGAACTGATAGGTTGTTTCAAACCATGACTTTTTGCAGTTTTTTTTATTGTTTTTTGATTAAGTATTTATTAATATTTTAGCCTAAGTTAATCTACTTGTAACTTTTTATAAATGTGCTATAAAAATAATGTGGTGTAATTATTTTCTTAAACCTTTAGGTTAACAAACTTTCTAAAATTGGAGGTAAAACCATTAAGACAAATACAAATACATGTGATGCAAAGGTTTGTTAAAAGTAGTTTTAAATAAAAAATCTTTTGAATCTTTTTTATAGTTTGTTTTAAACTTGTGTTAAAAATCTGTGTAGCATATATTTTTAAAAGTTTGACGAATTCTAATCAGACATAAAATGAATCTTTTTTTTTTATGTCTGATTATAATTTTTTTTGTAACTGTTTTCTCTTACTTTTGTATTTCCTTGAGCTAAAGAACAACCTTAAAGTACAAAGGTTGATTTGTAACGCATACTTAACCTTTTTTTTTACTCTATATATACATGCATATATATGTACATACATATATATGTATGTATATATACATACATGTGTGTATATAAACATACATGTATGTATATAAACATACATATATATGTATGTATATATACATACATGTGCTTATATGAATATATATATATATATATATATATATATATATATATATATATATATATATATATATATATATATATATATATATATATATATATATATATATATAATATTAATAGTGCAATTTAAAGTTTTTTCTTTTATTTATAAAGTTGTACTTGATAAAAAAAAATAAATAAAGATGAACATTTTGAATATTTATTGATTATTATGATAAATTATATAAAATACAGTTGTGTGACAATTTATTATGGCCACCCACAATTTTTCAAAATTATCAAGTTTCAAAGTCTATTATTTTAGTATTTTTTTGTGATTTATGTACTCAAAGTAACTTTTATTTAAGAAATGGGTATTTTTTTGACAAATAAAAACATTTAACATATTGTTTATTATTTTATTATTAAAATATTATTAAATAAATTTTATTATTCAAATTAAATAAATTTTATTATTCAAATATTACTGCAAATATATTCAAGATCAATATTTGGTGATTCCTCCTTTGCCTCTATAATTGCAGGAACCCTTTTTGGCATACTTTTAATGCATTTTTGAGCCATTTCCTTCAATTCTTTATTATAGTTCCAATGTTGAATAATTCTTTCTATTAAATACACTTTATTTGTAATAATTTTTTCAGATATTTGCTTCTTTAGGAGCGCCCAAACGTTTTCTATAGGATTTAGGTCAGAAGAGTTTCCTGGCCAATCAAGTAATGGAATATTTTGTTCTGATAGATTTTTTTTAACTGATTTAGCTGTGCGACATGGTCATGCCTTGTCCTGCATGAAGGCTTTTTTTTCACCTGGACTAAACTATTCTGCCAATTGTGACAACAATCTTTGTTCCAGCATTTTTATATTGTAACTGTAACATTTTTCATTCTGCAATATAGAACCTTCCTATTTCTTTTACACATTTCATTGATCAGATCATCACAGAGGTGGGGTGTTTAACAGTTTGCATGATGCAGTCCAATAAGTATTTTTTCCTTAAAAGTACTCTCGCCGCTAAAGCATACCTTCAAATATTATACAAGGATTGTTAAGTGAATATTGAATGAATATTTAAAGTTTGGTGTAAGAAAGTAAATATTTTAAATTCATCTAAATTAATTTTATTAATTACCAATCATATGTTAAATTCCTATACTTTTTTGTCCACTCAAGCATTTTTTGTACAATTTTTGGTGTCAGTTTAGGCTTCTTAGCTGGACGTCTTGAAATGTAACCAAGATTGTGTAGGCAATGTTGGACCGTTCTCTTCAACATTTTGACTCCAGATTGGCCCAGCTTATTAGTTATTTTGTTGGTGGTGGCCCGTCTATTTTCTAGAACAATCTTGGTAAGTATTCATTTCCTGCATGGTGTTAGGATTCTCTTCTTTCCACATTTACCAACCCTCTTTGGCATCAAGTTCTCCATATTAGCATTTTTTTGTGTATATTTTGTACAGATACCCGCGAAATACCATATTTTCTGGCTATTTTTCATTGAGAATGATCAGTATTTATTAAAAGTGCCCTGATTTCTGCAATTTTTTGTGACAAGTTTTTTTTTTCCCTCATAACTAAAATAAGATATCACATATCAGTATCACATAACAGTTAAGAATTTGCTTTGGTACTCATAACTTTAAAAATATCAAACTAAATACAACTATTTTTAATTTAAAATAAAAAGAAATATTCAAGAAATTAAATAAGTAATATGACGATAACCTAATAAAAGAATTCAAAACTCTGGTAATAAAACTTAACAAGTGTACTGCAAAAAGATTATAATTAAGATGACATCATACAAAATGGCTGTCAAAAGTGACAGTGTTGCCAGTAGCAAAAAAAAAGCATTGATTTTATAAGTTAAATCTTTATTTTAAACAGAAGATTAACTTTCAATAATGAATTTTTACTCTTCATATGAAAAAAATGAGATTAAATTTCAAAATGATCAAAACTCATAGGTGGCCATAATAAATTATCACACAACTGTATATATAAAGTATAAATATTTTGCAAAAACACTTTTATTTGCAATAACTGCTTCATTGCATTGTGGCATGCTTGTAATTTATTTTTTATAGTTTCTGTCAACTCTGGGTTATTATGCTAGATCTTGATAATCTCTTCCATAAGATCTTGCTTATTAGTAAGATTTTTTTTTTCCAATCTCTTGCTTTACTATATATATATATATATATATAGTAAAGCAATACATCAACTAAGCCATAACAGTTTTTATTGTGTGGCAAGTTGCACCATCTTGCATAAATATAAGATTTTTGACATTATTTTTAAATTTTTTGTCAATTTTTGACATTTTTGGCTGGACATCAATCCCTCTTCTTTTAGCATTCTACAAATGGTCTGGTCTGACACAACAATTACAGCTTCATGGATAAGCTTAGTGGCTTTTTTTCTTTTTTCCAGGCAGATATTTCTGATTATACTGTCCGCTCTTGGTGTTTTCTTGCGTTTAGAAGGTGGTCTCCTTGGACCAAACTCTTCCCCTGTATGAATTCTTTTTCTTACTTGCATTACGGTTTGGTAAGAAACCTTTTGCGTTGGGTGAGAAACCGTTGGTAAGAAACCTTTGTGCTATTTTTCATTAAGAATAATTTGTATTTTGTAAAAGACATGTATATCAATTTTTGTTACTATGATATTAATAACAATGTATAATGTAGGTTGTTGACCAATGGTTTATAATCAAAATTTAATATGGCTGACGGTAAAGGTAAAGAGAAATTTAAAGGAACAAACATTAGGTATTTACTTGTAAGTTAATTGTAAAATTATATATTTTTAAAAATCACAGTTCGTTTTTTTAATGCTATTTTATTTTTAACTTTTTGATGTATTTGATGAAAATTACTCAGGCAATACCTTTTTTATAGAGAGAGTTTTGTCAATTAAAGTGACTGCTACAGTTGCCGAAATAAGAAAAGGAATAATGAATTTATTAAAATACGCACTCGACAGATCAAATGGTGGTGGTCGGCGCGTAAAAGGCGATTAACCTGATGTATAACATTCATACTTTTTCCTAGTTGTTCTGGAACTATTGATAATAGTTATTATTGATAAATTGATAAATATAATACTGATAAATAAAACTTTTTTTTTTCAAACATTTTATTTTATTTGCATTGTATATAAAGTCCGTTGAAGCAATTTAGTTGTATCTGATTAATTTACGTGAAATATAATATCCTCTGCGCAAATTATTGCTTTTTTATTGTGTTAATTTATTGCAATTAAAGTTGAGAAAATTTTTTAGTTAATTGGATTTAACCAAAATAAAAAACAAAAATCAACGTTGAATTTACGTTGTTTCAACGTTGTTTTAACGTCTTATCAACTACGTATCAATCGAATATATCACCTATTCAAAGTTGAAATATGGTTGATATGTAGTCGATAAGACGTTAGATCAACGTTAAAACGACGTAATCATCGACGTTGTTTCAACGTCGTAGTTTTCGACGTCGGATTTTATTTCCAATTCAACCAAATTTCAACGTTGTTTCAACGTGGCATATGGTCGGTTTGCGACGTTGTTTCAACGTTATTTCAACGTCATTGTGCCGGCTGGGTTAACATGTGAGCTAATTTCTTTATTTAAAAATATTTAAGAAGAATTTTTTAAATCCCATCTGTTAACCGAATTTCTTGAGTATATTGAGTATACCCTGAAAATTTCAGGCAAAAATCATTAGCAAATACAAAGATATTACGTTTCAAAGTTACCCTAGTATTACAAAAATGAAAAACTGTAAAAAACACATTTAAAGTTTTATTCCAGTAAAATCTTGGTTAATGTCCACCAGAAACATATGACTGATTAGTTTCATTTGAATTTTGTTTATCACTGAACCCTTTGGCTATTGATCTTAACTTTTTTCTTTGCTTTATACACTTTTGTGTTGACTTTCGTTTCATTTGATTCACACGAGAATTGTCAAACTGAACAGATGTTATTACTGTTATATACCCAGTCAAATTGAACTCTTTTAAAACATCCAAAATACCTTTACTACCATCATTAAAATGAATTAAAATGAAACACCAGAGTAAGTTCCCATTTCAACTGTTTCTCTACTGACAAAAATGTTTTTGGGAACTCTAGACCATATGAGGGCATTCAAGGACTCATTTGGATTTTGTGTCTTACCATGAAGGCATTTAGATAGCAGTTAATCGTCTTGTAAGCTTTTAAAAATTGGTATTAGCAGGTTTTTAATCCAGACTGGAGTTGAATTTGATGGTATATACTGCTTTGTTTTACTCCAATACCTGCACCAGCTTTCAGAATCACGAGGACAAAACTGATGACGCTCATCTTGATTCAGAATATTTGTAAAGTGGAAAAGAAAAGCATATATAGACTTCTTCATAGCATAAATATTAGTAGTGTTCCTTCTAATAGCAATGCCATAGTAGTTTTGCATCGAATTTATTATCTTATCTGTCAGTTTATTTTTACCAGACAATGGTGTTTTAGTGCCACTATGTAATTTTACTAAACTCTGTAATCGGGTACCCATACGCTTTTGAACATGCCCGATACACTCAAGTTTTATTGGAATTACTCCTTGTTCAATGTAAGGTTGTGATTTTACAACATCTGAAAATGAGCTTGTATCGCCATCTCCAAGGTACTCTTTATAAATCAAGTTTCGATTTGATATAGAGCGACGAAATATGTCCACAGCACCTGATGATTCCATGGATCCTGAAGACCCTTCATGGTTTATTTGACAATTGTGGTCTAACTTCCACTGCTCATGCTCTAACGTATTTTCTTTACTTAACCACATTTTGCAACCATAACAATGTCTCGACTTGACTTCAACATCAACACATTTATCACCTGTTATGGCTGTAACAACGCCATGCAAAGAAGAATAACCACGTCGTTGCCATGAGCCATCAATAGAAACTTGAGTACAACGAATATTATCGACAATTTCAGTATGAGGAGCTTCTATAGCTGCCTTTTTCATGCTAGTTGTTGCAGTTTTTTTATAGGCATTTTTAACCTGCAAGTCTATCTTGTGAAATGTATTTTCAGTTAAACAATGAATGTTCATAACTGACATGAATGTCTTCATTGTAGCATATCCGCAGCCAATTTCTCGAAAAGCAATAACAGCTCGAGTGTTTATCTCCTTTAAATTGTTTCCTTGAATTTTTGTTTGTTTTTTAATTTCTGGAGAGGTATAGTAATGTTTAAGAAAAGTCATTTCATTGCAACATTGTAGTAACAAATTATGTGAAAGTCCTTTTTTTTTTATTAGGATAATCAATAAGATGAAATAATCTGAAGCATTGGAATTATTGTTTTTAATGTTGGAAGAAGATAACTTTCGTTCGCTAGAACAAGAGGGTTGAATAAAATTTGAGGTCTTACAAGATACTTTATTTGGTATAACACAGTTCCATTTTCTATGCTTTTTTCTAGAAAAGTTTTTTTTGTTGCTAACTTTATATTTTTGATGTAGGTTTTCTTTTCCTCCTGAACTCATTTTTATATACACTAAATATAAAGCTAAAGTTATTAAATCATATTAACAAATATATCTCAGACAAAGTAAATATCAAAGTAAATTGATATTACAATGTAAAAGTTACAACAACTACTATTTAAATTGTCACAAAACAAATGTGCCTTTAAAGTATAGTTCAAAACTTTACGAATATAAAAAAGAAGCCTAGCATAGCCTAGGCATATTCCATAAAAAAGAAACCAAACATAGCCAAGCTTAAGCATAGATTTTAGGGATTGAATTAGGGTTTTTTATTTTGTTGCTAAGGCGTTGCTATGGTCAAAATTTTCAACAACTTTAGAAAAATGCATTTTTAAAGTGTTTTATGTAATTGAACAATATAAGATGGTTATATCAAATGAAAAAGGATAAAGTTTGGAAAAAAACAAGTCCAAAAACTAAATTTTGAAATTTTACTCCAAAACCACTGTTTTTTTAGTGGTGTACCACCTTAATACAAAGATAATGTTCGTCTGAAAATTGCAATGATTCTCAAACCCCGTTTCAAATGAAATTTTTCAAAGAAACAGATCATAGCAAGTTTAAGAAGATTTTATATCAATGGTACTACCGCTTTCATTTAGAGTAGCCATACCGTTACTTTGAACGTTTTTGAGATAATCTTACTTCCTCTTCCTTCACTATTGACAATATTTGAAATTTAACAAAGTGAATATAGGAGCTAAGATTGACTCTTACATAATTCAAATCCAAAATAATATTTAAATAAAATTATTTTGTAAAATATTAATTTAAATAGTCATTCAAAGTTACCCCGCAAATGGGGTAACATTGAATGCGCTTTTTGTAAAAGCAAAACCTATTCAAAAACGCCTGGTTTTGTTTTAAAATTTAATAAAAACAACATTCTAGTTTCACAGTTATTTATTATTGCTAAAATTATATAACATTTTTTCATAACAAACACCCATTTAGTATTTTATTTTGTTTAAATGGGTATTTTTAAGTGGACTAGCATAAAAAAAATCTTATTTACATAAGTTTCACTTACAGACTTTGCAATTGGAACATCTTTACATTTTGCCAAAAATCCTCAAAAGAAATATTTTTAACAAGATGAAAAGTAATTTTTTTTCCCCTTTGAGTTTGCTTTTTCCTTTACATCAACATGAAAAAATTATTAAAGTACATTAATTACTGCTTGGCGAACTAAAGTTATAACTATCCGGCCAACGATTGAAGATGATACTTATATCGAATGGGTAACTCCTATATTTTTTTCAAAACCACTAACCAACTTAGTTGTTGATTACCTTTTGATTTAACAAATATAAAGATTATAAGTAAATAAAGAACAAAGAAGATTTATTTTTTGTAATAGTCTGTGCATTTTTTAAACAAAATGTTTCCAATTAACCAAGTATTTTCTTACAATATTTTTTAAGAGATCAATAAAATGCAACATTAAGAGATTGCAATAAATGAGTAGAGTTACCAGTTATAGAACAAAATACTGTTTCTTTCTCAACAAGATATTTTCTTTAGTAAATTCAAGTTTTTCACTGCAAAAATTACTTTGATTTAACTAATAGGAATGTTCCAACAATTTGACAAAAAACAATAACAAACCAGTCAAAAAAGTGAATAGAATCAAACCATCCTGGCTTTGATTGTATTTTTGATTGTATATACATTAGGTGGTCGACTTCGGTTTTTGTTGTGCATAAATGGTCAGCTTTATAAACATAACAACTTGGCAACTTGATAAGAACATAACACAGGCAACTTGATCAGAAATACTAAACACGATTGACGTAACATAACATGTTGCATATTTGTAAAAACTTTGGACTTTCCATATGTTTTCGGATTAAGTTTTTAAACTTTATTATACAAAGTGACAACTTGCACCCAATGAACATTTAATAATTTTTTTATCTAATAATGTTTATTGTTACCACAAAATTATCATTCAGTATAATTTATATACTGCCTTGTATCAATTTTTTTCATATAAAAGTGGGATAGTACTTCTATGAAATGCTAAACAAAAACAAATTTAAAGATAAAACAGTATTTTCAACAAATTAATTCAACACAATATTGAATGTACACACAAATATTTTTTATACAATATATATATATATATATTATATATATATATATATATATATATATATATATATACACATACATACATATACAAACACTCACACACACACACACACACTCACATATATATATATATATATATATATATATATATATATATATATATATATATATATATATATATATATATATATATATATATATATATATATATATATATATATATATATATATATATAATATATATATATATATATAAAATAATAATAACCAATATTAATATAATAATAAGTTAATTATTTATTAGGATGGTGTCACTCATACAGAAATCTGATCAAAGGAGTGACACCAATTTTTAATATAATATAAGTAATAATAAGCAAAGACACACACTGAAACACATGGACCGTAAACACACAAACTAAACCACATAAAATATACATCAAAATAAACATGTAGAAATCAATTTGCAGGTTTTACTAATAAAAAAAAATATAAAAAAAAAGTGCTGATGATAATTGTAATAATTACAAAAAGAAAACTAAAACAATATTTAAATCATAAGGATAATAATGCCAAAAAGTTAGAATAAAATGTTTTTTAGAATTTTTTTAAATTGATATTGTTCAGGATGGAGTAAAGGTATTTTAGGATAAATTTTTTGACTCATTCAAAATGCATGTGAGGCTCCTGTTCCATTCACAGACGCACTGATAAAGAATAGAACGTTTACCATACTTTTGGGTTTTAAAAGATAGTACATTTAGTTTTCCATTGTGTATATTTCTAGTCGAGTAGGAACGTAATAGTCTACTTTCTGTGAACAAGTTTGTGATAGGAGATGGTATATTTTTATTTAAGGAGTCAAAAACAAAAAGAAGATTAGCATACTTTACTAGCGCTGGAAATGTTGGAATAAAAAGATTTTTGAAGGACTTTGATGTATCTGATTTAATTGGTTGGAAGTTTATTAATCTGATGGATTGACGTAGAGACGATAGCAACTTGTTAATGCAATAGTTTCCAACTTGACCCCAAACTTGACAACAATAGCTAAGATGAGATGAGAATAATGCATAGTAAATACTCCTAAGTGTAACTTTATTGACATAATGAAGAATTATTGAAAGCATACCGTTAGCTCGAGATTTCTTGCTTAGTTCATCAATATGAAAGTTCCATGAAAGATTACAATCAATTAATACACCAAGATATTTAATAACTCATGAAGGATAAAACCGTTTATTATTAATTTTGATTTTGATTTCAACATTTTTAAAGAAATTGTTTTTTCTTGGAGATAGAAAAAAAAATAATAATAAGTTCAGTTTTTTCGGTGTTAAGACATATTAGGTTAGCATTTAACCAGTTAACTATACCTTTTAGATCCAAATTAACATTTTTACATAAAGAATGATACAATTTGTTGATGTGCAAGAGATTTGTATCACCAGCAAACAGATGGACTGAAGAGAAGTGCACAGAGTTGATTAGGTCGTTAACATAGATTAAAAACAAAAGAGGACTTAGAACAGAACCTTGAGGAACACCACACAAAACTAATTTATAACTAGAATTGAAACCATTAATACTTATAAATTGTTTTCGATCTGCAAGATAAGATCGAAACCAGTCATTTACAACAACGCGAATTCCATTATGTTTTAATTTAGAAATCAAAATACTATAGTCAACAGTATCGAAAGCTTTTTGTAAATCGATAAACACCTCAAACGAAATATCAAGTATCAAGCTTTCCTGATTTTTCCGTTACACTTATTAACGCATGACAAGTAGAATGTTTTGATCGAAAACCAAATTGAAAATCATTTAAACAATTAAACGAGTTTAGAAAAGAGTACACTCTAGAATACATAAGTTTTTCAAAAAGCTTACTAATATTAGATAAAAGAGAAATAGATCTGTAGTTAGTGCATGAAAGTTTAGAGCCATTTTTAAATATTGGAATAACGTAAGATAATTTCAAAATATCAGGAAATTTTCCATTTATAAATGAGATATTAAATAGTTTAGAAAGAATATTTCAAAAATCGTAGTTAAAATCTATGAAAATATTTGTGGGATTACTGTTTGGACCAATGATGTTTTTGGATTCAATTTAGATATAAGAGATGAAGTTTCAGAAATATTTGTTGGAGATAATAATGAACTATTTAATTTTGGATGTTTAAGATATTTTTGATAGTTAATGCAAGATGAATGAATATTGGATTTGAGTTTATGAGCAACATTTGTAAAAAAAGTGTTAAATGATTCAGAGATTAAAGTTTGATAATTTTGGATAGAAAGAAAAGAAATTAGAATTAGAGTGATATTCTTGAAAATAAATTATTTTAAATATCTTGTTTTTAGATTAGATATTTATAAAAATTCATATTCATATATTATAAATATATATAATATATCATATAAGAGTGTTTGTAGTATGTTTGAGAAATGAAATTTATATTAAAAGAGATTTGCTTTATACTATTACAATCTATTTGACTTATACTGCTGAAAAATATATTGCTGGTTTAATACAGTTTTATTGATATTATTTCATTTATGAAAAAATTGGGTGCTAGGTTTGAATACTACAAACAACCTTTGGTCCAAATAATCCATTCATCACGAATTTAATAAATAAGTTGCAGCATTAATATTTACAAAACTAAAATTAAAAAAAAGTTGCTATAAAAAAAAGATTATGTAGCTAAGATCCGCAGCCATTTTAAAATCTCTGAAATTTCTCATGAAATTTTTGAACATGCGCTCATAAACATAACGCTTATAATTGACTGTGCATAATTAAGCCCGTTCTCCATTCAGAACTATTTGCGCCCTGGAGGAACGGAAGAGTTCTTTGAGCATGTGCAAAAAATTCTGATTGGAGAACGGGTTTAAAAAAACTGATTGCGCATACTCAAAGAACTTTTCCGCTTCTCCAAAGCGCAAAAAGTTCTGAATGGAGAACGGCCTTTATAGGTTTTAAAGATTTTGTGTTTTTTTTTTTCGAAATTAGACGTCGCAGCCACCAAGAAGATTATCTGTATAAAAGTTATAAAAATATTTTTTATATGTAGAAAAAATTCTGTAATTTAAAATATTTCATTTCAGAAAAAACACAGTTAAAAAGGCATTGTTTTTCTTTACATGTTTTTAAAATAGCTCGGATTTCACTTCGATCACTCTTATTATCATATTGTAAAATGTAATCAAAAATATAAAAGTTTTGCAATTTAAATAACTTTTTGGAAATAAATGAATATAAGTTTAAAACTTAACTTGACTTTTAGTTATTTAGTAAAAATCAATCAAAAAAACATTGAAATTTTTAAAAATATCTCAAAGCAATAATTCAAAGATAATGGCAATAATTTGTTTTAATAAAAAGTAATATTACCATGGAAAATTAAATTTTAGTTCAAACTTTTGAAATGTATAAAAATGTTAAATGAGCAATAAATATAACGAAGTAAATGAGCAAAATATACGAATCGCTAACAGTTAGCGATTCATATATTCTGCTTAATTATATTTATTGCTCATTTAATATCTTTATACATTTCAAAAGTTTGAACCTGGATTTAATTTTCCATGGTTATGTTATTTTTTATTAAAACAAGTTAGCCTAACTTGAAAAAGGGGCCATGTTATGTGAATTTTTGCAGGATATTTCCCCTTTTTCAAGTTAGAGATTCATATGTAAGTTCACTTAACTAAAATTTTAAGTACTTCTGTGGTTACAAGAAACACTTAAGAAAGTATGAAATAAACTTAGACATTTAAAACTTACATGTATCCAAATTAGGTATGTGGATAAAAATTTCAAACTGTTTGAATACTATACTATTATATATCATTGGAAAGAAAATTAATACAGTTTTTTAATGCTGAAAAAAGTTATCAAAATTGACTATTCGTTCAAAAGTTATGATGGTTTAAGTACCGGTTTTTCGATAGATGGATTTGTTGAAGAAACTGTGGTCAAAATTATATTTTTTTCCACTTAAATTGTCATAACTTTGTCAATTCTTATTAAAATAAAAATATCTTGGTATCAAAAGATAGGTGTAAGAGTGGGATACAAATTTATGCTAAACTCTAACCACCGTGCCTATATGGCGAACAGAGGAGCCACCAAACCACCACTCTTCCCGCATAAAACTTAACACTTTTTTTTAAATAAAAACGTGTTTTTGAAGAGAAAATAAGTTTCAAAATACAAAAGGTGATTATAACTTTATAGCAGACCATTACCCTATAGGACAGGTGTATTTTAGAGTTACAGGTGGATATGGTGGTGATGACTAACACACCCTAGTACAAAAAATTGTTTTTTTTTACACATATTTTTATCATTACTAAAATAAATAAAATTAGTATACAATAAAAAATTAATTCATACAAGTTTTTACATATATAAAAGATTTCACATTGATTTATAGGAGGAGTGTGTTCTACACTCTTTGCCCCCCCCCCTTCCCTCCGCTAATCCACCAGAACATAATTTTTTTTTTTTAATTTTGGCTAACAAATTTTTAATTTCTGTATGATAAATTATCAAAACAAAACGTCTTTTTCATCCATTTTTTGGCGCTCAGATGTTTGCCTTCTGCAAATCTCAGCTCAAATTTTAGCATGATGCAGTCAATTTCTAATGTAATGATGCTTTATCCCACTCTAAAAATCAAAAACTGTGCTAACTATATAATTATCAATTTTGTATTTAAAGGTATAAAAGACATACAATGAGTAATTATAAAAACATATTATACTTGACTGTATTAGTGCATGCTTGGTCATAATGGAGGGTTATTTTTGACCCCCTCCCCTCAACCTTAAAAAGTGCAAATAACTAAAGAAAATTCTCTGAAATAAATTATTTTATTAATTACAAATGCAATTCTAAAATATAACAAATTCTTTATTGAGGGACTGTAATTTGCTTATTAGTCAAAAGTCAATAGCAGTAAAAAAAGGTGATCTTAAAATAAAGAATTAATAAAATATGATTGATGTATTCTTGTCAAAAAAAAAGTAATTTATGATTATTTTAAAGATGACTTTCTTTAAAAATATTGTCTTGGCTTTTAGTAAATGATTGCAATAATAAATTCCATAAATGAAACTATTATAATAATCATTTTTAACAATAGACACCATGTGAAGGTAAACCAGAGCTGCCTATCAAATATTTTTGTGAAGTCACAACACTTGCACTATGTTTTTGTCAAGTCATAAAACTTGCAGTAATTTTTTTGAATAGAATAAGATAACACATTATTATTATTAACTTATAATAAACTGTTTAATTATTTTAAAAATATTACTATTATTAAAAAAAAAAAATTTGTAACAAAATTAAAACAGGTAAAAGAGAAAAAGCTATTCCTTTGTATATTAAGTCTTTTTTTTTTTTTATTGTCATTTTTTTCTACTCTGCAATTGTATAAAACACATTTGCAAGTGTTTGGATCATACCATTCGTGGTCTAGTTTTTTCCTAACAATTCTCCCTAACATAACGTTTTCTAAATCATACAGTTGGTAGTTGGATAAGTGTTTATATGAATTTATAATTTCATTAAAACTCAGTTTTGATAGTTCACGCTCTAACTTCCTTTTATCTTTTTCATTAATTTTTTGGCGCTTGTCTATGGAAAATCTCAGCTCGAATTTTAGCATGATACAGTCAATCTCTAAATCTATTTTTATGTGCTACATCATTTTATGATGTTCTTCATCAATAGAGCATAAACTTGTTACTGATTCTAAAATGTTTGGCTTAATCGATTTTCCAAAAAAATCAGTCTGTCTGCAAAACAACCCTGCTGGATTGGATTTGCAATCTTGAACTATTTATATAACATTTTTCAGAACCTTGATACCAGCAACATGATCAAAAGTTGCATGCTCTGATGTTACATAAAACATTTTCATTCAGGGTTCAGTAAGAAGTTTTCCAAATACTGCTAGCACACACATTTGTTTGATTGCAGCTACACAACAAAATGCTTCTCGAAGAGTTGCTAGCAAACTTTTACACTTTACTGTTCCAGTTGTAAGATATTGTTTAAACTCACTGCAATGCTTTATCAGAATAAAACAAGTACAAAAAAGAACACGAATGCTGTTTCCACGATACCTTGGAATGATACCTCGTTGCAATTTATTTTTTTCTACAAAACTTACAAAACCTTGTGAATCACCTTTTACATCTTCAGGCCTTCTCGTAAGAGGCGTGCGATCGGACGCTTTATATGACCACGCATATAGCTCTTTGTTTTAACAACTTGACCACGGCTCTTTGCAAGTTTCGATAATTAGCGCGTTTAAAAAATGCACTTAAAGAAAACAAAGCAAATGTAAATGCAATTTTTAATTTAATTGATTCCATAATTACAATTAAACTGCCACAAAATTTTCTGAGTACTTTAATGCAACTTAATAAAAGCAATCGTTGAAAAAAATATCAGATTAGAGTTTAAAGCTAAAGAATACAGAAGCTATTAAAAAATAATTACAAACCTTTTATCATGGAACTATAATTTCTAATAAAGATCGGACGCTATTTTTACACATTTGCAAAGCGCGCGCAAATTAATGATAAACGCACAATAAAAAAAACTTTTAAAAGCGTTTTTAATATGCAAACAAACATTATTTCAGTTTATGGAAAATAAGAAAATTAAAAAAAAAGCATGCACAATTTTATTTGTAATGAAATCATTTGCTTCAAACTTTTAATGTAATTGCTAAGTAGAAAAGAAACCAAGCTTAAACTTTACGATCGCTTTCTTCAATAAAAGAAAGCAATCAAATTGTTAAAGGACGGTTTCTTTTGAAGTTTTTGCAAAAGCATCTGTTTTAAGTAAAATTATCATATTTTTGTGAGCGCATGCAAAAACCATCCTAAAACATAATTACTTTTTTTTATTTTACTTAAAAGTGACGCAACTGAAAAAAGTAATTATGTTCTGGCCTTTTTTAAAAAAAGTCTCTGCAATTATTTTTTTTAATTTTAAATATGTGTTTTTTGCCATAAATAAAAAACTATTGATCGCAAAATTATTTTGAAAAAATAGCTGAAGTAACGCGTTTGTTTTGAAAAATCTTAGTCAAACGGCAACGTTTGCATAAGCAAAATTAAAGAAACGTGATGTTTGTTTTTGTGTCTTTCTTTTAGAAATGCGCGCACATTTGTCGATTTGTTTCACCCTGTATCCTATTAACTTTTTAATGAAATTTTAAATTTGCACCGCAAAAGTTTATTAAATTTCATTACCCTTTCCCTCACTATAGATCCACCCTTGTATTAGCCTATTTATTCATGGGAAGGAATGATAAAGATTATTAGAGCTGTGATTTTTTCACTTTTGCTTCCAAATAAGTTTAAATTAATTAATACGTGTTTTGATTTTTTTTCTGGTTTTTCCTTTATTTATTTTATCATTCTTTAAATATTTTACTTTTTTAGGTTAATTTTTGTTATATATATTATTTTAAGGATTTTATTCTCTTTTGAGTTTATGAATTGTTTATTTTAATTTGCTTTGTTTTTTTTAAGCGCAATTTTTAAATGCGCTAATTATCAAAACTTGCAATAAGCCGCGGTCAAGTTGTTAAAACCTTCGACTTTATAAACTGTTTATATGGTCGAAGGTTTTATATGTTTATATGGTCAAATGGTCGAAATGAAGGTTTATATGTTTATATGGTCATATGGTCATATGTTATATGTTTATATGGTCATATGGTCGAAACGAAGGTTTATATGTTTATATGGTCAGTTTATATGGTCGAAGGTTAAAACAAAGAACTATATACGTGGTCATATAACGTCATATAATCTTACGAGACATATAATCTTACGTCATATAATATCATATAATCTTACGATATAAACGTCATATATTCTTACGAGAAGGCCTACATCTTTATATCTCATTTTGTTTATAGCTAGAACAATCAAATTTACCATGCAGTCATTTCCATATAATTTACAACTCTCATTCTCTAGAGACTTTAATGCTAAACGACATGTGTGCCAATTGTATCAAGAGGGTACAAATGAAAGTTTATTTCATTGAGATATCTCCTCAGGTTTTACAAACTTTGCTTACAGTAAGATGATTAACAACAGCTCTGTCAGACATTGTGTTCAATACGTTTTCAATAATTGAATTACCAGATTCATTATAGTTACACATGTAAAAATCTGAATAAATAAAAGCCACATGATCAATGGCATTACATATATGGTTTTCATAATCATCAGTTTACTTACTAATTATTTGTTTTAGATTGTCTATAAAAAAACAACATAATAATTATATAAGAATACAATTATCAAAAAGTTATGTGATTGGATAACATTGCACACATTAAACATAGTATAATTAACAACATAATATATTTAACAACAAACAAGATGCAAATCAAATAAAGATATGTAGTTATACATTTTTATTATAAATAAATATTACAAAATAAAAAATATGTACGAGTAATGTAGAAATAATTTAAACAAAACTTATACATATTTTCTATTCGATAATACTATAACAACCATTTTATTAAAATAGTATGCAAAGTTTACTTGTCTTCGAGTTTACAACTAGTAAACTTGGAGACAAGTAAACTTTAACTTAGCTAAAAATAATCCTGAAGTTGACTAGTTGTTGTTTTTAGTAAATGCAACAACTAGTATTACTAGTTGTTGTATTAGTATTACTACTACTAGTAGTACTAACAGTAATATATATATATTTTTTTTTTTTTTTTTTTCAGTTTACAATTATTAATCGTAATATAACAATATAACAATATATAAACTTGATATCTGAAAGAAGATCCAAATGATCTTGTCGCCAGAACCATATAAAATATATCATACGTGTATATATAATAAAATAAAAATACAATTGATCAAATAACTATTAACAATGTAGAAGAAACAAAAACTGAAAATAATTTTACAAATTATCAAGAGTGAAAAAAAGAATTTTACATTTCAAAAATATTTATATTTATTGTCAGTAGAAAGAATATAGTTTTTTAATTTAGTTTTAAAAACGGAAAACGAAATTGACAAATCAAAATTTGGAACAACAATTTTGTTCCATAAATACGGTGCTCTATAGTTTATGCAAAATTGATTAAACTTTGTTTGACAAAAGGGTTCAATTAATAAATTATTATTTCGTTTATTATTATTTGTTTTTAGCTTTATAAGTAAAAAGATCTTTGAAATTGGACAATGGTCGTTCACTTTTACAACGAAACATAAAACATAAAATATTATAGACATTGAGTTTGTAAACGTTAAGTGCTTTAACGTTTTTAAATAAGATATTTGAATGAGAAAAACGATTTTCGAAACATATTACACGCATTGCGTGTTTCTGACGATGGTAAAGATTTCGTAACTTACTTTTAGAGGTACTTACTATTACGGTTAGTTTCTAAACTTGATGTTGGAGAGCTCATTTTCTAAATCAACATATAACATTTTTTTAGAATAAATTATAAATTTCATTAATAAGTAATTTAGTTCAGAAAAATCAATACTTGTCTGTTTTAAAGAATGTTTATTTGCAACCCCTCTGCACTTATTTTACTCCCGATAATATTTTAAGAAAAGGCCATTTAAGTACCAAAAGTGGGGACAAAAATAGAAATAGTGGGCATGGAGATTTTAAAATAAAATTTCCAGGTGCATAGAAAATGTGTAAACTTAAAAAAAATGAATAATATAGAAAAAAAATGAGCATATCTTCAATGTTTACTGAATGCATGAAATACAACCAAATTTTCACCATCAATAAATCCATTTGTAATGTTTGAAATTGTTAGTAAAAAATACATATTAAAAAAGTATAATCATAGTAGTTTTTAAAAAGTATCTTAAAAAGTATACTTTATATATATGACTGAAATTTTTTAAAAAGTATGTTAATATAAATTCTAAAAAATAAGAGTACAAAACACGTTTATACATCAATATCCAAAAACAAACTTCAAAAAGCGTGGCACAGAATTTTAGCATAAATATTGGTTCCGTAAAACGCGTATTTCCACATACCTATCCAAATTAGTATATTTTTTTCCTCGATTTTTATACATAAATTGATTCAGAATCTCTTCAAAATTTAGACTTTTTGTAACTTCGCTTTGGATAAAAATTAATGCCACTAATCATCTTCATAATCTTCATTTTCACTGTTTTCTAGCTCATTTATGAAGTTCTGAATTTCTGATTCAGCTAATTGACGATCTTTATAAGTCATAATTTTCAAGCTTTTTTAAGTTAACATTAGGCCGACAAAATACTTTATTAATTGGCCGGACTGTTGTGGACCATTATGGTCATAATTTTAATTCAGAAATGCTGTGAAAATGCTGTGACAATGCTGTGACAATTGCTGTGACAATGTGCAAACAGATGCAATACTTTTGATTGACGCAAAGAACGCTTTTAATTCTATAAATCAACAAGTCGCCTTACACAACATCCAGATTATTTGTCCATTAATTTCAATTTACTAAATCAATACTAATACGAAATACATCGAGGTTCTTTGCGGCAGGGGGTAAAGAAATATCATCCCAAGAAGGCACAACTAAAGGCGATCCCCTTGCTATGCCATGGTACTCTTGTAACACCACGATTTTTGTAGAACACTTACTTGTAAACTACCCACAAGTTAGGCAGGTGTGGTTAGCAGACAATGCTGCAGCTAGTGAAAGTATTGCAAACTTACATAGCTGGTATCAACACCTTATTGATGAAGGATGTAAAATGGCTACTATGTAAATCAATCTAAATGCTGTTTAATTGTAAAATCCCCCTCATTAGCAGAGAATGCAGGCATAGTATTTGGTAAATCGGTCAACATAACTACAGAGGGTCAACGACATTTGGGTTCAGGATAAATATTTAAGGACAAATATTGCACTGAGAAAGTAATAAAATGGTTAACCGAGTTAAAATAACTTTGTAAAGTAGCAGAAATGCAACCACAGGCCGCTTTTATTGCGTTTACAAAAGGATTTCGTTCAAAATTTACATATTTCCTCAGAACTATTCCAAAATTTGAACAATATCTAGCACCCGTAGACGAAATACTTAGTCATTTGTTGTTGCCAACTCTTTTTGGAAAAGATACGCCCTTTGAGGATTACATTAGAAAACTTTTTACATTAACTCCTCGAGATGGAGGATTGGGTATACCTATTATAAATTAACTAAAAATCTTGTACAGCAAAATATAGATCAAGATACAATTTTAAAAACAAAAAGTTCTACCTGGAATGTTTTAGAAGATCTTGAAAAAATATTAACTACTGACAGACTTAAGCATTGCAAGGAGAAAATAATTGCAGTTGATTCAATGCAACCAGATTCTATGTTCAGAAACATACAGCAAACAAAAAGCGAATGTGCTAGCACCTGGGTAAACGCTTACCACTAGAAAACCAAGGTTTTGTTTTAAATAAAGAAGAATTTCGAGATGCACTTTGCTTACGTTATAATTTTGACTTAAAAAATATCCCTCGTATTTGTGAATATGGAGAACCTTTCAATGTAACTCATGCATTGTCGTGTAAGAAAGGTGGCTTCATTTCAAGTCGTCATGATAACATAAGAAATTTGTTCACCACATTGCTTAAAATAATGTGCATAAATGTTCAATCCGATCCACACCGAACGTACACTTATATTATTCTGCTACTACGTTGCCCATACAAAAGCTTCACATTTATGCTGTTTAGGTTTATGCATATTTGCAGATATGAATATTGCATTTATTAAAGGCGAATTCTATAAAGTTCTCGTTGTATACGACTATTTCTGTTTTGTATTTAAGTCTAAATGTATTTGATTACATAAAATCATGAACATAAGATCTATCAGAGAGCGGGGAGGATTTTCAGAAGGGGACTTTAATTTTTTTTAGGTATACCTGCAGGTATTTATTAATATATATATGTATATATATTTAAATATATATATATATATATATATATATATATATATATATATATATATATATATATATATATATATATATATATATATATATATATATATATATATATATATATATATTTAAACAATTTAAAATGTATTCTACAAAAAGAGTGCTCAATGTTCTTAAAAGAACAGAGCAATTACAAATTAGTAGAAAACCATTAGCAAAATTTTTTTTCTCATTTAACACTGTGATATATCAATAAAGACTCATCAGAAATGATCAAATTAATAAAACTTCAATTTATACCAAAAATTAAACTACAGGAAGTCACATGTCTTAACTACTGCAATTTTTCACACATTTGCGTAATTTGCTGACACTATTGTAAAAAGATTTCTTTAGAAATGATTACTTAAGCTTTTTTAAAAAATAATATATTTTTTTCAATGGGGAGTTAATGTAACTATTATTTGAGCTCACTTATTTTTATAGTTTTTTAGGAGAAACTTATTTTTGTGCCTGCATTTAGAAATCAATTCCGATTTTTTGTTTAATAAACATTCTTGGTTTGTATGTGTAATTATTTCAAATTTTTTTTGTAGACATAGTATGCATTTTTTGGAAATATTGTTATATGCACTGTTTTAAGGATGGACCAACTCAGTGTAAAATCATCAATATTTTTATCTTTTAATTCCCATATACATTTTAGATAAAACATTTGAATTTGCAAAAAGCCACACAGTTATTCCTGAAGAAACAATTCGCATAATAAAACATTGTAGAAAAACCTTATTTTATTTTAATAAGGAAACTTGGAAAAAGAAAAACATACATAACTGCTTTAATGTAACAATGGGCAGTTATGATGGAGTAGAAATTTGTTAATTTGTTGGATTATATATTTTAGATTTATTAAGTAAAATAATCAGTATAAATGATTTAGGCCTTTATCGCGTCGATGGTTTAATAGTAATGCATAAAAAATCTGGTCCACAGCTTGATAAAATTAGAAAAGATATTATAAAAATTTTTAAAAATATTGGCTTTCAAATTGAAATAAACATAAATTTTAAAATTGTGAACTTTCTTGATGTCGCATTTAACCTCTCGGAAAATACATATAAGCCTTTCAAAAAACCAAACGATGAATTATTGTATATTAATATTAACTCAAATCATCCACCCCAAATTCTAAAACAATATATATATATATATATATATATATATATATATATATATATATATATATATATATATATATATATATATATATATATATATTGGGTATCTATTGGTTGAAATGTGGTGTAATAGATACCCAATAGATACCCAACCCTTTATAAAACTACCTTGGATACCAATTGTTGGTCCAAAACTTCGTAAAGAATTTCGAAAGCAAAACATAAAGGTTATTTTCACATCAACTCCCAATTTAAAAAATATTTTCTGCAACAATAAAACTAAACTACCACTAAACACAGACCCTGGCGTAGGCGTAGACCCTATATTAGCTAAAATGTTCATGCGGTTCGATATACATTGGCGAAACTAAAAAGAAGGTGATATCGAGATGTATGGAACACCAAAAAAACAGCTTAAAAGGAAAATGGTCCAGTTTGGGTGCAACTGTGCATTCTAAAACATGCCATGGTAAATTTGATTGGTTGCGCCCCAAAACATTATCTGTAGCCCCAGAATATCGAACTCGGAAAATCAGAGAGTCACTCGAAATAAGCAAGGCTAGGGTTCAACAGGAATTGAGAAATGGTGACGTGGTTCTCAATCGGGATGACGGTGATAACGTAACAACCAAAACCTTGGGGCCATTTTTAAATAAAATCTTCTGACATCAGTTATTTAAAAAAGTTTTTTTCTGTATTATATTTTGGCTTTTCCATGTTATCTTTTTAACGGTTTGTTTTTACTATAACGATTTTTGTAACTATTTTATTTATTATACCTGATGACGCTGATCACAATAGATCAGCGAAATATTAAAATAATTATATATTAAAGAAAAAATATATATATATATATATTTAAAAAAAAGTTTATACGCAGCCGTATTTATTGAATTCTAACCATATTTTAACGTATAAAAAGAAAATGACATTCAAAGATTATATATATATATATATATATATATATATATATATATATATATATATATATATATATATATATATATATATATATATATATATATATATATAATCTTTAACCAAATATATATATATATATATATTTGTTTAAGCCTGTTATTAATTGAAATAAAATAAAATGACATTCAAAGATTATAAAATGACATTCTAAGATTATATATATATATATATATATATATATATATATATATATATATATATATATATATATATATATATATATATATATATATATATATAAACATTCTTTGTATGTAATATGTATACATATATAAATATTTATACATATTATATACAAATGTTACAATATTATAAAATTAGGAACAATGTGTTTTATTGAAATATCTCTATATAAGAATAGAAATCTAAAATAAGAATCAAGTTCTTAATATAAGAACAAAAGTTCTTAAAATAAGAACAAAAGTTCTTTACCTAGAATCTTGGATTTTGCTGTGTAAAAATATAAAGTTTAAATAAAAATTAAACAACGTCATTAAAAACCATTGCAATATTCAGTTAAGCACCAACGTGGACCTCTTCCATATTTAAAATCGTAGTCGTATGTTATAGGGAACGAAAAATCGACCATTTGCGGTGATCGGACTTCTGCGGTGATGGTCTGAAAACCGCTAACCGACAATCACCGCACACCTCTAACCGCTGTCACCGCCAATGCATCACCGCGCACCGCAATCACCAACCGCTGCGGTTAGCTGATAACTGACCATCACCGCAGAAGTCTGATCACCGCAAATGGTCGATTTTTCGTTCCCTAGTATGTTGTACAGCGCGTGTACAATCACCCGCTTAATATTGTATTTTTTGCCACAATAACAATTCTTTCTGAATACTGCATTCGTTGTTCCAAAATCCCAACAACGAATACAGGTGGAATGCGAACCACATTTTTAACTTTAGTTCTTATCTTGGATAATTTTCACTTGGTTTAACATTGGATTGGATTTTTAAGTACCCTTTCCAAACAAGCGTGACATGGATCATTGTCCCGAATGTAACATCCACTCATTACAAGAATCTGCTCTACGTTATCATCAGCAAGAAAATCTTTTATAATGACCTTTAAGCTTACATTGTGAATTCGTAATTACAATTAATATATTCTCCTTTTACATATTACGATTTCTTAATTACAACTTTTGTTTTTCTAATTACATATTGCGATTTCTTATTTACATGTTGTATTTCTCAATTACATATTCCGATTTCTAAATTAGTGGGAGTGGGGGCATAACCGTATATGGAGGCACAACTTTTTTTTAACATTGCCTTTTGAATAATGTTGTCTAATATAGCAAAAACAATACCACGCGTAGGTTTTCTTTATTTCGCTTATGTCAAAAAGAGTGCCTGTTGCGTTTCTGAGAAGTTGTGCATAATAATATTTATTTTGATAAAAATATTATACCCAGTAAGCACAAAGACGTTTAAAAGACGATTTAAAGATGTCTTTAAGGAGGTCTAAAAGGCGCACTTGTAGACGTCTAGATCATAAGGCTAAAAGACGTCTAAATGAAGACGTCTTTATAAAAACGCGTTTTAGACGTATGTTAGACGTTTTTTTCAAGATAAATTTAAGTACATGACGTAACATTTTCGCGTAGTATGTGGTATAAATTTGGTACAAATCCATTGTATTTATAACATCAAATATTGTTATAATTTCGTATATACAAAATTTACATAGGAACCAGTAATCAAAATAGTATTGCTGGAATCACCACCAACGGTTGATGCATCAAAGGTGAAAATAATAAATAACAATAACAAATATATATCAAAACAGTATTTCAAAACATTTATAACTCACCTTTAGTTATAATAAAATTTATCATACATATTGAAAGCTAATTTTTGACCGCATACTTGACTTATTATATGGCTTGTGGGTGTATAAAAACTAAAAGTACTGATATTTAACTTATATATTATTCTTGCCATTTTCACTTATTATCATGATCAGTCAACTATCTATTAAAAAAGCAAAATAATTATTAATAAAAAAAAGATATATTATTATTATAGCAATTATTTTAGTGATTCCTGTGACAACAACTTTAGCAATTGTGTAAAAAAGTAATTTAATTTAAAGTAATTTACACTTAAAACTTGAACAAATTATTGAAAATAATAAAAACTATGTTTTTACTTTGAATATACGACATCTACTTAACGCGTAATGACAAAGCCGTCAAAAAGAAGTCATAATGACATATTTATAAACAGGTCTCAGAAAAGATGTCTTTTAGCTTTGATCTAGACGTCTTTTAATGCGTATTTTAGACTATTTATTACGCGTCTTTTAAACGTATTTTTAAACTTTAAAAAGACGCATTTTAAACGTCATGATAAAATTGCATTTATTAAAGACGTCTAGAAGATGTCTTAAAAAAAGATATCTTCTAGACGTTTTTTTAACGCTTAAATAGACGCCTTTTAAACGTCATTTTAAAAACGCCTTTATAAAAGACGTCTAAAAGATGTCTTTAAAACGTCTATAAAAGTGCGTCTTTACCTAGACTAGTTTTAGACGTCTATAAGTGTCTAAAATGCGTCTTGTGCTTACTGGGTATTTACATCATATTTTTCCAGACCTTTCTTTTGAGGCATAAGCAATATTTGATTTTAGTGTTAAAGATATGTGTTATCAGCGTTATTTCATCTAGTGAAAACCATTTTTGATATCAACATAACCAAATAAGCAAGCTATGAAACTGTATTTTTTCTATAAATTGTCCACTGGGGCAGAACCGCATAGACACACAGGAGGGACAACCGTATATTTTTAATATTTATCATAGTTAGGTAATTATGAATAACAATATATACAATCGTCACACTTAAATGCGTTCATGCAAAAACTTGAATAGAAATAATTGTTGTTGTTGTTGTTGTTGTTGTTGTTGTTGTTGTTGTTGTTGTTGTTGTTGTTGTTGTTGTTGTTGTTGTAATCATCAGCCATATTTAAGAAAAAACCGTTAAAAAATACAAAATTAACAGAAAAAAACCTTACCAAAGCAATGGAATGAGTTCCTACGTCAAAACAAACAATTTTTTAACTAATTAGAAAATTGCTCAATCACCCGTGTCGAATAAGGCGAGAAGAAACTTGTTTCGATGCCTGCACTTGGATACCATTTCACTTTTTTTGTTTAGCAGATTTTTATTTTTGGAAAATAGAATTTCATATTTTTCGTTTGTGCATAGTTTGCAGGACTTCGTGGTTGGGTTGAAAACATTGCACTCAAGGCCGGCGCGATAGGGGTGTGTGGGGGGTGTGACATCCCCCTCCTCCATCAATGATTTTTAGTCGGCAAATTAGACTCTTAGTCGGCAATTTAGACTCTTAGTCGGCAAGAAAACCTTAGCATGCTTTTGCATAACGTCATTAAAAAAGGCGATACCGAAAAGAAAAAAAATATTTTGCTTGGGGATTTTAATATGAATTGCTTTCTTTATAACAATGACTATAAAGTAAAAAGTTTTTATGACACATTTTTTGAAACAGGATCAATCCCCCTCATTAATTGCCCTACCAGAGTAACTATAAACTCAGCGACTTTAATCGATAATATTATTTCAACTGATATCTTTAATAAGGGTATAAAAAAAGGTATATTAAAAACTGATATAACGGACCATTTTCCCATTTTTGTAACAATTGATACATATACAGCAAAAAACATTGACAACAAAAAAGTATTGAAGAAACGTATCATTAATCAAAATAACCTTAATTTATTCAAAGACCAACTATCCTTACTCCATTGGAATAATATTAACATAAACAATAATGCAAACGACATATATGAAACTTTCTTCAAAACTTTCTATTCTGTATACGACGCTAACTTTCCCGTAGTTGAAATAATAGCAAAACCAAAGAGTTTGAATTCTCCTTGGATTACCAAGGGGTTTATAAAATCTTCCAAAATCAAACAAAAGTTATACATAAATTTTCTAAAAACAAAAACAACTGCAAACGAAAAAATTTACAAAAACTATAAATATTTATTTGAGAAAATTCGTAAAAACTTAAAAAAAAAATATTTCTCGGAATTACTTAACAAATTCAAATATAACACCAAGCGCACTTGGGAAATAATGAAGGAAATTATAGGAAAACAAAAATCATGCTTTGGTTTTCTCCCACAAATGATTAAAATAGAAAACACTAGCATATTTGAACCAAACGCTATATCACATGAATTTAATAAATTTTTTACTGAAATAGGTCCTAAACTATCAAATAAGATTCCTATCACAAGAACTTTGTTTAGTGACTTTTTATTATCCTTGGATAAGTGCATATGCTCTGATGAGCTATCCTCTGATTTATCTATTGAAGAACTTGAAAAGGCGCTCAAATCTATTAAAAAGAATAAATCATGTGGACCAGACGAAATAGATGGAAATGTGATAATAGTTTGCTTTAAGCAACTAAAAGATGTTCTTTTCAAAGTTTTTAATGCCTCAATCAAACAAGGAATCTTTCCAGAACAATTAAAAATTGCCAAAGTTACACCTATTTATAAAGATGGTGACCAATCCCAAATAACTAATTATCGCCCCATCTCTGTGCTCTCTGTATTTTCAAAAATCTTAGAAAGAATTATGTACAACAGAATATATAAACACTTTGACAAAAATAACCTACTCTATGTTAATCAATTTGGTTTTAAAAAGGATAGCTCAACAGAGCATGCAATTATCCAACTTGTAAATGAAATTTCAAAATCGTTTGAACAATCAAAATATACATTAGGTATTTTTATCGACCTATCGAAGGCCTTCGATACGGTTGACCATCACATCCTACTCAAAAAACTGGAATACTATGGAGTAAATAACCAAGCGTTAAGGTGGTTTAGAAGTTACTTAACAAATAGAAAACAATTTGTTGTTGGTAATGACAACTATCACAACAATTGTTTAAGTATAACCTGTGGAGTTCCACAAGGTTCAATCCTCGGACCTCTCCTTTTTTTAATTTATATAAACGATTTAAATAAAGCAACTAATCTGATGAGCATCATGTTTGCTGATGATACTAATTTATTCATCTCTAAGAGCGATATTGGCGAACTTTTTGTCACAGTGAATAAAGAACTTAAAGTTTTATCCCACTGGTTCAAGTCCAACAAATTAACTTTAAATACTGACAAAACTAAATGGACTCTTTTTCATTCGAATAGGAAAAAAAAATTTTTACCCCTAAACTTGCCTCCAATCTTTATTGATGAAATTGAAATAAAAAGAGACTCCGTTATTAAATTTTTAGGTGTTTATCTCGATGAGAACATTAATTGGAATCAACATATTAACTATATATGCACTAAAGTCTCTAAAAACATTGGAGTTTTGTACAAAGCTCGAACTTATCTCAATAAGAAACACTTAAGGCAACTTTATTTCTCATTTATTCACTGCTACATAAACTACGCTAATATTGCCTGGGGAAGTACTGAAAAAAGTAAACTACTTCGTCTTTATCGCTGTCAGAAACGAGCAATTCGCATAATTAACTTTGCTGATCGTTTTTCTCATTGTAAACCTTATTTTATTGAGATGAAAATTTTAAATGTATTTCAACTCAACGTTTTAAAAATTTTATGCTTTGCTTATATGTGGAAAAACAATCTATCCCCCCCAGTCTTTAAAGATTTTTTTAGTTTAAAACCCAGCAACAAATACACTCTTAAAAGAAAAAATTTCTTTAACGAACCTTTTTGTCAAACAAATTTTAATCAATTTTGTCTTGCCTATCGTGCACCGCACCTATGGAATAAACTTGTTTTACCTAATGTTGATTTTGATCGACCAAATTCTTTTTGTCTTTTTAAAAACAAAATTAAAAATCTAATTTTTTCCCTCGATAACATTTTAGAGTACTATTAATTAATTTATCTTTTATTTAAATTTTTAATATTTTTTCCCTAAAGTTTTGTTGTTAACAACTATTTATATTTAAAGATTTGCTAATGTAAAAGTTCTATATATATATTTTACTTTACTATAACGTATACTTTACAAGGTATTCGTAAATTATATTGTTTATAAATGTTTTTTAAGGTTCCGATGATAAGATCTTAGTGATCTTCTTTCGGAAACCTAGTTTACACTGTTATCACGATTTGTATATATATATATTTGTAAAGTAATTTTAATAGTTTATTGTATTGTAAAACGACTAACTTTGTAAGCTAAAAAAAAAAAAAAAAAAAAAAAAAAAAAAAAAAAAAAAAAAAAAAATTTGGACCATTTTAGACTAGTTAGAAGGGAAATGTCGACACTTTCGTTATAGGTTTAAACAGTTTTGCCGACTGCCATGACAAATGTTGTCATGGCAGCCGGCAAACTTTGGAAAACGAGGACCTTTTTTTTCTTTTTTTTTAGTCGGCAAAATGTAATAGTATCCCCCCCCCACGTGACACCTACTCGCGCCGGTACTGATTGCACTGCTTAATTATTTTCCATTTAACAACTGGGTTTAAGTTGGCATTTTTTAATTTCCAAAAATTTTTCGATAATTCGGTGTCATTTTTGTATTTTAGAACGTTAAATGATTTTATATGGCTGGCATATCTAATTTTGAATTGTGTTTCATTTATAACAATGTAGAATTTGTTGACAGGAGTGTTAGTAGGATTATTAAAACTTATATTGGCTTCAGGGCTGTCTCGAAGAGATTTGTGGGGGAGGGGGGGTGATGTGTCTGTTTTTGCCACAATTTTTTTTTGTTCGCAAAAAAAAAAAAGTTCCTCGTTTTCCCATTGCCGACTCCAATTTGCTGTTTCCATTTGGATACGTTTTGGCATGCTGTTAACAAGTTTTGTACAATAGTCTGGTGTAATTTCATGGATCCGCACTGATTTGATTGCTTCAACTAAATCATTATAGGATCTAGGCTTTTTGGCAGCAACTTTTACTTTCATAATATTATAACAATTTTCAATAACATTAAGATCTGGTGATGACCCAGGCCAATTTTCAAGGGTTTGAATTCCTTCATCAGCAAACCACTTCTTTACAATTTTGGCTGTGTGGCATGGTGCACCATCCTGTTGGAAACAAGTGCAGTTCAAGATCTGCATGAAAGGTGGCAACTTCTCCTTCATAACATCCAAATAGACTTTGCTGTTTATTGTGGTATTCTTGGGCATTATCCATAATAGCCCACATTCTTTGGCAGAAATAGCACCCCAAACCATACAAGACACAGGAGCCTTGACACTGCTAACTGTATATTTTGGCATATATCTACAGTTTTTTGGTCTTCTTACAAAGTTGTTTGTAACATTAAATTGTTTAATACATGTTTCATCAGAAAAAAGAACTTTAGACCAATTTTCTCCAGTCCATTTTTTGTAGCGCTGACAAAATGTTTTTCGATCTTTTGGTTTTTTAATGATAAAAAAGGTTTTTTTGCTGGCTTGCATGCCTTCATTTTAAAATCAACCAAAAGCCTTCTTCTAACTGTTCGGTCACTTACTTTTTTCTCAATAAAAATTTCTTTTGAAATCTAGTGTGCAGATAGCCGTGGATTTGCATGGCTGATCCGACCAATAAGTTTGTCAGTTCTTGAGGTGGTTGCTCTGGGCCTGCCTGATCTCATCTTTGAAGTAAAATTTAATTGGGGCTCTTCTTTATGCCTTTTTAAAGTTCTACTTACAGTTAATAATGAACAACCAAGCTTTTCAGATATTTCTCTTTGAACTAAACCTTGTTCATATAATGCAGCAATAATTCCTCTTTTTTTAGGTTAAAGTTCTGGCATAATATAGCTGATAAATTGCTTATGAATAATAAAAAACGATAATAAATTGCGCAATATACAATTATGTAACTATAATATATATATATATATATATATATATATATATACATACATATATATATATATATATATATATATATATATATATATATATATATATATATATATATATATATATATATATATATATATATGTATATATATGTATATATATATATGTATGTATATATATATATATATATATATATATATATATATATATATATATATATATATATATATATATATATATATATATATATATATATATATATATATATATATATATATAATATATATATATATATATATATATATATATATATATATATATATATATACAGTACCTACTCAAATTATTAGACTCAACAACAAAACTTTCAGATTTTGCTAAATTTTTGGATTTTCTTTGATAGGTAGAAGTTATTGCTGTTTACTTTTTGTTGTTTATGTGTAATTTAACTTCTTATCATTCATTTTTTGTTTTAGATTAGGAAAATTTATAAAATATATATACTTTAGAAAATAATTTTCAACTTCATAAAAAGCTATCGTAAATTTTATTAATATGAAATTAAAAAACTTTCAGTTGATTTTATTTGTCAAAACTCTAATTATGTAAATTTTAGAGGCATATATTACTGTAGGTTGTCTTTATAACTAAAATAATGCAATTTCAGTTGTTTTAAAGTTTTTTTTTTTTTAAATCATGCAGTCACTTAATAACTTATTGAGTGTTGCGCTTGTTTTAGGATTAATAATGGGTAAAGTAAGTGATGTTTCCCACATAAATTAGCTAAAGCAGCTGTTTTTCTGCAAGAAACAGATGGTACACCAGAAGTATTGCAAAAATAGTCAAAGTCTCGCGGGCTACTGTAAGAAGAATAAGTTCTAAACTCAAAATAGGGGTCAAATTAGAACCACATAGAAAAGGTCGGTGTGGTCAAAAGAAAATACCAAGTGCTAGAGTTGATAGAAAAATCAAAAAAGTTATTGAATAAAATCGCAAAATGCAAGCAATAAAAATGAAAAGCGTTTTGAAAGACGTTTTTTTAAGAAAGAGAAGTTACGAGTTAAGATTTAAGGGTAGAAAACCACTGAAGAAGTCGAAACTTACGCCTGCAATGATTAAAAAACGTCATGCTTGGGCTAAGAAATACTCTTCTTTTCAGATGACTGGAATAAGGCAAATTTTATATTTTATTTCTCCATACACTTAAACAAATAATATTTTCTTGTTACAAGTCTTCAAAAGGTGTTTTTGAATAAATATATTATCCCGATTAAATTTACTAATGTTTGAAAAATTATTAAACGACAATATTGACTACTTTATTCAGGTTGTATATAGCGATGAATCTACTTTTGAGACTTTGGATGACAAAGCAACATTTGTGCCCCGCAGACCAGGAAAACCACACAAACCAGAATGCATTGTAAAAACTGTAAAGCACCCAGCATCTAAAATGGTTTGGTCATGCATTTCGAGCAGAGGTACTGGTCATCTCTACATTGTACAAGGAAAAATGAAACAAGATCAGTACAAGACTGTCCTACAGACTTTGCCTATTCCACAGATACGAGAGTGGTTTCCAAATAGTAAAAAAATAATTTTTATGCAAGATGGTGCTCCATGCCATACTGCAAAATCCATAAAGACATTTCATGCTAATGAGAGTATCAAGCTTCTTGATTGGCCTGGCAGATATGAACCCTATTGAAAATCTATTGTCAAACGCAGTCAGTGTTGACATAATAACATGTAAACAAAAGCACATAGAACAACTGATTGAAGTATGGTGTCGAGATCCAGATGTTAAAGCATTAACTGCTAAGTGCAGAAATAGTATGCCGAGACATATCAAAGCTCTTTTAAAGTCGAAAGGACTCACCACAAAGTACAAAGTTTTATAACATGCTTTGTATATGTCAATATAGAGATTATGTAAAAAAAACTTGTTGTGATTGCTTATAGTGCATTTTTTTCAAAAAAAAAAAGTTGAAAATTGAATTTGAGTCTAATAATTTGAGTAGGTACTGTATATATATATATATATATATATATATATATATATATATATATATATATATATATATATATATATATATATATATATTATATATATATATATATATATATATATATATATATATATATATATATATACATATATATATATATATATATATGCGTGTGTGTATATATATGTAAATGTGTGTATGTATATATATATATATATGTGTGTGTGTGTGTGTGTGTGTGTGTGTGTCTATATATATATATATATATATATATATATATATATATATATATATACATATATATATATATATATATATATATATATATATATATATATATATATATATATATATATATATATATATATATATATATATATATATATGTATATATATATATATATATATTTATATATATATATATATATATATATATATATATATATATATATATATACATATATATATATATATATATATATATATATATATATATATATATATATATATATATATATATATATATATATATATATATATGTATATATATATATATATATAATATATATATATATATATATATATATATATATATATATATATATATATATATATATATATATATATATATATATATATATATATATATATATATATATGTACATGGTTTTAATTACTATATAAGAATTCTGTTATATTTAAGGTTGCCAGATGTCCGGATTAAGGAAGGAGGATACAGTAAAAAAATTCATTTCTGCAGGTTTGGTACTGTGTTCTCCTCCGTAAAAGCCTTCATCTGGCAACCTTAAATATATTGCATATGTAAAAGATATTATTATAATTTGTTTACGAATTATTATATAACACGAACTTGTAATTCGTAAAAATTTGTAAAAAAAAAAGCGCTTTGTGAGTTCAATCGTTAATGTATTGTTTAGACTTCTAATTAGGAATAAAGTATGATAAAACTTTTACATATTTTATATATTACAAATACTTTAACCCATAAGTATAATTTAAATTTCAAAATGAAATCAAGAGCTATGTTTCATTTTTGTTTTTATTTTTGTTAAACATTTTTAACAAAATAAGACTTAGGAACGCCATAACTTCTATAAAAGATATTAATGAACTTCCTGTAAACAGTCCAATCAACCCACCACATTCAGAGAGTAGTTGCTCGAAAGAGTAGAGTGGTACTTCTTCAAACACGTGATAGTAAGGACTAATTGGAAAAAATAGGACGATTTCTCTGGAATTATCAAGCCAGTTACAATTGAATGAAAAAGATGGTAGAAATGTATAAACATTTTCATAACAAGGCAATGGACATTCACGATCGTATTTTTTTTTATATTCTTGTAATAAACATTCGGTCAGGTTTTCTGCCTCATTTTGAGAAAAATTTGCTTGAACAGCTTTAAAGGCTTTTGGTATAAATTGTTCACAAAAGTCATAACTACCTCCACAGACCTTATAGGAACTTATGCATTTTAAAGATTCAGTGCATTTTATTTTGGAGTAGTTACCTGGAAAAATCAAAAATTCTGAATCCTGACTGCAGTTTGAAGCATACGGACGTTCCAATCTATTGTAATGTTTAAGTTCAATACTTATGACGTCACTTTCGTTGACTTCTATATAATCCGGTTGAGTTTGAAAAAAAGGATACAAATCTTTTGCATCGTGAACAAAAAGTTCAATTTTTTCTTGCGGATAAATTGTGTAAATACGTAATGAATTTTCTGTATAAGTTGATGTATCGAAAAATCTCGGATTGACTCTAACACAGTCATAATAAGTGCTTTCTATATAATCACCAATCTGTGATCCTTCTACCATCGAATCTGGAGCTTCGACGCTTATTTTATCATTCAGCCAGATGCTAGAACTATTTTCACTATAAGGCAATTGACTGATATTGCTTGTTGTTGTACAATTGTTATCCAGTTTGCATATTCCTCGTTTATCTACTTGAATAGGACAAATAGTTAAAACTGGAGTTTCTTCTTCAGTGTACTCATTAGAATAAAATCGAATGTATACATCATTTTTGTTGTATTTTATAATCAAGCTCCAAGCTATACGTACTATAATACCTATGCTTAATAAAATTATAAAACCCCAGAATATCTTTTCAAAAACATTTCCTGTAAGAGCTCTGGATAGTCCATGAACTGTAAATGAGCCACGATATTCAATGCTTTTTATATGAAAATGATTAATTTTGTTTATTGATGTGTTATCTTTTTCGTTTTGATTCATATCATTATTATCAAATCTGCATTCGGTTGGCGTTTCGATTCCAACTTCTAAAAAAAATTTAATTATATTTTATAAAAATGCATGCTTAAACAACTACGTAAAACCGGTTACCGGTTAAACGCGATGAAACTCAGCACCCTTCATTCGTTAGTTAATTAAAAACTACTTAAGGAATGCACACGGAATCTAAATTGCTTTTGTTTGATTTTAATGGAATAAGTATTGGCTCAATGATATATAAATACTATCATAATAAATGATAAATCAATATGATATATAATGATATATAAATACTACCATTATAAATGGTAAATCAATACTTTATACAAATAATAAATACACATCATTGTAATGGTTATTATTTCATAATGGTTATTATTTCATCAAAAAGCAATTCTATCATTCCCTCCATCAAAGCAAACGGTATCAGTTGCAAAGAGGTCTTGCAAAAAAATGTGGCTAAGATAGATATGTCACTAGAAAAAATTAAATGCATACAAACTAATCAATTTGCTCACATGTTCTTTACATATCAAACAATCTGCTACTGTATAGCAGCTTCAAAAAAAGAAGCTCATACCAAAATTCAGGTGATAATGTTAAGTACTTAAAATATTCATCTTTTTTTTTAATCGTGCAATAAAAAATGTAAAAAATTATTGAGATAATTAAATAACTGAATTAGCTTTATTGTGTCAAAAAACTACTACTATCTGTTGAGCAATTTTCTAATTATTGACAGTTGAAAGTTTCTAAATTTCATTGGGTTCAGCCAATAAAACGCGCGGGAGTTTTTTTAAGCAATTTTAAAACGATAACTTATGACTACTGATAAATTAATGAACTAAAATCATAAAAATAAATTGTAAACTCGCATAAAAATAACAGTGCGCAAACCCATTTTAAGAAGTTGTTAAAAGTTTAAAAATTTGTATTCATATAAATCATTTATTTACTGTTATATATATTTATCGTTATTTGTTTTTAATTTGTTCCTTTTGGTGATTTTACTCCAATAAGTCTTAACGGTTTATCACAGAGCCCCGCAAAATAGCATTTAACCAGTAAATTCTATTAAAATACACAAGCTTCAGAAATATCTGTGAAAACAGTTTGAGAAATTTACTCTAAGATTTTTTTAAAAAAGCAAAAAGACATTCTCAAACTTATAAGTGAAATATTTTAAAAGTTACAAATGAAAGAATCGATGAACTGCTGTAAGAAATAATAAAAGTTAAGGAAACGTACACAACTTTACAAATCATTAGAAATATTAAAAACAAAGGAGCGAGTCACAAAAATTGAACTCAATCAAAAAGGTATCAAAAATAGTATCATTTTTTCACAAGATGCCCAAGAAAAAAAATCAATCAAATTAAAGAAAAATTGTCACAAAAGTGGCGTTTGATGCAGACCCGACGGGCATTTGTTTTTAAAAGTTACGATCTGAATGTATTTTAAATGTCTTTTAAACGTCTTTTAAACATTAATGTTTAAAAGACGTTTAAAAGACGTTTAAAACACATTTAGAACGTAACTTTTAAAAACAAATGCCCGTCGGGGAATATAAAAAAAAGCTGCAAAAACTAGATGAAATAACTGAAAAGAAATAATTTGCGGCTTAAAGGAATAACGGAAAGTGAATATAAAACTCGGAATCAATCTGAAGAAAAAATTTTAGGTATTTTTAAAAGCAAACTAAATGTAAGTGGCGTAGTTATTGAAAGGGCACATAAGACCCAAAAAACTGAGCAAAGGAAACTTCAATCAATCGTAATAAAACTCCTGAAATAAAAAGATAAAATTAGCATAATAAAGAATTCAAAAAAGTTAAAAGGAACACGAATATTTATAAAAGAATACTATTCTTTGGCTATCTTAATTATACGGAAAAAACTCTTATAAGAAAAGTGAACTCACTGGACTAATGGTAAATATTCTGTCGTTGTTTATTTAAATATTTTTAAAAATTACTAAAAATGCTTAAAGTTTATTTTCTTTTTGTATTTTTGTGTTTTATAAAATATTTTTAGTTATTATTGTTAAAATGGAGGAAGCCAACAAAATTATTGCTTTTGACATATCAGGAAGAAAAAACCAAATCTAACTAATGACGCTGATAAAAACATTAACTTTTTGATGAAATTTTAATAGAAACGGCTTATTACAATGTTCACGATGTTAAAAATGTTGTTAATTCTTCATCATCTTATTTTTAATTATTAAATTTAAACATCAGAAGCATAAATTAAAACTTTAAAAATTTAAAACTGATATTAAATCAGGACCTGTATAATACGGGTCTTGGTAAAGCTATACTACACTCACAACCCACCAAACGGAATTTAAAATAAGAGCTGTTGTAACCGAAAATCATTCTACCATGTACCGATAATCATTCTACCAATGTAAATGCATTTTCATAGTTTTATAAAATATGATAAACTCTGTTTTATGAAAAATGTAAGAAACGACTTGTTGAATGCAAAAAAATATTCTTTTTCATTTGATTTTTCCAGAAACTAAATTGAAGTTACTGTTGGTTACTTTGCAGGGAATACATTTCATAAAATCTATCAATAAATCAACTACTAAACAGGAACTAAAAAAAGCGAGAAAAATTAATTATCAAGTTACATATCTTAGAAACAACAAACAAACAAAGGATGTAAATCTTACATTAGCAATATTTGGCAAAACAACTTCCGCTGCAATATTTAGTTAATTTTTTGAAAGAAATAATGCATCACAATTTTTATCATTGTTTCATAATCACACTTATTTCAAAGTAGAAACTCAATTCATCCAATCAACTCATCAATGCTGCTGTGAAAGGTAATAACAAACCAATAATTTATAGAGAAATTTTAAACTGTATTAAAATTTGATCAAAATGCAAATATTTTATATTAACCAAACAAACCTCTCACTTCAACACTATAATTAACTGTATCTCTTATGAATGATTTGCCTAAAGAAGTCTTTACATTTGTTCTTACCTTTATTCAAGCCTTTGGATCCTTTGGAGCTAGGTTTTATTTAACAAGCCTTTGGATCCTTTGGAGCTAGGTTTTAGTAAGTATACTTAAATGGCCAGTGGTAGAAACTTTGTGAGACTTTTAGAAATATGCAATAGTGAAAAGATTTTGACAGAGGTCTGCTCTATAATATATTTTAAAAATATTTTTTAGTAAAAAAATATTTATCAGATATTTTAATCCGTAAAAAACTTTCTTAGTTGCCTACATACGTTCTGAAGATAACATGAATATATATATATATATATATATATATATATATATATATATATATATATATATATATATATATATATATATATATATATATATATATATATATATATATATATGTATATATTATATATATATATATATATATATATATATATATATATATATATATATATATAATCTACAACATTTCCACGACCGTCTCACAAAAATTTAAACCAATGCAATATACATAATACTATATATCAGTAGAAAGCTCTTCTTGCAGAAAATATATAGCTTCTCCTCTTACAGAAAATATAAAGCTTGTTATCGTATGCTGCTATCATAAAAAATAATATGGGCTGAAACAGAAGGTAAAAATAGACGCGATAGTTTAATTCATTTTTAATCGCCAAAGTTCAATTGAACCTATAAAAAGTTCAAAAGCTGTCTTGCTCATTGCAATCACGTTTTTAGGTGCACTAATCATTGCTTCTTATGATAAAAAAATACTTATTGCCAGACAAATTTAGAAAACCATTTATTTTAATCAATTGTTATTACCACTACTGTCACGCTGTGAGAATTAGGGTACCATTAGTTTTATTTCTAAGACAACCAGTAAAACTTAGGGTTTTTCAAAACTCCAGCGCAATGAAAATTCTATTTAGTAGATCTAAAAAAACATGTTTTAAAAAAAATCAGCTCAACTTATTTTTAGAATCTTTTTATGTCACGCAACGGCGTGACAGTTTTTTAACAAACTTATTTTTAAATAACTTATTTTTAGAATCTTTTTATGTTACGCAACGGCGTGACAGTTTTTTAACAAAGTTTAAAACAAAGTTTAAACAAAGTTTTTTAACAAAATTTAGTCTACTAAACTGACTTTTTGCTAAATAGACTTTTAATCAACTTCATTGACCCGGATTATTGTGCGGCATACTTTCTTTGACGTTTTCTACAGAAATTTCTACAGACTACGAAATATAGATATGCTTTGCATAGGCAACATTTGGAGCATGAATGTTCGGCTATCCTCGAGAATCTCTTTTTGGATACATAGAGTCTCTCTAAGAGATATTTGTAACTCCATAGAGCCTTAGATAAAATACGTAGATCTCTATAAATACTGCGTTTCTTTTTTTAAACTTTCAAGGGTTTAACATGCCTCTTACTCATGCTGAACGTCAAAAATATTGCGAAAGGCAGTTTGGAAAATTTGCCAAAAAAGTAGTTAAAGAAAATGTTTCAAAAAAGAGAAAAGAATGAAGGCTTGCTAAATTGGAGGCTCAACAAAAAAAAGAAAGGCAAAGAGCAGATAAAAAGAGCAGAATCAAAATCTGTAGCTGTTTCTTTAAATCTTACAAATCTGTAAATCTTACAAATCCCCTTACAAATCTGCGAGCACTCTTGGCAAAGCTGTGAAGAGAGCACTACCAAAATCACCGAGAAAGACGGCTAAAGTTGTACAAAAACTTTTTTTAAAAAAGAATGAAATCCCTAGCCCAAAAAAAATACTTAATACCCAAAAAAACTGTGCGAAAACGTCATTTGTCTATGAATGTTAATGAAGCTTATGCAGTTTTTAAAGGCGATTATCCTCAAGAATCAGTTGGAATATCAAAGTTTGCTAATTTACACCCAACACATGTGCTTTTGTCTAGTTTAATGCCATGAAACGTTTGTTGATGTCAACGACATCAAAGTATAATCTTTATCCTTGAAGCCCTGCACAAGTTTGATTCAAATTTTCCATGGTATTAGCATGAATTTCCTCTTAGCACTGTATGTGATAGTGAAAAAGACATTTGTTATAATAATATGTGTACAAGATGCAAAGATGCTGCATAGTTTCATGATCTATTTGTTTTGAATGAAATTGACAAGAATAAATGCATTACATAGTACCAATGGGAAAAAGTTGCAGAAGGTAATGGAAAAGAATATATTAAAAAAAATTGAAAAAAAGGAAAAAGCTGATAATCTTTACAGCACCTTTTTTCTTTACCTTCATTTCTTTGGCATTATTTTATTAAAAATAAACAATCAAATGCATATCGTGATCATAAAAATCAGCATATTGGCGCAAGAAGCAAGTTATTATGTTTACTGATGTATTTTGGTACCAAAATTCATGCTCAGCTGTCATAGTTTTAAACGATTTAAGGCATTCAAAAGAATCTATTCTTGTATTTGTAAAATGTAATAGTTTATTTTGAACCTGGATCTCCTGCTTATTAAGCAAGCGCTCTAACCACTGCGCCACGGCTGCACAAAGTAACATGTTGATATATAGTTACTTTTTATAACACGTTGATATATAGCTCAAAACTAGTACTCAGTATTCTGTGTTATTGGAATGAATAAAAGCAGGCAATCAGTTAGCAAAAAATCCAGCACAAAATAATGTAAGTACTCAAAGAAGGTCTAAATTTTCTTTAACCATTCTAATAAAGTAAGAATAAAATACCCAGTTACCCAGTGCAACTCAGTCCCAGCTGGAATTAACTGGGATTGAGCTGGGATTACTGGGACTGGTTTGGGCTGGAAATCAATCTGGGTTCCAGATGGGTCCCATATGGTGTAAAGTTATTGTCTCAAAACGAATCTGGGTTTCTACTGGGATTGACACGTGGCTTCCGTGAAAAGCTTACGGCTGGTTTAAAGATGGAATGCTGGAAGTATAATCATAGCGTTTTCCGATCAAGAGGAGTTTTATTGGCTTTTATCGTTATCAGTTTTATTATTTTAATATAAACAGGGTAAAGAAAAAAAAAAAAAAAACCTACAACCTCTAAAGCACCATGTCTTTTTTCAACATATATGTTTGTTTTAAAGTATTATCTATAATAAAAATGTTTAGATAATTTGATAGCAATATTCAGATATTTTTTTAACAAACAACTTAGTTATTCTAAAAGAGGTTTACAAATGTTATCTAACTTCTTGTTTCTCTTTGTCAATTTGCTATGAAATTATCATGCTTACCATGTATGTTATTTATGCAATAGATTAGTATTTTATTTTATTGTATTACAATAGCATTTCAGTGGTAAGTTGTAAGGCACAATATAATAAGACACATAATAATGTGTTTTGTTATATACCACTGAACTGCTATTGTATAAGTTGAATACTACTCTATTGCATAAATAACATACATATATATAAAGACCACACGGTTAAAACCACAGATGTCCACTTTTTGAAAATTTCGAGTTTTATATATTTTTATGATATTCTAGTACTATAGAGAAATTTTAAACTGCTATTTTAAAAAAAAGAAATTTTAAAAAGCTATTTTAATTTAAAAATTCATAACAAAAAAACTATGTTTTAAGGTTGTATGGTCATTTGAAAAAAAGAGCAACTTTGAAACAACCACTGTTGTCCAATGTTTACCGCATAAAAAACACAGTTGTCCAAATTATTTATAATTAAACCAATGATAATGAAAGCGTGGCGCAGTGGTTAGAGTTCTGGATCAGAACCCAGAGGTCCGAGGTTCGACGCCAGCTCCAGCCCAACAAGCGACATTGGTACGGAAGGAGGCGTGAACTTCCTATTAAATGCTCTCCCGCGGTGCTTTATGATAAGACCATAAGGACTTCTGGGAGCACCTAAATACATACACACACAAAAAAAAAGTCACATGACTAACTTTTCGGATGAAGTAAACAATATTACGTTCACAGAAAAACATTATAAAAAAATTATATATATATATATATATATATATATATAATATATATATATATATATATATATATATATATATATATATATATATATATATATATATGTATATACATATATATATATTATATATATATATATATATATATATATATATATATATATATATATATATATATATATATATATATATATATATATATATATATATATATATAATATATATATATATATATATATATATATATTACTCAATAATATTCTGACTCTAATCTTTTTAATTGCGAAGTAATTTTTTAGATTTCGAAAAAAAAAATGCCTAAACGTTTGAAAACAAAATGTATACAATTCAAGGCAACACCTGTTTTATTTTTTTAACGCTAATATACTTTCATATCTGTTGGAAACAGAAGGCTTGATGTTGTATGTTCTATGCTGCACGATTTTATATTATCACTTGTCCCAAGTGTAAAGGATATCAAATTGATTTGTAATTTATGAGCTAGGCAAAATACAAAATTAAATGTTTTAGTTTATTATCTAGTTTATAAAACTGAAAAACTTAACAGCATTACTGTTTCATTACCAATTAGAACTCTGTCACATTATTTATAAGTGTTACACCTCTAAAAATGTGACATCAATCAATCAAATCAAAATTTTCTTGCAGAAACGCTAGACGATCTCACAAAAAACCATAAAAATTCAATATTGTATATAAACATAATACAAGAAAAATGTCTGAAATTTGCAGAGTTTCAATGCCAAACTTCTTGGTTGCTTGTTTATTTAAGAGATGCTCACTTACAAAAATTAAAGTATTAAACATTAAAAGTTAAAGCTTAATTATATGGAAAAATGGAAATATTTAGTTTTATGTGTGCTACATTCCATATGCTTTGATCAATGATCGAAGAGCCTGATAAACTGAAACAAGCATACATAGCTCTGTTGCCTTTTTTTGTTAAAAATTTAAGTATTAACTACATCTAAACATTTTCTGAATGTACAAAATAAGACATTATTTAATCTATTTTATTTTTCTTTTAAATCAAAATCAAAACATTTTTGTTAACATTGTTCACAATTGGTTTTTGTATGATTTAGACAAACTTGATATAAAGTGATGGAACACAGACATCATGGAATCATCTGTTGTAAATAGATGAGGTTGGAGAAGAGATAAGGTTACAATGCTATTTTGCATAAAGTTAAAAAAAACTTTCATATAATATTTTGTTTGAATTTTTTTTATTAAAAGAGGGGAGGGAGGGGCTTTATTATCTCATCACACACTTAGTACATTATAGTTGTATATTATAATGTGTTACCATATGCCTTTAAAAGAATAAGTGCTCTAAAAAGTTACAAGCTAACGTAATTTATGAGTTGATAAGTTTACAACGGAAAAACCACAGATGTCCAAAATGAGTGTCTTGTTTTCAAAAGAACACTGTGAGTAAATAATACTTGTATTTAGCACAAAAACTGCGTTTTTATATTGTATAAGGACTAAAATGCCAGAAAAATATACATTTAATTAAATAAATTATTAATAAACAGATATAAACACTAAATTTCATTTTTCTCAAAATGAAAAAAATGTGACATCTGTGGTTTTACCCGTGTGGTTTTCATATGTTATTCGTATACACTCTAAAAAAATTAATAAAACAGCCTTTGATCATTAATTGAAATTTTTATTATACACAAATAACTTTATTGTTACATAGTGTAGAAGGTTAAAAATTGTAACCACAATCTAATCAGTGTGGTTACAGTTTTAACATTTTTGAACATCTTAAAACACTATTGCTAATAACGAAGAACTTTTTTGTTTTGTTTTAAGATGTTTTAAAATGTTAAAATGTAACCAGAACTTGATTCACAACATACTCTAAAAAAAGAATATATCACTCTGTGATAAATGACTATACATGTATATGCTACATGAACATGTATAATAGATTATCACAGACTGTTATATTCTATTTTTAAAGTATGTTGTGAATCAACTTAAATAAACAGTTATAAAATTCTTCTCAGCTTTAATATAACATTGAAAATGTAGTTTTGATTCTAAATATTAAAAAAACTTATGTTATAGATTATATGATTATATATCATAATATAATAACATTTTATATCTTTTTTATAACTTTGTAAATACATGTATAATGTTTTTTTATTGTATGGCTATATGATAGAGCCATATAATAATAAAATATTACATGTGTTTTTACAAAATTATAAAAAAGATATCAAGCATTACTATATTATGTTTTCACATTTTACTAATACATTTAAACTAGGTAGCTGCGATGTATCGTTTAACAATGCGTTGATGCATCGTGTTCGATGCATTGAACAACTCATCGTGTTCGATATATCGAAAGCAATTAGTAGTTCAATGCATCGAACACAATACAAAAATGTACCGGAACGATTAACGATATGTGACATAAAAAAAAATTATAAAATCGGGTATAGTTACTTAAATCAGTTATTTTTCAATTTACGATTATGTTTCTTACGATGCCTTTACTTTTCACATGGGAAAAACTTTTTTCTATTAATAATACATTAGACAATCTATTAATTTTAAGACTATCAATACTAGACATTTGACAAATTTATTTACTTTTTTTGAAAAAGTAAATAAATTGTCTAATGTATTGATAATCTTAAAATTAATAGATTGCCTAATGTATTATTAATTGTAAATCGTTAAATTAAATAGATCGTTTAATGTATTGTTAATTGTAAACCGTTAACTTAAACGCCTAATAAATACGACACAGTAATAAGACACTTGTTAATAAGAAACATATAAATATTGCTCATTTTAAATTTTTACGTCATTCAAAAAACACATATTAAATATTTTCAGTAAATATTTTCTACAACAATCTTGTACTTACAAGCTAAAATCAACATGGTAGGCTTTTTTTTTTAAATATTTCTTATAGATGTAGCATGGTTTTAGATGTATGATTTATGATGATAGCTTTATTGATTTAATGTTTGATAGATAAATATATAGATAAATTGTTGGATGTACGATAAACCATGTGCAATATAGCTAAACAATTTTTCTTTTCACTTCTAAATGCCAAAAGTTTCTTTAACTTGGGACAATTTCACCAAGATCAATAAAAACAGAGCTATCTACATTGAATGTGGCGAGGAACATAAAGTGCCTAGTGGGAGCATAACAGGATCAGAAGCCATCTTAGGACGAGGCACAAACCCAGCTTTGAAACACTAGTAGCAAAGAAGCAACTTGAGTCCTCTTCTGATGATGGGCCATCAAGAGCAGCCAGTCAGAAGAATGACAATGGATTGATTGAGGACAATGGTTGAACCATTGAAAAAGTTTGAAGAACTATTCGACCTTGCAAGTTTAGAGAACGAGGTTGCTAATTGTTACTTGTTGCAAATGCATGACAGGTTTCCCGAATGTGAAGCTACAATTTTAGAATACGCATAAGCAAACATGTTGGATCCACGTTACTAAGGATCAACATTGCATGATATTGGGCAAATGTACAACATGACCAAGATATTCTTAAATGAAGCTGTGTTCAACATGTGAAAGGTCGAACACATCACAATCCCCAATTGATGAAACGGAAGATACAGTTACACAGACACACACACACACACACACACACACACATCCTCAAGAAAAAACAACAGTTGGATACGTAAGAAAGTCTTGCAAAAGTTTGAAAATCCAAACTTTTGGAAAAGTGGTTAATAACCCAGAAAGTAGCAGCTTTTGATAGCGGAGATTAAGACGGAGATAGAAAGCTATTCGACAACAACACCAATTGCCGATAATGAGGATATACTTTTTTACTTGAAGAACCAATCTTTTAAGTGCTCAAAACTTGTCCGCTTCGCCAGGAGAACATTGACAATTCAAGCAGTTTCCTCCAGCTCTGAACGAGTGTTTTCCACAGCTGGAAATATCTGTGGTGACAGGAGAACAAATCTGAGTACGTTTAAAGTTGAAAAACTTCTTTACATAAATGCAGGGCCAACGACACCGGAGGGCCATGGTGGAAAAACGTGCTTCCCCCCCCCCCCCCGCATTTTTTCTAGAGAACCTTCATTTTTTTTTAAGGAAATTCTAGATATAGAAGATTTTTTTTTAAAATTGACAAGTGTACCCCCTCCCCGCCACTTTGAAACCCGTGTCGTTGGCCCTGCATAAGGGAAAACTTGAGACAGATGAAGAAAATGAATGGTGTAAACAATTTTATAGTTTAACTAATTTGAAAAAATAATAATTTAATTGTTGTAAAATTTCTTGGCTATTTTTGTCGATGATTAATAGCAAATAAATAAAATCTTATTTTTAAATTTAGCTGTTTTATACTTTATTTTTATTCTTTCGATGCATTGTTTAACGATACAGTCTTTTGATGCATCGTGTTTTTGTCGATGATTAACAGCAAATAACAATGGCTAAATAAAATCTTATTTTTAAATTTAGCTGTTTTATACTTTATTTTTATTCTTTCGATGCATTGTTTAACGATACAGTCTTTTGATGCATCGTATATGCATATATCGACGCATATATATATATATATATATATATATATAATATATATATATATATATATATATATATATATATATATATATATATATATATATATATATATATATATATATATATATATATATATATATATTTAAAGAATACTTTTCGAACGATATAAAAAAACTTTGTTTTTGTAATTTAAATCTCTATTTTTATTTTTAAAAAAAGTATTGTTTTTATCTGGAATTAGGTGTCTATGTCCCTAATTCCGGATGCGTATAAAATATACAAAAAATACACACACAAATAATGCAAACATTAAGCTAATTAATTTAATCCATAAAACAAATTGAATTGTTTAGTCAAAAAATAAAATATACTATTTTATTCACATTCGTTACAATAAATTCCGTAGTTAAACGATATCAAAAACATGCAATACAAGACCAATTAGAACACTGCTCACATGCAAGCCATTGGCTATCTAAGCTATTTGCCCATTAATTTTTGCAAGAATACCAAAGACAATTATAAGATACTAAAGTACTATTTGAAGCTTGAGGTAAATGTGGGTCTTCTGATTGATTCTTTGTCTTTCGACCTTTTTTACCTGGTGTTTCAGCCAACTGACTTTGCTTTAATTTTTTTTACTTTTCTTTTCTGTGCATTTTCTGTTTTTTGAGTAGTAGTGGCAACCTTTTTTTTGCTCTCTCAATTTTTTTGCAGCTTGTTCATTTTTTTGTTTTTTTGATGCTTGCTCAGCTTCATCGTAAGCTATGACGTAAGCTGTGACGTAAGCTATGGCATCCGCCTAAGTCAAATTATAATTAGCTGGTTGCTCTATTCTCTCACCTTTTTGAACTCTTTTATTTAGAGTTGGTGTCAATTGATTAAGAAGCATATTTTTACTGATTTGTTTATATCTTTTCCCACTTGTTGAAAGGAATTATTCAACTTAGCAAAGCTTTTAAGCAAAATTTCTCGATTTGACATTCTTGATGGTGTGTTAGGTGTATTGGTAGCATTTCCCAAAACTAATGGACTAGATACTGTTGAAGAATCAAATAAATTTTCAATATAATATGTTTTTAACAGCTTGAAACAAAGCATCGATGGAAGTTTTTTTAGAAGAAATTTCTACTCCTTGCATTTTCAGGTTTAAACCCACCATTTTGTATGAGATCCTTAAACATGGCCAGAAAATGTCAATTTTTCAAGCTTTGAAAGTAATTTTTAATCAAATAACTTTCGACTATTTGCTTCTATTCGTTTTTTATTATTTTAAAAACGCCAACATCTAATGCCTGTAAAAAATGGCTAGAATTTTCAGGTACATAAAATAATAATTATCCGGATTTAGGTGTTGTTTTTTTTTTTACTGTTAGCGAATTTGTTTTTAACTTTTTTCAATTAATTCAAAGGGTAATTAAATTATTTTTTTAGTTCAAATAATCGTGTTTTTACTTTTTAATTATTTTGTTGCAAATTTAAGTTATTTTCTTTCTTTTTTTTGTTAATTTGTTTATGTTACGTTTCAAATTGAAATCTTTTATGATTGCATATAATTTTTTTTTTATATTGTTAGATTTGTCTGGTATAGACGTTAATTAATAAGAAAAAAATAATTCATAAATTCGTTATATTAGGCGAGTTATGAAACTTTTACTAAAACCATCCGGAATTAGGTTACATCCGGAATTACGGGGTTTTACGGTACATATTATACATTTTTTTTTAAACCTTTTAAGATAGTAAACATAAAATTAAAGTTAGTAAACATAAAGGTAACTACTAGTTATATAAGGTTTTCAAGCATAACGGGATATAACGGGAATTTTATCCTTTGTGTTCAATGTTTTTTTTTTTTTTGTTTTTTTTAATTATCTTCGCTTCCAACAAGGCTGCAAGCAACCACTAATTAGTGTTGGAAGTTACTGGAAAAGAAAAGATGAAGATTGTAGAGCAAGATAACGATTGACAGACGACTTAAAATATTGCAAATTATATGAATCAGGAAAGCAAGATGAAGGAAGCGAATTCCAAAGAACTGATGTTCGAGGAAAAAAGCTTGACGAATAAGAGTTTTTGGAGTACTTAGGAACAGTAACAGAAAAAGGATGAGACTTATTTGAGTGACGAGTAATACGAGAATGAATTTTAGTAGATGGAACAAGAGACGCTAGCTCTTTCGAGCAGTGCCTATTATAGTATTTGTAGAAAAGAGAAAGAGAAGCAACATCACGACGATGTGACAGAGGTTGAAGGTTGGCTGCAAGAGCAGGTCCAACTATGTTTACAATGCGTTTTTGCACCTTGTCTAAAAGAGAAAGGGCATCATTAGAAGATCCGCCCCAGATATGGCAACAGTGTTTGAGATTTATAGAGATAGAGAATAGAATCCAGAGTAAGAAAGTGACGAGGTCGATAAAGAGATGCAACTTTAGCAGATGCTAATTTTGCAACGGATTTGATATAAGGTTTCCAAGAAAAATCAGAAGTAAGAGTTAATCCTAGAAGATGAAGGGTAGGAGACTAATCGAGTACATTACCGTTCATAAATATAGAAAGGTCTAAATTATTGCAATAACAATTGGCCGAAAAAAATTGAGTTTTACCTGAATTAAAGTTCACCAGCCACTGTGAGCCCCATGCTGTAGCAGAAGTGAGATCCTTTTCAAGCTCAGATGCCCCCTGCAAGCAATCAGAGGGAGTTGGCTTCTTATCGTGACAAGAATAAATGGTAGTATCATCAGCGAACAATGCCACCTTACATGTGAGAATATCTGGAAGATTGTTAATGTAAATTAAAAAGAGTATAGGGCCAAGGGCTGAACCTTGGGGAACCCCTGAATAAGAAGAAGAGTGCTGTCCATCAAGGACAATTTTTATACTACGATTGGAAAGGAAGGATTCAATAATCTTAAAGATGTTTCCAGATACACCGTAAGAAGAAAGCTTATGGAGAAGACCAGCATGCCAAACTTTATCAAACGCTTTAGAAATGTCAAGAGCAATGGCCTTAACCTCTCCACCTTTATCTAATGCGCGATAAAACCTATCGGCTATTACTGAAAGCAAATCAGCCGTAGAACGAGAAGATCAAAATCCATATTGATGATCAGAAAGTAGGTTATGAGTTTCGAGATGAGAGATTAAGTGTTTGTTAATTAAAAATTCAAAAACCTTGCTTATGATACGAAGGAGACTAATGGGACGGTAGTTAGACAAATTGGATCGCTCTCCAGAATTTTTTAAAATATAAATTAACAGATGCTGCTTTCCAGCAGGCTGGAAAACAAGACTCTGATAAGCATTTGTTAAATAGTTTAGAAAGGCTTCAGAGCTCCGGAGAACACTTCTGCAAGACTATAACAGGTATGTTGTCCGGGCCACAAGCTGTAGAAGAGTCTAAGCAGGAAACCACTTTAGATACAGATGCTGGAGTGATACGAATGTCGAGCAATGGATCAACCTGTTTGACGGCTATATCAGGTAGAACGCAACTAGTGGCATCAAGAAATGATATTGATGAAAAGTTCTTAGCAAACAATTCAGCTTTGTCTTTAGGTGAGGTGACAAAGTCTGAACCATACAAAAGTGGTGGAATTACAGACTTGCCCTTATTATTGATACTATTAAAGATTCTCCAGAAGTCACGAGAGCCTAATTCGCATAAAAAAATTTATAGTATAATTCGTATAATTCGCATTAAAAAATCGTAACGATATTTGCCGTTACATTTTTTCTTTCGAATTACAGCAAATTCATGACACGCGTTAATGCGTTTTTAATCGAGAAAACATAAGTTTTACAGTATTTAGTAATTACCCGTTATAAAATCCGAAATCTAACGTTTTTTAAAAATATAACAATAATTTTTTTTTTTTACAATGTATTATTTAAACAATATATAAAATTTAACATTAAACATTTTAAATCAAAATTTAAAATTAAACAATTTAAAAAAGATTTTTATTATAATGTTACATCTTTCTGTTTTAATTATGTAAAAATAATATAAATAGATGAATTTAAATTTTTTAAATGTTTTGAATCTTTTTAACATTTAAAAAGATTCAAACCATTTTGAAAATTTAAATTCATCTATTTATATTATTTAGAATATAGTTTAGTAAATAATATAATTTAATATAATATGATAATATAATATAATTTAATATAAAATATATTCTAAATAATGTCATTTAATAAATATAAATAAAAATAATATAATTTAACAATATGCTGGTATTTATTAAATAATATAATTTAACAATATGCTGGTATTCCATTAACAGTAGTTAATGGAAGTGGACTTTCGACTTTTTGCAGTTTTTATTCGGTTCTGCTTAATAAAAAAAAAAACTCTTTACAGTTTTATTATTGTTATTATTATTTTGGTTTTTTGTTTTATATTTTTAAACAAATTTTAAAAAAAAGTACACTACGTATTGGATGAAAAAAAAACCTCAATATCTTATTTTGGCTTTAAGTTATAAAGCATTAAAGTTGTGTATTCCGTTGGGATATTCTTGTATTCCGTCAGGATATTTTACTTTTTATGTTTAATGCTATGCCGTAATATTTTTGTCAATCTCTTTTTTAAATTATACAATTTAATTTTAGAGAAAATCAATATATTTGTTATGATTAAATTTCTAAGTAAGGGAAAGCGGGGCAACATGGCGAATGGGGCAAGATGGGTTTTCCTATAACAACTCAACAAAAAGTCTTAAAATTGGGTGAATACAAAACTTTATTTGCATTTTGGATTTTAAAACACCAATTGATTTTTTTAAATATTATTAACGCAATTTTATACGTATATGTTTACTTTTTGCGCTTAAAAAAAGTTTCGGTTTCTCATAATGGATTGTGTCTTAATGGATGGTGTCCTTCAAGTTTAACTTCTTTAGAAGTAGTTTTTTGCGACATATGTTTATTTTGTATTACTTTAGTTAGAGTTATTGGTAATTTTTAAAATTTTGTAAAATTGGAGGCAAAAATTGCTTAATAAGTCATCTTACCGCGGTCACGTGACTAGATGACAAATTTATGAACTTTTTATTTTAATATTTATTTCAAATTGTTATATTTACAAACTAAAAATTCATGCTGGTAATGAATCATCTTAATAACATAAACATATTGAGAAGGTATTATTACTTCACGACTGATAGTTTTGCAATAACTCAGGGCTTTCAAAAGGTTCGCCATGTTGCTCCGCTTTCCCCTATATATTTATGTATTTTCATCTAAACACATATATTCAATTTTTTTTTTTGAAATAAATTTTTTTTTAACTTTTCTGATTTGTGTTTTACTTCAGAGTACGCGAGGAAAATGTTAATTTCAGTAATAAAATTTTACTGCAAAAATACGGAAAAAAACACATACTGAAACCTTTCAGCCCTTATATAATAAACAATCGCTTATTTCATTAACAGGCCTAACTAATGGTTTAATTCAAAATATTTATTAAAGTCTCGCATTAAATTTTTACAACTCACATTAAAATACTTTGGCAGGAAATGTATTTTGAGGATAACAACTGACTTGTCAAAAAAAAGTTTTGTTGTAAAGATCTATTTTGTCATAAAAAAGATTTTGCATATAAATAGTATTGTTGGAATATTTTTATACTCAATACAAAACGTTTTAAAGTTTAAAACGTTTTTTAAATCTATTTTGCGGCAAAATGTATTTGACGGCAAAATGTATTTTGTGGCAAAAATTATTTTAGTATATAGGTATAAATATTTTAGTATATAGGTATTAATATCTATTGCATTAATATTTATTTTATTTAAATGTTTTTTAATTTATTTATTTAAGTTTTAACTAACTTATCTTATTTAAGTATCAATATTTAATGTTTTTATTTTAAGTTAATAATTTTGTTTTTACTATATCAATAGTTATAAAATGAAACTTTGCTATTAGACTGAATGAAAGAATTCTTTTTCTTGTCCGGCCAAATAACTTTAAATATATAAATTAAAATTTTTAATATTATTAAACTACAAAATGAAACAACAAAAATAATAATAATAATACATATGATTATAGATCGTTCTTTAAACCTTTGTTTGTTTTTTTTAAATTTTTTTGATTTGAAAGCACATTGCAGGGCCAACGACACCAGTGTCAAAGTAGAGGGGCGCAATCGTCAATTTCTAAAAAAAGTCCTCTAAATCTAAAAAAATTTCTAAAAATGTGTCGGTATCGTCAGCCTTGCATTGTGTTAGACACAAAATGTTCTATAATTTTAGCAAGGTTTCCTTACGTTCAACTATATCATACTTTGACGTAAGAATATATATATAAAATACTATTATATAATAAAATACTATTATATAATATTATTTTATCAGATTATTTTTTTATCTTAATTTTTAATTTTGTTTTAGCTCTGAAAACAATGGTACATATAGCTCTTAGAAGAATTGTAAAAAATGAATTTAAGTTAAAAAAGATAAAAATAAACAATAATATTTTAAGTAAAGTTCCCCAATTTTTAAAGAAAATGTGCTCTCGTTTAAAATTCAACGTAGTAGACGGGACGTAAAAAGACTTCTTTTGAACGTTTCGAACGTCTTTGGACGCTTTTTGAACATTTCAGACGTTTTTTGAATGTTCGAAAGACGTCTTTTTTAGACCCTGTGTCCACTGAGCTTAAACATATAGAAGTGAATGCTCAACATTGAAAGTGACTTTGTAGCTACTTTAAAAAATGTGGAAAAAATGTTTAATTTAGCCGGGTTTTTTTACCTGTTGCTCTAAAGCAGGATTAAATATTTTTCTTGGATTAAGTATTATATATAAATTCATAAAGAAAATGTTTTTAAAATTTTTGTCCGTCTGCTGAAAACCATGTACATTGAAAATGAACTTAGTTTTTGAAAATAATATTTAAACTTTATGTCAATATCAAGATCAAGAAAAATCTTGGTATTGAGGACTTTTTTGCAAATTGATTATTGTGTTCTCCCCCCCCCCTCCCCCACTTCAAAACCCGTGTCGTCGGCCCTGCACAATAGAGATAGTTATTATGTTCAAAATACATAGTTATTTATGTTATTAAGTTGTGAAAAAATGCTTTGTAATTGACTAATTTAATAAAAAATAAAATGCAAGTAGTTTGGTAAAAACGTAACTTTTAGTTTTATAATAAACCTGAGAACTAACCTGTTATATTATCGTGTGGACTTACTTTTGCTGACTTTTTCATTATATATTTTTTTATCGATGAACTTGTCGTTGAATTTTTTTTTATTTCTATTTAAAAGCACTTATTTACTTATAGAAATGTAAAAAATATTTTTAAATCTTTCAGAAAAAATAAATATTTTATGAAAATATTGGAAGTATACATTGATTTATTTATCATGTGTTTAAAATCATGGCAATGTTAACACGGCAATCTTCCGCTCAACCTGTTTTGCATTTAGTAAAAAACACTAGAAGTTAAGATATAAAGGCTGACAAAATTGGTAATGAACTTTATCACTTGCAAACTCAATAAAATTTTTCAGAGTGCTTGTACTAACCTAAAAAAAACGGTCAACCGTTTGATATATGTATATATATATATATATATATATATATATATATATATATATATATATATATATATATATATATATATATATATATATATATACATATATATATATATATATATATATATATATATATATATATATATATATATATATATATATATATACATATATATAACGATATATATATATGTATATATCGTTATAGGATAAATAAATATTCAACTCAATGATAGAAAAATCATTCCAATCATTATTATTGTTCTCAGTTACAAATATAGTGCCTCTATTTTTTTTAATATCAAGTGAACTAGATTCTAAACAGTTCAAAAACATTCCGAAGCAAAAGGAAAATTAAATATTAAAACACACTTAATTTAAATATACATAAAAAGTTTTCGAAACTAGCATTAAATTGCTCTGTAAACTAACTTTGAAGCGCACGCATAAATTTCATAATACTAACTTCAATACTTTATGATTTCTTGGCTACCATGCGTAGAATGACGTACAACCTTTGCGAAAGTCTGTTGTTTTCAGCATGTGTTTGACATTGACATAAATGAAAAGATTTATACCTACGCAACTAAAACCAGTTTACGCAGGCACATTGTTCCAACGTATGTAAAACGATCGCAAAACATTGTTATTTTTATATTCTAAACCCAAAATTGGTCCAATTAATATAAGTTTAAGCTAATCCAATGTATACCCATTCTGCTAAAAAAGGTTTTTTTCTTTTAAATTTTACGTGCCGCAGGAACGTGTTCCCGACCTTAAGTATTTAATACTAAAAAACGATTCAGAAACCCAAATCACGTCTCAGAAGCAGCTAACACTTATACCCTACTTAAACCGAAAATAAAACACTTAATTTACAATAAATTTGACGCACCCAATTCAACAATAAATTCACCCAATTTACACCAAACCTTCACTTATAAAAACTACGTCTCAATCGTACCATCGCGAGTTTGATTTCAACAGCTTTTTTGCGCTTTTTGTGTGGTACTAAAACCAATTCTATATTTGATATGATTAAAAAAAAGATAAAACATTTTTAAAATACTACGGTTAAAACTTGTTTTATTGTTCTAAGATTAATTTTACTAGAATGTGTTTTTCACAAGAATAATATTTCTGTTGAAGCGTTAGCGCAACCTTCAAATTAAGTTTATTTGAAACCTACTTTTGCACAATTCTGAAACCCGAATTTAACGTGAAATCAATGGGTTATATACTGATTTATCTGGTTGCATTTGGGATTGTTGAAGCCCAGATTATCAATAATTTTTCGAGTTTATTTTAATAAATTTGTTAACATTACATAAAAGAGTTAAAAATTTTAACAATTGTATTAAATATAACATAACAGATGCACTATATACATGATATAACTTATGTATTAAACATTTAGTTAAATATATTATACATTCAAAACATAAAAAATTTATTAATAAAGCACTCAACATTAGAAATCTTAAAATTAGGATGCAGTATATATATTTCATGTTTTATTTTTAAAATTTTCATGCTTTTTTTTTAGTAAATTCTTATTTAAGATAAACTTTTAAAGCAAGCTTGCTTAACATAGATACTTGTTTAGTGAAATAATTTATTGAAACCCGAAAGCTGACTGAAAAGTATTTTCTACTAAACATTAATAAGAAATAATTTTCGTGAAAAAAGTTGCGAAAAAAAAAAAATTTATTGTAGATCACTTTAAATTCTTTATATATATATATATATATATATATATATATATATATATATATATATATATATATATATATATATATATATATATATATATATATATATATATATATATATATATATATATATATATATATATATATATATACCTACACAGCAAAGATATAATGGTCCCGCACTGGTCCTGTATATGCTGCCGCGCTGGACCGGCTTCGGCTGCCGACACTGGCAAAGCTCCGTTTTGCTCTAAGGATTTTTCATGGACCAGCCGTGACTAGTCAGCAATAGCAAAACAGCGGATAGCAAGTGCGGGACAAGAACTGGCAGAACAACGATTAGCCATTTTTATATACCATCGTATTTTACCGTATCATCGTGATTTTGTCTTTGGTAAGCAAATGGGTCGTGCATGGGGTTGTTATAGATTTTCATAGGTAATCCTATTTGAAGTCCCTATATTTTTCTTTTAGACCCTGTTTTTTTATTATTTAAAGTTGTTTTTAGCATAATCGACTGTAATTTGTTGGTTTAAAATTGGCGTATTTTTCATTATTTTAAGCACAATAAAATGTTTAAACACATGATTATTGACAATTTTAATTATTATGAATAAATTTAAAAATAGGCTTAAAAATTTTAAAATATTTTTACGCAATTATAATACAAAGATTTAAATTATGATCTTTCGACAATTCGATCATTCGACAACGGTGCTTTTCTGCGATTCATATCTTCAACATGATCTGTTATAAATTTTTGCTTCAATTTGTAATGTTATTGTCTTCTTTAGTGTTTGCATCTGTTTTAACTTTAATAAAATAAAAACAAACATAAGCACAACTTAATAATTTATTACATATATACTTATATAATATAGTAACAACATATATACAAAATGGTCACAACTTATAAACAACATGGTTATCATGTTAAAATAACAATTAGTTTTAATATTGACGAAAAAAATTCAATTCATTAATAACAAAACAAAGTTACATAGACTTGAATTAAGGGTCTTTTTAAAACTTTGTTACTAACACATATATTTATTAAAACATGTGGTACTTGGATTATTATGGACCAAAACTCCATTAAAAAATCATATCTTGAAATTTGACATTTCATGATATTTAATTAAATTCACAGCAGATTCTAAATAAAGTTTATGACACGCAATTTATCATTTTATTATAAATAGATAACTTTAAAATGTTGCCACAGTATAATTACAATTTAAAGCATCTTAAACTTTTTTTATTTAAAATCTGTTTAGGCAGTTCTCGATAACAAGATCTTAAGACCTTCTGCGAGTATCTGCGTTCTAATTATAAAGTCAACAAAATTTGTAACTCTTATTGTATGTATTTTATTCATTCCTTTATTGTAAAAATTATTTTGAATAAACAAAAAATGAATAAAAAATTTAAAAATTAAAATTAAAATGCCTCTCAATCTTCCTAAATATTTTTATACACAGAAACTACTTTATAAAACACAGTAAATCTAGTCATTAGTAATAGTAAAAATAAGGGAAAAAAACTTTTCCTTCACTTAAACACTGAAAACAGAAATATTAATAACTTATTTGATTAAGAAAAAACTTACCAGATTAAGATGAACCATTTAATTTGAGATTTGGCATATTTTTGTCAACATTACGTTTATTGCCATAGCTTCATTAATATTTGCTACATTTATGTGGTGGCACATTAATTACACAACAAACAAAATCACAAACAAACTCTAAAAACAAAACATCAATACTATTAAATCTAATAATTAAAACTATTTTATTTAAAGTTTTTCATATAAAATTACAAAATAAGAAAAGGCATTAAACCTATAGAATGGAGTTTTATTATCACAGTTGCAGAAAGTTTAGAGCATACATAGTGTGTATGCTCCAAACTTACGCTTTAGTACGTATTACATACTAAAACATGCAAGTACGTTTTAGTATGTATTTTTTATACTATATTTATAAAGAAAATGTTATCTTTATATTATTCCTATTAAACTATAAGAATATAAAATATAAATGTGTTAATAACAATCAAATTATATTGCAGAAAAGTTATGAATATGATAACAAAAAGATAATAAAAAAAGCAAAATTTTTCAAGTAATCTACGCAAAAATATTTATACATTTTATATATTTCCTTTTCTATCAAACCAACATTTCTATCAGTCTTTTTTATCAATATTAATCATTTTTCAGTTACCATAAATTAAGTTTTACGTTTCTTTATCTAACTTAGGGTTTTAAGTTTCTTAAACCCGTTTTGGTGGTAAAAAAAAAAATTTAAACATTAAACCAATTTAATGATTAATGTTTGATGTAAACAATGTTAATATATCATGTTATTTGTAGTGTAACAACACATCCAAAAAGAAACTTTATTTATTTAACAAAAGAATTAATTGTAATAATTTATTTAGAAATTATTTAAAAAACATAAATTTCTTTTTATAATTATTAATTTTTTAAATTTATTTAGAAATTATTATGTACGCAATATAGAATCGCCTGAAAGTATTTTTTAAAACAATAAAGTTTTAAAATATATTTGTCTGAAAATTAAAAAAAACGACTTTCAAGATTTTTGCGGCTACTCAGCTCAGGCAACTTTATAAAGGCTCAGCAATGGCCCTGTTACGCCTTCCCAGAACTGGCAATACATGAACGGAACTTTATCGGGCCTTTAAAGAATTCGCTGGCATTGGCTAGCCATTATCGGACCAGTATATACTTGCTGTCTGGGTATATATATATATATATATATATATATATATATATATTATATATATATATATATATATATATATATATATATATATATATATATATATACATATATATATATATATATATATATATATATATATATATATATACATATATATATATATATATATATATATATATATATATATATATATATATATATATATATATATATATATATATATATATATATATATATATATATATATATATATATGCAGTATTAATTAATCGGAAATTTCCATCTTTACCACTTTTTCAGACATTGCAAGAAATTTTTAAACAATGAATCTCACAATACATGATATGGGAAGAGGCAACCACGTGACATTGATATATGGTCGACGTAATTTTTTTTTGCGCATTATTGTAATATAGATTATTTACTTTTTTTTTTTTTTGCAATTGCAACAAAATTACTGTGTTGATAATACTTCGGCTATACTGCAAGAAAGAGCCATTGACCTAGGGATTTACGTACTTTCTTTACAAAATGGATATTTTGCAAACGTCCTATAAGCCAATTCCGTTTTTTTTTTTTTATTTATTAAATCAGAATCATCAGGATTGCCAGTAGATTACTGCATTAACATAATTTTTTTTATTTAAGCTTTTAATTTTATTTCTGGAATTAGTCAATAATAAACACAGTATACGATATTGAAAACTGCTTACGATGTTGGAAATCTCAACCGGAAAATACTCCTTTGATAAGAGTTTTAGACACCAAAAACGATCGATTTTCAAAGCTGCTTCTTTTTGTGTCGCACACGCTGTGACGTCTTCTTTAAATGTTTTTAATAAAATCTAGTAATACAAAAATTCTACATCCCAATATTTATATTCTATATGAATATGTTCTATACTTTATACTTTTTATACTAACCTGTTGTGACAAAATCTTATGCAATATATATAGAAATTCATTTATATTTATAAATATTATATATAATCAAAATATATAATGCTATATATATTTTGTTTTATATTTATAACAGCTTTAATTTATAACATTTTTGTTTTTTTTTTAATTTATTACATAGTCAAATGATAACAATGTTTAAAAGATTGTTAAATAAACTAAACGTAACGTTTAGAATTTACCCTTAGTATAAATGTGTATTTATATAACACCTTTTATACGTGCTAGTGAAGTGCATGAAAGTTTCTATGGTATTTTTCTTTTTAGAAATATTAGTGTCACATACAACAAAATTCGATTTGGTCGATAAGTTAATAAGCGATCATTTGAAGAGAGCTCTTAATAGAAAAGCATAAAAATTATTTTATTATGTTTTTGTTTGTTTACATTGTAAATAAACAAAAAATATTTAAAATTTCAGATCAGGTTTTTTGTCTATAACATAAGTTATTTACTTAAACAACTTATACTTAAAAAAAAGTTTTTAGGACCAACGTTTAAAAACGATAACACGTTTTATTTAGACTTAATAAAAAATAACAGATAACGTTCAAAAAACGTTTTTAGAAAAACGTCCGGTTACTGGTTCATATGGACGTTAAGAAAACCAATAAAAAACGTTCATTAAAACGATTTTTTAAAATAAGTTCGGGCGCCGTTTATATGGACATTTAACAAACCAATAAACAACGTTTTTACGGGACCATTAAAAAACGTTCGCAAAACGTTAAATACTAATAAAAAATATTAATAAAAGTAATAAAATTACTAATAAAAGTCACACATTAAAATCTCAACATAGTAGACTCAACATGTAAACTAAACTGGCAAAGTGATTTTTTTTTTTTTTTTTTTTTTTTTTTTTTTAATGTTGATTTAGGTGCCCCAAGAAGTCCTTACGGTCTTATCACAGAGCACCGCGGAAGAGCATTTAATAGGAAGTTCACGCCTCCTTCCTAACCGATGTCGCAAAACTTGCCCAGAGGTGGGTTTGAACCACGGATCTTGCGTTTCTGAGGCAAGTGCGCTACCACTGCGCCACGGCGCAGAAATAGTTAGAAATAGTTTACTCTTTGTTTTTTATTATCTTTTATTAAACTTGATTAATTATCATTTCAATTATGCTACTAAAATGATAGAATGTAGATATTGTGAAGATCTGATATTGTATATAAGTTTATATAAAAGCTTATAACAAAATTATATATAAGTTTAAATAAGTATATTTAAGTATATATTCACAGTGCTTAGGAAGATGCTCTGAGACCTTGCAACACATCCCCAGAAATTTTTTGTTTATTATCAGAAGACTCTTCCTTATTTCAAAAATGCAAAAAACAACTTTTTTCACCGGGGGCCTAGGGAGAAATCACGTATTTTAGGTGAGTGCCTAGTTTTTTTTTTTTGTTTAAGACAGGTAACTAAGAGCTATGTGGTATACTTAAATTTTTAGTTTGTTAATAATGGTATCAAATGAGGATGAATTGCAAAAAGTTGAGGTAATTGGAGCTAACCCAACCCCGTCCCGACCCCGAATTGCCCCCTTCCTAGAACTACGTCTCCTAAGGTAATAATTTTTTTTTAATTCTATCATATATTAGACCAATATTTATTGGCAGATTTCAAGTTTCGTCAAAAAATATCTTTTGGTTTAAGATTTATTTACCATAAGAAGTTCAAAATTCCACATTTACCCCCTGAAATAACTTTGAATGGTCGTAACTTTAAAAATAGATATTGTTTTTAGATGAAATTTAAAATCTGTTGATGAATTTTGATCTAGTTTCATATAACACAAAAAAAAATTGAAAAATTCTATTAGGGAACCATACACTAAGGGTGAGATATTAGGGGTCCAATAAGGTTGACTACAACTACTATATGGCCGTATAAAAAAATTTCTAGTTTATTTGGTTAAATTATTATTTATATTTTGCATGTCATATATAATTATATCATATATTAAGAAACTATATTAAACAATTGTTCATAAGAGGTTAATATTATACATTTTACAAGCTACCTGTAAATTGAAAGCTACATTAAAAGTGTTTGTAGTTGTAAGCAGCAACTGCGTTTTTTAGCGCTTCAATATGTTTTTTCTAACTTTTATCATTCGCCTAAACTGATTGAAATCCCGGTGAATGGATTCCAGAGCTTGTTCGGTCCAGTAACCTAAGCGCACAAAATATAAAATGCGCAAAATAAGTTTTAGTCTATTTAATGAATAATCGTCATAGTTTATGCAAGTCACTTGCGGTTATGTTAGTCACTTGCATAAACTGTTGTATTATTGTAATAATAACTATTTAATTACTTTTATTATAATTAAATAATACTAATTTATTCTTTTGGCAAACTTAAAATTTATTCATCATACCGAAGACTGTACCTTTCCTATCAATGAATTTGATAATATGTAGCTCAACTATGTATACTTTTAAAGGAATTGTAGCCCCTAGATTTCTATCGCTCCTAGACAACTGCTCTATATCTTTGACATATGTAGACCTTAATGATTTTCCAAATCAGCCATGGACTACTTTTTCAAAATCTCTAACTGCCTTAAAGTATTTGGATAAAGGATCTCTAAGACTGGACTCCTGAAAAAACATCTCAATACTGTCTGTCATTAAGCAACTTATAGCCAGCATTGCCTTCTAAACGATGCTGCCCTTGGTAGGATACTCTTCAAATGTTTATTGTAGACAAATATCAGCTGCCAAACTGTAACCCACACTCTTTGTTGTCAAACAAATTGTTTTCAATTTTTTTAAAAATTTTGTCTGTAACACCTAAAAGTATATGTAGACTGGGAATATTATCAAGCTCTATTATTTTTTTTATTTTTGTCCCTGTTAATAAAGGGTATTGAACAACATTTGTGAGTATTTTTGCATTTTTTAATTTTGCACAATCAGATATTCATTGGTCATAATTGCTAAAGGCTCTTTTATCTTAACAAAATGTTTCTATAATTTTAACAAAATGTTTCTCAGCAATAATACAAAAAGTACTTATTTTTATTACAAACGAATAACATTTTAAAAATGTTATTTGTTTGTAATAATAATAATTTGCCGTTTTGTTCATTGAAATTATTGAATAACTAAATACAACTCTTGCTCAAGTGCCTTGCTCAAAATAACTAAAGTTTGTCCTTATTTTTTAATTTTATTTTATTTTGTAGAAGTATTTGTGTTTGCCTTTTCGTTATGTAGTTTTTGTGTTTCATCTTGTAGTTTTTGTGTTTTTTCTTTTCGTTTGTGTAAGGTTCGTTTTTTATTTGTTCTGTTTTGCTAATTATTTTTATTTTTGTTTGCTGTTGTTATTGAGTGTTTTCATATTTTTTGTTTTATTATTTAGCTTATTTTAGCTTTATCGTTGTTATTTTTATCCATTTATTTAACCATAATATTAAAACTATTTTAATATTATGGTTAAATAAATGGATAAAATTTATAAGAAAATCGATAAGAAAATAAAACTTATTTTCTTATCGATTTTCGGTTCATGTTTGTTATTTTTATTATTTTATTATTATACTAATTGTTATAATTAATTGGTGTCACTCATTTTGATCATGAGTGATACTCATGTCATCATATTATTTGTATTATTATAGATAATATTATTATTTTTAATTATTATTGTTATAATTATTTGGTGTCACTCCTTTGATCAGGCTTTTTTTTGAGTGACACCTTCTTTTTCAAATAATTATTTATATTTATTCTTATTAGTTATATTTTATAACTATTATATTTTTTGTATTATTATAGATAATATTATTATTATTGTTATTATATGATTATATGTAAATTTTAAAAAGGAAAATAAATATCTTGTCTTGTCTTGTCAGTATTTTTTTTTTTTTTTTTTTTTTTTGTAGAATTTTTTGAAACTGTGTTAGAGGATAAGTTTTTCACAAATCTGATAACTTAATCTCACTGGCATTTGTGGTAAATACTTTAAATAGGTTTTTGCCCTAATGTAATGTTTCAAGGTTGTTTTGCCAGTTGTTGGTGAAATCACAGTTGATAAAAATAAAATATAAAACATTTTAAAAAAATGTTTCATCTAATTAAATGACTATGAATGTCACATCTTTTTGAAAGCGGCGGAATTCTTTGGAAGCTATCAAAAACTTTCTCTTCTTTGACTTAAAGAAGGGGAAGTTCTCATCCAATCAAATTCTAGAAAGTAATTTAAAGAAAAGAAATTTCATGTCCCGTTTAAGTTTTAAATCTTTCCAAACTCACTAATTTCATCGAAGTTAACAGCTGCAGCAAAAAACAATTCATAGCTCTGTGAGTCGGGTGTGACATGGGTTGAACCATCAGAAGACTGGTTTCAATACATTTTTTGTTATTGATGGTAATATTATGTCTACTTTTAGATTGATATGTACAGAATTTCTTATTTTAAGTAAATAACAAATATATCTAACTCTTTATTTATTGGCGAAATTGCCCTAAAAAAGGCGAATCATCTCAAATCTCTGTGTTAAACGAATTCTTAATAATGAAAATAAAAATGAAATCAAACTAAAAATAGATTTTTCCGGCAAACTAAAAATAAATTATTATGTATTATTCAGTAGATAATAATATTTTTTGTTAATAAAAAATATTTCTCTGCCCAATTATACTTATAGTGATGTGCAAAAAAAAAAACATTCTTCTGAGTTCAAGAAAAAACTTGGTTTTAATATAATGGCTTTTTATAAAACACTTTAACCGTTTAAAAAAAAAAAAATACACTTTACGAGTAGTCAAAGAGACCGTAAAATTTTATGTTGAAAATGGGGCAAAAGATTAAAATAAGAGGGGCTTTTAGCACATTTAAGTATTTTAGATGTATGTTATAATTTTTTTTTTATCAATAAGAGTATTTGCTATAAAAACAGAAAAGAGTGTTTATAAAATTGGAAAAAAGTGACAAGAACCACAACTGGAGCAAAATTTAAAAATGAGGGGGTCTAAGCTCATTTAGGGGGTTAGATGCACTCATTTTTAAGAATTTTTGATGCCCATTACAAAAAGTATATGTAAATTAAATTTCAAATAATTTAATCAAAATTTAAAACAACAAAATTATTTTAAAATATTTACCGTGTAAATGTATATATGGTACATAATTCTATAAAAATCAAACATTTTTTTATGCTGCTTTAGGGATAAAAAAATGAAAAAGAAAAGACTAAACTAAACTCTTTTTTCATTAAAAGTAGCTCCGGATTGCTCTCGATGTTGAGTATACTGTTCTACATCTTCAAATCTATTTCATGTAGGTTCAAATTTAAAATAAAACCTTTACACTGTTCAGCAAACTGACTCTAAACTGTTTAGAAAACATTGATGGTAGGAATCTTGGCAAGGCACTTTTTTAATATAACAAACGCTAACTTATATTAAGTTGCAAGAATTTGACCAAGAATCTTTTTTTTTTAATTTTTAAGTTGCTCATACACTAAATTATAGGTCTAAGTCGAGAAAACTTTAGTACTATATTTATAAAATTATAGATCTATGTTGAAAAAACTATAGGTCTAAGTTGAGAAAACTATAGGCCCTAGTTAAGATATAAAGGAATATAATTTGACTCTTTTCTATCTACCCAAGACAGTTTAATAAACAGTGTGTAGGTGTAACTTTAGACTTCATTCGTTACACCTACATGGAATAGATTTAAACATGTAAAAGTGAATACTCAACATTGAGAGTGGCTTTGTAGACTTTAATTTTTAGTGTTAACTTTTATATGATGCACAGGGCAGGATGAAAAATTTTTCTTGGATTAAATACCATATATAAATTAATATTACAAATATTTTTAAATATATTTTTTTGTTTTAAACTTTGTTTAAATTATTTGAAATTTAATTTTTTTTTTTTTTTTGTAATGTCATTTAAAATACTTAAATTGGCTTTGGCCTCTTAATTTTTACCATTTGTCTGATTTGTGACCAACATCATTTTTTTTTTTGATTTTATAAACACTCTTTCCTATTTTTATATAAAAAATTCTCCTAATTAACGTTTTTAACTTAAGACTTTAAGTTTATGTTCACTGTATAAATAGTTATTATGTTCACAATATATATTTATTATGTTTCCAATAATAACCCGCAAGTTGTGCAAAGATAATTATTTTTGTAAATGACTAATTCAATAAAAAAATAAAATGTAAGTACTTTGGAAAAAAAAGTCACTTTTAGTTTTATAATAAACTAACCTGTCATATTTTCTTTTGAACTTACTTTTGATGACATTTTTATTATATTTTTTTTTTTATCTTACTTTTGATGACTTTTTTAATATATATTTTTTTATCGATGATTTAGTCCTTGTATTTTTTTTCTTCTTTTTAGTAAGCACTTGTTTACTTATAGAAATGTGAAAAATACGTTTAAATTTTTTGAAAAAATTTGTTTTATGAAAGTATTGAAAAAATATATTCATTTATTTATCATGCGTTTAAAATTATAGCAATGGTAACACGGCTTCCGCTTGTTTTGCATTTAGTAAAATACACTAGAAGTTAAATTAAAATATGATTGACAAAATTGATATCAAAATTTATCACGTGCAAAATTTAATAAAATTTTTTTATGTTGCTTGTACTAGCTTAAGAAAAATAGTCAACCGTAAAGATGTATTTTAGGATCCAGCTTTATGAATAATTACCACAGGCAAATTGTTTTAGAAACGATAGTTTTAGATAGATAGTTTAAAAAAAAAAAAAAAAAAAACATTTATTGAAGGAGCTTTATTTTTTTATTTATTGAACTTTTTATTAAACAAAATTTAAAAGTCGTTTGTAAATAATTAAAAAATAACAAAGCCTATGTTCATGTTTATTTTAAATTCAAAAAAGGAAGAGTTTACCAAACCATGGCAGTAACATGTGGTCTTAAAATATATATTATATTTGAAATGACACATTTATTAAACTCACCGATTACAAAATTAATTTTACTGAATACATCAAATCAGATAAATTTGCTAAGAAAACTGGATATCTTGCTAGAATAAGTAAATAAACTTAATGGGCGGTAAAATCATTCTATTATTGCTCTCAACTACAAATGGTTCCTCTACTCAAATAGTTTAAAACCATATTACAAAATTGTTTGAAAATTAAGAGAATTAGAAATTAAAAACTTCAAAACATTCAAAAACAAAAGGAAAATTAAGTATTAAAACACGCTTAATCTAATTATATATAAAAAGCTTTTGATACTAGCATTAAGTTTGCTAAGTAAATTAACTGTAAGCTGTGTAAATTAACTCTGAAGTATATTCATAAAATTTCAGAGAGCTATTTTCAACTTACTTTATGATTTCTTAGCTAGCACATATAGAATATGCGTACAACCTTTGCGAACGTCTATTGTTTTTAGCATATGTTTGTCAATGGTATTGATGAAAAGAATTATACCAACGCAACTAAAAACAGCTTATCCAAGGACATTGTTCCAACGTACGTAAAACGATCACAAAACCTTTTTTTTATAATCTAAACTTCGTATTGATCCAATTTATTTGAGTTTAAGTTAATTCAATGTATATCCGTTAGCCAACTATAAGTTTTTTCCTCGTAAATTTCACGTTTCACCAACCTCAAATACTTGATACTCAAAAACGACTCAGGAACCCAAGTCTGCTCAGGAATTTTAAAGTAAAATTCACATCTCAGAAACTACTAACACTTATACAATATTCATACTAACAGTAAAACAAGTTTTAATAGTAGTATTTTAAACATATTTTTTTTTTCATTCATATCAAATATAGAACTGATTTTAGTTCTACGCATAAAGCGCAAAAAGCTGTTTAAACAAAACAACATTGCAATGTTTCAATAAGAAACGTTTAAGACGCAGTTTATTTAAGTGCAGGTTTGGTGTGAATATGATAATTCAACCCATGATTCATCTTAATTGGAATGAGGTGGTTCGCTCTATCCCCACTAAGCTTGCACTTAAAAAAACGGCGTCATAAACGTTTCTTATTGAAACATCGCAAGGTTGTTTTATTTAAACAAATTTTTTGCGTATATGCATTTATGGATAGAATTAAAACAGTTCTATTTGATATGAATGAAAAAAACAAAAAAAATGTTTAAAATACTGCTATTAAAACTTGTTTTACTGTAAGTGTGGGAGTTCCCATTCCTTATATATCAGAAGCAATTTTTAAAATAAATTTTTTTTTAATGTGTTGAAAACAGCCCAATGCTAATTAATTATATATTATATTTGTGTCACAAGAATAAAAAAGAGGCAAAGTCATAGATATACTATGTGATGATACGTCGCTCTTTTGGTGGTGGAAAACAATTCGTTGAAGTGTAAGAGACTTCACAGTCAATTTAAACGTCTTCACCGATAATTTCATGCGCGCATATTTAGTAGTAGGTGGTTACGTCGTGGTTCTTTATGCGCAGAGTTGCATGAAAACCATATAAAATAAGATAGTAACCTTAAAAGAAACAGTTGTTTACTTCAGATTTTTTTTAATTTTTTCATAAAAAAAGAAATTATTTTAGCTCTATAAAAGTATATTTTAACAATTTTAAGTTTAAAATCTATACTGTTTATATGTTTTTGTTATACCGTAAAATCGCTTGAGATTTGAACATTTATTTACCACGCATAAATAAAAAAAAAATTTCATGAAACTTATAGAAAATTATATTGATAACTGATATTGTAAACAAAAAAAATGGAAAATAAAAACTAATACTCAATATTTGATTTAAAATGAAAACATCTACTTTGACCGAACTTATAATACCGTCTCATAAGTTCGCCCGCTATATTAATACTAATTACAAACTTAGTGTCACAAATAATGAAAACTGATTTTTAAATGTTGTGTTATTGTAAAATTATGATATAAATTCAGGTAATACCACTAACTAAGGAGGGCGTTGCCCCTGGCTCAAAAAAAAAAGAAAGTCTTTTGGGGCACCAAAGAAAACAAAAAGGAGCACATAAAAAAGGGCCTTTTTAAATATAAGTTGAAATATTTTTATTGTAGTTAGTCAACTATTTTATTACTTTTTTCATTATCACATTTGCTACGTCATTCTACGTCACTGGTTTATAAAATTAAAAATATGTTTTTCAATTAATTTAAAAGTATATTTTTCAATTAATTTAAAAAAGGTTTTTTCAATTAACAAAAAAACACAACTTTGCTTTAAATAAGCTTTAAATGTTTATTGGCTATTCTTGCACGTATCGTTGACCATAATAGAACAGCAAGATCCACACAACTAATCGTCACAGGATTTGCAACGCATCCATAATTGTCGTTGAGCTGTAGTTTCTCCAAAAAAATGTCACTAGCTTGATAATTTTTAGAACTCAAAGAACCGTCAGTTAAAATTGAAATTATGAACAAATTTTTTATTCAATTAAAATACTATGGTGTGTATCCATTATAAAAATGTCAAAATTAACTGGTAAATTTACAGGTAAAGTTACCGGTAAGTTTTACATTCTCAACACATATCAACTTTTCACAATATTATTGCTAATTGTCTTCTTCGTTGCTTATCCGTGAATAACCGAAGTTAGAGTATTTCAAAATTTTACTAATTTTTATAGAAAAAGTAGTTAATTTTCAAAAATTATTAATTTTTTCTTGTAAATATAATTAGTTTGGTGATTCTTAATAATACTGAAATTAAATTCGATCATTTACTTTAATAATTTGCTTATTTTATTTATTTTATATTTTATTTATTATATATTTGCTTATTATTACTATTATTATTATTTGAAACCAACAAAATACAGACCAGTATCTCTGACTTCAATACCATGCAAAATATTAGAAAGAATAGTTGCTGATAATACAATCAAGCATTTAATAACAAACAAGCTATTAGCGAAGGAACAGCATGGCTTTCTAAAAGGTAAGAGCTGCACAATGAATTTACTAGAATTTCTTGAAACCTTAACAAGGGCATTGTTATACGGTATTCCAATTGACGTTTTGTATAACGACTTTTAAAAAAGTTTTATTAAAAAAAGACTTATAAAAGCATTCGACAGAGTATCACACATAAAACTATGTGCAAAAGTTTATGCTTCTGATATTGTTAATATTATATATTATTGATCATTTATTTTAATATTTTACTTATTTTAGATTTTAATAGTATGCATTTTTTCAAATTGTTAATTCGCTAAAGAATTATTACACAAGTTAAAATTTACAAGCCACTGCAAGCATTAATCTGTTACAGAATTGATTATTTTATAAGGTTTTTTTATATTTTTATTTTACATATTTGTTATTTACTGTACATCTTATGAAGGCTTTGTATTATAAAAAAGTTGTACATAGTTTTTTGTTCTTTTTTTGTAAAGAAAAAGTAGTTAATAGAAGTTCTTAAAAAAAAGTAAATAATAGAAATTTCTTTAAGAAAAAGTAATAATTAAAAGTTTTTTTGAGATATGAAAAAATGTAGATTTTATCAGTCAGGAAAACATGAAAATGGGAGAGAGTTCCAAAGGGTTGAAGTCCTGAGAAAAAAACTAGACGAACAAAAGTTTTTAGAGCATGCAGAGACAAATGCAGTAAACAAATGAGACTTTGCTGAATAATAAGTCAAGCGAAAATGAATTTTAATTGATGGAACAAAAGATAATAGATCTATTGAACTACGACCATGTTTGTAGAAAGCAGCATATTTAAAGAAAAGAGAACAAGATGCAACTTTACGACGATGGGAAAGAGGCTCAAGCTTGGCAGATATAGCTGGTCCAACTATGTTTACAATGCGTTTTTGGACCTTGCCGAGATGAGATTGAGCATCATTAGACGATCCAACTCAAATATGACAACAGTATTCCATACAGGGACAAATAAGAAATTTGAAAAAGTATAAAATGGAATCAGGAGCAAGGAAATGGCAAGCACAATAAAGAGAAGCATCCTTTGCAAATCCTAACTTAGCAATCAATTGTATATATGGTTTCCATTAAAGGCCAGTAATGAACAATAATTTAAGAAGACATAAAGAAGAAGATTCAGAAAGAGAATAGCCATTCATTAATATATTAATGTCGACAGTGTTGCAATATTTGTATACTCCAGAAGTTATCGGAAATGAAGAAGAGTGTTGGCCTTCGAGGATGACTTTAATAAAGTGATTAGAAAGAATCGGTTTGTCAAAGGCATTATATATGTCAAGGACAAAAGCTCTAGCCTCTCCGCCTCCATCTAATGCACAATAAAATCTTTTAGTCACAGCAGTTAGCAAGTCAGTGGTAGAATAAGATGTTCAAAAACCGTAATATTGTCAGACAGAAATTTATTTTAATCAAGATGAGATGTAAGAAATTTGTCGATCAAATACGCAAAGACCTGCTTAACAACAGAAAGAAGACTGGTCGGACAATAATTGGAGGAGTAAAAGTATCTTTTGATACTTCTTTTTTTTTTGACACTTGTGGTCCAGACAACATTCATGTTGTCTGGACCAAAAAAAAAAGTCGCAAAAGAATTTAATAGAGATATGACTTTAGCAGCCGATACTGGAGTGATTTGAATGTCTAACAATGGATTAACCTGTTTAATTGGAATGGAAGGAAAACAATATTCTAAAGATTTAAAAGTCGAATTAGAAGAAAAGTTCTTTTTAATTAGTTCTGTCTTTTTTACTTTGGAGAGGTAATAATATCAGTCCCATGAATTAGGAAAAGAATGTTAGACCTACCCAAGTTAATGACACTGTTGAAGATTTTTCAAAAGTCTTTGTAGCCTAAAATCTGAGATAAGATACGGGGTTTAGTAAATTAAAAATAATGGATCTTAGCATGAGACAACACTTTTTACATTGATTTCTTGCAATAATAAATAGCCGTTTGTTCTCAAGAGAGTTTCTTTTAAAAAAAATAAAAATTATTACGATTTGATATAGCAGCTGCACAAGAAGCGGAAAACTATTGAGTAAAATGAGGCTTGATCTGGAACTGATAAGAAGGAATAAATGCTTCCATTCCTTCCTGAATCCAGGAAGTTATGTGGAAGGCGCATTTATCAGCTGAAAGATAAAAGACATCAACCCAAGCACCATCACAAAGAAAATCACAAAGAGAAGTGCAGTCAGTGTTAGAGTAGTAATAAGAAGTGGCTTTAGATCTAGTAAGTTCAGCTGTGTTAGACCCAAACCATTCAGTTTAATGAGCATTAAAGTCACTAATAACAACAATATTGGCAGAGGGGTAAAAAAAAAAGGACATGGTTAATTTAATCAAAACTTACATCTAAAAAAGTGCAGTCTTGGGAAAAAGAAGAACAATAAAATAAAAAGAACAGTGATAGAGTGAAGAGGGTCTGAGCAAAAGCACATAAAAGAATGTTCAAAGAATTCAAACCACAACAAATAGGTGAACTGATGTTTATACTTACTCCCAAGCCAAGCATGTGACTATTGGAGTTCTTTTGAATCAAAGGATAGTACTTATCAGCACTGAGATCTGAAGAAGGAATAGCGGAATTTAAATTAGCTTCACAAAGCAAGTTTGGTGAGATTTATAAGAATAAGATTAAACTAAAGGTTGCTTCGCAGACCACAAAAGTATTTGTGGTTGCTTCGCAGACCACAAATACTTCTAAAAGATGTATAAAAGCAGTTAGGTGTTATTATTTTTTAAAAATCTCAAAGACCAAAAAATGCTGGATCCGCCCATGTTAAACGCTCTGATATTTTACAGCTGTTGATGGAATCAGCCTCTCTGAGAGTTACCACAGAGTTTGGAAAACCTTACTACCAGCCGGCCTTAGAAATATTAAACTTAATTTTAGAGCTGTTCCCACATTAGGAGATAAAATGTGTTGCATAACGTTATATAGTGGCGTAGGAAGGTTTTTAAATGTTTGAAATAACCAACCTTTAAACAAAAAGAATATTCCAAATTTTTTTACGTTTATATGTATGATAAAAAGATTCTTTACAAAAAAAGTTACTGTGATAGGAGAATGGGAACAAGAAACCCTAAAATCTTAGCCCCCTGCCGCAAACGTGAGAGCAATAAATTGATGAAATATTTTTTGTGCTATTTTCAACCAGACTTATATTCATCGAAAAATTTTAAAGTTCATGGTAAAATATTTTAGCGTTCAAAAATTATGACCATATAAAATTTGCAACCCCCTCAATTTGAAGGGGGTTGCAAATTTTATATGGTCATAAATCGAATATTCTTTTTGTTTAAAAGTTGGTTATTTCAAACATTTAGAAACCTTCCTACGCTACTGACTTTAAATGAATATTTTGTGTTCTGTCTGAACCTGTGGCGCGGCGTTTACTCACCCGTAAGTTTATTTATGTTTGTGTTCTGTTTAAATCTTCGATCCAGTGTGAGCTCAATAACTAACTAGTGACTCTATGAACTATAAAACGTTTACTTTAATCATTTTGTAAGATATTGGTTTTTTTTCTAATGCATTTCTAAAATATCTTGTTTAATGTTTTGAAGCAATGTTTACAGGAAGTAACTCCTTTTGACTACTCCAGGTCAGGTCAGGTTCAGGATTATCACGATCATCCTGTTACTGGTATCATGTAAAACAGTACTACCTGCCCCATTCCCTCCTGCCTTGTAGGGTTTGGATTTTTAGGCAATGGCTAGGAGAAAGAAACTTTGACTAAAAGATCCCCGATTTAAGGCTCTTGATTAAGTAAACGCTAGAGGTGGTGCTTCGGTAAAAATACTCATCTTGGCCAGATTTTAACTCCGTCCAGCTACTGTCTTATAGAAGGCCTCCTAGACAAAGACTTAATAAGGAAGCAGAATAATTATGCTAACCAGCCTCGAACCCCTTTTTTTATCTGTTAAGCTAGCGTAGGTTTCAACCTGTTAAGCTAGCGTAGATGTCAACCTGTTAAGCGTAGGTGTCAACCTGTTAAACGTAGGTGTCAACCTGTTAAGCGTAGGTGTCAACCTGTTAGCGTAGGTGTCAACCTGTTAAGCTAGCGTAGATGTCAACCTTGGTTAGATTGCTTTCTGCCTAGGATTATGAATGCTTGATCTGCTTGGGTCGACTCATACTCAATTAATAGAAGTTTCTTAAGAAAAAGTAAATAAAAGAAATTTCTTAATAAATGTAATTAATGTAAGTTTTATAAGAAAAAGTTATTAATAGAAGTTCTTAAACTTTTTGCGCTTCTGGTACCAGTTTCTTAAAACTTAGTAAAAAAAAACGTAGTATAAAATTTATTCTTGGTCAACACTTGCAGTTAGTAGCTAATACAAATCAGTCAATAGATAAAAAAATTTTTGTAATCTATTATAGTATAGAATAATAAACTTTAAAAAAACAATTTGTTTTTCAGTTCAATTTAATTTGATTAAATGGGATCCATTGTTAAATTAAAGATTTAACTAAAAGTCTTTGATATTGATGAAAGTGTTTAGTTTTTGCATAGGCCAAACTGCATAAGTTATTGACCGATCTCTAATACACCCTATAAATTGCTCAACGAGAACTCTGGTTTAAATTATGTCAAAACTTGTTGAAACATCTTAATGGAAAAACTGCCTCGAACTTTTTTGTGACCTTGGAACCTAAAACCTTTATCAGCTTTTAAATAGTGGTTAGGGTTTAGTCAACTCAACTCGCCAGTTTTCTCTGTTGTTGCACTATCTGATATTGACCATAGTAAGTATTACTGATAAAATTCTGCTTTCATGAGCTAAAACTATAACTGATGATTTTCCTGTTTAAGTATTTTTTAATGAGAAAACATTAGCGTGTTAAAACTAGTAATATGATTAAATTTAATTTCAGTCCAGACTATATTTTATTTTATATAGTCTTAAAAAATATTTCTGACCTTCTTTTTAACAAAAATCAATATTAATAGCATGTTGAATTTTAAATTCAGTGCAGTTTACAAATATATCAGTTATACCCATTTACATAATAATAAGAATAACTATTCTTGATACATCATTGGTTATTGCCCAGTCTTCAAAAAAAAATTTTTAGCATTCTTTTTAATAAACATTGATCATCAGGATGAAGGAAATTAGCCTAATCAAACAATGTTTTTAAAAATATAGATAAAACTTCTTAGCTTTTATTTAAGTTATTTTTCTTGATTTATTCCACGTAATATTGCTTGTTAATTTTTTGTTCAAAATTTTTAGGTGAGTTTGGTATTGTATTTATTATTCATTATTTTTAAAATTTTCAAAACTTTAAAAAAACCACATGTGATATGGAGCTCGGTGATTTGACAATGTGTTTAAAAACACGTTATTTTAATTTAAATTCATTTTTAAATGGTAGTTTATATATATATATATATATATATATATATATATATATATATATATATATATATATATACATATATATATATATATATATAATTCATTTTTAAATGGTAGTTTATATATATATATATATATATATATATATATATATATATATATATATATATATATATATATATATATATATATATATATATATATATATATATATATATATATATATATATATATATATATATTGATGAAACATTTTTTGTACTATTTTCAACTAGACTTATATTCATTGATAAATTTTAAGTTTCATAGTATAAGGGGTTGTCCATAAAGTACATACGCTTTTTTTTCTTATATAATAATATATATAATATTTCGTAACTGCCATTGTAAAAGCAAGAAAAATTTTACATACATATATATATATATATATATATATATATATATATATATATATATATATATATATATATATATATATATATATATATATATATATATATATATATATATATATATTGATTTTTGTTAAAAAGAAGGTCAGAAATATTTTTTAAGACTATATAAAATAAAATATATTCTGGACTGAAATTAAATTTAATCATATTACTAGTTTTGGTTTAACATATATAATAAGTCTATAAAAATATATATTTGGTGCCCAGTGGCGGATTAAGACTTCAAGGGGCCCGGGGCTATTTTTGTTTTCGGAGGCCTTTATATGGGCCAGAACCACTGATCTCTATAATAACTGGATAGCGCATCTCTAATATCAAAAGTGAAGCCAATATTTTGTACGGCCGCCATATTGGAAAGCCCCAGAATACCGAAAATACAGTGATTGCGCTTGAAGATGTACCTTTTTACTTCGTTTATATCTACTCGACCAAGTCACATATTTCAATGATATTATTATATTTAAAATGTTTGAAGGTGTAAAAATTATAAAAGGGAATCAAAAACACGCAGAACATTAACGACGAAGAGAAATATCGCTATAAAGAAATAATAAAATTTGTATTGCTTTCTATGAATTTGTTAAATTTATTGAATTCATGATATTCTAAATAAAACTTTTCTAAAAGACAAATTGATATTTGATCTGGTTACTTTTGGGTGTTTATTTTAACAACTTGATGCGACCTTACTTAGCAATAGTAGCTGGAAAGTAACTTTACAAGTATAAAACATGATAAAAACATTGTATCAAACATTTTTGTAAATGGTTTTCTAATTTTTGAAACTCTGAGGGCATGTTTATATTGTTCCACAACTGAAATATCATCAACTATGCAATACTTTATTAAAATTGATATCACTTAATAACAATGTTTTGTTCTGTTGCTTTGCTAACTTTAATTACACTTTGTGAAGGTTTGAAAAAGCCATCTCTAACTTTAAAAAACACTGGATATTTGGTGATAACTAGTTATTTGCAGTTTTACATTAAAGTATTTAGTGTTTTAGACTAAATAACAGCATCACATACATGTTGATTGTTTATATGTAAATATGGTATAAATAAAAACAGACGTGGTTTCTTTCAAGTTTTTCTATTGACTCTAAAGTAAAATAATAATGATTCAGCTAACATCTATCAGTTTTATACTGATAAATATTAGTTGTATAATTAATAAATATTTAAAATATCTCTTGTGAAAACAAAAAAGCAACATAAAAGACCAAAATGAAAGGTGAACAATTTTTTTTCTAAGTGTACATACTTTTTTACTTTTCCCTACCACATAATACCTTTTTATTCAATGTTTATTTTGTTATTCGATGCTTATACAAGTTATTCAATGATTATTTTGTTCAAGATGATAGAGCTAACTATTATTTTATTTATATTTTTTTACTTTAACATATTCTTTTGTAATTGCAATATCTTATACAAATGTTCTGGTGTTGTGAAAATGTCTAATGGCATTTACAAAAATGTCTTGAAAGTATTTTTCGACAGTTAAGCGTTAAGTTAATTTATATATATATATATATATATATATATATATATATATACACGCAAGAACAAAATTATTAAAAGTAAATATAAAGATTTGCTATATGTTGCCTAAGGAACCTTTAGGTTGTGTTACAATCACATTGCCTAACTAATGATTCATACAGCAAACTTGTAAGCTGTTTACCTTGCAAATATGTTACAAGCCTCAGGCATTTTGCAGAGGGCAATTAAGAATCAAAAGGTGCATACTAATATACACTTGCATGCTATTATAATAATATTATACCAGGGAGGCCAGCTAACTGGAAATCATGGAAAAGTCAGGGAATTTTTTTCTTGTCAGGAAAATCAGGGAAAAATGTCTTTTTTGAAAATTTAATTTATTTTAAAGGTTTTTATTTACTTACTCCCAAACAACAAAACTTAAAAATTCACACTTCAAAATATAACTGAGTCAGGGAAAAATATAAAAAGTCAGGGAATTTAATTCTTGAAAGTGGCTGGCCACCCTGTATACATAATTTATATATATATATATATATATATATATATATATATATATATATATATATATATATATATATATATATATATATATATATATATATATATATATATATATATATATATGTCATTCTCCATGAAATAATCTGAACATATAACATCAGATTTACTCAGTTTTTAATAATCAATGCATTTATAAGGTTTTTGCATTTTTTATTTATCAAGCGAAATCTGTGTTTTAAGCGCATATAAGTTTAACCATAGTCATAGTATTTAACTAGTCTGGAAACGCGGGCCGTTTTCTTAAAACACTTAAGTTCCTCTCGATACTAGTGCTCAGCCTACTTTAGAGTGCATCAAATTGTAAACATTGTATTTCGCTATAGATAAGTTACATATATTCTGGGATAAATATTGAAATGGCATGAACAAATTGTGATTTTTTTGGTTTTTCAGTTTCAAGTTAATATTTTGGATTGCATTTATATTTCGTATTCCGAATAAAAATGATGAATATAGCATAAAATAAAGACATCAACTGTTGGTAAATGTAGTTGGTAAATGTAGTGACAGAGTTTGTATTGGTATAAATATGCTTATTCAACCATATAGCTTATATCATATAAGCATTTAAGTTATATGCACTATATGAAAATATGTTATAGATGCAAATATTTTATCAACTGTATAACTTGATGGATGTATATGGGTATAAATACTTTGTATTATATTCAGAGTATATTTATTTAAAGTATTAGCTAATATAGCTTAATAATCTATATTCTATATATAGTTTACTTAGCTAGATTAGTTGATAATTTATATATCATTCTTTACACTTTGCTGGTATCTTTTCTGGAAACAAGAAAAAATAAGGTACAATTTTTTCATTTTGAATAGTTTCAAAGCTAAATTAGATGTTTGTATCTTTAAAGATATGTGTTATACCCTTAATATAGCATATTTATCTACCTTAGAGAGAAAATTATATCTTAATTATTACCTAAATTATATTAAAAATAGTGATTTGTTGTTTAATTTTCTACCTTACAAGGAAAAAAAAAATTACTTTTAAAGATACAATTTTTTTGAAGGTAGAAGATTTTACCTTACTATGTGCATATCACATATTCTACGCTACAGTAGAACTTCTACCTTTTTTACAAGTGCTATACTAACAATAAATGTTGTGCAAAAATATTTTTCTATTTTTATTAATAAGTAAAAAACTTAATCAGTAAAAAAAAATAGGATTTTAATAAATACTTTAAAAATAGCTAGTATATCAAAGCTTCTTAAACTAAAATTCAAAAGCTCGTATATAAAATTTTATTTTTATTATGCTGTATTGCAATTTGTATAATAGCAAATAAAAAATATATACTTGATGCAATAAAGATGATGCCAAAGTCTGCTACCAAATATTGCATCACTATCATACTTAAATCAAATTTAATTCAATTATAAAAAAAGTACAGTGTACTATAAGAAAATTGCAGAATTATTTTAAATCTTGATTTTAAGCTATAATTTAATATCTATTTTGTTGAATGCAGAAAAATAATATCTCAAAATCTAAGGTTATCTTTAACTAAAATAAGATATTTGTGTTAATTTTTTAGTTTCAAATTCAGCTGCAGTGTATGATGATATACTTGACTAATCTAGACGATATACTTGACTTTTACAACTGGTGCCACTGTATGACTAATGTTTCTTTTGCTTTAGAAAGCAATCAAAATTTCTTAAAAGTTGTTGCTTGTAACTTGCGATGTTTATGCAAATCGCAAGTTGTTGAAAAAGCATTTTAAATGATTCGTTTATGCCTAATCCACCACATTAAAATATAACAACTCGTTACTGTCTTATTTAAATATGACTTATCCAACTTAAAACATATGGAAAAAAAGATAAATGTAAGGATGGTAAGATTATACAGTGGAACCACATTGCTTATATATTCTATGAAGACCTTTTTATTTTACCTAAACTTACTTTTGAGCATATAAAGTTGGCAAAATATTTATTAAAAAGTGTTAACCTTGCTGCCTAAGTAATAAGTTTTTGCTGTATTAAAAACTTTATTACATTATGAAATAGCTTATTTGAAAATTCTTTCCAACACTAACGATCACTTAATGCTTGCAAGGGTAACCCATCATTTAACGACTTTCAATAATAACAAAATAAAAAATACTTTTAGTAGCTGAAAATGTATTTAGCTACACAGGTATTATAAAGTGGTAGTAATATAGTATTAAGTCATGCCAAAAAAAAAAAAAGATGTTATTAGATTAGTTTAAAAATAAATATTTTTTATATATGTAAAATAGCCATGTTGTCATTATTATTTTAAATTAAAAGACAATTGTATTATTTTTATTATTCAATCTTTTATTGTTGTTTTATTATAAAGTTATTACACCATAAAACTATTAAATATACATGAAGCATTTATTAAACTTACTCTAGGAGCTAATTATATACCAATAATATTTTTAAAAAATATGTGGCTATGAAAATAGCCGTTTTAGTAGGTTCAAGTCATATCACTTTTTCTTTAATGTTCTTGTTCCAGAATAGAAAGTGTTTTTTAATTGATGTTCTTTATATATCAATTTAGTTTGACTCTTTCAGGTTATATTTTGCAATGTACAATCTACGAACTTGTATGTAAAATGTTAGATGATTATGCATACTTAGCTGCAAGCAAATACGATAAACACTGCTCATTATACAACTTAGACATGTTAGAAAACCAATTGTAAAATTAGAGGTACCAAAAACATTTCCACTAAGTCATAATAGAATGTTTTGTTTAGTGATGTAGAGGGATACATGCTTAAATGTTATAATATTATTGATAAAAGAGGCACCAGTTAGATAAACAAAGACAAGATTTGCTACTTCAAAACATGAAAGAAATTGTTTTTTCAGAAAAAGTTTTGTAGAATCAATTCTACAAAATATTTTATGAAAAAAAAAAATTATTTCATGTTTTGAAAGCATTCATGTTTTGAATGCTACTTCATGTTCTTTCATGTTTTGAAGTTGTCATCATTTTTACTAGGAACTAAGCTGTAATGAACTCTTGAAATAATTGAAATATTTATACTTGATTTTAAACTTTTAATGCCAGCTTGTAGCAAAGTACTATTTATCTGAAGCAATCTTGATTAAATAATTGTAAAATCTAATAGGTTGAAGAATAATCTTTGCTTTTTTTTATTCTTTACTAAATGTTTATCAGTTTCTTGCAAAACAAACACATAAATATTCTTTCTTCGCTTTGGTTAGGATAAATTAAAATAGGTAGTCTAATGTTAGAACTAAAATTGAGATCTGCCTCCAACAAATAGCAACTCAATAACAGCTAAAACAGCATCGAATTCATTCAAATTTTCAAAGTCTGCGCTACAAAAAGTCATTTTAAAACATTTGATGCACTCTCAGTCCGGTCACCCCTTAAAACTCAAGTTATTTTACGAAATCGATAGAAAACGGCCCGCGTTTCCAGACTAGTTAAATATTATGACTATGGTTAAACCATAGTCATTATTGGTATATAATTAATATTATTGGTATATAATTAGCTCCTAGAGTAAGTTTAATAAATGCTTCATGTATATTTAATAGTTTTATGGTGTAATAACTTTATAATAAAACAACAATAAAAGATTGAATAATAAAAATAATACAATTGTCTTTTAATTTAAAATAATAATGACAACATGGCTATTTTACATATATAAAAAATATTTATTTTTAAACTAATCTAATAACATCTTTTTTTTTTTTTGGCATGACTTAATACTATATTACTACCACTTTATAATACCTGTGTAGCTAAATACATTTTCAGCTACTAAAAGTATTTTTTATTTTGTTATTATTGAAAGTCGTTAAATGATGGGTTACCCTTGCAAGCATTAAGTGATCGTTAGTGTTGGAAAGAATTTTCAAATAAGCTATTTCATAATGTAATAAAGTTTTTAATACAGCAAAAACTTATTACTTAGGCAGCAAGGTTAACACTTTTTAATAAATATTTTGCCAACTTTATATGCTCAAAAGTAAGTTTAGGTAAAATAAAAAGGTCTTCATAGAATATATAAGCAATGTGGTTCCACTGTATAATCTTACCATCCTTACATTTATCTTTTTTTCCATATGTTTTAAGTTGGATAAGTCATATTTAAATAAGACAGTAACGAGTTGTTATATTTTAATGTGGTGGATTAGGCATAAACGAATCATTTAAAATGCTTTTTCAACAACTTGCGATTTGCATAAACATCGCAAGTTACAAGCAACAACTTTTAAGAAATTTTGATTGCTTTCTAAAGCAAAAGAAACATTAGTCATACAGTGGCACCAGTTGTAAAAGTCAAGTATATCGTCTAGATTAGTCAAGTATATCATCATACACTGCAGCTGAATTTGAAACTAAAAAATTAACACAAATATCTTATTTTAGTTAAAGATAACCTTAGATTTTGAGATATTATTTTTCTGCATTCAACAAAATAGATATTAAATTATAGCTTAAAATCAAGATTTAAAATAATTCTGCAATTTTCTTATAGTACACTGTACTTTTTTTATAATTGAATTAAATTTGATTTAAGTATGATAGTGATGCAATATTTGGTAGCAGACTTTGGCATCATCTTTATTGCATCAAGTATATATTTTTTATTTGCTATTATACAAATTGCAATACAGCATAATAAAAATAAAATTTTATATACGAGCTTTTGAATTTTAGTTTAAGAAGCTTTGATATACTAGCTATTTTTAAAGTATTTATTAAAATCCTATTTTTTTTTACTGATTAAGTTTTTTACTTATTAATAAAAATAGAAAAATATTTTTGCACAACATTTATTGTTAGTATAGCACTTGTAAAAAAGGTAGAAGTTCTACTGTAGCGTAGAATATGTGATATGCACATAGTAAGGTAAAATCTTCTACCTTCAAAAAAATTGTATCTTTAAAAGTAATTTTTTTTTTCCTTGTAAGGTAGAAAATTAAACAACAAATCACTATTTTTAATATAATTTAGGTAATAATTAAGATATAATTTTCTCTCTAAGGTAGATAAATATGCTATATTAAGGGTATAACACATATCTTTAAAGATACAAACATCTAATTTAGCTTTGAAACTATTCAAAATGAAAAAATTGTACCTTATTTTTTCTTGTTTCCAGAAAAGATACCAGCAAAGTGTAAAGAATGATATATAAATTATCAACTAATCTAGCTAAGTAAACTATATATAGAATATAGATTATTAAGCTATATTAGCTAACACTTTAAATAAATATACTCTGAATATAATACAAAGTATTTATACCCATATACATCCATCAAGTTATACAGTTGATAAAATATTTGCATCTATAACATATTTTCATATAGTGCATATAACTTAAATGCTTATATGATATAAGCTATATGGTTGAATAAGCATATTTATACCAATACAAACTCTGTCACTACATTTACCAACTACATTTACCAACAGTTGATGTCTTTATTTTATGCTATATTCATCATTTTTATTCGGAATACGAAATATAAATGCAATCCAAAATATTAACTTGAAACTGAATAACCAAAAAAATCACAATTTGTTCATGCCATTTCAATATTTATCCCAGAATATATGTAACTTATCTATAGCGAAATACAATGTTTACAATTTGATGCACTCTAAAGTAGGCTGAGCACTAGTATCGAGAGGAACTTAAGTGTTTTAAGAAAACGGCTCGCGTTTCCAGACTAGTTAAATACTATGACTATGGTTTAACGCAACTACGGATTTATAAATTCTGGGGCTTTCCAATATGGCGTCTTTTGGCTTCAAAAATTTCGAAATTTTATTAGGAGATGCGCTATCCAGTTATTATAGAGATCAGTGGCCAGAACCTGGAAGAAAAAAAAAAAAAAGTAAAATTTTTGGGGGCTTCTAAATTTGCGGGGCCTGGGGCTATAGCCCCTTCCCCCTTGATCCGGCACTGTTGGTGGCTAAATGTAATGCAGTTGTTAATTTCCGCAATGTTAATTATCGGAAGACCCAGCAAGTATATACGGAAACGCCGGGAATTAATATAGAGTAAATTACTGTGAAAACTTTCAATGGCTGCTACAAAGCGTGCTCTAGTTTATGGAGGAAAAGGCGCCCTTGGATCTGCATGTGTATCTGCCTTAAGAGAAAAGAACTATGTATGGTTTTTATTTTTGAAGTAATATTTATATTTTCATTGTTTCTCTTCAAGATATTCAATCATTTATAATAAACTTTAGTAAGTTTCAAATGTATAAGCTAACAATAAACTTCTGTTATCAATGAAAAAGTAGTTTGTATGGGAAGTTTATTAAACTAGCTTACAGTCTTTGAACTCATTTTTCTTTAGCATGGTGTTTTCCTAAAGAAATTTAATCTACGCTGGAATGCTTTTTTTTAAGTTATTCTAATATTTTTTAATATTAGAAAGATGGTTATTCGTTTGTTCTACTACTTTATTTCCGTGTTAATAAATCTATTAATTTTTTGTATTAGTAGTTAGCAACTTTTAAATTCATAAATACTTAATTTTTTACATCTAACATTACACCCTGTCAAATTCACAATCAACATCATTTGAAAAGACCTCTTGATCCCCATCAAGGAAAATATTATTTTATTTAAAAAAAATTTACTATATAATATAGTTTTTCAACCAATGATCTTTTATATATTTAAAATTTCATCAGCAAAATTTTTGGTGTTTAGAAATGGTGATTATGTAAAATTTACAATCCCCCTCGATTTTGGGGAATTCAATTCATTACATGGTCATGACTCTAAAACATAACAAAAAATTAGATTTTTTTAAAAAAATTACATTTTTTTTAATGAATATTGATTTACTTTAGTATAGCGTAATGTATTTTTCAAAAAAAATAATTTTTGTAGATGGGGTTCAAGTGGGCAAGCTGAATGTGTATTTCAGCTGGCCATTCTTTGGCTCCAGGGCACAAGTCTAAAAGGTTTTTGAAAAAATGATTAACAATTCTAAGAAAAAGATGAGGTTTCATTGGCTGAATAACTTCTAAAATAAGAACTGAATTGTCAATATTGATCAATGGTAAACGCAATTACATTTGCAAATTTTTGCAGAGTTTAAATCTAAGCATTAGCAACAAACCCATATATTTTCTTCAATGTGCCAAAAAACACTAAGATAGGTTGTCAGAATCAACATCGCACCAGCAGCAAGAATGCTTGCTTAAATGGGATTAAATTCCACAAATAATAATGGTTATTTTTAGACCACATGAAATGTAAAATGCCGCGTCATTCACTTGAATAATATTCATGAACACTTTGAGATTCTTGTATGTTTCAGATAGATTTTCAATAATGGCAGCAATGAGCTGACATTTAACACCTGTGTCTTTAGGTATTGAATCTGTTTGCATGTAACATTTATTCAATAATAACAGCTCATTTTCAAAAATGAGCTGTTATTATTGAATAAATTTAATAACAGCTCATTTAATAACAGCTCATATTAAACTTTAATAACAGCTCATTTTCAAAAATGATTTTCAACTAGTCGAGATCCGATTGTTTTTTTGTTTTTTGTTTTTTTTTAAGAGGTATAGGAAGTTTTCTCATTCCTGTGTTCAGTGTTTAACTACACCTTTAACAACATTCCTGTGTTCAGTGTTTAACTACACCTTTAACAACATTCCTGTGTTCAGTGTTTAACTACACATTTAACAACATTTGTGCTGTAAGTATATGACTTTTTGATTTTGGTGGAGATTGTGGGACTAATAAAATATAAGATATAGTGTAAGCTGCTGATTGAAGTAACTTTCAAATCCCCATTTAATAATGTGTAATAAAATAATTTCACTGCTTAATTTTGTTGATTTTTAAATATTTTAAAATTATAAAAAGTGTATAATTTTCTGGTATTACTGGAAACAATCTTTCTTTTTTTGCTTGGCTAAGCAAGACTTTTTTTTCTAGGAGAAAAATCTTTTACCTTTATCTCAGCAGATGCAATTTGCTCTGCTGTAACTTGATCTTTCCTGACCAAATCATGCAAATTTTGGCGTCTTATTGAAATCATACAGTAATGTTTGGAACCTCTAGCTATAATTGATAAACAATGCGAGCTTCTTTTTTTTGTTGATGAATTTTAAAAAGATTCAGGCTTGGAAAATATGTTATCATTAGAATTTATATTGTTTGCTTTTTGTCTTAAATGATGCTTTTCATTAAGTTTAAACTTTCCAAATTAGCAAATAAAACAATCACATGGATTAGATAGTTAGATTGATTTTCTCTAAGATAGTTATCAAAGGCTTGATAACTATCTTAGAGGTCGTTAATATCTCAAGAGAGTCATGATAATCAAAAAATTTCTTTGATTATCACAACTCTTTAGTTTATTGCAGCAAATTAATTCTCATGAACATATGTTCATGAGGATTAATTTGCAACCACAGTTTCTTGAATTTTTAATAAGCTATGCAACCAGTTGTTTCTAACTAGGCTCCTTATGATTTTCTAGAAATCCACAAACTACATATTGCTCTTATGAGCTTCTCTGAATTCAGTATTGCTTTTATTTGAAGTTTAACGAATAGACTGTCTTTGATCTTTTCTTCAAATAGCTTTGGTTGAAATTTTTGGTTCAAATAGTTTTGATGATATTACCACAAACATCCTACTTAAATTTAGAATAATTAGTTTTGTCAAAAAGTTTTTTGACATTAACATAGTCTTCAATTTTCTGTACACAGTGTACAAAACTCTTTTGGAGAATATGATGAGAAATGTACTAATAATTGTGATATTATAAGTACATTTCTCATATTGTGCTGGCAGGCTTTTATTATGTGGGGACTGCTTTGGAAAGTATCTTTAGATATTGAAGACCTTTTCTCTCTTAGCTTTTTAATACATTATAATATCAATCATACAAAAGTAATTTTAGAAGATGACACAAGAGGCTTTCTCCATACTCTGATCATACTCTTTATACTCTGGGAATAGCAAAAAAGTTTCTTATACCTTAAAACCATCTTTTAAACCTTTCTTATACCTTAAAACCATCTTGCTAAAGTAGTTTAACAGACCACATTTTACATAAGAGCCATGGTTTGGTTTCCTTATATAAGCCTAGGCTGTGAAAGAAGTAACCAACCTCCCAAAAAATTTATGAGGCATCAGTGATGTATGGGCTGTCAGTTGCCTGTTGGTACTAAAAACATAACTTTATATCAGTGGATGATACAGAAAATTATTTTACATTTTTTTTTTGGAATTAGCAGAAAAAATTAATAAGCAAAAAATTTACTGAGATGTAAATGAAAATTAAATTTTTTATCTCTCAGTAAATTTTTTCAATGTTAAGATCATTTGCTAAAAAATTCAGCATATGAGGAGCACACCCATAAGTTATGACAATAACTCTTTCAGATAACAATACTTGTTTCATTGCTTTCACATTAGCTGCATTATCAGTCACAAAGCTTTTTACTGTGCATCCAAATTTACGTCTTACAAAATCTATTGCTTCTCTTGCTAATTGTGTAAGATATTCACCAGGATGTGAATGACCAGAAGTGTTAATTCACTTCTGATTGATCCACTTCCTGCTGAAACTCGCTGGAATTCTGTATGTGACATGTCACATACAGATATGATATGTCATGATATGTCAACAAATGAACCATTATTTTTACAATGTTTGAAAAAAATAAAGACTTGGATCCCGTAATTGGTAAAAAAGTAAGTGATATACAGATAAAGCGAAACACAGAAGATTTATAAAAAATATTGAAACCCATTGCAGTAGCTCTAGATAAGTTGCAAAGAGATTAAACAAAAATAAGTGACTCTTGAAATTTTTAAAGATTTGATGAACAGTTTATCATTTTTATCAAACAAAAAAACAAAAAAATTGAATCTAGATACCTTCAGACTGTCAGTGATGCTCATTTCCTGGCAAACACACTAGATCCTAGATATTTTGGATCTAATATTTCTGAAAAATGAAAATGAAGCTGCCATGAATTTCACAGATAAAGAGTTCAAGAATTTGTTACCAATACTATTCAAATTAAAAGCCAAATCTACTATAACATAATGGATATTGAAGGTTTATTAAATGCACCAGCTTCTAGTGCTGGAATCAAAAGAATTTTTTCAACTTTTGGTTTTGTTCATTCTAAGTTAAGAAACCGATTGGGGGTAGAAAAAGCAGCAAAGCTTGTATTTATATATAGAACATTAAACAATGATATATTAAATAATTTTGATGAAATATAACAATAATATTGATAACATAAATGAGTTTTTTCCAGGAATTCCGAAAATTCACTTGAAACTCCTTTAATTTTCAAGAAGTTTCAGGATGTTTTTGTTATTAATTTAAAAAAAAATTATATAAAATTTTAAATACTACAAAAAAAAAAAAAAAAAAAATACTAAATAAATACTACAAAAAAAAAAAATACTACAAAATACTACAAAAAATACTAATTAAATACTACAAAAAAAAAAAAAAAAAAAAAAAAAAAAACAGAAAAAAAATTGTTACGAAAATTCATATCGTGCAATTTTCAATTTTAGAAAACATATTTGTTTAGATGCAAACGTTGTAACATTTGCATCTAAACAAATATGTTTTCTAAAATTGAAAATTGCACGATATGAATTTTCGTAACAATTTTTTTTCTGTTTTTTTTTTTAGTTTATTCAAATTAACTTTTTCGAATATTAAAAATTCCTTATTGTAGAAAGTAAGATAATCTAAATTCCGTTTTAAAAGTTTACAAAGGTTTTTGCTGTCATTAATACGATCAAGAATTTTTTAATTATTTTTATGATTTTTTTACTAAAATAATTTTCCAGGATTTTCATAAAAAAAATTTCCAGGATTTTTAATAAGTCAAAAACTCATCTATGTGATAAATAATATAGTTTACTCAAATGAAATACGTTATGCTTTTTTTAATTTAAAAAGATAACTAAATACTGCATTTTTTAGTAAAAACCTAATTTAAACCAAAAAAACCATGGTTTTTTTGTTTTGTTTTAAAAAACCAATGGTTTTTGGTTTTTTTCAAAAAAAACAGGTTTTTTTTGCAACCCTGTATATATATATATATATATATATATATATATATATATATATATATATATATATATATATGTATATGTATATGTATATGTATATATGTATATATATATATATATATATATATATATATATATATATATATATATATATATATATATATATATATATATATATATAGTTAAATTTAATTTTAAATTATTAACAAGGGATAAATTAAGCAATCCTATGCAATTAACCATTTAGTAATTTTGAAAGTATATTATTAGAAGCAATTGTGGTTGCTAATTTTTATATTATTGGGTAAAAGTTCTTATGGAAAAAAATTTCATCATGTTTTAATACGATGTTTATACAAAATAACTTGGTCAGAAAAGTAATATTTTCGGTTATATGTTCATTAGGTCTGGCTTAGTTAATTTGATGTGTGTACTTTCATGGACCACGAATATCATTAAGTCAACTTGTCTTTTAAGTATGTTAATTGGTATACGCATTTGTTGATTAAAGTAGTAATGAGGTTTTTTTTTACCTTTATGCTAATTTTTTTTTACGTTTTAACAATAAGTATTTTTATTCTGCATTTGTATTACCTGGATTAACATCCATATTATTATATTGTCTTATGAAAAAACTTTGCTAGTTTGTTGTTGCAGTGTATATGTTTTTCCTGCAAAAGTATTTGCAATATGGTAAATTTGAGTTGATTTATCCCTTGATTATTATATACTATATCATAAATATCATTATCATGGTAATCTTTTAAATTTTTAGTGGGTGATTAGTGTTGATTTACTTGAAAATGATGCAGCTGATAAAAATGTTCTGGTCACTGAAGTAACTGACTGGGAGCGCCAAGAGTTAGAAGTAAAAACAAAAGTTGGAGAGCTTCTTGCTGATCAAAAACTTGACGGAGTATTTTGTGTGGCAGGAGGATGGGCTGGTGGAAATGCTTCATCAAAAGGTTGATTATTTAAGAATTGAGTTAATTAATCACTAAATTCAAAATTGTTTAAATTAAATTTAACTCGTAAAAAAAAACATGAGACAACTTGTTAAAAAATAAAACTTTAGGACAAATTCTACTACTCAATGCAACTAAGGTCTGGTACATGTTTTTCCGAACAAAAATATAAGTTTTTCAGTTACAATATATGTAAATTTTTTCATCAAAAAGTATGACATATTTGGTATGTGTGGAAAGATTATTTTAACCACTATTATAATCTGATAAAAGTAATGCAACTATAAAAAATCGTCAAGCGTTTTATTTAGAAAAGATGCAGTTTTCAACATAAAGTAACTTGGGGCTTGGCTATATATAAGTCCATAAATTTGATTTTTTCATAAAAGCACATATTGGTGCTTGTTTTCAATAAATGTAACTTGACATTTCTAATCAGACATTATTTGGGAAAATTATCCATAAAAAACCATTTTTTTTTAAATTGAAGTTACTATTTTTAATACCACTAAATGAGTATGTTAAACAATGTCACGTTTGACTTAGATAACTTATGGTTGTGTTAATTTTTCTACCAAAGTTGTTTTTGTATAAATAATCATAACTTTTAGCCCCATTTAAAAAACTGTATTCGGTATTTAGTATCATTTTTTGAAATACTTGGGACTAATTCTTGAAATAATAGATTATCCCATTCAGAAAACGTAAACAATAAAAAAAAAAAACAGATGAGGTAAACTTTTTAAATAAATTACTTTCAATTCGAATTCTTTGTTTGCATTAATTAAATGCCAATAAGTAAAAAGTTTTTTGGTTTGCCACTAACAACTAATCAAATTTGTTTAAAATTATCGGCTTTTTTTTTTTATGAGTTTGTTTGTTCTATGCCTTAGTTGCATTGAGTAATATATCAAAGTTTAAAATTTTTCAAAACAGCTTCTTTGTTTTGTTTTCAAGAATTAAACATTGAATATAGAAAAAACTTATTGTAAAAATATAAATAAAGTTGTTAAAATTTAGTTATCAAAGATTGTTTTTTAAATAAATTTGTTTAAATCTCTTCCTTAGGCAAGTTTTTTTTTTTTTTTATAATTTTTTTTTTATTATTTAAAATCTTAGCCCTAAACAACAAAACTCTCTATCCTTGTCAAGGGTAGGTGTTTCGGAGTTGTCTTTTTAGGTGTGTCTTTTTTACCACTAGTCTACTGGTAATTTAAGAAAAATAAAAGCTGAAAAAAAAAAGTTTCAGTCTTACAACATTTTGCGTTTAAAGTTGAAGATGCAATATTACGTACATAAGATTTGAATCTAAAGTTTTTATATTATAAAGTTGATGATGAAATATTACTACATAAGGTTTGAATCTAAAGTTTTTATATTATAAAGGAATTTATATAAGTTATAGTTTGTAACTCCCTAAAGTTCCATTCTATAATATAGCTTTTTATAAATCATGTGCTCAATAAATTACTTAGTGGTGACAAATACAATATTTAGGATTTTTTAAATTTTACCTTGTATAATTTTAAGTTTTTTTTTTTTAATAAAAGTTTAAAATGTTCAAGTTTAATGGTGATTGAATTGATTATTTTTTTTAATTTTCATAAGATTTTATAAAAAATGCTGACATGATGTGGAAACAGAGTGTTTGGTCATCAACTATATCTGCTAGCATAGCTTCTTTACATTTAAAAGAGTAAGTATTTCTTAATATTTTTTTTTAAATGCCTTATTTCTATCTTTTCCAAAGTTTCCTTAAAAACCATTATGCAATAAAATAATGTAAAAATAATTTTTTAAGAACTTATTATTGCTGAGTCAAATCATTATATTTCACCCAATAGCCTTTGGGTCACCATCTCTGATTTTCCTAATTTTTACATATTGTTATATGTATTATGTAGATAGGTTAAATTTGAAATTTTAGACTTCCAAGTTGTTATTGATTTTGACTAAATTGATTAAAAGTCAACTAGTTGAAAGTCGACTAAGAAAGTCTAAATTAGTTGACTAGGAAAAAATGAGTTGTCAACTAATTCGACTATGGACTTCCTACTATTCATTTAAAAGTCGATTTAGTCAAGTGAAAATCTTAAAATCCTTTTTTCCCAATCTTTTATTTTGTTTGTCGTTTAAAAACAAAAGCATGTACTATTATAATTATAGATGTCACAAATAGTGGTTTTGCTGAATATCAATTATTTTGCCAGACGCTAGGTGGCTGAATATATATTTGGCTGCCACTTTGTTATTTTGAGAGTTCTGACCTGGTTCTGTGAAGTGCATGTCGTGGATATACTGGCAAAAGATGTTAAGTCAAAAAATTGACAGTTTTGACTTTTGATGCAGTATTGTAAAGTTTACAACGCTTTACAATCTGGCAAAGTACATTAAGTTGAATAAAACATCTTCTTTCTGGTTATAAAAGTACATTTATTGTTAACTCAAAAAACTGATATTTTATTTAGGCTAAAATTAAAAAAAATAAAAGCTATAAATATTTTCTTACATAATTACTTGATATTATGGTGTATTTAAATGTCAACACCAAATGCAATTAATAAGATTATAAAAGTTTTAAATAGGAAGAAAACTTGAATGAATGATTTCTCTAAACAGAGATTTTTGAGTTAGAGATTTTTTACAGAATATCTACATTATGTTAACTATGCTGTGGCCAATATTGTTTTATTCATGACTTAGGAGTGTAACAGCACACATTTGTTGACTGTTACATCATTTTGAACTATAGTTATGTATAAAGGCATCATACTCTTCAAACCTCTTAAAAGATTAAAAAAAAAGCCAGATCAGGTCTTTGCATTTCAGAGGTAATTTCAGAAGTTGATATACAATAGTGTGCAAAAAATTAAGGCCACGTGAAATTTCACAACTTTTCTTCAACGCAACAGAGAATAATTATACTGTTTAACGTAAATGTTTGGCAACTTTATTAATTGATATAGCACAATGTGTAACGTACCAGTCCTTGTTATTTATCAGTCTATGCACTAATATTTGGTTGGAAAACCACGGTTTTTCAACACTGCATCAATATGTGCAGGCATGCTATGAACCAGAGTTTTACAATAATCCGGTGTAATTTCCTTCACCCAAACGTCCTTCGCAATACATTTTAGGTCCTCTACTGACTTGGGTTGGTGTGCAGCAACTTTCTTTTTCATTAAATTCCAGCAATTTTCTATTATGTTTAAGTCCGGTGAACTTGATGGCCAGTTGTTCAAGGTCATAACTCCGTTTGTCGTAAACCAGTCCAATATTGTAGCAGCTGTCCAGCTTGATGCCTTACATAATTGTAACCTAATCCCCTGACCTGCTGGAATTTGCTTTCGTCGCTAAACATTACTGTGTCTCACCGTTCCGCAGGTTTACCTTTAAAGGCCTTATAGAACTAAATCCTTTTTGCCAAATGTACCTTAGTCAATAATGGTTTTTTTGCTGGTCGTCTTCCAAATAGTTTGAAATCTGTAGTTAGGCGTCGTCTGACTATGCAAGACTTAATAACTGTCTCTTTATCATGAAGTGCTTGAGCTATGCTAGCAGAGGATGCAGTCGGACTGGTTGTTTTGCAGGGACAGCCGCAATTTAAATGTCTACCTGTCTCCTCCTTTAATGCATTTTGAACAGCACATCTTGAAATCTTTCACTGTCTTGCTATAGCACTCTGACTTTGTCCTACTACATGCAGTGCATTAATTTGTCCTTTGATAAAACTTGAAATATCCAATTTTCTTCCCATGTTAAAAATGCATCAAGTTATACTTCAAATGCCTAAAAAAATGAAACAATATTGTTATGAAATGGAAAACGCTTAATGTGCTTTGTGTTACAACACATTTTGATGACGTACACATATTGATGACATACACATATTGATGACGTACACATTTTGATGACGTACATTTTGTGATACAACACATTTTGATGACATCATCCAAAGACAATGAAAAAGTGATAACTTGTTGTTTTTTAAAGGTGGCCTTAATTTTTTGCACACTACTGTAGATGGATCTTCACTACAACCTAAACTTAAAACATTGTTTAATATTAATAAGAATTTGAACATTGTTTTTATCGGCTGCGATAAAAATGATGCAATAAATTCTTCTTAGTGAAAGGCTGCTTGACTAGTAGCACTGATAAAGACTTTGTAATCTATTTTGTAAGAAAAAGAAATGTAAATTAAAAGGATCGAACTAATCTCTACGAAAAAAATGCACACATTAAGATGTGAGAAAGAATAATTCCAATTGCAAATGATATTAGTTTTTCCATAAAACCATTCGCTTAAATTGGACAGCAAACCTTTACATGTTTTGGTCAACAAACACAAAACATTCTAACAGAACTTATTAAAATTTTCTTATCATTTACTGGTGGCAGTGTAAATAGCAAATGGCTATTTTAGGAAGTATGACATCTCTAATTATATCTATTACCTATTTTTTATTTACTTTCTTTTTTTATCTAATTCATAGCATATTTATGCTCTTCCCGGGGCTCTTTAATAACACTGTAATGACTTTAGGGAGGACCTTAATAACTACAAAAAATAAATTATACCTATTTAAACTATTGTTTATTTATTTTATTTTATTTTTTTTTCTTTTATTTTAGTTTATTCTTTTATTTACTCGATGCTTTTGATTTTCATAAATACTTTCATACAGGACAGCTTCAAGCTGGCGTTGGGGCTCTGGGGCAAAATTAAGTTCTAAAAGTTCTAAAATTAAGTTCTAAAATCTAATTGTCATCTATACGATCACATTGTAAATATGATTGTAAAGACTTTGATATATAGCAAGTATTTTAGGCAGCCCTTAAACCATTGGGGTCTGCCAATAAATTGTTCAATTGTCAGAGCGCCCGTTCTCATATTTTTTTGCTCCATTAATATTTTTATCACAATTTATTTCAAAAAAATAAATTATTCACATATTTTGGGTAAATTGACTTTTAGTCGATTTTAAAAATGTATAAATTTGTTTTATTAAATTTTAGATTTCGATTTAGTCGACAGTGGAATTTATTTAAAAGTCCTAACAACACTACCTCTGAGTACAACGGTTCAGAAATCATAGGCTTAGAAACATGACACAGTGGCCCCCCTCAATTTACAAATGGACAAAACAGACTACTTTAGAGCTGTATAACTTTTTTTTTTCACTTATAAAAATAAGACACTTTCAAAAAGTGTCTTATTTTTTCTAGAATTATTTTCTAGATAGTTATATCTTTAAAAATGTGGTTTTTATTAACTTGTATTAAATTAGAGAAAAATTATGACCTCAACTTTGGAAAAAATTACTAAAATATGTCAAAATGAAACTAACTGTACCATTTTTCTATTTATCCACAAGTCTTTACAGATAAGTTTTCCAATTAGCTACTACTTTCTGCAATAAATGGGAAAAACATAGGCAGTTTGTTACAGTTTAGAACTCAAATATATCTAAAAGCAAATTTTTCTAACACTTTGTTTTGATCTAAGATTAACAGAATATCAGACCATTAGACCCAGCTATCTGAAAATGCAAACATTTTAAACTTGTCGAATTCACACCAAAAATGTCAGCATTTTTACATAACCATATTTTTCAATTATCAGCAGTTAAATGTGTTACTAGAAACCAGTGCCCCTCTAATCTGCCTACTGGCCTATGTAAAGAGTGCAATTAATTATAAGTCATTTCTTAATGAAAAGAAAGATATAGTTGGTTGTCCTTTCCTTGATCTAGTCTTTATAGCAGATAGGGGCACAAGTAAAGGGGGGAAGTAGGTTTTTAGAGACCTTCATTATGGTTCAAATGAAGGTCTCTAAATTAATTTAGATATTTAGATATTAAATATCTAAATTAATTTTAAATTGAAAGTGTTATTTCTTTAAAAGCTATTTTATTATAGGTGATCAGTGGTCTGTATGTGATCTGGTCAGTAATCAACCCACCCCCTCCTTAATGGGATAAAGGAAGTGGGGTGGTGGCACCAATCTAAAGTTAAGGGGGAGGGGGCAACCAACTTACAAAGATACATGCTTTCATTTTCTAACATGAAACATGCATGATTTTTTTTCTGAATACACAGTTAAGGTTATCAGATCTTTATTGCATTTTTTCATGCTTTTACCAATAGATTCGAATTTTGATAGTTACTTGCATTGACTATGTGTGCCAGATTCAGCAAATATACAATGTTATGGTCTTAAAAGGGCATTAATATAAGTTAATTAAAATTTGGATTTCTAAAGAGGATATTAAGCTAATTTTTTATTTATTTGTGAGAAAATTTTTTGTTATATATATCTTGCATCTCAGATGATGTACTAAAACATATAAACACATTATTAAACATAATTTAAAAAATTATAAATAAAAAACTGCAATATTAAAATTGGCACAACAAAAATAAACATTTAAACTACCCCTTAAAATAACTCATACTTGCTTCTTTTTTTTTACAAGTGACATCTTTTTTGCATCGATTTATCAAGGATGTTGCAAATCTTGGTTAGAACTCAATTTCCAGTGGTCCTTATCCCGTTCAAATTGCCAAATCTTGTTAAAATTGCTACCATTCATATTCATTAACTAACAAAACCATGCTGTTTTCTAGTAATGAAACCATACTGTTCTCTAGTAAGGAAACCATGCTTTTCTCTAGTAACGGAACCATGCTGTTCTCTAATAACAAAACCATGCTGTTCTCTAATGTCTATATATAGATGTGTTGGCTTATTTGGCTTGATTGTTTGTTTTGCACTATCATAATATTATGAGGCAATTCCTGGCATGACATGGATTTTCAAACAGTTGTGTAAAAACTAATCCTTTTCCTAAGTAAAATGTTTAAAATTGTATTTGAGAGATTGTATTTTATTACAGTTTTTGTTGAATTTGTTGATTAATTAATAATAACTTAACCTTGGGTTGGTTATTATTTGATAAAATATAGTATTATTGTTACACTTCTTGGTTTTTTAATCTTCTGGATCCTGCATGACATTAAATACTTTTTTTAAAATGTTTTCAGAGTATTTCTGACACATTTATCTGAATTTTTGCAATTTTTGTTACTGATAATGGAGCCAATCTTCATAACTATTATTTGCCACTTTTGCTTACTGTGTGTTTTTTTGCTTACTGTGTGTTTTTTTGCTTACTGTGTGTTTTTATGCTTACTGTGTGCTTTTTTGCTTACTGTGTATTTTTACCCATTTCTGTTATTATCTTAACTTTTAGATCTTATCAAAATAATTACAATTATTGTAATATAATTACGATAATTGTAATTATATATAATTGTAATTATAAATAAATTATCGCATTTTTAAGTGTCTAAAAAAAATAGAATAAGTAATGTCACAAAAGAATTTAATGAATAGTGTCAAGAACAGATTAAGAGATGTTGCAAAATAAGTTAAACTAAAAGTGTATAAAATAAAATTTAGGTATCAAGTTGCAAATGAATTTGATGAATAGTGTCAAAAACAGAATAAGGAATGTTGCAAATCAGTTTTAAAAAAAGTGTTTGAAGCAGAATAAACAAATAGTGTCACAGATAAATTTAAGGTGATTCAACTAGAACATGGTGAGAGTGTACATAAGTTAACTGGCTGAATGGCTAGAATATGCAGTAAGTGTTCACACATCAACTGACTTGTATAGGTAGAACATGCAAGTAGTGTTGCTACATCTACTGAGGGTTTTAGTTTGGACGGGCAGTTTATCAATTAAAATATATATATATATATTTACATGTACTAACTTTAATATATAATTGCTCTTTAAAAAGAAGTATAATTGTGACATTATTCCGGTTTTTATTTTTTAACAATCATAATATTTCTGATAAAAACAGTAATAAATTTGAAACATTTCTTTTTTTACTATTTGTGACATTCATTTTTTAGGTGACATAAAACAATTTTAATATATTTGACACTATTTCGAAGTTTATTTTTCCACATTTTTCCTGTCACCCTTTAGAAAATTATTTTTTTGTATACATAATATTTCAATATGGTATTTTAATAAATTGTTTTATTACAGCTTATATTTTCACTTGGTATAAATCAGCAAAAAATATTTAAATACCTACTAATGACAGTTAGTTCAATCAAAAAAAACAGCCATTTCATTTTTAAAACTTTAATGGGTTTTAAAGAAGATTAACATTAAATTTTAAGTCATAAGATAAACAACACAAATAAATTTGTATTGTTTATCTTATGACTTAAAATTTAATTATGTTTGTATTATGGGATACCTGGTGATGTGGGCTATCGGTGATGTGGGATACCTGGTGATGGTAGTAATGTTGTTATGTCAGAAAAAGTATTAAAAACTTTAAGTAAATGATATATTACATTATTTTTTCTAATTTTCCAGTTTATCTTTCTTTCCTTTAAATCATAGATCCGGTTTACTGGTGTTGACTGGTGCAGTTCCTGCTTTAAAAGGGACTGGAGGTAATAATTTGAATCATGTTATTCACATATAAAGTCTGTTAATCTGTTATTTAAATTTTGTGTTTGAATATATATATATATATATATATATATATATATATATATATATATATATATATATATATATATATATATATATATATATATATACGTACATACATATATTTATATATATTGTAAATTACTTTCTTTTTTTTTTGTTTAATCATGGTTAGGAATGATTGGATATGGTATGGCAAAAGCTGCTGTTCACCAACTTACTAAAAGTTTAGCAGCTGATGGGGGTCTTCCTGATAAATCTCAAGTTGTAGCAATCTTACCGTACGTTTTAACTAAATATAGAACATTGTAGTTATAAATGATTATAAATATAAATTGTCTTTATTTCAATCTATATTTATAATCATCTATAAAAAATATAGTAAAATGTAATAAAAATATAGATCATTAATATAGGTTTGAATAGAAAATCTTTTAATAAACATAATTAAATTTAAAACTTTGATTTTTTAATGTTTTTAGTTGTTTATTAGAATAGACTTGTTCTGATATTATTGGTGTTAATTGCAATTTTTTAAATGTTCGTTGCAATTAGTTTTTATGGTAGCTATAATGAATTTCTATACTATTAAGTATTTGTTGCTATGACAACTATTTGTGTCTAGTAAATATAGTGCTATCTTCATATAATTTTTAATATTTATTTTCAGAATTACACTAGATACGCCTATGAATCGAAAGTATATGCCTGATGCTGATGTAACTTCTTGGACTCCGTTAGAGTTTGTTACTGAGTATGTTCTATCTTTTAATCTCTTTTTTTATCATTTTTTATTAATTTATGAAGCTTATTAATAGTATGTTTTTAGCTTGTTTATCGATTGGTTAAATGGCGTTAATTGTCCAGGTTCAGGAAGCCTAGTGAAACTTTGTACTATTGGTGGCAAAACTGAAACCAAACTGGCTGAATAATGATCTCCTAAAATATTCTCAAGTCTCTTGAATTCTGTAAAACACATTTGATATTAAGAAAATGAGTCTTAAGGGTTTGTAAACCTTATATTTGTAAGAAAATCTTTTTTATATATATTTATGTTAATTTTTTTACCAGAAAAATTCTCTTGTATATCAGTTGGTTGGTTTTTTTTATAACGTGTGACAATTAAAAAACGAGACTGGATTTAAAGACATATCTCTTTAAAGAAATAAGATAAAATAAAAAAGAAAAATGTTCTAGAAAGTATTTTTATTCTAGTTTTTATAATCAGTTGTTCTTAATTAAACCATTTCTTTTGACTTTATCAACTAGGCCTGGTATAGACTGAGCTAGCCTCCGTATGAGCTCAATATCAATTTTATTAAGGCAATACTTGATTTTAGAACGTTATTTTTTAAGATTTTCTGCATGCTAATTATTCTTGTAAACAAGGCCTTTCAAAATACTCCAAAAATTTTCGATAGGGCGATATTCTGGCAAGTTTGCAGGGTTATCCGCTTTTTCAACATAATGCACGTTTTCCTTGTTTAGGTACATGATTACTGTTTTTGCATAGTGAGATGATGCTAAATCTGGCCATTATACACCATCTGAATGATAGTTATTGATGAATGGAATAAGTCTCTTCTTAATACATTTGTTTAAATAGATTTTTTGATTTACAACCAATCCACTTGGTACAAAATAAAGTTGAGAAATTTCATTTTCAGAAAAAGCAATTCATAGAAGTAATTACTTTTGAAGCTTTTGTTTTGTTTGGTATTTAACTGTATATGGAGTAGATTTTATATCACTTTTATAAAATATATCATTTCCATTGATACTGGAGTGGTTTAACGTGAAATAAGACTCATCGTCAATGATTGGTTTACGATTTTTGAATTTCTGACACAATCGACTGCATTTAGTTCTAGCTACTGCTTTTTGCTGGTCAGAGCGTTTTGGAATCGTCATTTTTTTTCTTGATTTAATATTTGTTCTTTGTTTTAATGTTTTACTAATGATTTGCTGAGTACAGTTGAACCTTTTAGCTGCCTGCCGTTGAGAAACTCTGTCTATGTGGTCAAACATGAGTTAAAGCCTTTCAATGTTTGTCCTGGTCATTTTTTTAGCTTTAACTCCACTTCCTTGAACTCTTTGGTACCCAGATTCACTTTCAGCACGTTTAATTATCTTGTAGACAGTACTTTTAGATATATTCTCAACTTTTAAGTGGTCATAAGTGAATTTTTTACCAGCATTTTTAGAATTTAAATAAAATTCATACACACGTTTTCTAATCTCTTGTTTTAAATTTATTTTTTTATTCATTTTTCTATAAAAAAAAACAACAACAATATTTTAAATCTAGAATAAAAATACCTTCTGAAACAGTTTTCCTATTTTTGAAATCTTATTCCTTTAAGGAGATATGTGTCTTTAAATCCAGTCTCGTTTTTTAGTTGTCACCTGTTATGATGCTACAAAATACTTTTATTATTAATCCCGAAAACAAGAAGTACTCATTTAAAACTGTGTTTAGAATTTTTTAATCTATAATTTTAATCATAGAAAAAAAAATTTATTAAAATATTACTGAGGTTACACGTTCTCTTAGTCATTGCCTCCTCAGTTTTCTAATATAAAATAAAGTAAAAAAAGATAAATTAAATTAACTTTTAAAAAATTTCAAGGTTCTTAATCATCTGGCTGAAAGACCAGAAACCAGATTCTTAAGACATAAAGCTCGTGAATTAGCACAGTTCTACGCTAATGATGTCAAAGAAGACAATTTCATACAAGAAATTTTGCATCTTAATTGTTTGAAAGAGGACAGTTGTTAAACAGTATACAGCATAAATCGGGTGTGATATGCCCAGGGCCGCCTAGAGGAAGAGCAAAGGGAGCATACGTGCCCTGGGCGCCAAGATAATTGGGGCGCCAAAAAGTAATAAATTTTTTTTTTTTAAGTGTCTATACACTGTTTAACTTTTAATTTCCATGTTTTGTGATTTTATATGATGTTTTTATAGTATAATTTCATTAAATAAATACGAAGTTTAATTAATTTAGAATGGCGGCTCTCGTGCTTACGGATTATTGTGTTTAGTGCAGTGAGTTTTCTTTTAGAGAGAACTTTTTTTGTATAAATGCATAATATGAAAGTGATGACGTGTTACATTTGGCATATAATCTCACGAAAGAATTCAAGTGCATTTTTTTTTTTTTAATTTGTTATTTTTATTTCGATGTCACTATATGCAATCGCAACTCAAACGGCAAATCAGCTTATTTGGTGAAAGGTGAAAAGGGGAAGAAGAAATAAAAAAAAAAAGAATAAATTAAAGAATTATTTTAAAGATAAAAAACTTAAAAAAAGTAAAAGTAAAACAAGGTTGAAAGATATGAATAAGTAAATGCTAAATCAAGCTAAGTCCTTGATAAAGTTTCTTAAATCCTTTGAGACTGTTGTTCTTCTGACCTTTTAGTATAACGTTCTTCAAGTAGTAGATGAAGTGAGCCGTTTGTTTCATTCAACTTCACTAACAATAGATGACGAAGTTATTATAATTCAACTGCTAATAAGCGATATTGGCTGCATCCGCTCATCATGGAATAATATTTTGACTGAAGCGAAAGCTGTTGCAGGTCCTCTAGGCTTTTGACATAGTAAAGAGCGTTTTTTTCAAGGTTCTTAATCATCTGGCTGAAAGACCAGAAACCAGATTCTTAAGACATAAAGCTCGTGAATTAGCACAGTTCTACGCTAATGATGTCAAAGAAGACAATTTCATACAAGAAATTTTGCATCTTAATTGTTTGAAGGAGTCTTTGTTTTTTATTTCTTGAAACTCATTGAGCCTTTTTAACCAAATACATTCAAAGAGTCTGCAGCCTATTTTTCCATAATTATTCATCTTAATTCGAATTTTTAATACAATGCTAGTATCTGTTGCAGAAGTAGAACAATCCTTCAGTAAAGTAAAATTGATAAAGAATTATTGTAGGACCGCTATGGGACAAGAACGCCTTTCGTATCTCATAATGTTTTCAGTAGAAAATGAATTGCCTAACACTCTGTCATATGATGATACAATGATAAATTTTGCCGGTAAAAAATCAAGAAAAGAGTGTTTCATATAGGCCTTTTTTTATTTTAATTTCTAAAGAATCTCTAATAATGCATTATATGTTGTATTTGTGTTGCTTAGTTTTATTTTTTAAAGGCGCATTTTTTAAAAAAATTTCCGTAAAATGATTTTAACAAAAATAAACCACAATTAAGAAAATTGATTTTAAAATCGTGTAGAGTCATATATATTCATGATTGAATTCGATAAATATTTTTTGTATGCTTGAAATTTTTTTGTAAATCATGTATGCTTAAAGGGACGCCTACTCAACGCTATACCACGGTAGTACCAAAGTACTACTTAGGCACTGATACTATTGAATTATAACTATAATGCACAACATCTCCAGATCATAGCGATTTAACGCTCTACCCAGCTAAGTCATCCCACTGAAGTATTAATTAAATTATTAACTTCAAAATTATTCAACATTAGCTCTAATGTTGAATAATTTAGCAGTTAATTTAATCAGTATATGGAAATTACTTTCGACTCTGTTTTTCGAAAAATGTTTTTTTAATTTACAGTTTTTAAAAAAGTTTTTTACAAAAGGAATAAATAGTTATCATTAAAAGTACCTGGTTATATTATCCATAAATAGTATAAAATTTTTTAGTTTAATTAGAAAAAAATCAGAAAGAAAAAAAAAAAAAGTAAAAGTACTTATATATCAATAAACATATCTTAACCTATCTTTTAAAAAATATGTTTACGGTGTTGCTACGCCAGCAGCATGTCCATGTCAGCATAAGAAAGTTATTATATATATAGGATATTTATAAGATATTATAATAAAGCATAAGAAAGTTATTGTATATATAAGTTATTATAAATAAGATGTTATTGTCAGCATTTTTGCTGACAATAACATCTTATTTTTATTAGACAAAGACATAAAAAACCTTTTTCTACCTGATTCAAACGCAATAAATTAACCTTAAATATTGACAAAACCAACTGGATTCTTTTCTATTCCTCAACATAAAAAAAACGCTTTTTTTTTTGTTATTTAGGTGCCCCAAGAAGACCTAACTGTCTTGTCACAGACCACCGCGGAAGTGCATTTTAACTTGGAAGTTTGCGCCTCCTTCTTTACCGTGAAGCGAAAATATATTCAGTGCTCTTTTCAAACCTGGATCTCCTGCTTCAAACCTGGATCTCCGTGACGCAGTGGTTAGAGCAAGCGCTCTAACCACTGCGTCACGGCCGTACTTAGAGCGACCGCACACACGGCCGCACATAAAGGTGATTTAAAAAATACAAAGCAACTTTAACTTAAAGTTAAAAATCTTTAAGTATGCTCATTTAACCAAAGTGCTCATATTTCCCTAACCTACCCTAAAACATTATGAATTTCTGAAAGATTGTTAAAAACTTTGACGTGTTTTTTTTTTTTTTTTTTTTTTTTTGTATAAAGTCAGGTTTTTGATAAAACATCAAAAGAGTGTGTACAATGTTTATGCTTCTATCATAAGTTTACGTTTGTCCTTATTATATCTCTGTAATAATCAATTTAATAACCAACTTTTAGTACAAACAACCAATTTAATATAATTTAGTACCAATTAAGTACAAATGACCAATGCTGTACAAATGTAATACAAAACTGTAAAAATAACGAATGTACATCATAATCACAGACCATGATATTTGATCATACCAATATGTTGTAAGTGATCAGTTAATTATGTAAATGGATATTTAAACGAATACAATTTAAATGAATATTTCAATGCTGTTGTTTGTGTGTTTCAGATTTAAATTAGAAAATTAGCTAAATGTTATTTGTAAACTTTGTGAAGTAACGCTTGACAAGTAGTTTAATTGTAAAGTGAAAAATATGCCGTTTGGTGTGCCAACTTGGCTTGAGTCTTTAAATCATGTGATAGGCTGCTATTTTTGCATGACAAATGTTTTTGGACTCAATAATACGCGCTAGCACAAGATTTAATATCTTAATATAACATGAGCCTTAAGACCTGTATGACACTGTGAACACATTCATGTGCCTACTATTTCTACTCAATTGGATGATATTGAAACTGATCACAGCTCAAGTTCTAAAGACAGAAGTAATGTTCATGATTCTATTTTAGTGCGGATATCATGTCAAAACTTTTTATTCAGGATGATCTTGATGATCTAGTTTGAAATCTTACTCTTCCCAGGTCATCAGCTGAACTGCTTGTATACTGCTTTAAAAAAACGGAAACTTCTCACTTCTGAAACTAGTGTAAGTGTGAACAGATATTGGGAAACAGAGTTTGTACAGTTCTTTTTAAGTAAGCAAGATTTGTTATATTGTAATAATCAGGGGTGTGGAGTCGTAAAAAAAAGTACGGACTCCGACTCCGACTCCAGTCGTTGAACTTTTCAGATTCCGACTCCAACTCTGAAACAAAATTTTGAAAATTCTTTGAATTTTTAAAAAAATATTACGCGATAAGTTAAAATTTTTTTTTATTGCTAAATTTATGAAAAGTTCTTTGAGGTTTAGTATAAATATAAGGTTAATTTAATACTTTGTACATGCACGTGCAATAGTAATAGACTCCAAGAGTAAAACCGAGAAGTTTTACTCTTGAAGTCGACTTCGCTAAAAGTGTCTCAACTCCGCAACTCCGACTCCACAGCCCTGATAATAATATTGAATGTCTTGTCACATTTATGGGAATTGCTTACGATGCCAATAATAAGTAATATTTATTGATTTATCAAAGCACAGTATGAAAACAGTTCTTCTATATAATGAAAACACAGTATCATCACTTTCAGTGCCACAAGTGATAGCACTAAAAAAGACGTATAAAAACATAAAACTATTAATTCACCTCAGGAAGTTACAGAGTCAAGTTACAGCCTTTGGTAAAAAAACATCGAATTCTCCTTCCATCACTCCATATAAAGTTGAGGTTGATGAAAAATTTTGATAAGCGTATGATCACACTGGCTCTGGATTTCGATAATTGTCAGATAAATTTCAACATATAAGTGAAGCAAAGTTGACTGAAAGTATCTTGGTTGGATTGCAGATCTAAGAAATAATGAAAAATGAGAAGTTTACATCTATATTTGCCACAGTCGAACTAAAAGCCTGGAACGCTTTTAAAAAGCCACAACTTGTTAACAATTTCATAAGTAACTTCAAGCTAAACAATTACAAAAGTCTTGTTAAGAATATGGTAGCCAAATTAAGGGTTTTGGGTTGCCGCATGAGTGTCAGGTTGCATTTTTTGAACTCCCACGTTGAATAATTTTCTGTAAATCTTTGTGCATATAGTGATGTATATAGTAATACAGTGTAGCAGTAATACAGTGAGCATGATGATAGGTTCCATCAGGACGTTTGTGCAATGGGCAGTCGGAACCAAGGTCAATGGAATGTGAGTATAATGGCTTACTATTGCTGGTCATTAAAATGTCATAACCCTGGTGCTGCTCATAAACGAAAATTACTGGTTAGACAACTCACAGAATCATAAATAATTAAAAAAAGTAAGCCTAGTTTTGTATTGTGCTTTGGTTAATAATTTTGTAACTTCTAATCAGGCTTGGAATGAGCCGCCGAGATACCGGGAGATTTCGGTAGGCCGGTTGCCATAAAAATATCATATTTTTAGTTAGGTCAAATTTTATTTGCCATTGATTATTATAATAAACGGTAAACTAAAATAAAACTAAAAGAAAATTGTAATCTCTTATCCAAATTCTGACATTCGGTTAAAATTGAACTGTAATCAATCCGAGTCAAGTGAAGAAACTCAAAACAACTATAATTATTTTGTGAAACTCCTATCAGGTTTTTTGAAATCATTTTTTAAATTTCATACAAAGAAAGACAAAAAACAAAAACAAAAAATTTTTATTAAAACGTTAAAATTAATTAACACAAGTTTTATTTCAGAAACAATAGGCCACTGGCAAAGACACAAAAACTGTTTTGTTCATTTTATCTGTCATTTATCAAAGCCTCAGATCAATTAAGGTTCTTTTGTGGGTATAACTTTAAAATTCATATTTATTAAGGTTATCAGAACATAAAAGCAGTGCTCTCCATGCAGCCTGCACAGAATCATATGTTTTAAAAAATTATGCCAAAGATGTTTGAAAGCATTTATATGCGTTGACATGATGAAGAGGTTAAAGGGAATTGTTTAATTTTAAAATAAATTATAGAAACTTTGAAAATTTTTGGTAAGCGTGGATTTACCTACAGAGGTGCAGAAGAGTCTGGGTTCACATTGCTTGATGACGGTGTAAATCATTAGAGTTTTTTTAAATACTTTTTTGCTTGTTGGCAAATGTAATCTGTTGTTGAAAGCACATATCGAGGAGGTGGTTAGAAAAAACGAATTCTGGCATGGTTTAGTTGGCAACAAAAACATAAACGTACATAAACGTGTAATATCGATAGTCGATTGCTCATCAACAACTGGAAAAGGAATGTGTGATTTGGTTTGTGGCGTTTTTGAAATGGTAGGCGTTTATATAAGTAAACGTATTAGCAATGCAACCGATGGAGCCTCCAATATGGATTGTCAATACAATGGATTTGACACCTGGTTAAATAGAGTCTCCCCGGGTCAGATTATGTATAGTGTTATGTGCATGTTTTAAATTTAAAAATGAGTGACGTTACTAAAAAATTAGTTAAAATTATTACCTTATTTTGTGTTTTAAACACATGTGCATTATTTTTATATCATACTTACGCTTCGATGTTTGGCATGAATTTAGCAAATTGAAATATATATTTGTAATCGGTGAAACCCGTTGGTGGGCGAAAGATAGAGCTCTTACTAAGATATTTGGAGATTTCTTTGTCAAAACCTCCAATCAAGAAACACAAGTTATTGATTATTTGTACTTTGACATATTACAAATATTTCATGATATTTCTACATCAATCAAATTCAATAATAATGTCCGTTACAGAGCAAAAGTTCTTTTAGATTCCTTGACAATTTTTGAATTTATTTTGACGGCAAAAATTTATTTGAAAGTATTTGAGAACACAACGCTATTATCTAAATATTTGCAAACAACTGGAATGAAAATAATACAAAAATATAGATTTGAATTTCTGACTGGTTTGAATTAGAGCCAATAAACTACTTGAAAGTGCAAAAGATAAATTTTGCGTTAATGTTCTCAACATTGTCATGATTCAAATAATTAGTAGTTTAAAACAGATTATCTGAGCATGGTATATGCTGGTTTATTTTGTTTAGATCCAAGAAATTTTCGAAAAATGCCTAATGATGCATTGCAGCACTTCAGTGAGTTGCTCAGAAACTTTGATGCTTGTGTAAGAATAGAACAGCTTCAAACGGTATTGTTGTACTTTGCAATATTTTAAAGCACCTCTTGAAGCTGAGTATAGTTTGCTATTTGATACGGAAGTATCTCACTCTGTCTCGGACAACGCCTGATAATCTAAATCCGTAGAATTTGAAACTGTCTTTAGAATCCCAGCAGTAGAAAACAGCGACAGCCACTGAAATAAATGCAAATTTCAAAAAATGCATTATTTGTTGTTACTTTGTACTCTAGAAGTTCAATTTGCATAATCTTGCGTTTTCAAATTTGTTTCAGGTATACAAATTTGTGTTGAGATTGTCCTGGTCACAAGTTGCTTGTAAAAGGTCATTCTCAAAATTAAATATATTTTAAACAGGTTAAGGAATTTGATGAGCCACTCAAACCATTTATGCTAATATCTTGTGAAAAAGACCTTCTTACAAGAATTAATAACAATGCAACCATTGATGTTTTGGTATCGACTAGTCAAACGATGAAAAAGTTACTATACTAGTCAGTAGTGCTAGTATAGTAACTTTTTCAACATACAGCAGTGTTTTAGTTTTTATGTTTTGTTTTTTATCAATACTTAGGTTAAGAAGAAATAGAAATTTTATACGTAAAATAACAATAAATAAATGAAACATAAGATGAGGTGGGCCGCCGTGACCAAATTTTCCGGGCCGTCTTTTCAAGCCAGTCCAACCCTGCTTCTAATAGTTTTCTGCATGATTGAAGCGTATTATCAATCGTATTTTATGTTTCTGATTTATTGACTTTTTCCTATATAGGAAAAGTCAATAAATCATTAATAAAATATAATATTAAATAGCGAGCGGCAAAAAATCATGACGTGGTACAAAAGTTTGAGTTACATATTTATAATCAGCATAAAAGGTTGTGCAAAAAAACCCTTTTATATGTATGCAGTTTTCACAAAATAAAAATTTGTAAATTAGTGTTTAAAGTTTTAAATATGAATAAAATAAATATGAAACCAGATAAAGAATCATTTTGTGTTAAAAAATTGATTACAAAATTTTATTTAGAAGTTTAAACAAAAAAGATGGAAATTTATTAGTATTAAATTAAAAATTGAAATGCGACAATTACAGTGAAATCTACAGCGAAATTTAAAAACGATGTTTAAAATTTTTTTAATAAAAATAAGAAAAATTTTGAACGATGATTAAAATTTTTTTAATAAAAATAAGAATAAGGAAAATCAAAGTAATAAAATTCCTAATAATCCAAGTTTATTTCTTTTATAGTGATTCAAAAATTAGAAATAGCGATATCAGAAAAAATTAGTAACAACTTTTGGAAAGTCAAGTAGTACTTTAGAAGAGCTTATCTTTAGAACGAAATACTTTTGAAAAACTTTGATTTTTCTTTTGAATGGAGTTAAGAACTGATGAAATCATTATATGTATCATGGCTGCGACACGGGTTTCGAAGCGGAGGGGCACATACATTTGTTTCTAAAAAAGTCTTCTATATATAGAATATTCTCTTGAAAAAAGTAGTAGGGGGAGGGGGGGCAGGTGTCCCCAACGTTGTCGGCCTTGAGTATCGAAGACAAATATTTATATTTTAAAATCTTTTATGTTAAATGAATGCCTAATAAATATGTTGTATAACATATTAAAGAAGATCGGATACTAATCAAATGTTTTGATGAAAATAGTATTTTACAAAGTATTTTTAGTTAAACTTGATATATGATTTTTTTTGTTTTGTTTTGATTTTCTTGATATTTTTTTGATATGTTATTTTGTTGTATCTGGAAAATTTTTTTTTGATATTTGTTCTTGATATTTTCTTGATATTAGATGTTGTGCAAAGTTTAAAAAATTGAAAGCGTCGCTGAATCATAACCAAAATATCTTGATTTAATTGCACAGTAAGAAACCGAATGGATTGATATGTCGCATAAATTTTGGCTGAATATATACTTGTCGTACCTTGCGGCTACAAAAAATTTTAATAGTATCTCACTCTTGTTGACTTTAATTAGCTTTAATTAACTTCATTTTATTTTTAACAAAAAACTCTTTACAATAACTAACTTTCGTGTTTTTACTCCATAAATCAAATCAATCAGACAAAGACTCACGTGGAAAAAAGAATTAGTCAAGTATTTTACTCCCCAGAGATTTTTCATTCAACTTTTAAAACTCTCAAGGGTTCGTCGATATTATTCTATTTACATTTATCGTTATAGAATTGAAGATTTCAATCGCGCAATAATCAGACAATAGAAATTCCCGCTTTTTTGTTACAATAAATAGTCACGCTTGCATTTTTTTCCGATGTCATTAAAAAGCTTCGTTAAACAGTTTGAAAAATGATTTTAACGATCACTGCTTACAACGATTTAGAAAATAAAATTTCACATAAAAAAAATAAATTTAACGATTTCTTAATTACATCATTTACTCATTAAATATTTTAGTATGGAAGTTCGAACTGAATCGTCGACAATCGTAACGCATTCTCCGCTAGCAATTAAAGTATCTGATTTTGGTGAATTAAGCAGTAACAAAGATTGTTTATACTCTATCTCGACAAAGATTAGTAAGGCTAAAGACGAAGGTAACAACTATTTACAAGATCTAAATAAACTCACTCCGCCCATTTTTTCAACTTTAGCCTCAACTCAGTATGGATCAGAATTAGTACCATACGGTTGTGACTCAGGTTAAATTTTTATTTTATTTTTTTAAATAGATTTTAGTCTCTTTTAAACTTCCATATCATTAATACAAATGTATTATTTTTAAAATGCTTAAATTTAAAACGTAATTAACTATAAAATCATTTAAATGTTTCACCTCAATCTACATGTTCACACATTTTATTATGGTGTATAATTTTTTTTAGATTTGTTTTCTGGATCTAATTCGCATTATCAAAATCTTCAGCATCATTACCCTTCGCAAATTTCTCCATACTTTTTTCACTTACCTTCCTATTCTTTTCCATGGGTTCGACCGCCTTTGCTTCCTGAGTTTTGGTGGAACTCTGATCGTTGCGTGTCACAACAAAATGTTCAGGTTGGACACATTCATAATGCCGTTCCTAGTGCAAAGAAAGGTATGACTTCAAAAAGTGTATTTTTTTTTTTTTTTTTTTTTTTTTAAATTGCTATTTTAGATCAGACTTAAAGAAGGGATTTTTTAGCGATAAATAATAGATCAGATTAAAATGTCACGGAAAATAAAACCTTGTCTCGTTACATTCCTTATATTTTTTCATTTTCGCCTCATAAAATTTATGAGGTAAGGATGAAAATAATTACAATCATTGAAACAATTTATTTATTTCCGCGGTATACCCGTTTTACATTACGTAAATATCAAGCTTTTTAAAGGCCGACTCGGTTGCCGCTGGCTATTTTGCATTAATATTTATAACATTACAGTGAAAGTTTCAGTAACTTAGTAACTTTTTTTTAAATTTGGCTTGGGTGTTTTTGTGTGCATTTTTTGCATGTTAAAGCGTGAGCAAATTTTTTTTTTCTTAACGCACATTTTGCTAGCATGCTATGAAAACATTTTATCACAATCTATTTGTTTTTGTTTTTAAATATACTGTTATTAAAACTTTGAAGTTGAAATACAGGTACCGGTAAAAAACTGGTAAAACTAAAAAATGTGTAAACAAGACAGAAATAAAAAAAACTTAAAGAGCGCAATTAATTTATAAATTTGCTAAATTAACACTTTAACTCTATAAAATATTAGTCTTTTTTTTATTTTTTTAATTTGAGATTTGCTTGAAAATCAGCGCTTCTAACAAATAACTTTATATAAGTTTTGCATGCGCATAACTTAAAATGCACCTGAATAATAATAAGTATAACAAAGTTACAACTTGAACGTAATTATTATGAAATAATTGTCGCGTCATATGTTTTATATGCTTAAATATTATTTATCAATATCAAATTAACACTTAGATCTCTTCACTGCAGATAGCTGCATAATTTTTCATTTCTTTAAGACTACTTTGAAACTGGAATTGTTTTCTTACTATTCCATATTAAGTTTTTTAACATTTCTTACAATATTTGTTTCAAAAAATAGTTGTTTTATAAACGTTTAACGTAACTATATGTGACTTCCGGGGTATGGCTCTTTGTTTAATTTTGCGTTATTTTATCACGTATTATTCTATTGAACATTTTATAGAAATAAGGTTTAGGGGCTATCCATAAATGACGTCATCCAAATAAGGGGAAGGGGGTCGAGATAAAGAGGACAAAGGGAGGGGGAGGGGGAGGTTGTCAGAAAAGGACGTCACTTTATAGATTTTTTATTTTAGTTTAATTAACATGGAAAACTACGTAAACATGTGTTTTTAAGAAGATAATGCATGAGAATATTTTTAATTTTATTTTTCAAAGGTGTAGCAGCAGATTCAAACATCTTTGCAAAGTGAAATAAATTTTTTTGGAGTTAAAAATAAGGGAGAGGGGTTCAGGATTTTATAACGTTTTTTTCAAGGGGGGTAAGGGAAAAATTACAACCGGTGACAAAGGAAGGGGGGAACGGGGTCAAAAATTGGTTAAAAAATGGTGACGTCCTTTATGGATGGTCCCTTATAATAAATGATTTTAAAATTACTACTTTTTTTTATTAGAAAAACAAGTAAGTCCTTGCGGAAAGCGAAGGAAACGCACTGCTTACTCAAAGCAGCAACTCTATAAACTTGAAAGAGAGTTTTGGGTAAACAGATTTCTTTCCAGAGAAAGACGCATGGAACTAGCTAGTATTCTGGACTTATCTGAACGTCAAGTTAAAATTTGGTTCCAAAACCGAAGAATGAAGTATAAGAAACGTCAGTCAGCATCTGAACGAGTTTCAAGCGATTTATCGGGAAGCAAATTGCAAACTAATATATCAAAAGAGGAGCGTCAAAGGTATTTTGAACATTCAAGTAAAGAACCTTTTCATCATTCTCCTGAGATTATTAGTAGTTTACGTAACTGTGGCATGCAATATTTAAGTCACGCAATGCCTTTAAATGCTTCGTGTTCGTAAATTCAAACAAAATTAAAATTGTGTTTTTGATTTTTTTCAAGTTTTGATTTTGTTTTAGTTGCTATTAGAATTCTCTTTTTAATTGAGTTTACATAAATCAGGTTATTAATTTTGAGCAAGTTTGATTGTTCAAACTAAATTTGTGGATTTGTTTTCTGTTTTCATAAAAATAATAATTTTACAATTTTAAGTTTTACTTTTAAATGCTTATAGAGCTTTTTTTATAAGTAAATATGAAAGTATATTATTATAAAGTATAGAGTTAATAGTATAAAGTATTAGGGAAAATTATCTAAATTTTTAATGTTAAACTATGCAGATTTCTAACTATATTTGTTTTGTTATTGGATAAACAAATACTTGTATATATAAGAGTTTTGTAAATTAGAAAGAAAATTTTTTAATTTGTCCCACCTAGCTCCCACCCTCCTGTTTTAATAGGTCTATGATTTGAACAAATAATTTAATTATTTCAAAATCTTCAAATTAATAACACAAGTAGTGTTTATAAATGGTATGCCATGGATAGTTTGGTATTTTACGACAGTTTTTTTTTTTTTTTTTTTTTTTTTTGATATAGCTTGATATAGCGTGACCTTAATAACGTATTTTTATTTCAAAGTTTTCTACTTTTGAGTTGAAAACTCATGTGGGTGATGCGGGTAAACAAACATTTTCTACCTATGACAAATGAATAAAATATTTTGGAAAAAAAACAACAATTGAAATTAAAACTGAAAACGTTAAAATCATGTTAGGATTGACAACATTCAAGCTATGCTATATAACTATATATATCATTTCCTATCTTATATATATGTATTTTGCTAAATTCGGCTTAACATACATACATAAGTTTGTGGGAGTGTGTATAAATATGTATATACATGTATTTGTATATAAATATGTATATATATATGTATTTAATATATTTTTAGATATATAATTTCTTTCATTAATATAAAATTTTTATTACAAAATTGTCAACGTAACAAATTGACTGGAGCAAGTAGAAGACGATGGTTTTATCATCTTGCCCCGTTAATTTCAATTATATTTTACAATAAATATCAATTAATATAAGATAAACACAAATTATAAATACAATTAAATGCATTTTTATAAATATAACAATAAGCATTTCCAGCTATTGTGTAAATAAAAAAAAATTTCGAGAAAAATTTTTTTTTTTTTAAATAAGAGATTGTTTCAGAAATTTCAAGATCAAGTAACTGTTAACAGTTACTAGAGATTAAAACATGTTGTTTAACAACGCATTTAAAATGTTGAAAAGAGTTTATCGTTTTAATCTAAGTTGTGAGAAATGAGTTCCACAATTGTGGTCCTCTTCTAGATATTGAGAATTTGGATTGTCTCAAAGACATTTTTGAAGTATAGTAGTTCCGCTTAGAACATTTTGTTTCGTATTTATATATATTAATAAGTTAGAAAAATTATTTTTTAATTTAAATATAAACTGAAGGATGCTATAGATGTTTTGTTCATAAACATTAAGAACTCTCAGTTCTTTCATTATTTGTTTAGCACTAGCATATCCATTTGTAAATATGCGGCATGCTTGCATTTGTTTTTTATAGGCTAAGGCTAGTTTTGATTGGTAAGTACTTGCCCTGGCAACATTGCAGTAGCTAATGTAGCTATGAACAAATGCAAAGCATATCCTTTATTTATACTTTATTTAAAACATACTTAGTTTTATGCATAATCCCAATGCTTTAAGATATTTTATTTTCTTACAACTTGATATGCTCTTTCCAGCTAATATGTTCATCTAGAATGACTCCTACAAACTTCACAGAAAATGCTCTTTTTAATTTTGTTTTGTCAACTAAAATATCTGGAAGTTTTAATGGTAACGTGTCTGACTTTGATGGTTTTGTGAAAAGAAAGCAATTGCTTTTTTCAATGTTCTAGGAAAGTTTGTTGACCTTCAACCAATCGCTTAGCTCTTCAAGTTCCTGATTTACTGTGTTAAAAGCAGTTTTAATATTTGAGCGGGTATAGAAAGCATGGATGTCATTAGCAGAAAGAGTAAAATTTAATATAAGAGAAGATAAAAATATGTCATTAATATAGACAAGAAAAAGAAAAGGACCTAGAATAGATCCATGCGGAACGCCACAAGTAATGGTTTCAAGGAAAGTGTAAGTTTTATTGTAATATAAAGCTTGTTTTTGATTGTTTAGATTGCAACTAAACCATTTTATATTTTTATTTTTTATTCCATAATTACTAAGTTTGTATAAAAAGATTTCGTAATCCACTGTATCCAACTCCTTTGAAAAATCAATAAATACTTTAAATAATTTTACTTTAATATACTCCATGTATTTTATAATTTTACTTTAAAATACTCCATGTATAAATACTTTAAGTGTATATTGATTTTTGTCAAACGTCTTATATCTATGGTGGAATCTGTAATTACTGCAAAATACTTTGCATTCTTCACTTCTAAACATATTTTTGCTTTAATTTCAGATGCCAATGACTGCATAAGGTCATTCTCGATGTCTTGACTGAGATAGGAGACATTGTGGTAACTTTGATTGACATGCTGTTTTAATACATTGCCATATTTAGCAAGAAGCTTTATGAATTCAAGAAAATTACCTTCATTACAGGAACCTCTACCACCAAACTTCTTGTGTACGAAGGGCGGATCCTTCTTAGCCTAAAAACAATACTCCATTTACGATAGTATTTAAAATCCTCCTGTTTTTTTCTATCTGTCTTCTCCTTGATGCCACAAGCACTGCCAAAACTGTTTTGTCAATAGATATGGGAAACTTTCTTAAAAATAACTGTCTCATAGATTCTTCATGGCTTTTTGATTATTTGTGCTTCTCAATTTTGGAAAAACCTTTTGCAAAATTTAAATAACCTTTTCGACAATCGTTCCAAAAACAGCATACTCCCTTTTTGCTGAAAAAGCAGCAGGCAAAACAAAACATAGCGTTAACTCGTGGGGAATAAATCAACCAGCGACGACTCGTGAGTCACTATCATCAGCATCACGTACGACGAAATCTTTTGGTGTTTCTATAGATTTTAAATACATTTGAACACTACCATTTTTTTCGAAATTTTTCCCAACATTCGGCGTCTTTTAGTTTTTTATATTCGTTTCCAGATATTTTCTTTTTTTTTTAAATTTGACATGTTTGAGATTCAATATCGATAATCAATATTCGAAGGTAAATTTGCTATAATTAAATAAGATAAAATTTATTGTAGAGGTTTTAAAAAGTAAGTAAACGTAAAAAAATTTTTTAAGCATTGCGCTATTTTAATTATCTTAACTTATGACTTTGTTACTTATGACTTTGTTAAGATTTTGAAAACTACAATATGTTTTTATATCGGCAAATGTTTAACGAAGTATATAATAATGTTTGTTATTAATATATATATATATATATATATATATATATATATATATATATATATATATATATATATATATATATATATATATATATATATATATATATATATACATATATATATATATATATATATATATATATATATATATATATATATATATATATATATATATATATATATATATATATCGATTTATCCATTTATTCAACCAAAAATTGAAAAACTACAAGTTTATAATTTTACAAAATTAGGTTAGGTGTCACTCATATAGTTAAAAATTAGTCAATGGAGTGACATTTAAATAAAATAAACTAACAAAAAAAAATGAACAATAATAATAAATAAAAACATGGTAAATTAAATTAATTTAAAAATAATAATACCAAAAAAGCTATAATAAATTAAATAATATGACAAAAAATATGAAAGCACTCAATTAATAACAACAGCAAACAAAAATATATAAAAACAAACTTTACGCGTAAGAAAAGGCAAAACACCAAAACTACAAAATGAAAATGCAAAAACAAAAACTTCTACAAAGTTAAATTAAAAGTAATAAAAATCCTTAGTTATTACCGGCGAAAAAAGAAAAGTGTAGAAAAATTAGTAAAACAGAAAAACAGCGAACAACAATAAAAATAATTAGCAAATAATAATAAACTTTACGCAAACGAAAATGGCAAAACACAAAAACTACAAAATGAAAGCGAAAACTACAAAACGAAAATGCAAACACAAAAACTTATATAAAAAAAAAAAAATAAAAAATAATAGTCTTTTGTAATTTTTGGCGAAAAAAAAAGTGTAAAAAAGTTGGTAGCGATTTAGTACAAATCGATGTATCTTCATCGAAATATTGGTTCTTTACACTTTCATATTGATGAACTTCGCAGTCTCATAAGTTCACTTACCATTTTTTCAACAGTACTTGGAATTTCGGATTAAATTATACATTAAAGATCCCAATATAAACAACATTAGTATAAATAATTATAACATCAAATTTTGCTCCTCTGAAGCTAAAAAGGAGGTCCTCTTCTTTACTTACAATCCAATTTAAACTACAATGTCATAAGAGATCTTATAGTGTATGCCCCAAAATATGTATAATGCTTAATATATAATAATGCTTTTAAAATATATTTTTTATAAACTATTAACAAATTAGATAGAAATTTAAAAAACAACACAATTTTTTAAGTTTAAAAAAGGACCCCTACATTTTATAATTGAATGAACGACAACACTCTTCTTTATTTTCGTAATATTTATTTTCTTAGATGACCATTAGGGAATCTTACTTTTAAAATAAATTTAAACTTCTTTATTAAATGTTTCTTTTTTTTAACTCTGTTTTTATTTTTTTATTTATTTACCCAATAATGTAAGTTTTTGTTCTATTGCTAATATGCAATTGCTGAAAATCTTTTTAGGCAAATATAACTATAAAATATTATTTACATTATATGGTTGTAGTATTTTTCCATTACTTTTTAAATCGCAATTAGGTCAACACTAAACGAGAGATGACAAAAGTTTTAAGAAATATGTTTATCAGGGCCGGATTCAGGGGTGGGCATTGTGGGCATTTGTCCAAGGGCCTCCACATAAAATCATAGAATTTTTATGCATGTTTTTTGTGGTTCGTGGAGTTAAAGTACGTATCAATGACAATAAAGTAATGTAATTATAGTTAACTAACAGCACCTAATATTATATACCAACAATACAAATTTTTTTGGCACATACCATGATAAACTGTATAACAAAAGTAATATATTTATTTAAATAAAATATTATATGAGACCAAAAAAATATTATTTTGCTTAAATAAATCATCTTTTGTTTATATTCCACTTATATATTATATTCAAAGTTTGAATATAATATATAAATATGTAAAATTGAAACTAGTTGTTTGAATTTCAACATTCAAAGTCTTATTTAACTGTTTACTGCATGCAATCTTCAGATTATAATTTAAAACTATTCAAATAATTCTCATCTTTTTGTAATTTTTAATTCATATTCAGTTTTAATATCATATTGAGTTCTTGACTTCTATTCTAGGCAAAGTTTCTATGCTATTATTTATCACCAATCACTATGTTTTAATAATAATATAAACTTATTTGTTGATAACGCAACAATTTTTTATTAAACATTCAGATGCAATATTCCTATTTTATAATGTTTTTTTATAATTTAATGTATTATTTAGAATAAATAATAATTAAATACGCTTTCGATTTTTGTAATATTTTAATTTATATTTAGATTATAGAACTTAATGGACGCAGACGAACACAAAGGTCCACGACATTTTCAAAGTGGTGCTGCAAAAAGGAAAGCATCAAAGGATTGTTCTGAATGAGAGGGTCGAGAATTGAACAAAACACTTCGAATTACTAAATTCTTAATTGGTCAATCAGCTACAGAAAATGAGACACCAGCTTCATCATGCAGTATGTCTTTTGCTTACCAAAATCCTAAGGACAGCCAGAATATTGAGAAAACAGACATTGCTTTAGAGCAAGAATTGCCTGAATGTCAAGACAGTCAAGTGAGTATACAAGCTAATGACACAGAGGTGGCCAGAAAAAATCATAATTCATCAATTACTGGGCTGCCAGAGGCCCTATGGATCTTTACCACAGTGATGTCAAGTCTTTGAATGATAAATCAGCAATCCTTGTTAGACTAATAGGGAATCGAGATTTAAACGAAATCATTTCACGCCTAAAATTGTCGAAATACTATTCAGTGTCTCTTAATTCTACTGCTGATTAAGGTCATGTTGATCAACTAACTCTAATATTCAGATATACGGAACAAGATAGACCAGTTGAAAGATTCCTAAAAATTTTGCCGAATCAAGGACACAAAGCAGAAGAAATTTTTCGTGGATTAATGAATTTCCTCAAAGACAATGACATTGACATTCAGAATTGTCGTGGGCAATCTTACGATAACGCTTCAGCTATGAGTGGGAGATACAATGGCCTTTAAGCTAAAGTGTCAGCTGTATCTCATCACACAACTTGGCACGGCTGTTTCACTCAATATAAAAGCGAGCTTGACGTCACAAGAATTTTTGTGTTTAAAAGAATAAAAGAATTTCCGCATAAAAAGCAGGGGCGTGTACAGGAAATTTTTTGGGTAAGTCCAAAAAAAAAACAATCTCTGCCTCCCTATTTTTTAGAGAGGGGAGGGGGGCCGGATTTTGACCGGACTGAGTGTATTTTATAAAAATGTTTTTATTCTTTAAATGACTTGTGACATTGATAAAATGGTCACTAAAGCTCAAAATATGATATTTGCAAACTAAAAAAACTATTTTCTGAAAATACTCAGTTGTCGTAATGTATAATATGTACAAATTAAAATTTTTTACAAGATTTGTAAAAACAATTTACAAGATTAATACAAGATTTTGTTGTGTAAATTTTTTTATATAACTTTATAAATAATATTTAATTATAAATAAACTTTATAAATACTTAAAGTCAAAAAACTTATTGCAATAACTGTACAATGCTAAATGTTTTTACAAAGATGTCAGCAATAAAAATAGCTGTTTACCAAAAAGCAGCTCAAACATTTGAAGTTATACTTTTATCGTATTTGAATTTTATTTAAAACACAACTCATAAGTATTTATAACAAACTTAAAAAGGTTTGTTGCTTGTAATGTTTCAGTATTATTAGATTAAAGTTCATTTTTGAAATTCAGGCAGTTAAGTGAAATTCATCTAAACTTCCCACATATCAAATTTAAGTATAAAGCCTTTGGTTTGGAAATAATAAATAAACCTAATAAAGCCTTTGGTTAAACAAAAGACACTAAAACATATGATTTGGTCTTCCCAACTAGTATAACAAAACATTGAATTTCTGTAATTGTTTTTAGAAGAAACTGAATATTAGAAAAAAGAAATTAAAATACAGGTGCTTATAACACTTCAAAATTGTATCAATCAAACATTGTGTTAAACTCAGTAATCTAGATAAAACTCAGATAGTCTAGCAAGAAACAGCGATAACCAAGTTAAAATAATTTGATATGCAATTTTTAGGCTTGTTTAAAGCATATTTGAAGGTGTTGATTAATAATATTTCTAACTATAGAGACAAAAACTTTTAATGCTTCAATAAGATTTAAAATGTAAAAATTATCATTATTACTTGCTTGCAAAATTGTGTAATTAAAAAAGTTATTTTAAAAACATGTCTTGTTAGACACAGTGCATTAATAAAATCAAAATTTGTTATTAACTTCAGTAGAAGAAGCAGTAGCAGGGGCTGCACCATTATTGATATTCTTTGAGACAAAAAACCACAGGTATAAAAAACTTTTGTAAAGTATCCACAATTTCACATTTCATAACACCCAAAGAAAAATCAGTAATAGCTTTTATTAAAATACTAAGTAAACAAGTTTTTTTTTTATGCGGTTCATCATAGTTCCTATTATGATTATCATGATTCTCAAAAAGGATAAACAATATGGCTAATTAAAATTTATACTTAATAAGTCTAAAATCTTCATCTTGATTATCAAAGAAAACCAAATACTAGTTTTTATCGATGCAACTATAAACAGCTTCTACTTGTAACAACTCTCTGTCTTCCTTTCTTGTATCAAAAGGATATCGTGATATCCTTTTGATACAAAAATCTGGTTATGTGCATGTACCGAAATCTGATGCATGTACCGAAAATGGTGTCTACAACACGATGGTCCTGCCAATCCGATGCTGTAAAAGCTCTCATCTTTGGATATCATCCTATCCGCAATACACTTTAAAATATATCGGAGAATGGAAATGAAACACCTAAAGAGACAAATGGTCTTTATGGCAAGGTGTGCAAACTGGAAACCGGTATCTATGCTGCATTTTGGCACAACATTCTTGCTCGAAGTAGTGCTACAAGCCATATACTACAAGATCCCAAACTCGATCTGAACATAGTCACAGCAGTAATGAAGTCTCTGCAGTGTTTTGTGATTGAAAATCGAGAGCATTTTCGTGGTTATTAGGAAAAAGGGAAGGAGATGTCTAAAACTGATGAATATGTAAAAGCACGCGAGCGTTATCAAAGCGTGCGGCTCACTCCATAAGATTATAGAGGATCAGAAGAAACTAGATTTACGGCATCTGAAAAATTTTGGGTTCAAAACGTTCTCCCTGTAATAGATCAATATCAAACCTTTTTAAATCAACGGTTAAAAGCACATGAGAATACCTGTTCTCTTTTTCGGTTTTTTGAGAAAACTGGATTTACTGGAGTGTAATGAGATAAAAGCAGCTGCAAGAAAATTGGTTGATGAATATAAGGATGATTTAGATCCAGCACTTAGTGGTGAGCTTGTGCAGTTTACAGCTTTCTTCACTGAATTTCTTCTGGAAGAAGATGATAACATTGAGAGGGAACTTTTTCTTTACAAACTATTGCTGAAGAAGCAAGTTGTGGATACATTTCCAAATGTTGAGATAATGTTACGAGTGTACTTGGTCCTAATGATCACAAACTGTTCTGGGATACATTCGTTCAATAAAATGAAGTTCATAAAGAATCGACTCCGCACTACAATGACTCATGACAGGCTTAGTTTTTTAACTTTGATGAGTACTGAATATAATATTCTCAGAGAAATTGACTTTAACCAATTGATTCAAGACTTCGCAAAGATGAAGTCTCGTAAAGTGCCGGGCTTAATAATTTCAATTCATATGTTTCTCTTCTCCAGATATTTTCGACTTTGCGTGATAATTGTGTTTAACTATTTGCTTGTTTATTAGTGAAATATAAATATTTCATCAATCTGTTGTGCATGTACAGTTCTTAATATAACCACATTATTATGAATAAGAATGCTACTTTTTTGTGTTTTTAATGTAGAGTGTTTTATTTAACTATATGGTTCAACTATGTTAATTAAAGATGCTTAAGAAATGCACATCACTATTATTAAAAATATATAGAGTTATCTTTTTTGTGTTTTTAAGGTAGAGTGGGTCTCCATAAAATATATGTCCAGGGCCTCCACATGTCTAAATCCGGCCCTGATGTTTATAGTAGCGAAGAAAATATTTTAAAAAAGTTCAATTATGAGTGCAATCAGATAGTCTAATAATGATTGGAACAAACCAATAAAATTAATAATTGAAGATACAACAACAATATAAACATAAAAAACAAAATATTTAAGAAATGAATTTTTATAATGAAAACATCAGATGCTGTTTTTGCACTGACTTTATCAGGAGTTATGTATTTCAATAAAAAAAAAACTTGTACCATATAGTAAACATAACATATAATAAATATAACATGTAATAAATATAACATATAATAAATATAGCATATAATAAATATAACATAAAATAAAATTTTGACTTAATTGTATTTTATTTATTTCAATAACAGTTATTTTAAGTTTAAAACTTTTTATTATATTTGTAATTTTAATCAGATTTTACCCCTACTTTTGGGTTGGGTAAAAGAGTAAATTAATTGTAAATTAAACAAAAAATATAGTAAAATTTATTCAAACAGTTACAAGACGCTATCTGAAAAACTTGTGCATAATATCTTTTGCTTATTTATGTAGTTTGTTGGATACAAAAACATTTTGCAATACTGCTTCAGGGTGAATGCATATTCAGGATTTTTCAGAAAAATTTTGGTAAATGAATTCGTTTTAAATGATAATTTAAAAATCACCAATAAATTTACTCACTTTATTATAAAGCAGAGTTGTCCTATGAAACCTGTATGGCGAGTTATAAATTTCACAATGATTATAAAATTTATGGTAGTGACATATTTATTATAGGTAAAACTTAAAATCATTTTTTATCAGGCGAAGAAATAAAATTTTTAAAAGCACAGCTACTGCAAAACAATTCCAGGCTTAAAGAATAAAACAATTCTGATATATTAACAGCTGATAGAGTAAAACAATTCTGATAGACTAACTGATAGAGTAACTGGAAAAAAGCAAAAAAAGCATTTGTATTCCTGATGCTGTGAGAGATTATATAAATCCAACAACTATAGACTAAAGAATCGAACCCTTTTTTTTAAAGTTCGGGTTCGGTTCGGTTCGGTTAAATCTAATGTTTGAGTTCGGTTCGGTAACAACTAAAATTCGGGCTCGGTTCGGCATCAAGCTAATTGTTTTTTTTATTAGTTTGATTAGTTACATTTGCACAAAACAAAAATAATTTATAGTAACATTATGGTACTTAATATTACCATAAGTTAATACTACTACCATTAAATAAGTGAAAAAACTTACTTTTTTTGAATTTTTGGTTTTAGTGAAATATTAACATATCTAAGTTCAAAAACGTAAACTTTTCAATTATTTTAGGTTACAATAGTTGTTTATTTTGAAACCGTTGTTAACTTTTACAGCAACAGTCGCTGAAGGGCATATTTTCTAGAAGTACCTTTTGTTATTTAAACAAATTTAATAAAGAAAATATATTAAACCATGTTTTATGTTATGTATTGTAGACTTATGTCAAGTATTATATTATATATTATGTTATGTATAGCAGTGCGAATTGCAAAATTTTCACTACTATAAAACTCTTATCTAAGTTATTATAAGTTTAGGAATTATAGTTAGTTATAAGCTGTGTTACTTACGGGACGCAAAAAAACATTGCATTAAACCTGTTGTTTTCAGTTGGATATTTCAAGCCAAATACTTACTTACGGGGAAAAATCTACGCTTTTATCAAAATGTAGTTTAGCTGCCATTTATATATTACGCATGACTTTAATTTGAAATTTAAAACAAAAAAATAACACAAATAACATTATTAATCAAAATTTAAAACTTTTAAACTTCTATGCTTCTCAAAAGTACTATTTATATACCTCTAAAATCACAATATCCTTTTTAATAATCAATATGGATTTAAAAAAGACCATTCAACTCAAAAAGTAATAAAATTATATAAAGAAATCTTGCATCGGTTTGAAAAAAATCAACATGTAATTAAATTATTTATCAATCTGTCAAAGGCTTTCGATAATGTAGATCACGAAATCCTTGTATATACAATGTGTATATACGTATACAAACTTAGCATACAAACCTGTGTATACGTATACAAACTTTAGTAGCTACCGTACAAAAAATACAATTTAAAATGGTTTAATTGCTAACTAAACAATCGACAACAACTCGGTGTAGTCAAGACGGTTTTTAAATTAATTAAATTTTTTTTATTTTATTATTATTTTTTTTACAACGTCAATATATTTACACTTCAATACGTTACAATTCTAAGAAATAATATAATGTAACAAAATATATTTAACATAAGAATACGTGATTTAACAAGTTTAACAAAATATAACGTTAAATTGATAAAATAATGCTTCTTATTATAAAAACTTTTTTTTCTTTTTTTGCCATATAAATTTATTTATAACATAAAACATATGTAAATAAAAATAGCAGGGGCAAGAAAAAGACATTTGTCTTATCGCCAAGCCCCTTAATCTATACCGTAATACACAATAATAAAATATAAAAATCGTAAAACTACAGCGCTATAGCATATAAAATATTGTTAAACAGGCTTTTTATATTTATAAGAAAAAAACAACAAACAAACAAAAAGATAAAATTCATAGGGCCTGAAGGCCCCTCTCTAACTATGAAAATCTATTTTTTTTCTTATTTTAACATTACAAAAGGACAAAAATTAAATACCAAAGTAAAAGCAAATACTATAGTATAGCAAAAAAATTTATACTTAAAAAGCATGCACACAAATACTCATAATCCTGAAACTTTCCTTTTAAACCAGTATACACCTTAACATATACATCAGAAGCAACCATACGCTACGTTTTGAAAGGTTTTTCTCTACAAATCAGACCAATGTTCTTAGAGATTTTACTTTCGAGATAATGTATGTGATCTCTCCACGTCACATTTTCATCAAGCAAAACATCGAGAAATTTTAAAGTGATTTCTCTTTTTACATCTTGATTGTCAATATTCAATATAGTTTTAAAGGAATATTATGATTGAGATAATATTCCTTTAAAACTTCCAAAACAGAGTTTTGGAAGTTTTAAAGGAATATTATCTTAATCATAAAAATGATGGAAAAAAGTATATTTCGTCTTGGTTATATTTAGTGATTTATTTGCACTGACCCATTCAGTAAGATTTATTAACTCTTTGTTTACAGATTTGAACAGAATGTTAATATCATTATGTGCATAATATAGATTTGTATCATCTGCAAATAAAATTGCATCCAGTTCACTTCATGCTTTATTTAAATCATTGATATAGATGAGAAATAGGAGTGGCCCCAATATAGAGCCTTGAGGGACCACACACATTATATTTATATCGGTTGTTTTACCATCATTGTAAGAAATATATTGCGATCTATTTGTCAGGTAGCTTCTAAATCATGAAATATTTATATTTTTTACAACATAGTTTTCTAATTTTTTAAATAAAATGAAATGATCGACAGTGTCGAAAGCCTTACTGATGTATGTATATTTATTTTCATTAAACGATTTAAATATATTTTGAACAAGGTGAACAATTGCCTGATCTGTTGAGTGACTCTTTTTAAATTCAAATTGCTTATTATAAAGAATACTGTTTGCAGCTAAAAAGTAATACAATCTTTTATACATAACGTACTCTAGTAATTTTGAAAAGCATGATAGTATGGAGATAGGTCTGTAATTGGAGATATTAGCCTCGTCTCCTGATTTTAATACTGGTATTACTTTTGCATCTTTAAGTCTATCAGGGAAGATTCCTTGTTCTAAAGAGAGACTAAATATATGCAAAAAAGGATTTTTAAATATAGCATTTATTTAATTACTACATTAATGCTTACATCGTCAACTCCGAAACCTTTATTTGGTTTAAGTAAGCACGTGACCTTAAATAATTCAGCTTCTGTTAGTATATTATTATCCATTATATTATTATTAAGGTTCAAGAACGTAAGATGATTATAGTTTTTATAATTTGTTTCATTCTTATATGTTTTTTTTTTTAATAAACTTTTGCTATAAACGTTGCCTTTTTTTGAAAGCTTCAATGATGCCGGGTGTAATCCAGGGATTTTATAATGTTTTTGTTTTAGTAAATTTAGTTGTTATTAGGAATGCTTTATAGTAGAGGTTTTTTGTAATAAACCATGAAAATTATCATAAACTTTATTATTTATACAAAGCAGTTCACAACTCTCATTGACCCATGCTACACTTTGACAAACCACTGCACTTATGGAAACTCAAGTCAAAAAATTACTTACTATTGTTTGCAAGTTGTACTGAACCCCACTAAGTGTCCTCTGGTCTCAGTGTCAATTCAGAAGTCTGTGGCAATCGCCCTAACTGGATACTCTGAGAATAGTCCTTTTGGGATAACACAATGGGATACCTTTAAAAGATACCCTGGTGTAGACCCAGAGTAGAACTTTTTTTGGGATACCAGTCTCGGATGTAAGCTGGAGGTCTTCATGTGTTCATACTTCACCATAAGGCACAAATCCATACTGTACTCAAGACGTTCATGACACTTATATCTATAATGTATGTTTATCACCCTAATAATACAAACCACATGTTGACTACTTATAAAACCAATTCTATCTATACATCGCATTTACGCTGAACTCTAACAACGGTTTAGTAGCACAACAACAAATGACTTTCCTTGACTATTATTTATTATTCTTATTTATTTTTTACTACCTTTTACATATATCAGTTTTTAGTATTTTTCTACTTTAAGATTCTTTGTTTTCTACTGTACTATCTGTCCTTTTGTACTTTTATCTCACTCTGCTAAACTCTTTTTAACTTATTATTCATCCCTAAGGCCTTTTTAGTATTCAAAACAGGTTTCCAGTTGGTCATAGATAAAAAACTAATGAAAACTTCAAGAGAGGCATCCTTAATAACTCGCTTTGTGGTTTTTACCTTATCGGAAAGTTAGTTTATCGATTTTTGTGAAATTATAAAGACTGGAAAGTGGTCAGATATGTCAGTTATAAATATTCAAGTTTTTTTAACTTTATATTTTTAAAATTATTAGTTAGAATTTGATCAATGGAGGTGGCACTTGTTTTTGTTATTCTAGTTCGTTTATTTATTGTTGAAGAGAAGACATTTTGAAATATAATATTAAAAAATTTTCTGACGTCTTTATTTTTGTTATATTCTAACAAATCTAAATTCAGATCGCCCGCAAGGAAAACGCAATTGCCACATATTTCTTTGTTAGTAATAAGGCTTTTGATTTGTTTGATAAACGCTTTTTTATTACCAGATAGTGGTCTATATATGACGTACACAATTGCGTTTTTGCATGTCTTGATTAAAACCTCAATGGACCGTTCCCTCTATAGAAAAAAACCGCAATGCATTTTGGTCTTTGTGTTCACCGAAAATAAACAAATTTGACTTGAAAACTTTTTAAAATAAACAGTCAAGTAATTTAATTTAAAAAGACTTTTCAAAATAGTTTCAAATGATATAATATCTTGTGATAATTAATAACTCATTCTATTAAAGAAAATATTACTGTTGAGTCAACTACAACAACAAAATACCGCGGTGGCATAACTTGTTGTGTTCCATTATGCAACCATAATTCGCTCAAAAACAAAACATTAACATTTTTAAAATGTAAAATGATTTTATATTATCCTAAAGAAAAGTAATTTGATAAAAAATGGCTTTAATTAGTAAAAAATCTTTAATTAGTAGCAAAAACTCTATTCCTTCTATTTCTCATCGGACTTGTTCAGTCCACTTTACAGGAGGAAAAAAGACTTATATGAACAACTGCCCATCTTTACTGCCAAAACAAGTTAAAAACAACATAAAAAAACCAAGAATCAAAGTAAATAGTTCTATTTAATATAAAAGAAAATTAGGCGAAATTAAAGACGAAAAAAAAGATTCTAATTTTTCATTTGAAGAAACGAATGAAAAGTTAAAAAAAGAAATAATTATCCTGAGGGACAAAATGAACATTATAAAAACTAAAAAGAAAGAAATGAAAAATAATATTATGAACCGAAATCACTCTATCAATCAATTAAATTTTACAATTGACAGATTTAAACATAATCAAGCCCACTTTAAATTTTATACTGGCTTTGAATCGTGCAATCTATTTAAAGTTCTACTAAAATATTTAGAACCTGCTGCAAGCAAACTTATATATTCGGGGTCAAATACAAATATTGAAAAAACAACAGGTTTTAAATAGATTTATTTTTTAGATAAATAAAATGTTTGTAAAAAATATAAAAACTTTTAATGTAAACTGCAAATATATTTTCTTGCATAAACTCAAAGTAAAATTTATTTAACTTTGGTAAAGTAGTCTTTTCCCATTGGTTTTTAAGAAACTTAATACTCTCTAAAACATCCTTCTTCAGTATAAACTAAAAAATCTTTAATCTCTAATAATGCCATAACACATTGACATTGATAAAAATAAACATGATTTTGTTTAAGTATTGTTTTGCCATTAAAAACAGCAAGAAAAAATGTTTTAATTAGGCAAGCTTCAGCTATAGGTAAATCTTGTTTTGAACAAGGACATTTGATTTTAAAGCCTTTATTTTTTCATTTATAATACAATTCCATCAGGGTTTATACCAAGCCAAGGCCATTTTGGATAAATTATAAATCTGCATCTTGTTACTGATACATTTTTTATATTTTCATACTTTTTTATTGCACTGTTTTCATAGATTTAACCCCAATTATTTTACTATTAGAGTCGGAGTCGCATTTTGTTTAGCGACTCCGACTCCGCTAAAAATGTTGCAACTCTGCAACTCCGACTCCCACTCGACAGCCCTGGGTTGTGATAAAGTAGCTCTTTCCAAAGTCTTTATTTTCTCTTTTGATAGAACTAAATATTTCATCAAATTCAAATGAGTAACTGAATTTTACTTCAAATTTATTGATTATGGTATCAACAAGGTTAAATATAATATTTAAATTTAAATCCAGTTCTTTTACTTTTAGCTGATATTCAGATATCAATGTTTCATAGCAGGACGTGGAATGATAATTGTTTCCTTTTAAATAGATTTCCAAATGTTATCCGTTCTCCCAGATTATATAAACTATCAGACAGTTTTTTAATTTTTTCCTCGTTTGGATTATGTGGAAAAATTGGGGTTGCACAAAAGTTTCTATTTCCTTATACATAAGGATGCTTTCGTGAGTTAAAATCACTCTTGTCAAAGAAAGTTTAATTAGTTCTGAATTTTTCCTTCAGCAGGAACACGCCATTATTGCAACACTTCTGTGCAAATTTTTATCAAATGGTACAGAGTTTAGATTTAATTGTTTATATTTATTTAATTGAAATAATACTGCAGCAACATGCTAGCAGCATCATCCCATACCAGCTTTACAATTACATTTAGCATACAAAATATCTCCTTCTTTTTGACAAATATGTACATAAATAAGGTCCTGATTTTTTATTTATTGAAGCTGAAACGTTAGCTCTAATATGAAAAGAATTTATTTCAATGTTGACAATTTTTAACGAAGTTCTCCTTAAATAGCTGATACCCAGAGAATTCATGCTTTGAAGCACCTCTAGCTCCGAAATCAGTCAAACTATCGTCTATAATTAAGTATCTGTGTATTTTTTTTCTCGGCTTATATTAGGTAGAAAGGAAAGACATCTTGATGAAGAGCTTATTTGTTCCTGTACAACTTCTTCAGCATCTATTTGATTAAACTGACTAGACATTTCTTGAATTACTGGTTGAATAGCGATTGAAATGTTAAAAAAGATATGGATCAATATAAATATCATTTGAATCATGTACCAAATTAATTTCACAGCTATAACGTTGTTTATTGCTGATATGATATGTTTTATTTATTTTCGGTGAATACAAAAACCAAAATGTACTGCGGTTTTTTTCTGTAGAGGGAACGGTCCATTAATAATAATTCCAAATCATGCGTCATAACAGAATATTCTTTGCGCAGCTTAAAATCTAAAGAGTTGTGAACAAAAACGCACAACCACCACCTGCTTTTTCAGAGTCTCTAATTTGATGAAGTGATTTATAACTATTAAGTTGAAAATTAGAATTGTTTTCAATTTCCTTATCTTGACACCATGTTTCTGTAAGGCATGTAATTTGAATACTCATTTTAACGCTTAAAAGAAACAGTTTAAAATTCTCAAAAATTTTTTTGGATGCCTCTAATATTAAGGTGAAGTATGGATAATGCGTTTGAACCTAAGTCAGCTGTAATGTTTGAAATATCTGAACTATAGTAATAGGGGCTTATATTTTTCATTATTATCAAATTTTGTTATAATATTAAAAGTATTATTATCGGAGTTAATCCTAGATAATAAATTAGTTTCCTTTTTAAAAAACTAAAGTTCAGATAAAAAACTCACTCACGAACAATTAGCTTATCGTAAGATATTATTGCGAATTTTCCAAGCTCTCGTTCCTTTCTCTGTCGCTCTCTCAGACCTTTTCTTGTTAATATCGTTTCCGCGCAGTAATCTTCATTTATGTAGATGTTTTTTCCTTTTAATCTTGGGGAATTTTTTAGAATAGCAACTTTGTCTTAATAATCAAATAATTTTATTACAATTGATCGAGTCTTTGGAGGGTCTCTAATCCCCGTCCAATGGGCTCGTTTAATTTTAACGTTTTTTAATCCAAGTGTATCTTCAAAAAGCTTTTGCACTTTGAATTTACTTTCATTCCAGTTTTCATTCTCACTTTCTTTTAATCCATCAACTCTCAAATTATTTCTCCTTGATCGGTCTTCAATTTCCCTAAGCTTACTATTTATTTTTTCAACTTCACTATTATTTTTTATATTGATATTAATTTCTTTTGTTTTTCTCTTTACTAGTTTTAGCTTACCTGAGACAATTTCATCGTTTGTATGAATGAATTTCTGTATTTCACTGCATCCTGTTAACAACAGCGTAACGTTTTTGTTTGTTATTTCAAGCTCTTTCGTAATATTGATTATTTTATTTGAGTTTGAAATATTTTCCTTATCGTTTTTATCAAGTCTTTCAGTAATAATTTTCATGTTTGCACTTGTTATAGAAGCAAAAATTTTCTCGTGGTCTTTTAAAAGCTTTCTAGTTTCGTCAAGGATACCGTTTTTTTGCTTTTCAAGCATTTCGGAGATTAATTTTTTGATACTTTTTAAAACCATATTAAAAATTGATACCAATAGAATAAATAATTATTGGCGTACGTACTTTATGGACGACCCCTTACCGAGTACTTCTTTAATTGGTTAAATAAAATCTAATTAATTTTTATATATAGTCAAAAGTGGTTAAATAATAAACAGTCAGTGATGCACAAAAAATATTTTAGTATAAATCTTGTTGTTAAGTTTAATACATGTTGGTAAAATTGTTGATATTAATTATGAGGTGTTAATTTTTTTTCTTTAAGGTGGCAGAATTAATGCTAAAATTTATTGTAATTTAGTTCTATAATTTCGAATATTATTTTGTTACCCCGGTAGGAAATAGAGGGTCGTGACAATTTTGTTCTATATATTAAACACTTGTGTGCGTGTGCCCCTGACACTTGTTGTACAGCTAAAACTAAAGAAGCTGTTCGGTGTTGAGTGCCATGAGAACATGTTTTTAGTGATTTTAAGGCATATGCTAAATATCTGCTCCAATATTCGAAAGCGAACGGACGACAAAGCCAAATAATGTTCGCTAGCATCAGGAAAACAGTGTATCATACTTGAATAATTTATTATCGTATCAAACTTTTTTGTCCACACTAAACTTTTTATTTATGAAAAAAATATAGTTTGCAATATTTGTAAAAAAATAGTTTTGTTTAATACAAATATGAATGGTTTTAAAAATGATATTTTGATATGAGGTATTGTCAGGCGATACCGGACACACATTTGCAGAGTAATATCAGAGTAATGCAGGGTATCTCATTTATAAATTGAAATTTTTGCAATTAATGCAGTTTTTTCATCATTTATGTTAAAAAGCACCTTTTCATTATTGACAAAAATCAAACAATAATTTCTTATATAACAAATTAATTTTTATTACAAATTATCATTATTACCTTATATAGAACTAACTTTTAAATGTTGTATATGGTTGCTTTCTTCGTTTGCAAATTAATGTGAAATCTCCTTATTTATCGTTTGAATTTATGGAAAAGATTATTATTTTCAATGTTGTTTTACACTCTTGTTTATTTTATTATATATATATATATATATATATATATATATATATATATATATATATATATATATACATATGTCATTATTTAACAAAATAAATATTATGTAATTACTTATAAAAGTCTAAAGGTTAAATTAATATATACTGCAGTTAATAAATTGTAAATAAGTTTTGTTTATAGATTTCATTTTATTAGTTTACAATGCCAAAAATGCAAATAAAAAAGTTTGAGAGGGGTGTTAAGTAGAAAAATATATTGAAAAAAAATATATATATATGCTACTCGTTTGTTTAAAAGTCCTGAAAACAAAACCAAATGTATAATATTGATGAAGAAAATTTTGATGAGGACTAGGTTCAGTGCTTTGTATGTAAAGATTGGGCACATGAAAGTTGTATAAAGGTAAATCCTACCTCTGACTATTATGGTTTGTATGTTTGTATGGTGTTAAAAGATAACTTATTTAAAGTGTTTATCGGGGAAATTTATTTCGTTTATTTTGATTTTTTTTTATCAGTGTTTTAACAAAATATAATATGTTATTTTATTTTAATTTCCAATAAAAATACTTGTAGTTCCGATGTGTTTCGAATAAAGTAAATTAGTTCTAAATGATGTTGTTTTAAAATACTTATTTCAATCCCATTCCTTTTCATCATTGAATAGACTATTTTTTTAAAATGTATCAAGAATTTCCAAAAAAAGCCTAAGTTATCAAGGTCCTATAATTTTGGACAGGCTTAGATGACATTAACTCTGAATTTCAAAAAGATCCAAAAACCTGTAGAAATAGTCACACAAAAGTTGTTTTGATCATGCTTCTAATTATTATAACTGAAATGTCCGTGGTAAATTGCTAGTTAAATAATGTATTAAGTATGCGTCTAATGATTTCAAAAGAAGCAAACTCCTGTTATATATGTCCGGGGCTACCCTCCAATTTTTTCAGATGCCCGTTTTCTAAGATTTTTTCTTTTCTGTTTTGTGTTGTACTAAAGCGCTTTGTAACTATTTTTGCTTTTAATTCGATAAATAGATGTTTCTACTTTCATAAAAATTATGTTTTTAGTTAGTGTTTAAGCAACATACTACTTATTCCTTAAGTGTCCGGAGCTACTCGTTTTCCCCTAATTACAAAAAAATGCCAGTATAGGAGCATAATAAATCATATTATTAAACCTTGATGTTCATTTTGACTAAATAACGCATTTATGTAAAATCTGGACAAGCAATCGTGCTTTTTAGGAGATTAAAAATATATATTTAAAAAAAAGGATCTCTGGTCTGAGTTTATTGGCCACAAGCATTTTTATTTTATGTTACGGCAAAATTTAAAAATTCTATCGTTTTATTTTTTTCGTCTAGGAATAATCCAGAGTCCTGATTGTTTAATGGAAATGTATCATGGTCAGCAAAATATCATACAGACGTTGTAATATTTTAAAATCGCCTTAACTACACCGAGAACCTTATACAACAACAAAGCTTACACCTTCTTTAAATTATTACGTGGGTTTCCCAGGGATCCATTTTAGCTCCTTCACTTTTTCTTATCTATATCAATGACATTTCTTTTTTTTTTTCTTATCTATAATCAAAGTCTTTTTGTAGATGACACTGAAGATTTCAACACCCATTCAAATATTAATACTATTTTCCACAGAGTAAATCGAAAAGTTAAGCGATGAGTTGAAATTCAACAAGCTTTTCTTATTTAAGTCAGATACATTACCATTAAAACTTTTAGATATTATAGTTGACGAAATTAAATTAAAAAAAGCATTTTCCTCTGATGTTTCTAATGTTCGTTGAACATAATAGCTGGAAAGTGCACATTAGGTTTTAAGAAAATAAAATATCTAAAAGCATTGGGATTATGCACTTAACTAAATAAATAATTTTAAAATATCTCAAAGTTTATACTTTGCATTTGTTCATAGCTACATTAACTACTGCAATGCTGCCTGGTTAACAGTATTTACCAATCTATAAAAAATAAAAGCAAGCATGCCGTAAAAAATGCCAATAGATATGCTAATAATAAAGCAAATAATGAGAAACATGAGAGTTTTTAATACTTACAAACAAAATGTTGTAGTTTCATTCAGTTTATATTTAAATTAAAAAATAATTTATTACCAAAAAATATCCATGATTACTTCGGACATATTGATCACAATACAAAACAAAACATTCTATCCAGAACTAATATATTGCAAAAAAAGACAATCCAAGTTCTCAACATTTCTCATTTTTTCCAAATGATTTTTTTTTATTTTATTTAGGTGCCCCAAGAAGCCCCTACGATCTTATCACAGAGCATTGTTAGCAAAACCTGAGTTTTATATCTGATAGAAAATTGAGAAATTTTTATTTTATTACATTGTTCTAATATCAATAGAGAATAATTTATTGAATATTAATAATTTAACGATAATTACTCATTTAAATTAAATAATACATTGAATATAAAAAATTGGGAAGTTAAATCAGGTCATTCTTTAACTATTGATTAACCATTTATAATCAACTAATATTTATTATACTTTAAATATTCTATTAATATTTTTAACATTTTAATATTTTTTTGTTAATTTAGGCGGGGATGTAATTTAAACAAGTTAAAATTATTAAGTGAGCTGTAAGTAATTTTACACGAAACAATGTAAATTTAATTGAGTTATATTTAAAACAAACTAGTTGACATGAGTAGAAGAACCAATGTAGTGATCGTCAAATACCTAAAATTTTAAATATATATTTAAATAAAATTAACGACAAAGAAAATATCATATATAAAACCGTGAAAGTTTCCTCAGTACTAAATTGATCTCTTCAAATTACTTACCGTTCTCAAAGTAGTACCCATTTGGGCAGGAGATCTGGTAACAGTTACTCCGGCTTCCTCTAAAGCTTTGATCTAAACGTTCAGTAAGATATGAAAAACTCGAGTAAAATAAATAATTTGAAAAACTAAATTTTAATAATGACTGCATTCAAATCAAATGTTTAGTTTCAAAATACTTTTATTATTTGGTTGAAGGTTCAATTAACACAAGGCTGGGCATAAAATAGTTTAAGAAAAAAGAAAAATTATTGTTTTCGATTTTATTACATTAAAAAATAAGGTTTTTTATGTATAAGTTAAAAAAGATGCATTCTTACAAGTTTTTGATAATATAGATTTTTTTCAATACTTTTTTTTTTAAACAAATATTATTACATTATCATTTGTTTTTTGGTAAAAACATAAACACGATGTAACATGTAAACTATGTTAGTTGTTTTCTACAAATAGAGTGCTCGATATTCTATATATATATATCATACATATATATATACCATACATATATATATACCATACATATATATATACCATACATATATATATACCATACATATATATATACCATATATATATATGTATGGTATATATATCATAAATATATATATATGATATATATATATTTATGATATATATATATTTATGACATATATATATATATATATATATATATATATATATATATATATATATATATATATATATATATATATATATATATATATATATATATATATATATATGTATATATATATATATATATATGTATATATATATATATATATATATATATATATATATATATATATATATATATATGTGTATATATATATATATATATATATATATATAAATATATATCATATATATATATATATATATATATATATATATATATATATATATATATATATATATGTCATAAATATATATATATCATAAATATATATATATCATATATATATATATATATATATATATATATATATATATATATATATATATATATATATATATATATATATATATATATATATATATATATATATATATATATATATAAACAAATATAAAATAATTATATAAAAAATATTTTAATAATTAATGTTTTAAATATATGAAACGTTTAAAGAAAAAAATTTCTTAAAAATCAACATTTATACTCAACCTTATCTTCAGCACCACCTTTACCACCTGAAATGATTGCTCCTGCATGACCTATAAAAAAAAAAATCAAATATTTTTTTACTACATATTTATGTTAAAGAAATGCAAAAATATATTAATAAATCTTATATTTTATTTCAGAAGTTATGCTCTAGAGAATTTTGGAAAATATTTTATAATTTCACTAAAAAATACATGTCATGGAAAAACTATTCTTAATTAACTTTTCCTCTAAATTATCTCTTAAATTTAATGAGAATACCCTTGCTGACATAAAAAAACAAACAAAATTATCATCCATCATTAGATATTCTCAGCGCTTAAGCTTCCATTGTAAAAATTACACTTAAACTTTTGTACAATTTATGATCTAGAAAACGTAATTCTGTCAAAATGATATCTCGCAAAAGTATTCTTGAGAATCCTCTTTAATAAAATGATGTCTCGCAAAAGTATTCTCCAGAATCCTCATTAATACTTACTAAAATATTTAAATGCTTTGAACTGAACTTTGCTTAAAGTCTGTTTATGCCTACTGGAATTTTTTTTTAAAAACAGCACCTATGATCATTATTTTAAAAACTGTAAGTTTTCAAAATAAGGATCATAGGTGCTGTTACTCTGACCCTTAAAACTGCCATCTAGTCAGTCATTTTCCTATTCATAATCAAGGTTTTTGAGTCTTCAATTAACAAAACTTTAATATTTTATTTTGAGTTTACCAACTTACTTTCTGACACTCAATAAAGATTTTATTTCTCTTGTTCTAATGCTGATTTATAAATCGTTATAACAAAAAGGTTATACTGTGCTTTTGTTGGAAGCAGTTTTCTAGATTGCTCTTGAAAGTCTGACATGCTGCTTTTCATTAATTCACTTATAGAGTGTATCTGGAAAAGTTTTTTAATAACTATTAAACCATTCTTTTCTAACCACAGTATTTAAATTGTTTATGATGTACTACATCTCACTTTACTTCAAGCTACTTCTGGGGGGTAAACAAGATTCTATACATGTTCCTTATTTGCTTTTCACTTATATTGATGATCTGATGATCTTACCTCTAAGCTTGATTTGTTTGCTAATGGCTTAAATACATACTTTAGTATATGTGATGACATTTTATATATGCAAAACCATAAAAACTATTTTATGGCTTAGAACAGGTAGTTAATCTTGAATATTGTCTTTCCAAGACAACAACTTGGGTGTGTAATGGCTAGTGAATAACAACTTAAACAAAACTCAGTTGTTAACTATCTTGTAATATTAAATGTCTGTGTGTTGATGTTCCTATAGACAACAAATTTTCTTAGATCTTTACTGTATATCTTCTTCGATTATCTTTCACTGACCTCTAATGACTATCTAGAGGATCTATAAACTAATATCTTTATGTTTTCCTGGCACACAATATAAAATTTTTAATTTTTCTATCTGGCCCCAGCCTGTCCCTCAGAGTTTTAAAGTGTTTTTTTGCTCTTTAACTACTCCAAATATTTCTTAGTAGCTCCCAAACAAAAATGGTTGCTTGTAGACATATTGATTTTTTTTAAAATATGAAAATGGATAAAACTTACCCATTCTACGACCAGGTGGAGCAGTAAGTCCAGCAATAAATCCAACAATTGGTTTTTTATTTGGTCCACTATTGTATTTGAGCAAATATTCAGCAGCTCTCTCCTCTGCTGCACCACCAATCTCACCAATCATTATCATTCCTAAAGAAACCAATTATATTATTTAAATTATAATCAGTGTTATTATTACTCTTAATGAAACCAATCATCATTACTGAAAAAAACATTTTTTAACCAAACTTTTAAACCAGTTCTTTATTTAAAACAAATTAAACTGTTAAAATGTTTTACATTTTAAACAAACCTTAAAATTAATCATTTAAATAATCTGCTAAAATTTTTAATAAAAAATAAAACCTTTTGTCTCTGGATCTTTTAAAAATACTTCTAAACAATCAATGAAATTAGTACCATTGAAAGGGTCACCGCCAATGCCTTTGAAAAACAAAACAAAAAATCTTAGATTTTAACAAAAAAAAAATTATATAAACATGTAAAAAATTTTAGACACAAAAGTACTTTTAGTGAGGACAAAAAGTTAAAAATATATTGAGATTAATATGACACAAGAAAAAAAAATTATAACACTGCATTTCAAAGTTTACAACAATTCTCAAGCTTTTTAAATTCTTTAAATCGGAAAATTCCTTACCAACACAAAGAGATTGACCAAGTCCAACAGTACTTGTTTGATGAACTGCTTCATATGTTAATGTTCCAGATCTGGACACAATGCCTTATTATTAAATTAAAATGAATACATATAAATATGTATATATATATATATATATATATATATATATATATATATATATATATATATATATATATATATATATATATATATATATACATATATATATATATATATACATATATATACATATATATATATATATATATATATATATATATATATATATATATATATATATATATATATATATATATATATATATATATATATATATATATATATATATATATATATATATATATATATATATATATATATATATATATACAGGCTTGGTCGGGAAGCGGGTGCGATCGCACTCGATAATTGACCACGAAAATTATATTTACTTGCGAAAAGCCGGCCAGATTTTTCAGACGTTTTGAGAAGATTTAAGTTTATGTATGTTTCCTTGTTTGTCCGCAAAATAATAAATTTATTATTTTATCGTAAATTTTAAAATATTTTGTTTTAAGGACGTACATGGAAACTTATATAAACTTGAATGTTGTCAAACATCTTAGTGCGGAAAAATAAATAAAGAATATTCGCGAACACAAAAAACCCGCCAAGTTTACGAACAACTAATTCTATTGGTTCAATTAATAAATAACTGAAATTACTAAAGAATTCAAGCGAATGTTCTAGAGTATTCTGTTGAATTATTTTTCAAAATCGTATAATTTGAGTTTTGTTATGTTTTCGTTGAGATTTCTAGCATCAATTGTTTTAAGAATATACTATCAAATGAACAACTATTTTAATACAATGGCTTATTCTCGGAGTCACATTTACAAAGCTATAAATGTTTTAAACTAACATTTGTTTACAAAAATAAATGTTTTAAATTTATATTTTTTAACTGGTCAACGTTTTGTAAATATATTATAGATTTAATTAGTATAATCTTATTTTTTATATATAAGGGATGTATTTATATGTATGTAATGTGTTAGAAATTGGTTTATTAACTTTAATTATTTTTGCTTCAGCCATTCTTACAAACTCGTTATACTTACACTTAAAGTTACTTTTTTCTGTAAAATACTAGTTAAAGATATAAAGCCCATTAACTAAACATCATTAGAGATATTGTTAAGCAGTTCCGCTTCCTCCTTACAAAGTAATTTAACATTTTTAGTTTTTTAATTTATATCTAGCTAATTAAATTTCCACAGTAACTAAATAATTTAATTATTTCATTTGTTCATCTTACTAAGAAGAATAGTTTCAAATATGTTAAACTTTTCAAACTACGCGAAGCATAAAACAGGTACTGAAAAAACTTTTTTTATTTATAATTAAATTATGGAGCGTTAGTTTTATTGGTTTAATCTTGTTGGACTTTACAGGGCCGGGGGCTGCATTATTTTGGTGGCCTTTTTTATGTGCGAAAGCGTAAAAATGACTTAAAAATACTGATAGGTCCTCTTGACTATTTCTCGGCCCATAACATTGTGTGTCCCGGGGACTATAGCTTTTCTACCCCCCCCCCCCCACACTTCTTATTTCCAGCACTGGAAATAAGACATAAGTATATAAATAAAAATTATATATAATCTTTGATAAATTGAAGAATATTTGTTTTTTTAATTAAACAATCATTATAAGTACGTTGTTACTATATACAAAAAATGTCGTTTTTTTTAAAAAAAAAAATTATAAAAGAGCCACGTTTTAAAAATATTTGCTCTAATCGTATTTATTTTGCTTAAAGTTTTTTCGCGTTAAACACTATTTAGCTTTTTTTAACTGTCTCTCATCGGTCCAGTTTATCTTATTGCGCTTTTTTGCTTGTTTTCGAAATGTTCTCAAAACGCCTAAAAAATCTGGCCGGCTTTTCGCAACTAAATATAATTTCCGTGGTCAAATATCGAGTGCGATCGCACCCGCTTCCCCACCAAGCCTGATATTATATATATATATATATATATATATATATATATATATATATATATATATATATATATATATATATATATATATATATATATATATATATATATATATATATATATATATATATATAAATTTACAATAAATTAAGAATATGGCTATTTACACATATTGTATGCATACACAATTGGCTATTTATACATACAATTTTTATTTTTTGTATGTATATTGACTGATTTTAATAAGGATTGCATGTACATTAGGGCATACTTTTCAAAAAACAACTTTTTTTATAATAAACACTTGGCCTTTGGTATTTTTTTGCTAGAAAGTATATAAATTTAGAAACTGTTAAAATAAAGCAGCTATTAATAGGTCTTCATTTTCAAAAATTGATTTATTGCTATATTTTATTGACCTTAAAATTTTCTTGAAGCGTAAATACATTTTTATGCGGAAGCAATAAAAACTGTATAAACTTCTAGATAAAATTAAATTTTTTACAATTTACAACAGTTTTTCATAGAATATTTTTTGCATTATATTTTTCATATTTCGCTTTTATATTTTTATTAACTTTAATCCACCAATACTATATAGTTGAAGTAAAAGAGAAATTTTACAATGAGTGGTATAAAAACAAGAAAAAAGACTACCACAGCAATGTCTGACTTAATAGTTATACAATTTTTAAAAACCTAATTGCTTTATTTTGACACTATTTATATTTTTTTAATATATTATTTTAATAATAATATAAATATTAAGTCATGAATGATTTTTTTTTCTAAAAAATTTGATCAATAATAACATTGACAATGAAAACAAATATTATTTTTTAAATATTATGATCTAATATATTTAAAATTAATATGAATTGTTTGTTCCTAATCTTATATCTTAATATAATAATAATAACAATAATAATAATAATAATAATAATAATAATAATAATAATAATAGCAATAATAACAATAATAATATTAATAATAATAATAATAATATGATAAAATTTTATCTTAATGAAAAGGTAGAACCTTTATTCCATCTGAACTACCAACTTATGGTGCTGTTCTTCAAAAAGCTTTCCTCATTAAAGAGTTCTCAGGAAAAAAAGTATATCCATTAAATGATTTGGTTAGGAAAACAAAGTTAGAAGTTGTTAAACAATGGAAAAAAGCAAACTCAGACTTTTCACATCCAGTTATTTTTACAGATAAGCCCATTGACAGAAAGATCAAAAAAATTTACAACGATGTTCAGGATATTTGCAGAAAAAGATTAACCAAAAAAATAGAAATTGACAAAATAATGAAGTCTTTGTCACGACTCTTTGATATAACTAACTGCAAATGTGCAATTTTATTCTGTAATGAATCAAGTTGTCTGGGATATGAAAAAAGAGTTCATATTGACTGTAAATGTGAAAAGTCAGTGAGGATTTCTATAACAGAATTATAATTTATTCACTCACAGAGAAATAAAGAAGGAGAGCAGTCTCAAATTATGATAGAATCAAAAGACTACATAGAGATTAAAAGGCCGCGAAAAGCATTTGAGCGATGTAGTAAGAAGGAACGAAATTTGAAAAAGTTCAAAGGAAAGGAGATGATCAATAGTAGCCATTCCAAAAGAACCTATGCTGAGGTTTCAGAAAAAAGTAATGATGAAGAAGATAAGAGTGCTCTAAAAATGAGTTTAAATGTTCTAGTTACACTGAACATATTGATTTATTAAACATAAGTGATGATTTCAAAGTAAAGTGAAACTATATGAATATTCAAAATACTGCTATTGCTGCAATAAGATATGAAGTTTCAAACACTGCTGAAGATGCAATTACTTCAGGATTTTTAAAAAATATGGTAGAAGCTAAAGTTGTTCCAGAACCAGCTTTTTTTATATGACTTGACAAAAACAAAGTGCATAGAGCCAAAGATAAAATGTCAGAGTGTCAGGTTTTTGCAGAGAATAGATTAGATTCTGAGAATGTTTCTTGTATTCTCTTTGATGGAAGAAGTGACAAAACCAATTTAATGACATTTAATGAAGAAACCAAAAAATTTTATCCTTTAATTAAAAAGGAAGATCACTATCCTTTGACTGATGAATATGGTAGATATCTTCATCATTTTACGAACAAAGAAATATGTGAAAAATCAAAAATTAAGCCTGCCAAACATATAGCATTGTGTTGAACATCGCCAAACATATAGCATCTGCCAAACATATAGTATCGTGTTGAACATAGCTTAAAGGTCATTGGTTGTGATAGCACAGCTAAAAATACAGGCCATAATGGAGGTGTTATTCATTGTTTAGAGGTTAAATTAAAAAGAAAATTAAGGTGGCTAATATGCACTCTTCACACAAACGAACTTTGTTTTCGGTATTTAGTAGCAGAGCTTGATGGGAAGACAACCTTAAAGACAAGATTTTCTGGACCAATTAGTAAGTTGCTTTTCAAGGTTACTGAAACGGAAAGAAATTACAGTTTCAAGCCAATATCTATAGGTCCTGGTTTAATTGAACTTGATGAGGAAATATTAAAGGAGTTGTCTTCAGATCAGAAGTATGTTTATAAAATACGCCAGAGTAATTTCAGGAACTCTTACTGAAGGTTTGGCAAACCAAAAACCAGACACTCTAGTTCTTTCAAGGTAGCTCAATACAGGCTCTTCCTTAATTTTGTTGTGGATTAGCAAGCATAGGTTAAAGGGAGATAATTTAAGAAACCTAGAATTAATTGTTAAGTTTGTTGTATCAGTACTTCCCTATGTGGTTCCAAATCAAAGTGAAGCATAGCTGGATAGAAGGGCTAAGACACATCTTGAACCAACTTAACCGTAACAAACTTCAAGATTAAAAAGTTATTGGAAAATATGTGAGATCATCAGCATGGAATTCTCATTCTGAAATCTTATTAAAGACATTACTTTTCAGCCAGAATAAAATTGAAAGGAAACTAGCTGTAAACAAAATTTTAGAAATTAGAAAAAATGAGGAAACAGGAACTCTAGCTCCTAGAACATATAAGCTTCCTCATTTAAACCTGTGTGCAACCAAATAGATTGAGTTAATAACATGGGAAGAGGCCTATGAACCCATCTTAACCTGTCAAATGAACAGAAATGAGCTAAAAAATATCCTGGATTGTCCTATGGTAATTCCGTATTTCCCTGTTCATACACAAGGAGTTGAGAGGGCAGTTAAAGAGGTAAAATCAACTTTCCCTAACCTCATAATATATTAGTTGTTAAAAATGTAAAAAAATAATTTACTGCATTAAAAATACTTTTAAAAAAGAGTTTATTTTATTTAGGTAACTGCAGCTTCTGAAACAGTGTTTGGTTTTGAGAGACGAGATGGATTTATTTGCGCAAGAGCAGAAAATAGATTGATAAAGCCTCGTTTTAACAGCAAGAAGGACCTCATTCAATTTTAGCCAATTCTTTCTCTTGTAGAGTTATAAAGATTGAAAAATGAGTTTAATTTTTTTGAAAAGTTTTTCAACTAATAAAACCCTCATATTTTAAGTAAGCATTTATAAATCCACTTACACTTACATAAGGGGTTGGGGTGTGGGTTGTGAAGGTTGTTGAAGGAAGGAGGGCTTAAGAACACCTCTAAATATTTTAAAACTATTCTATATTTACTGACATTATTGAAATAAGTTTTTTAAGTTTTTTTACCATCTATATAGGATAATCTTAGACATAGTATGATATTAGTCCCCTTCCCCATTTGAGTTAATTTTTGAAAACTTAAGGTCAATTTTTGAAAATGTTGCCTTTATTCTAATAAATTTATTTATGTCTTTCTTTAATGTATATACCTAATAGCAAAAAAATTATAAGGGCCGACTTTTTTAGACAAAGTTGAAAAGTATGGGATGCCCTAATGTACATAGGACGATACATAGATAAGTATTTACATGTACTTATTAAGTCTGCTAAGTACTCTTAAACATAAAGATCTATAAACATAAAATAAAAATACTTCTTTACCAATGCAACCAGGTTTGTGAATATGTCCAGGCATAATTCCAATTTTACATTCTCCAGGCTAAAATGATACATTATTTTTATAATAAAAATTTATATAAATAAATTTGATACAAAGCTTAATCATTTTAAATACTAAGTTAAATTATTTAATTAAGCTTAAAAATAAAACAGCTGAACTAAAGCTGTAAAGAATACCTTTATGATTCCAGGGCAGTTTGGACCTAACAGTCTACTAACACTTTGACGTTCAAGGACATGCTTAACCTTTTAAATATTTAAAGTCATAATTAAAAAACTTATAGACATTAATAAAATATGTTAATCAAAGTTGCAATTAATAAGGAAAACTTTTTACACTAACAACCAACCCATGGAATTGGAAAAAATGAGGTCAGCAATAATAAATTGCCAAACTCAATCTTTTAGAGGTCGACAGAAAAAATATGTAACAAGTTTTTACATAAAACAAAGAAACTAGGTCGGCAAAAAGTTGCCGACCTCAAACATTCAAGTCAGCAGTTAGGTCAGCATTGCTGAATGCCGAATCTAATTATGAGGGCTGAACAACATTAAATAAATATATACTAAAATATAAATATATAAAATATACAAATGAAAAATAGTGAAATCCTTTAACCACTTACTTTCACCATATCTTGCTGAGGAATTCCTTCTGTTATGCAAACAATTAATCCAACTTCTGCTTCTATTGCTTCTATAATTGCAGCTGCTGCTCCAGGTGGCGGTACATATATAACGCTAGCATCACATTTTGTGTTTTCTTTAGCCTAATATAATGAGGCTTTTAATTTGTTTAAACTGAATTAAAAATGCATTTATATAAAGTTGAACATTTTAAGTATTATCATTAAACCACGGCTATCTAAAACACATACCTGTTAATCGTGCAAACCGTAAAAATAACTGGAGGCCAATTTATTCAGAAAAATTAGCTAAAGGTTAATATCGTTGCTTAAAATTAGAAGAAAAAATATTTCTTGAGAATTGGTGGAGCAAGATAAAATAATTATCAGCTTCCTGAAAGGAAGCTGATAATCATTTTAACTTGCTTATAAAAGTGTCTACTCTACAAAAATTGAAATCAAACGCTTCAAAATTAAACAATAATGATTTCATTTTGCATGTTTTTGCAAACTTACTATCCGACAACGACAGTGCATTTTAATAGTTGATGAAGTATATGTTAAAGCTTCATTAACTTATCACAATAGAGAACTTTTTGGGAAATCTGTTAATCAACCAGACAAATTAGCAAAAATAATATTAACTTTTATGATTAAATGTTTTTTTGGTGGACCCACTCTTATAGTACGATGATTCCAGTATGTTGTCTTTATTCAGATTTTCAGTTTGAAATAGTTGATTCTATACTTGAATCAATTTCAAATGCAAATGGAAGATGTGTTGTGATTGTGACAATAATAAAGTCAATGTAATTTTTTTCTCTCTCTTTGAAACTTTTGAAGAGAAACCATGGCTGACTAAAAATAACATTTTTTTACTTTACGATTATATTCATATATGGAAAAACATAAGAAATAATTAGATTACTGAAATTACTCAAGAAATTCAGTTTAAGGACTATGATGATAATTTAATTGCAAGGTGGGATGATCTTAAGAACCATTACAACTTAGAAAGTAGGACACTTGTGAATCTTTCACATTTAAATACAGCTTCAATCCTTCCAAAACCTGCTGAGAAACAAAATATTTCTTTATGTTTAAGAGTTTTTTGTGATGAAACACTTTCTACTTTATCAACACATCCTAAAATAGACCAAACCAATAATAAGGAACTGTTGTATTTCTAAAAAAGTTTATAGATTCATGGAAAATTATTAATCTTCACAAACTGGGTGATGATAAAAGGTGATAAGACCCATTGCGCTTTGTCATCGGATCACCAGATGATTTTTGTCTGCAACAACTACTTTCATTATCACAAGTCTGTGAAGATATGGATAAAAATACTCATCTTGGGCAGATGTTAACTGCACCCTGCTACTGTCTTGTAGAAGGCCTCCTAGGCAAAGACTTTAGGGGTAAGCAGAAAAGTTCTGCTAATCAGCCTCGAGCCCCTTCTTCATCTATTAGGCTGGCGTAGATGCAACCTGTGTTACATTGTTTCCTGCCTAGGATGATGAATGCTGGATCTCCTTGACTCTACTCATAGAATTTTGCTTATGCCTCCTTGATAATGGCTATGCAACTCTTCTTGTTATCTCCATATGAGGGTACAGCTCTAAAACTCAGTTTAATGGTTCTGAGGCCGGCTGGTAGTAAGGTTTCCCGAACTCTGTGGTAGCTCTCAGAGAGGCTGATTCCATCAACAGCTGCAAAATATCAGAGTATTAACAGTGCCATGTTGCGCATGGATGGTGTCCCTGTTAATGCTTTTGGTGTGCATTGTCAAGGCCACATAAGGAGCCCTATGTCACGGCTTAGGGTTAATTAACAGGACTGAGACAATTGCATAGCTCATTGATTAGGAGGCTGCACTCTAACTATGAATGAGCCAAGTTCTCATTAAACCCAAATCATGACCAAAGTAAACAAAAATTTAAAACCTAAAAAACCATCCCCACCACCTAAATATTTTAATATATCTTTTACAAATATTCGCGGTCTACGAAGCATCTTTCCATCAGTTGAGTCTTACCTCCTGCAAAATTCACCAGACTTGCTTGCACTCAGTGAAACAAATTTAAGTTCTGCAATTCCTTCTTCAGATGTTAGTGTTGATGGGTACTATCCTTTGATTCGTAAAGACTCCAATAGTCACATGCTAGGTTTAGGGGTATACATACGCATTAATTCCCCTATTTGTCGTGAAATCAGGTTCGAATCCTTTGACCATTCTTTTATGTGCTTTCGCCTAGCACCTCTTCACTCTATCACCTTTCTCTTTGTTCTTTATCGTTCTCCTTCTCCCATGATTGCACTCTTTTAGATGTTATCTCTGATCAAATTGACCATGCGCTCTCTCTTTACCCCTCTGCCAATATTGTTGTTGTTGGTGATTTTAATGCCCATCACACTGAATGGCTTGGCTCTAACACCACTGATCCTGCTGGCACTAAAGCCTTTAACTTCTGCGTTTCTCAATCTCTTACTCAAATAGTTAACTTTGTGACTCGTTTTCCTGACAACCCTAATCATTTACCTTCACTCCTTGACTTATGTCTTGTCTCTGACCCTAGCTTATGTTCAGTTTCTCCCTTTTCTCCCTTAGGTGGTTCTGACCATGCAATGATCTCTATAAATCTTTCTTCTCGTACTTCTTTTTTGGGCTCACCTTATCATCGCACCACCTACTACTACCCTAAAGCTGACTGGGATTCCTTTCGTGATTTTCTTCGTGATGGCCCTTGGGCTGATGTTTTTTCTCTCTCAGCTGACAAATGCGCCTCCTACGTAACCTCCTGGATTCAGGCTGGAATGGAAGCTTTTATTCCTTCTCGTCGATTTCAAGTCAAGCTTCACTCTACTCCATGGTTTTCTCCTTCTTGTGCAGCTGCTATATCCAATCGTAACCATTTTTTTCATCTTTTTCAAAAGAACAACTCTCTTGAGAACAAACGGCTATTTATTATTGCAAGAAATCGATGTAAAAAGGTGCTTTCTGATGCTAAACTCCATTATTCTCAGTTCACTAAATCTCGCATCTTATCGCAGAAGTTAGGCTCTAAAGACTTTTGGAAAATCTTCAACAGCATTGTTAACAAGGGTAGATCTAACATTCCATCTCTCATTCATGGGACTGATCTTGTTACCTCTCCCAGGGATAAGGCAGAACTGTTTGCCAAGAACTTTTCTTCTAATTCCACTCTTGAATCTTATGGACATTCTCTTCCTTCCATTCCAGTCAAACAGGTTGACCCATTGTTAGACATTCAAATCACTTCGGCTTCTGTTGCTAAAGTCATATCTCAATTAAACTTGTCTACAGCTTGTGGTCCAGACAACATTCCTGTCACAGTCTTGCAGAACTGTTCTCTAGAACTTTCTTCAATTCTCTCTAAACTATTTAACAAGTGTTTGACTGAGTCTTGTTTTCCTGCTTGTTGGAAAATGGCATCTGTGGTTCCAATATTCAAAAACTCTGGAGAAATTCTGACCCCTCCAATTATCGTCCGATCAGTCTTCTTTCTGCTATTAGCAAGGTCTTTGAGCCTTTGATCAACAAATTCCTCATATCTCATCTTGAGTCAAATAAACTACTGTCAGACAATCAATACGGTTTTCGATCCTCTCGCTCTACGGCCGACTTGCTAACTGCTGTAACTGAAAGATTTTATCATGCATTAGATGGAGGCGGTGAGGCTAGGGCTATTGCTCTCGACATATCTAAAGCTTTCTACAAAGTTTGGCATGCTGGTCTTCTCCATAAACTTGCTTCATATGGTGTTTCTGGGAAAGTTTTTGAGATTATCAAATCATTTCTTTCTGACCGGTTTATTAAAGTCATCCTTGAAGGCTAACACTCTTCTTTATTTCCAGTAACTTCTGGGGTTCCCCAAGGTTCCATCCTGGGCCCTGTTTTGTTTCTTATCTACATAAACAATCTTCCTGACAACCTTTCATCTAAAGTAGCTCTTTTTGCTGATGACTCAACTTTATACTCCTGTCTTGACTTCTCTGTTCGATCGCCTAGAACAAGCATCTGATCTTGAATCTGATCTCACTTCAGTAATAGATTGGGGTTCACAGTGGCTTGTGAATTTCAACTCTAAAAAAACCCAATTGCTTACTGCAAACAACTACCGTAATATGGTCAACATTCCTATATTAATGAATGGCAATCCTCTTACTGAGTCGTCCTCTTTACGTCTTCTTGGATTATCGCTTACTACTGACCTTTCATGGAAACCATATATACAATCGATTGCTAAATTAGCTTCTGCTAAGGTTGCTTCTCTTTATCGTGCTCGCCATTTCCTTACTTCTGATTCCATTCTCTACCTCTACAAATCTCTTATTCGTCCCTGTATGAAATACTGTTGTCATATTTGGGCTGGTTCTTCTAACGATTCACTTTCTCTTCTAGACAAGGTCCAAAAACGCATTGTAAATGTTGTTGGACCTGGACTATCTGCTAAGCTTGAGCCTCTTTCCCATCAACATAAAGTTGCATCTCTTTCTCTTTTCTACAAATACTATCATGGTCACTGCTCAAAGGAGTTATTATCTCTAGTTCTATCAACTAAAATTCATTCTCGTTTTACTCGTCATTCAGCTAAGTCTCATTCGTTTACTGTATTTGTCCCTGCATGCTCTAAAAACTTTTATTCGTCTAGTTTTTTTCCCGGCACTTTAATCCTTTGGAACTCTCTCCCATCTTCATGTTTTCCTGACTTATACAACCTTCAACTTTTCAAGTCTTCTGTCAACCGTTTCCTTGCTCTATAACTCTGTTCTTTTTTTTTTCCTAGTAATTCCCAACTTAATAGTGGTTGCTTGCAGCCTTGTTGGGAGTGAATGCAAATAAAAAAAATAAAAAAAAAAAAATTTGCCATAATAAAAAAAAAAAAAGAATTAAAAAACTGACTGTTGAAACATCTAAAGCAATAGTCTATACCTTAAAAGGAATAGTTGAGTTTTTACAAATTATTTGTTAAGTACATCTCACGAATTTTTAAAACTTGGTAACTTTACATCTGACACTATTGAAAAAGCATTTAGTAAGTTGCGTCAAGGTGCTGGTGCTTATTTTATTTTGATTCAACAAGTTTTAGAAAAAACTAAAATTGAGCACTCAAAACTACTTTTACAATATGATTCAGACTTTCACAAGCTTCATTTTGGTTATACTTGCATAAACTGTCTGAGGCAACTAAGACAAAAGGAAAGTGAAATATTTAAAAATATTAGAGTCTACTTTAACTGATGCTGTTAAAATGGCTTTAGTATATTTTATTTTTAGTCACTCATGGTTTCTCTTCAAAAGTTTGAAAAAGAGAGAAAAAATTTACATTGACTTTATTATTGTCACATATAATCGCACCACCTTCCATTTGCATTGCTGGTTACCTTCAATTTAAGATTGGTTATGAAGATCTTGACATTGATACATATTCATATTGTAACAAGTATGGTGCTTATCTTAAAGACCCAGTCAACTCACATTCTATGTCAATTTACTTTCTTTTGTTATGTACTTTTTATTACACTGGATCTGACTTAGCCAGTTTGTTTGCATTCCTTATCTTGCTACTTTGAATCAATCGATAATTTATATTTTTTTGGTTATTTTAATAATAATAAAATTTATTATTTTAATAATAAAAAGTGTGTAAAAACTTTGTTAAATATTTTTTTAAATAATTGTTCAAAGCTAAACACTCCACGCACTTACAAGGAGCCAGCTCAAAAAGTTTTAAAACTGAGTGATTAAAACTTTTGTTATTTTTGCTTTTTGACTTATGTAAAACTCTTTTTAATAAACTATGTTACAAGCCTTCCCAGGAAAGGTGTGCGATTTTTGTCTTGTACAACCAAAAAAATGTTTTTATAAGTTATTTAAGTTTTTTATAAAACTTAAATAACTTATAAAAACGTGACAAACAACTTTATAAAAACATATCGTATTAAAAGTTTAGCATTATGAAAAACGTTACTAATGGACCGTAAAAACGCGTGTTAGTTTTAAATTAACCAATAAAAATATTTTATTGGTTGATTTTAAAATTAACGCGTGTTTTTATGTAACGTTATTTATAATGCTATACTTTTTTATAACATTGTTTAAGTGATATGTGAAAGTTCCTGAAATTTTTAATATTATTTGAACATCCACTTTATTTTTTCTAGATGCTTTTTTACTGTAATAAATGTTTGGAATTAATAATGTTGTTTGAACAAAGAATGAACTTTAAAAATAATAAGTGCTTTATAAATGTAATAAGTGCTTTATAAATGTAACACTATTATAGTTTTATTACTTTTATAATGCAGTTAGTCACTAAAGCGTTATTACTTTTGTAGTTGTAAGTTTATTGTTTTTTGTTTTTTTTTTTGTAACTTTCTCGCTAGCAAACTTTTAATAATTTGCTCCTTATAAACAAAGTACACAACTTTGCATGAACTAAAATTTTTAAAGACCTAATATTTTACCAGAGTTTGCAAATCGTGATAGTATAATTTAACTCTTGATATAAACTTGTTACATTATATTTATACAAATATATTTTACAAACAGATGGCGATACATATTTTCTCTTTCCTCTTTAAAAGAAAAAACACATAAAATATAGGAAAGTCATCCTTTTTTAACGCCTAAAACCTTTTTTTTTTTTTTTTTTTTTTTTTTTGCTTTGACTTACTGAATTTTGTTGCCGATAATAATAACCACTAAGAAAAAACAAAAACAAAAAAAACACACAAATTACTTAAACTATTATTATTGTTTTCTATTTAATTTTACTTTAATTTCTTATGTAGTAATTAAATTTAAAACAATTTTTCAGCAACGCATATAATAAAACTTGCGCAAATGGCCGTGATCACGTTCTCTAACTTGAAAAATGTTTTCGTGGTTGTACGAGATGAAAAACCGCACGCCTTTCCTGGGAAGGCTTGATGTTACATTGAAATTTTGTAATATTTTCTCTTCAATAAATATAAAATAAGTATGCCTTTAGTTAGCAAGTTAGATAACAACTGTAATTTGTTAAAATATTTTTATAAATCAACTTAAATTTTTACTAATCGGCCTCCAATTTTTAAGTTTTGCCGCTCGTATATTAGGCCTGTGTTTTAGATAGGCGTACATTAAACCCTAAACCTCTTCTAACAATCTGATCAAAACACTGTGACGCAACTGCTTAAAATCAATACTAAAAATTTTATTCTAAAAACAAGTATTTAAATAAAAAAGTTTCAATAGATTAATTGAATAACTTAATTGAATTATTCCAATAAATAATTCAACTAAAAAAAGATAACACAACAATGTCTACTTGTCTAGACAACTTGCATCTAGTATCAACTTGTACTGAAAACAACTCAGATAGAAATAAACAAGCTGTAGTTGGTAAATAAGATGCTAATAGACTAGGAGTGGTTGTTGCTTCTAGGTGAGGTGTTATTAGCATACAAAGAATAATTGCTGCTGGTTGCAGTAGTTAGCAAACAATAAAACAACTAAAGTAAAGAAGTGCATACTTCTAATAATTTTATTAACTGCATACTTCTAATATTTTCAATAGAGGTAACACAATTTTAAAAAATTTTATATTTAAAAACTTTGTATTTAACTTGACACTCCAACAAACACTGGAATATTATTTATAAAGTGTTGTAAAGAGTACAAACTTATTTATAAAGTGTTACAAACAATATAAAGTGTTGTAAACAATATTAAGTGTATAGAAAAGGTATAAAATAAGTTTCAAATAAAATGTGTACAAAATTTAAACAGCATAAGAGGCCATCCATATATTATGTACGCATATATATATATATATATATATATATATATATATATATATATATATATATATATATATATATATATATATATATATATATATATATATATTATGTACGCACATAAAAGGTTAACGCCTCTCACTTTCATAGCCTATTAAGGTTATGAAGGTTGAACAGCGCAAAAAAAAAAGGTTACCACATTATGTGTTTGCAAACTGGGGTAAAGGGGTTAGACCACTGAGCATATGAAACTTATATGCAGTCTTCTCCGTTTGAAATAAATGCCAGCACAGGAAAAAGTGCTGGCAGGATGGTCAATTTTAAGTTAGCCTCTGCGATTTAAAAAATTTCTTGGATGGCCCGTAAGTACAAAATTACAAACATATCACTTTTTTTTTGTAATATCTATTTAGTTTTGAAAAAAAAATGGAAAGAAAAAGAATTGAAAATATATATATATGAAAATTTTTTTTTATATAAAAGTTCTTTTCTTTTTTAACTATTTGTTTCTTGAATATAATCAAGTTTAATTTTTACTTGAGTTTTTGATATTTTTATTTTTTGTTTACTTTAAAACATATAATAATAGTATGAAAATCAAATTAGATAGATGTGCTCCTTTACTTTCTTTTAATTTTTTTTTACTATTCTACTAATTTTTAAAACCTATATATTAGTACCTAGCTGACAAATATGTAGAAAAACCTGTGTAGAAATAATTCTAAAACACCTTTTTTCTGACATTTTCATTTTTTCGAAAACATATTGATCTGACATTTATATAAATGTGCATATCCTGCACATTTATAAAATGAGCAGTTTTCATAATAGTCAATAATTTTGTCATCTGAGTACTTCTAAACAGATTAAATAAAAACAAAAATACTGAGGCAGGCTGTCATATGTACCAGTCTTCTTCAACTTTTGCTTAAACTTAAACTTTTTTCTTTTCATAAAATTTTTTTTTACCTTATATGAAAAGACTAATGTTCAAATTTTTGCTAGAAAATAGCGACAAGGATAGAAACAATAGTGAAGAGGATAGAAACAATAGTGACAAGGATAGAAACAATAGTGAAGAGGATAGAAGCAATAGCGACAAGTATAGAAACAATAGCGACAAGGATAAAAACAATAGTGACAAGGATAGAAACAATAGTGAAGAGGATAGAAACAATAGCAACAAGAATAGAAACAATAGTGACAAGTATAAGAACAATAGCAACAAGGATAGAAACAATAGTGACAAGGATAGAAACTAGAGGTATACTAGATAATTTTGCCGGATATACTGGATAGTGAACTTTTCTCAGGTTTTATAAGTATTAATGAAGTTAAAACAAGTTTTGTCATTCTACATTAAATAGTGTTCAAGATTTAAAAAAATAAACTCAATAAAAAACTGGTGTAACACAGGCATATGCATTAATAATGTATAAAGAAAAATCATTTTTTATAGCCAAATTTTTGTTTTTATAATTACTATTTTCAAAGTAAGGTCTTGAATACTTGTAGACTGGCAATACTTTTTTTTCCTTCATAAACACTATAGAACTTTAAAAAAGTTCACTATCCGGCATATCTGGCAAAAATATCTGGTACACCTCTAATAGAAACAATAGTGTTAAAGATAGAAACAATAGCGACAAGGATAGAAACAATAACAACAAAAATAGAAACAATGGCAACTTAAAAAATAAACAAAGTATTAAACATTACCAATAGAATTATACTAGAAGAATTATTTTATATTTTATTATATTTTAGCTTATTTAATATTAACCAAAATAAATAGCAAAAATTATTAATAGGTAATATAACATAAACAAAATATTACCTCTTTTACACTATTGAAGACTGGTCTTCCAAGATGAACACTTCCGCCTTTGTTAGGTGAAACACCTCCAACTATTTTGGTTCCATAACTTATAGCTTGTTGACAGTGAAATGTACCCTTAAAAATATTTAATCAAAATCTCACCAAAAAAACAACAACAATGATACACGTATGTTAAAAATATTTCAAATGTAAGCAATTCGCTGCATTGGTTTGACAAGATTCTAACTGGCATTTTTTCAAAAATTGATATTACGACTTTATTGGACTATTTGTATTATGACAAACAAAATAAACTAAAATTTACTGCGATTTAGCATAAAATAAGCAAACTACCAATGTATCAAACTTCTATTTGCAGTTTTAGTTTACTAATATTTAGTTTAACAAGGTATAATCAACTTATTGTGTTCTAGTTTGAAGTTGATGAACTGAATAAAATGAAAAAAATATCACAAAAAACATGCACTATTTTTTATAAATCTTTTTTTATAACGTTACATTGCTCAACAAAAAGTACTGGTTTCTGTCAGTGTTGAAATAACTATTAAAAAAATAAATAAATGACTTTTATAGGATAAAACTCTTTTAAAAATTTAATAATGGCAATTCAGCCTTCTCACAAACTTACTATTATTTGATAACTGTTAGTAAGTACATTTTGCTGTGCATATCCTTAACTGTCAGTCAATGTATAGATGTTTAACTGTGTCTAGCCCCCAACGGTCAGTCATACTTGTTTATTATCCATCGCTTATCTCTAACAAAATATAATTTTATTTTACTACATCATATACATTAGTAATATTTAAAAAATTGAAAAATTTGAAATAAAATGTTTATTAGCAATTTTAAAGGGCAGGCTGTGTTATAAACAAAAAAGATTTTTTAAAAGAGTTAAAAAAAGATTTTCAAAAGTACTGTAAATTAAGATAGTGATGTCGGAAACTATTTTTTGTGAGAGAAAGCAAAGTGGCAGCATATTATACAACAAACAACAAGACTGAATCAATGGTGGACATTACCAGCAAGCATTTTTCTAGTGCTTTTTGCAAGATATTGGATGTTGTGGCAGAGGAAAAGCAACATGAGCAAATTAGTTACCTGATCTGACTGCTGCGTCCCTCAAAATCAGAACAGTATAATATCAAATATTGTATTACATACAAAAATACATACTTTTTAATCATTAATGTTACTACAAACATTTATGTTACTACAAATTACTTACTTCCTAGTTATTTATGTGTCCAGAAAGTGGATCATGCGCATAATAAACTAAAAAGCTTACAAGGATAGCTGATTTTTATAGTCCACTTGGATATTAGACATATGGCGGACAAAATCATTTGATCAATTTTTTTTTTTTTTTACTAAAACCCTTTAATGTCCAATGAATCACTTTGTATTAAGATTTACTTTTATTATAAATTTTAGTTGAATAGTTGCTAATACTAAAAACTATTTACCAAACTTAATAAAACTTTAAAAAAGTGTATTTAAAATTTTTTAATTTCAAATCCTATAACTTTTTAAAATCGTGGAACTGAAAAACAAACTCTTCTGGTGGAATAAACTCAAAAAAAAAAAAAAACTATGCATCCAACTTTAAAATAATAAGTAAAATTAAAAACGAATTTGTAAAACCCAATGCTTTTATATATTATTAAAACACAAATTTTGCAATCAACTTTTTCTGATATTATTATTTTTATTAACATTCGGCTGTTTGCATGTGTAAAAAAACAAAAAAATTCTGGAAAAGGCGGGTCTCGAACCATAGACATTCCATTTATCAAATTAACAACTTATCCAAATAAGCTGAACGCACTTATAAGTAGGCAACAAATATTGTACTTATTTTAAAAATTCTTTCCATATAAAAAATAAACTGAATTAAAATTAACTAAATTAATCAGAGTTGGCAAAAACCCAGGTTTTTGAGCAAAAACCTAACCCAACTAGATTTTGGGGTGGGTTTTTGGGTTTTTGCTAAAGTTTGGTAACTTTGGTAAATCTTTAGTATTGTTAATAAAGATTTACCAAAGTTACCAAACTTTTGGTAACTTTGGTAACATTTTTTTAATTTATAATTATTTAAAACCTACTTTGCACAGGTATATTTTTTATGCAATAGCCTAATAATCAGATTGCATTTTTTTCTAATATAAAGCTATTTTTAAATAGATCTTTTTAGTTAAATTTAAAATATAAGTGCTAATAATTCCGCTGATGTATTAAGCGATATATCAGTTTAATAGTCAAGGCCATCTACATCTGCAGCATTAAACAAGTCTAACCAGTCAGATGATAATGAGCAAGATTGTTTAAACTTTATTAGTGATTCTTTTCATTTCATCAATTGTTCAGTCAACTGCAATGATGATGCAATGGCAAACATCCATTTCTAAATTTGTTATCACAACAACAAGTAATCAAAAGGATGAACTGGATTTGCAAGTAGCAAGGTTTTTCTTTTCAGTAAATATACCACTCAATGTGGTAGAAAATCTTGAATTTACCAAGCTGCTTAAAAAACTTAGACCTGGATACGAGCCACTAAATAGAAAACAGATATCTTCAGAACTCTTAGTAAAGATAAATAAAGATCTTGCCGATGATTGTTACTGTAATTCAAGATGGTTGGAGTACATTCAGTAATGATCCTATAATTGCTCATAGTATCCATAATGTAAATAAATCCTATCGCATTTCTGCAAATGATACTAGAAACTGTATGTATGTATGTATGTATGTATGTATGTATGTATGTATGTATGTATGTATGTATGTATGTATGTATGTATGTATGTATGTATGAATGTGTATATGTATGTATGTATGTATGTATGTATGTATGTATGTATGTATGTATGTATGTATGTATGTATGTATGTATGTATGTATGTATGTATGTATGTATGTATGTATGTATGTATGTCATAAATCATCCAGGTCATATTTTAAATATTCTGAAAATCATTAGGGTAAAATATCTGGAAAAAATCTGGAATATATTTTCCCTTATATTCCTCTCAATTTTGCTTTTAGCTGAGTTGTTTTTAATTTTTTTCAACTTTTCTTAATTTTTGTATGAGTAATGAGTGAAAAAGCTTAAAAAACAAATATATTACAAAAATATATTCCTAAACTTGTATATATGGAAAACATTTTTGATATCCGGAAAAACTAAAAGTTGAGAAAAATATCTGGAATTCCAGAAATATCTGGAAAAAGATAATCCCTGGTATGTGTATATATATGTATGTATGTATGTATGTATATATGTATATATATATATATATATATATATATATATATATATATATATATATATATATATATATATATATATATATATATATATATATATATATATATTTAGGTATTTGCAGTATGCACTGAAAATCTGTCATTTCAGAGAGAGGCAATAAATCTATATGCACAACTGAAAACTGTTGGTATTGCATTAGATAAGGTTAATAAAATTAGTTAGTAACTGGATGTATTAAATTTAATTATAATAAGTATATTAAAACTACTAATTTCTAGCACCATGCCATCATTAACTTTAAATACAAAATTATTAACTAAATTATTGAGTTTGTTGTAGTTGCAAGCAGACGATACAACTTTGTCTGAGGCAGTTGAGATTTGGCAAAGCCTCATACATAATGAAAAATTGGCTTTGAACAAAGCGATATTTTAAAGAGGTTTAGGAAAGCAATAATTTCATGTCATTTTCAGGCCAATTTAACAAATCCAAAATATGAAGTTAACTAAACATTTGTAAAAAAAAAAAAAAAAAAATTGCATCTGATCAAATTTAAATAAAAACATATGTAAAATTTTCATTTAAATTTACTACTTTTTTAACTTCACTTATTTACTTATTATTATTATTTATAGAACATTGGATAGAAGTCAAGAAGAAGAAGTTTAGAAATGGTTGAATGAAGTTGAATCTATGCCAGGCTAGTATGCATTTAAACTAAAAGATGCTAATTATTTTCCAATATATTTATTCAACGATAGCGTAAAAAGCACAACATCAGCAACGAATTGGTGGAGAATTATAGAAATGAAGGAATCTAAGTCTTCCAAATTGCCTGCAAATTTTGCAAGATTTTTAGGACAGTTACACACTTGTCCAGGTAGTACTGAACCCAATGAAATATTTTTCTCATCTTTTAGCATTATTTGAAGCAAAAATAGGAATCATTTAGGAAGAGTAAAAGCTAAAATGCTTGTACGAATTTACAGACATTTAAGATCAAGGTGCACAACTGCTGATGACTAAGTTGTTAGATAACTTTATTTTAAATGTTCCAGTTTGAATACTATTGCACCAAGTAAAATAAATTTCTTATTTATGACTTACTAAACTTCTTATTTTGTTGTTATTAGAACAATTGTTAAGCAGCATCAAAACCTTGTGTGTTTATGGAAATTTATAAATAAAAAAATAAAAAATAAAAAAATTTAAGAACAAAATCCATTAAGCTGGATTTTTGCTCTTGGGTTTTTGGGTACCAACTCTGATATCAACTGACTTATTGCAAAACTAATTATTGAATATTGTCATCAAGCAAGAGTATGTTTGCAAAATTTAAGAAAACCTATCATTAGGAAGTGACTAAAAAATTGATTGCAAGATTTGGTACAGACAAACAGAGACAAGGAGTTAATAAAAGAATTGGGAAAAAAATGCGCACTTCAGAAAAAATTTATCACTAGATTTGAAAGTCAATTACCAACCTTATTATATCATATTTTGAAATATATGGATAAATATATAAAAAAATATAGAAAATATAAATAAATATTTAGATTTGAAACTCTATTATTGATATTATAATATGTCCACATCGTTTTCAATAAGTCTGTAGATTATTTATCATCTCTATATATAATGTATTTTTTTCTATTTTTAATCTATTGGCTACACATTCTGGATGAATAATATATCAACGTTTATATTATTATAAAGTCTACTAAGTTCTAAAGGTACAATGAAAATAATCAACAGGCACTCTTCATTTGTCACTATTTTCATTTTAATTTACCTGTTAGTAAACACTATATCTTGTAGCACTATCAATACCAGCCTTGCATCTAAACATCAGTTTAGTTAATTCCTTAGCGTTATGATTAGCAGAGTAGTTAGAATACTATATAACTTTTAAGAGTGTGTTTTAGAAGATTTTTTAGCTGTATTTGTATTAAATAGCCATCTATTTGAATATTCTTGGATAGCATTTAGCTTTTGAAGATCTTATACCACTATATAAAAGATATATTTGGCAGCAATTTTTTTTCAGCACCATTTCTTTGAAACTGGTATGTTGATTTTGATATATCACCATTAATAATTAATGCTAAAGCTTCATCAGGTGAATATATTTAAGCAGATTTAATGGGGTTTTTATTTCAACTTTCAAAAATTTGTGCCAGTTTTATATTAAACTCACTTCTTAGTTTCAGTTTTGTTATATGACATAATTTATGGCTAAATAAAATATTAATACGTTAAGCTCTTTTTTTTAGATCTGTTACAAGCTATTTCAAAAGAGCAACATGGCTTTCCAACATCATTAACTGATGATATAGCATTTAATGTACCTTAAGTGTATTGAAAATCTTGAGCTAGCCAATTTTCATTATTTCTCTCAGAATGAGTATTACCATTAGTTACATTTTAAAAAAGAATACAAAATTTTTACATTATAATTTTATAAAGTTTTTCACTCAGAATCCGCTAGTTTAATATCTGCAGAAACTAGAGCTGTTAATTTTGATGAAAAGAATGGTATATTATTAGAAACTAGTTTATTTTGTCGTATACGTCCTTTAATGTCACCAATTTTTATACTATTACTAAACAAAAGAAAAAAAAAACATTCTTAAGTAAACAGTGCAATTTGTATTGAATTAAATAACCAACAAAACAAAATGTATTTTTGTTTACGAGAAAAAAAAGTTGATTTCAAGCAAATAACTTAAGTTACAAGTCATTACTTTGAAATGTTAAAGAAACCTAAAAGGGGAATTTAGGGGCAATGCATACAGTTCAAATAGGTTGTATGCATATTACATTTACAAGTTCAAGTATTTAATATAGGTTCTCATAGGTTCCCTAAATTAAATGACACTTTTTATACAAAATAAAAGTATTAAATGTTAAAAATTTATCTTGTTATTTTAAAGCTAGATTAAAAGTGTATTATAAAGGCTGATGTTTATATTTTTTGTAAAGCTTTACAGTTAAATAGTTTAAATATATAAACTAATCCTGTAAGCTCATAGAATTTTAAGTTACTGTTTACTATAACTATGCATAAAAAATTCATGCTGTTTTTTTTTGATTTTCTCAAATAGTTGAGAAAATCAAAAAAATATGGTTTTGAATATAATAAATATTCATTTTTTAGGTTTTGCCCACCACCTGGTACACTGTGCATTGCTGTGCTAAAATTATATATCTATGATTGAAATAATTCTATGACTTGCGCTAATGTCAAATTTAATGAAAAAACCTAACAAAAAAATGCCCGTACTAGCACTTTTAGAGTTTTAGCCCATCAAAATCTAGAGTTTTGTACTAGCCCATCAACATCTAAAGTTTTGAATGTTAAACCCAAGGTTTAAACTAGCACAATTTAAGGCTGTATTTTCTTTTGTGCCTCTTCAGGACCGAGATTTTCTCAACAATGGTTCTTCACCTATAAAATAACAGGATGCAGTGAAAAGCTTTTAAGCCATAATGTAATGATTACAAATATAATAGAACAGTAGAATCTTGTTAGATAATAGGTATTTATTATAATTTAGTTTCATTTACAAAAATTTAAAAGTAGTCAACTACTTCAATCACAAAACTTTAAAGAAGCTAAAATGTTTATAATCATTGTTATAACTGCAGTTAGAACCTTATCATAGTGAAGATACGACTATTTCACTATGACAAGGTTCTAATTGCATTTTAGGGGTATTTATTTTATAATGAAGAGCAAGAAAACATTTTTTAGTTACAAATGATTAAAAAACTAAAGGCAAATCATTATGTTATCATGGGTGAAAATTATTATTAATTGACACTAATAAATTGTAAGTAATACTAATAAATTGTAAGAACATAATTTTTGACATCAATTTACTCAAAAATACTTTTGGATCAGTTAGAACCTTGTCAAACCAACGCAACAAATTGCAGAGTAATTAATAGTATAATTAATTTTAATTCGTTTTGGAAATTTTTGTCAAATTATCAAAATTATTAAAGGTAAAAATATTAAAGCAATCTGAAATCATAAAAAAACAATCCAAAATCACAAACTATGGCTTGGGGTGCCAACCTGTACAGAGTTAATGGAATCATAGACTACCAAAAGTACCCTTATATTTTAGCTCACCAATTAAAACCAAGTATATCACATCTATTACAGGATAGAAATTATATATTTCATCAAGAAAATGACCCAAAGCATACAGTAAGAAAAAAAATATATAACAAGTCTTCCGGAAAAGCGTGTGCAGTTGCACGCCTTGTTTGTCAACGTTTAAAGTAATTTTTTAGACACACTGACCACAGCAGTTCATATCTTTTAACTTATAAAGCATTTAAATAATTTGCGGCAAAAAGATAAACTTATCCACTGAGAGATTTTTTTTTTTTTTAATTTTTATACAACTTTAATATTCTTTTTTTTAAATTGATTATTGTTTTTAGCTACCAAATTTGATACAAGTTAATAAAAAAAACATATCTTTTATAAAAATTTAACAACAAATTAAAGTTTATGCAATTTATTCACAATTTTTGTCTGTATAATTAAAAAACTTATTTGCTAAAATAAAAAAACTAATGCATGCTAAAACTATGAAAAATTTTGTTAACTTTTTTTACTATGTTTACTTGTTTTGTCATCTTTTCGCTTTTAAAAATGTTTTTGCTATACTTGACGTTTTTTCTCAACCCTTTTATAATAGGAAAATAAAAAAATAAATTGTTATTTATTTGTAAAATATATTATTTGAATAATAAATTTTATAATGACAGAATAAATTAAATAAAAGAATAACATGGTTTCTTTTATATATGTATTTACCGCATTTGATGCATGGCTAAATTGCTTCTTTTATACTGCCCAATTTCCAATGTTAATACGAATTACAAGAAATAATGAACATAACAATTTCTCTGTTTAAAAAAAAGTAATTAAAACTTAAAAAGTTTGAAATAGGCTCTTAAAATATTTTTTAAAAAGTTCAGTAAATTAGCAATGCACAAACCCAACAACTCTTGGAGCATCACTAATAACAATAGTTCATCAGGAAATAAACTATTTGGGTTTAAATGCACAACTTGGATAATCCAACAAAAGTGAAGACTATTTCAATGGGGGTAGTCAAACAACTAAATATTTTATATTTAAATATAAGTATTAATGACTTTTTATTTTTTTACATGAAAAAACTTGTTGAAAATTTTTTTAACAAATAAATAGCAATTAGTTTTCCTGTGCATAGATAAAAACTGTAAAGTTTAGCAAAAACATTTGAAAAACAAATTTAAAAATTGTCCATGCTTCTAGTGCAAATTATAAAGTATTTGCACTAGAAACATGGGTAGTGGGGTAAAAACCCGGATAGTTTATTTCCTGATGAACTAAATGCGGTAGTGGTGTAGTGGTAGAACACTCGCTTCATAAGCGAGAGGTTCCGAGTTCAATCCCCACCACGTCCCTGGTAGTACCGCGCTCAACTTGTTTCTCTGCGCAGCGGCCTTGTTCGTCAAGGTTCGTGTTTCGGAGTTATAGAGTTGAGAGAGGGTTATAACCAAAACTAAGTAGCCTCCTTGTCTATAGTGACCCTCTCAGCCTTGGGGATATGAATTAATGAAAAAAAATTAAAAAAATAAAAATTTCCCTAATATACTGACTGAAAAAAGTTGCAAAAAAATTGTTTAACAAAATATATTTTTATTTTCGTTATATTCTTATCTACTTTTTTCCTCAACTTGTATCAATTTCAGTAGTGGAAAATAACAAATGCCATAAAAACAAAAACGGTAAAATATTTAGGTATATTATTTTTTTGACAACAACTTTCTTTTTTTAAATTTCCATTTTTTTAACTTATTATATTTAGATTTTCTATTTCGTATAGCCTTTGGTTCTTTTCTTTGAGTTTTGGTATTTTATTCTCTTTAGTTTCATATAGCATTGTTTAGTCACAAATTCTTAAAACGCTTACTAAATAAAAACGTGGTCAAGTTGTCTAAAAAAATTACCAAGATAAATTGTTTATATAACAGCTATACTCATCTTGGGCAGATGTAAACTGCATGTTGGAACTGTCTTGTAAAAAGTACTCTACAAAACACAAATACTACTGTTGATCAACCTTGTAACCCTTTTTCATTTCATAGATGTATATACGGATGATGCAAATGTAAATGATATAAAATGTAAGTATAGATAATAGCATAATAACTTAATAGCAACCTAACTTAGACCAAGTAAAAAATCTTTTATCACAACTTAAGGTTCGGAACCAGAAATAAGGAAACGACATAGCTTATTGCTTGGGGCTACAAATACCTTTAATTTGCATTATATAGAGTCTATATATAGAGCATTATAAAACAAGTCAAAGTTGCATTATATATTGAGTTAAAAAATCTATTCATTTGAATTATAAATATAGTACCAAAAAATGTTCAACAAAAAAAACTATTATCACCGCAATCTTTTAGTAATATTTGCGGACTACTGTTAGAATGGTATAATTTAGATAATAACTTCGCCATCAAATCATTTCTTATAAAGACTTAGGGTCATTCAAGAGCAAACTTTCTTTCAAAACAATTTTACATCTGAATCTTACTTCTTGCAAAATTTAACGCATACACTTGGTGAGACTAATTTATATTAAGGTTTTACAACTGCAATGAAATATGCATTTAAGGAAACTGCATTCAGGTATGAACTGTTAAAATTGCTCAACATACAGCCAATTAAATCATCTGTTGAAACATAAATATTTACTAATGCAAAAAAAATAACGACTGATGCAAAAACTGAAATACAGAGATAAAAATTATTATTATGAGCTAATGTTTATAACCATTAATTCCTAAATTTTAGTAAAAACAAGTTTTTGTTAGAAAAAATTGTAAAAAAATAGTTTAAAACTTAAGTTATTCAACACTTGTTGTATTTACTTAACTATTTTCAATAAAAAAAAATTAGAAACAATCTTAAACAAAATCATAATCATAAATAACTAATTTTAATTATAATTGACAAAAAAACACAAACTTGCTTTCCTGTAAATCCTTGGCAGATAACCTTTGTATTTTTGTTAATAGATAAATTGGGTCTTGTTGTTTCATAACTAACCCCTCTTGATAGTGTCTTTATAGAGAAGGCTAAAATATTGATAAACATACTGAGATCATTGAAATTTTATAAAATATTTAAATATTACTTCATATTATTTCAATGCAATTTCAATAAACAAATAAAATATTTAAATATTTTAAATACAAATTTAGAAATATTTCTATATTTTAAATTTCAGAAAAAACAGAGTAAATTTAGCGTCAGCCTAATATACTTTATTTTTAAAAAAATCTGCCTCAGCCTAATATACGCTATTTTAGAAAAAATATAGTATATAATTAGCTGACGCAGATGTAAACTTGTGTTACATTGTTTTCTGTTTAGGATGATGAATGCTAGATTTTTATGACTTGTAGGTTTTTACTTCTTCTTGATCATAGCTATGCAATTCTTCATGTTAACATTCATGAGGTTACATCATTTTTATCATGAGGTTACATCATGTTATCATTTGTAAGGTTACATCATAAAATTCAGTTTAATGGTTCTGAGGCTGGCTAGTGGCAAGATTTCCTGAGCTGTGTTGTAGATTTCAAAGTGATTGATTCCATCAACAGTGGTAAAATATCAGAGTATTAAAAGTTCCATATTTGGGCTGGTTCTTCTAATGATGCTCTTTCTTTTTTAGATAAGTTCCAAAAACGTATTGTAAATCTAGTTGGACCTGCTAGTTTGCCAAACTTAAGCCTTTTTTTCATTTTTATAAAGTTTTTTTTCTCTTTTTTACAAATTCTATTATAATGGCTGCTCAAAGGAGCTATCATATCAAGCAAATCTTATTTTCGTTTCATGGCAATTCCATGTGAAAACATCCAATTTTTTTATAAAGTGCAACCCTACATCTCAGATTTTGCTAATTTTTACACAACTTAAAGATTTTCCTACTCAAGTTTATTTATACATCATTCCCTCCCCCCCCCTCCTTTATTATCTTCCCTCATTTATTACATCTGGACAAAAACATGATTTGTCTATCGATTAAAAGAATTTAAGTTCATTATGCTAAATTTTAAGTTCAAGTGACCAGTATGTTTTCTAATTATTTCTCCTACTTTACAACTGTAAATACAATTTTAAAAATACAAAATTAGAAACATTAGCTCCTGAATTAGCAATAACACTTACCACTATTGCAGTATGGCTCTTAATAAACTCAGGGTAGATGGGAAAATTTCACTAAAATTAACAACTATTAACTTTGGTGTACTAAGTACTAAGTTTTTTTTTCCTTTGATTTTTCATAATTTCTGTTTTATAAGTAATAAATTTAAGTAAATTTTATCATCTTTTTTTTTTTCTGTTTAAAGAAAGACCACTCTGCGATTCTTTGTGACAACTTTAACTACCAGTATTTTTGTAATTAAACTCACCCCAGTAAAGTTGTAATAGAGGTTAGAATTCTAGGTGTTATAATTATTTTTTAACTTTTCAAGTTGTTTTATTGGATTTCTTGCCTCAAAGTATGTAAGTGTACATACTTTCAGCTTTCCATTACACACAGAGCAAAGAGAAGACAAATCTATTTTTTAAATTGACAGATTTTTGTTGGTTCATGGCAAAGTTTAAATAGTTATATCTTTGAAAAGGTTTAGAATTAGATGATGAAATTTTGGGAATGTTCATTATTTATTAATATCTTTAAGTGGTGTAAAAATCAGCAAAATCTGAGACTAAGGGTTGTTTTCACATGGAATCATACTTTAGCAAAGTCACATCCTTTTACTGAATCTGTCCCTGCATGCTCTAAAAACTTTTATTTGTCTAGTTTTTCGTCTTATGCTGCATTTCAATTCTTTGGAACTCTCTCCCATCTTCATGTTTTCCCGACTCATACAACCTACAACTTTTGAACTTCCTAACATTGTAACCTTATTTTATTAAATTTTGTCTGACTCTTTTCCATTTATTGCTTAAATTTATTGAACAAAAATTTAAAAAAAGAAAAGAAAAGTACAAATTCTTAAAGAATTCTTAAAAATTCTTGAATTTGATAAAATTAAAATAATTAAACATAACAAATTGAAAATAAAGATTACCAGCACAAAATAAAAACTTAAATAAGACAGGTCAAGAATTAGACAAAGTACTTAACTTAGTGATATTGTTCAATCGACTTATGTTAAAAAACAAACTTCTCTAAAGGAAAACTTATGTTACTACTTTTCTCTCTTTTGCAAATAGATAAATATAAAATACATGATTAGAACATTGAAAGTTATCTAATATTTATTTAAAAACTTTATATAAAAATTTTATTTTTAAGGTTAATAAGTGTATGTTAATTTAAAAGTTAATTTTCTTTTTCAGTTTGTCATAAAAACTATTGTTTTAGTCAGACTATTTTGAACATAATTAATAGGGTTGCGCCGAACACTCGGTTTGGCCGAACATGCAAAAAAATAAAATATTTGGAAAATATCATGTTTTCTTAGATTAGAGTTCAAATTTAACTCATTTGTACCGCATCTGGTTGCCACGGTGAAATAAGTTAAATTTATATATAAAATTCAATTATTTATCTTATTATTTTATTTCTAATGTATTTAATTCAAACATCATGTACATATAAATAGGCACAAGGCCCAAAGATAAAATTAAATAAAAAGTAAATAAAAAAGAATATATACAGCCATCTACAACAAGCCATCTACAACAACCCATCATTTGAACAGTCTTAATATTCTGTTAACCGAACCAACTTTATTTAAAGTGATTCTAGAGTTAGACAAAATTGTGTCAAATGATAAACAAAGATTAATAGTATCAACTAATATTAACCATAAAAGGAAAAGATTAATAATAAAATGAGTTAAATTTTAAACATATCACCATTTTTAAAACTTAAAAAGATATTTTTTTTGAACTCAAGTCTGTTTAAAGAGATGTCCATTGTTTCTGTGGTAAAACAAATAAATATCTCTACACTTTTTCCTTATAGGTTTATGTAATATAACATCTTTAAACAGAACTCTATAATAAATTATTGTAGAGTTTCAGTATAATGCTTCTATATGGAGTTTTTATTATATAATCATATTATGTAATAGAAACAACATTTAATAAATTATAAATTTTAGTCATATAATCAAATAACCGTTTGGTAAAGAAATAAAATACCAAAAAGATAAGTGAAACTTAATTATCACTTGTTGCTCTCAAGTTATAATGTAAAAACATTAATTTTCAACTACTTTCTGGTGATAGTCTATTTCTACTAGGCTCATAAATGTTGCAACCTGTACTAAAAAGCCTTTCACTTTCTACTAAAGAAGTGCTGGTGCTAAAAGGAACTTTTGGGGTATTTTCTTTAAATAAAGAGTTTTCAACTTTTGCACCATAAAAGTGGACTTTATTTTTCCATTACAAGAGGGAGTTTTAAGTACTTCAATTTCCTTGTTTATGTGTATATTGGAGTTTAATCTTTTCAATCCTTTGCTATTTTCAGTATTTACAAAATTGGTATCAGCTTTAGTTTTCATTTTGGGAATTAGAAGGAAACATTCATTAAATTTTGGATAAGCTGGTTTTACAATTACTTCATTTGTCTTACTTTCTGTGGGTTCATTACAATCAGAATCAGATGATTCAAGTTCTAAACTATGTTGTTGCATTTCCTGTATCTCCTCATTTATCTAATTTTTCATTTTATTCTCATCTTCTTTATGATATGTTAATTTATATTTAGGGCCACAAAAAGTGAAAAGACATAAATAGTTATTATGCAAAAATGTACACAGTCTTTTGTCTACTGACTCATTTAATTGATTAACTAAAGTAATTATACTTAAAAAAGCCTTACACACTAATGCTTGATTAAAAAATTCGTTCAGAGCCATAATCGAAGGAATAACATCACACATATATGCTTCTTGTTTGCTGAAATTAACAGTTAAAGTTTTGAATGGCTCTAAAATATGAAAATTTTAATCTAATAAACCCCATTGTAATGAACTAAATATTGATTGAGTAGCATGATCAGCTGTATTGGTTGCCAAGGGAGCTCTCTGGTCAAGCATTCTTTCAATCATATCATAGGAACTATTCTATCTTGTAGTAACATCTTGGACTAACTTATTCTTATTTGTACTAAGTTGTTCCTGAATTGATTCTAATTTTGCTGCTGCTGTTGGTGAATGGTGAAAATGAGTTTGTGGAATTTCAAAACTTAGTAAACCTTTATGTAAATATTCACTTAGGTGTTTTTCCTGGGATAATTTTCTGGAAAATGAATGACTCTAAGTACTGCTCTTTGTTGGGAAAATTCATTATTGAGCCAGTGTGATGTCATAATTATGAAGGCAACATTTGAACTATTTGCTGTCCAAATGTCAGTTGTAAGGAAGATATAACTTGCAGCAGATAAATTAATCTTTATAGAGTTAAATAGCTCATTATATATTCGAGGAACAACATTTTCACTAAAATAACTCCTACTGAGTATTTCATAATTTGGACACATTTCTTTAATTAACTTTCTAAAACCAAGATCTTCTGCAACTGTATATGATTGAATGTCTAAAGTCAACATTTCCCCAATGCAATAGTGGATTTTGATTGCTCTATGATCATTAATATCCCATAACTTTTTTTAATTAATACTATCTTGTAATGTTAATTGTTTTTTAACTTGATTATTACTCGATGTAGAGGAGGTAGATGTTAAAACCTTTTTTTTTATTAGACTCTTTTCCTGCTAATATATATTCTTCAAACTGTTTTATTTTTAAATGGTGTCTAATTGCACAATAGTAAATATTTTAGGACAACTTCCACCTCTAGAAAGTAATGCCTTGTATAGAAGGCATACGCAAAAACAAATATCTTTCTTAGAAACTTCAAAATATTTCCAAACGTTACTTTTGAAAGACTTTTTTTTGAAGACATTGTTTTATACTCCTGTAAGACTCCTAAAAGTTAAAAAAAAAAGTACTGAATTATAAAAAGTAAAATTTAACCAAAAGAATATAATATGTCATTTAAATATAATTTGTCTAAATGTATCTTAAAACATAACACATATATAATATTGTGTAACTTACATAAAATGTTATTATATCATTTATGTTAAATAATGTTCATTTATTTTCGTTACCTAACTTTTGTATTACTAATAATAATAAAGTTAATAATACTGTATAATTAAACTATTAATTATATACTTGCACTATTTTTATATTATTTATTACACTATTTACTTACACTATTTTCAAAAATAGTGCCAGTTAATAGTGTAATACTCATTATAAACCTTTAATTTTTTTCCAATAAAAATTATTAAACATTTTAACATATTTACACTATAAATAAATATTAACTAAACAAAAAAAATTAAACATTTCAAAGTTTGTTTCTAATTTTTAAACAAAATTTGTAAGGGTTTTTTTTTAAAATAACCACGTTAATTTATAGAGTTCAATAACTGATGTTTATATTTAAAATGAGCAATAGTTCAGTAGCTGAACCGTTCGGTGTTTGGCAAAATATAATGGCCCAATGTTCAGGTTCAGTGTTCAGCCAAAACTCGGATTTGCCACATCCCTAATAATTAAATTAAGAGTTAATTTTATTCTTTAGGTTATAATTACAACTGTTGTACTATTCAGACTTTGAACTTTAATGGCCATTGACAGAGGCCAGCCCTTTAAAATATCTACAGATGTATAAGTTTTTATTGTCATTTTAAAATTGTTAAAAGGTTTATATATTCATTTAGAACTCAAAGGCACATTATAATAAAGCAACTACTTTGATTTCTTTGATTTCTAATAACAATTTTTTTTGAAACATTTGAATTGTATATTTTAATTAAAGTTAAGACAATATATCTTACAGAAAGTCTTTCAATCAAATACCATTCCAAACAGTGCACAGTGGAATATACTAAAAGTTAGCAATCAGTGCACAGTGAAATATACTAAAAGTTAGCAAACAGTGCTCAGTGGAATATACCAAAAGTTAGCAAACAGTACACAGTGGAATATAACAAGTTAGCAAACAGTGCCAGGTGTTAGCCAGGAATATATTTTTTACCACATTTTTGTGATATTGAGTATACTTATTGTTATTATTTTACAAAGTGTTAGGAATATTTATTAACATAGTTCTATTCCTTAGCAAGAAAAAGTTAGCAAAACATAGAAAACATCTGATTATAATCACATTATTATAATATATAATATGTACAATATACTACTATCTAGTTATAATATATAATATACCTCTAATTATAGATTTTTGGGGTTAGGGAATCAATTTCTAATATCGAAATTGAGTTTTGACCACTCTGATTGGCACTAAAAATTATTAAAAAATGGATTTTTTGGTATTTCTGATATAATACTATTGAATATTGTGCAAACTCTAAACTTAAGTATGCTCAAAGTTTATGTCAAATGTAATATTTTGGGAAAAAATCTGATGACTGGAGCCTGAAAACAAAAATACTGAAAAAAGGTTTTTTCAAAAACACTATCTTACCTCAAATGTAAGGATAATTTGTTAATCAATTTTTTTTAATACTATTTACATTTTTTATATTACTATCTAATTCTAAATTTAAAGTGGAAGACAAACTTACAGCAACCAGAGATGAAAGTGGATGCAAATAATCTTTTTACCAAATATTAATTAAAGTACTTAAGTATGCTTTTAAGTTGATTTCATTCTGATGTACTGAAAACATCTAGTAGTGAAAAGCTTTTTTTGCAATATTAAATGTAAAGAACATGTTTTAAAAGTGTAAAAAAAATTTACTAAAAAAGTGAAATAATCTTTTTGAAATAATCATTAAAATTTAGGTAATTAAAGAAAAATATTTTAAAATTCCACAAGGATAGATTAATTTTGAAACTACACCTGTATTACAATATTTTTAAATTATTTATGTTTTTCACTTTTAACAGCTTTTAGAATTTGAGGTACTCTAAAGAATATAACATATCAATCACTACACTATAAAACCAACATTCTTTGATATTTGTGTATGCATATTGTGTATGCATATTGATTGCAAATAACTAAAATTCAGTATATGACCTTTGATTTAACTTTTTGCTTACCTCAGGCCTACAGTGCAGTGATAAAATTAACTTCTGTACTGCATTCAACAAAAAATCAAACATAAAATTGATATCAAGTCTGCATATGAATCCAAGATCACCTTATGCTATTAAAAACAATCTAGTTTGCATGATAATATCATTACAACAATAAATTGAATCTAAATATAAAATTAAACCAATTAAACTTCGAATGATAAAACTGTAACAAGAGATATTTATTCACCTCTGAACTTATACTTTGTATTAGAAAAAGACCCTCACTCCAGTATGGTAACTGTATTCATTGATGGGAGTCAGGGGATTCTTAAAAAATTGTGAATGTCTTTAATAAGACCAATACTCATTGACATGATAAATACATTGACAGTGGAATTAAGAAGTGTTTAATAGGTACAAGTTACATTTTGAAAATGGGGTAATTGTGGATGAAAGATTTTTAAAATGGGAGTAGTCACATTTTTAAATTTATTTTATTATAAAATAAAAATCATGAAGATAAAATTTATCACTTAATATCTCTACCAGAATTACATCTTCTTATGGGCATTGCAACATTACATGGTAGACTACTTTTAAATCACTATATTTATATCTTACTTTAAGGTTATCATGAGATAAACTTTGATGCCAATGACACAAACCTTCTAGGAAAAATAAATATTTTACAGAGTTTACTGATGAGTTATTATCTCAAACTAATTTAATATCTATTGTTTATTGCCTCAAAAAATATTTTAGATTAAAAAGTGAACAAAAAAATATTGTAGGTTAAAGAGCAAACATTTGGACAATAGTTAGGCAGCAATATATCTTCAGTTATTGGAGAGTTCAAAATATTATTTTGACCTACAGCAGTATGAAAAAATACATTTAAATGCATAGTGTTATGATTGGAAAGTCCATATAATGAAATTTAATTCTTTTTGTCTAGAATTTAGGTTGAACAGACTTTTTACGCTACCTTTAAACTAAATTGGTCTGGATATAAGCAAAGGATTGAGCATACAGATTATAGTAAACAAATAAAATCTGCTATGAACAGTTTTAGTGTAGATATGATGTGAATATTATAACATATACCAAGTTGTACTTATGCTTGCGTTTATGTGCTTTTATTATTCTTTTCCTTTTTATTATTATTACTTTAAGGACTTTTGGTTTATTAAAAGTTTAAATAACTTTAAGTTTAGAATTGTAGTAAATGTAACTATTACTTTAAGAATAATAATGAAAAATAGTGTTTTAAAAACTCTTTTTAAGAAGTTATTATAACTTTAAAAGAGGAAACTTTGACAATTATGGGGTAAATAGGGTAAAATAAAAACAAGTTTTATAGTACTACTGATCTACTTTAGATTTCTGCAATACAAAAAATAAACATATTAAGGTAGCATTTACCTTGGCATGAAAAAAAAATTAGAGACGGATAGATGGTAAACCTGGCAGTCTTTATAGTACACAGTTACTATTACAGTATACTAGAGTTACTTTGAGTTTAGGTACAAAATGAGGCTACAATGATAAATGTTATACTCATATCACCTGCAGGGTGACAGGTATTTCTGCTAAGAGAAATACATGCATTAACAAAGTTAATTCCTATTCTTATATGAGTTTTAATTCTAAACATTAAAAAAAATGAACAATGTGCATTAAGTATACTTTAAGGTATTGCTATAAAAGATGTACAACACTGGTGGACTACACATTGCTCAACAACAATAGTAACAATTGTAACAACAATAATAAAACTACAAAAAAAGCATTTAGAAAATTACACAACAATAACAATACATGTTTCGAAGATATTAATGTGTAAAAATTAATACAAATAATATATCATGATATTCTATAATAAAAAATTTTAAAAAATAAATGCTAAATTATTAACTGTTGTAGCCTAGAACAGCATTAGAAAACAGAAACATTTTAAATTTATTATTTGAAAAAATAACTTTAACTGGAATAGTGAGATACAACAAACTTATGCTGTAAAACTTAAATAATTAATAAAAAATATACAAGTGTCACTACTTCTGAAGAGTATAAAAATAATTTTTTATTTTATTTTTTGGAATTAATAACAGAGATCTGCTCTGAAAACGATTAGATAAGTATGCTATTAACTAATCCTATTTTATTTTAAAATAAAAAAATAGAAATCACAGATTCAATACTTGAATTACCTGCTCTTTTAGAAAATCCTAAAGTAGTCATCTAACACTATCACAGAGAAGACCTAAAGGGTTTTAAAAAGTTAATAGCAAAACGCTCGGTGAAATATTCTTGTTATATTTGTAAACACAAACGGTTGCCGGTTTCAAATGTGTCAAGTATTGTCAATGAATGTTATTTTTTGTTTTGGAATGTCGTTAATATTTTTTACTATTCACTTTTACTTTTTTATTTCTATACGTTATTTTAATTTCTTAAAAAAAATTTTTTGTCGATTATAAAGTACTTTTGACGTAGGAAAAAATATCTCAATTTCTGGTAACTTTTGAATGATGACTACCATAAAAACATATAAAATACCTTATTTTATATAATGTAGTTTTTTTTAAGGCAGATATCATTAAAAAATTATCAGGAATTAATATATCTTTCCCTAAATCAGAAATAGTAAAAGATACCTAGAGTCAACCGGGGTAAAACGTGTATAAAATTTAAATGGTTTTTGTTTGCAATTACGCTGGTTGAACTTTAATTAATTTTGCAAAATTATTATTGCAAAAATTTTACATTTAAACTATTAAGACATTAAAAAACTATTAAAAACAATTTAGAGAGAATATTTTCAATTTACAATTTTTTAGATAGGGCCACTTTGCCACATGGTATACCCATTATACTCCAAGTTGCGGTGTAAAGTGGGTATAAAATGGGGTAAAATGGGTAACGGGGCTCTAATGGTAAAACTTAAACGTCTCAAATAAAAATATAACAAAACGACTGAACTTTCTAAAATTTTATTCAAACTAACACAATATTTCACTTTTTGTGTGTTATTAGAACAACTTTGTTTACTTTTATTTTGAATCTGTTTATTAAATTCTATTCAAAACTTTTATACAGAAACAAAAATTCTTGAGGGCGTAATTATATACAAAAATAGCTATAATTTGACTAATAAATTACATTAATTAACTTTAATAATATTATGACAAGAGCTTATAAACGTAAGAATAAAGTTTTATAACGATCAGCTTTTATCACATCTCCCCTAGAATTTAAAGTTCATAAGTAACATAGTCATTTAAATATGGCGGCTTTCTCCTTTCTCTGGTTGATCATCTGGTCTCGGGTAATAAATTATCAACGCTTTCTCTGCCGTTAGCTTCCTCCTCAGCGTCAACAACTGTTTCTTCGGCTCCTTCCTCTCGTGCAGCAAAAATGTCTAAATCTTCTAAATCACATTCATCAGTGTCAACCTTTTCACTGATAACAATTTTATTTGAAGCGTTTGAAGAATTTGAGGTAGGAACTATTCGCACATCTCGCACATGTCTCGGTACACCATCAACTTCTATGATTGTGTTTGTAAGTATGTCAGTTACAGTACCGATTTTTCACACTAAAGTGCACTTTGCATCAGCGGGGCAAACATAAAATTTTTTTCCAATTCTATAAGTTTCTTTAACTCGTTGTGATTTTTCCTGAGTTTCAGTGTTTTTCTCCTCTTGAATTGGTAAACGCCAGACGTACTTATTTTTTTAGAAGCAGGTGCAGATTCCCCGTTTGTTCCCATTGTTGGTGTTGCATTTTACTAAAATACCGCTAGTAAAGGACATATTTGTGCACTTGCAGCTGTTCGTTTTACTGTGCAGTGGTTACGCTCCACAATCCCATTTCCTGATGGTCTATATGCACATCTATACTTCTTTTTTACACTCCATTTTTCACATATGTTTGAAAATTCACTGAATTTAAACACCGCTCCATTATCCATCAACAGTTCTTGCGGTGGCCCATGCTCCCTAAATACGGATTCCAATTGATTTACTAAACTTTTAGTATATTTGAGAGACAGTTTTCTCCAAAATGCAAACCGACTTGGTCTACAGCCAATCATTGTTAAATATGACAATCCTTTATAGCTAGTCGCATCACAAGCAATTGGATACCATGTATCTGGTACATCTAGCACTCCATTTTCCCAATTTAATGGTGCTGGATCAATTTAATTATATTGACAGCATTTGCACACATTGCAACACATTCTTCGTTGCACACATTGCAACACATTGCAACACATTCTTCGTTGCACACATTGCAACACATTGCAACACATTCTTCGACGTCTTTTCTAAGTACGCGCGGAAGTCTTCGTTGCACTGTAAACATTGTCCAGTTAACGCCAAAATGATGCTTTGAGTGACAATTACGAATTTATTCAGCAATACTTATTCCACATAGTTCTTTAGTATTTCTTCGTGAAAGCTCATTTAAACATGTCTTTGGAACTCTTGTCAACACGTCAGCTTTGTTTTTGGAGGATGGAAACCATTTCAACGTGATGTTTATATTATATTCTTTTATTAAGTCTTGCAATAGAGAAAGTCTTCTTTTAATAAGCATTTCTGATAATCCATTCAATCGATCAAACCCTATGACTATTAGTCAGCATACTTTTTAACCATCCATGAACTGTTACGTGAACTTTTACTGAATCAGAGAATACTGACAGATTCTTTATATCCCACTTAGCGGCTAGGTTTATTCACCGCACCGCAGCATTTAATTCAGCAATATTATTATGCACACATCATTTATACTTCGAAGCCAGGCTGCACCCTCAATTATTACGCTATTGTATTCTATAGCAACCCCCATCGCCATGCTGCTTGCATCACATCACAATGTTGCTCCATTTTGAATCCTTTTAGCATTCCATTTCCCTCTCACAGAATCACTAACTTCCAATTGGCGCAATATTTCGATCAACCATTACTGAGCTTGATCTCCGATTAGATCATTCCAAGCATCTCCTTGACTATGACGTTTTGTAAAATTGCAGGTAATTCTGAGCCAACCTCTGAGCCAATAGTGACCTTATAGGTGTCCACATATTGAAAAAAGTTTTCGTCGTGTAACTTTTTCAGTTTTGATATCTTGTGACTTTGGAATGATGTTTCCACGTTTCCAACAAAGCTCGTTTTTTTTTCATTTCTAAATAGTTGCAAACCCAACACTCGTGCAATATCACATTGCTTTGGCTCTTTGGTTACCAATCCATAACGCACCAGATGGTTTACGACCTTTTAAACTGATGTATTTTCCAAATTAACAACTATATCGTCAATGTAATGGTCAGATTCAACATATTGCCTAAGATTAAAGACATTATTTTTGGGGCAAAATTTAACCTAAAACCAAAACGTGTAAGATAGTATCAACTGGGGTTTTACCTTGTATAAACTGGGGTTTTACCTTGTACTGAGCGACAGAATTTCTCAGTTGTGGTTGACCTTGTTTCCATCTATATTTAACAGTCCACTTTGTACTATCAAAATAAGCATCAAAATCCTTGTCCTTTTTACCAACAGATTGTTTCTCTGCATAAATTGAAACAAAACCAAATTCAATTTTTTTTATTGTTCAAGTGCACTCCTCCATAGCGATTGATGACATCCATACCAATAATAGCATCAATACCGTTGACAACAATTTTTAATTTTTTATTACTGATGTTTGGAGTTTTTTTCCTCCAATGATTAATGTTACTGTAGCTTCTCCCTCTGTTTTCACAAACATTCCATTAACAGCCAACACCATGAGTACATTTCTTCTGATACGAACACCGGCTTTTTGAGCCATGTTGTTTGAAATAAAAGTTCGAGTACATCCGCTATTAACCAGTGCTTTTCCTGCAAAGGTGTCCACCTGCACAGTGCATATTGAAAGTGCCGTTAGTTATTTAGGTGAACAGCTGGCGCTGGCGATTCCCCATTTGAGTTTCCTGATGCAATTAACAAAATCTTGCAATGTGTTCAGATTTTCCACATCTGAAACATTTTTATCCCACCACTAAAAATTTGTTTCTTCGAAAAACAGATTCGGGCAACAAATCCGGGCTTGCCACAATTGCAGCAGTTAAAACCAGTAGCGGATGGTTTCTTAAGATTTTTATAAGACCCAGAGATTACTGTTGAAACATACTCTTCTCTTGTTTTTTCCATCATGAGTACTCTTGCATGATTTAATGTATCCTGTAAACTGATCCCAAATATCTTCACTTGTACTCGCAGCTGCTTTATAACTTCCTTCGGCAATCGCGTTTTGAACGCTATTAGCATTTAAAATAATTCTTCGCTTTCTTTATTGGCCAAACCCATAAGTTGACGCAAACTGGCCAAATACACATCGACAGATTCGCCGTCATTCCATCTCTGAACTGCTCGTAAGCTTGGAAACCATTGACAGCAAATGCATCTAGTAGAGCTTTTTCAATGTCCGCAGCGGAGATTTTTTGGCTCTCCTCAAGTTGCTCATAAAATGCAAACGCACTGCCTTCATAAAATAATGGAATGATCAAAGAAAGATTACCCATTTTTAGCAGTTCTCCCACCAGCTTGATCTTTTTTAGCCACACTACAACATCTCCAGATCCATCAAATTTTCCAATCATTTTCGCCATGGATGCCATTCTGCCGAAATAGCTTATTATTACAACAACTTTGTTTACTTTTATTTTGACTCTATTAAATTTTATTTACAATTTATATACAGAAAAAAAATTCTCGAGGGCGTAATAATATACAAAAAAAGCTATGACTTGGCTATTAAATAACATTAATTAACTTTAATAGAATTATGACAAGAATATATAAACGTAACAATAAAATTTTATAACGATCAGATTTATTGCGATTATTACATTGAGATAAAAATGTGTATGAAAAGTGTACATTTACTGCACATTATACAAAAAATCAAGAAAACGTAAGACTTAACGACTTTTTTGGATTACCCTCACTCATATATGGCTATTTGAGTGAGAGTAATCCACTAAAATTATTTAGTCACGCGTTTCTTTGATTAAACAAGTCTCAAAAATCAATCTAGCAAAGGGAGTTTGTATTGTTTACGACTATTTCAGGAAAGCTGTGGCTATTTCTTAAGTTGTTTTTATCCAAAATGTCATCAATTTCATTCAGTATGGCCCTACTGGTAATTTTGTCAGAAACTTCATAGTGTTCAGGTCTTTATCTCGGATTTCAATCACTATTCCGTAGAACTTATGGTTTATCTTTTTACCAGCATACTTCACCAGCACCTAATCCTCAACTATTTTATTGAAATTGTCTTTTTCTTCAGGGACTTTCTCAATTTCTTCAGTCATTATTTTTTTTGTTTGTTGGTTAGGACTTCTAATTTGGCTTGCATTTTTGAAACCTACTATTTTGCATTTCTTTGCCCATCTGCCTTTCTCTTCATTAAACAGCCTGATTGCAACATCCTCTGTTGTTAAGACTTCTCCAACCTTTGCCTGCACTCTTTTTTTTTTTTTTCAACATTGCTAATTGCATTCACGTTATTTCGTAAACAACTTGGAGAAATTGTTTTCAAAATTGCTCGCCGCAACACTTTAAAAGAAGATGCAGTAGATGTGTTACTGCTTGTGTCCAGAGTCTCTGAAAGTAAAACACTTTTTTTTCTTTTTTATAAATAAGTCTATTTTACAAGACTGGGACACTAAAAAACTAAAGCTTACATAATACTCCTAAATAAATTTAAATGACCTCTCTGACCTGTCGGCATAGTTTATCATAGTATTTGTTATATCTATTTTCCCCCACTCTGATTTTTCAACTAATATTTAAAATTGTTTAAAGACACCTGAAGATTATTATTTTTTTCACTCCAAACTTAAAGATTTTCATTTTCTTGACTCCACAACTGAAGATTATGAAAAAAACCCTAAAAACATGCACTTGAATAAAAAACTTGAAAAACATATTTTAGCACGACTTTCAATACGCGATTGAGGTTTGATCATGTTAAAAATCTGCATTTAGCAGAGACTTAATCATTGTGTTATGAAACTGCACTGCGGATTGCATTACGATGCAATACTATCGTCTCACTACAAGACTATACTGTCGTATCACTACGAGACTATACTGTCGTCTCACTAGTACAGCAAACTAGAATCTGAGTCAATTTTAGTCAGTTTTATTATGACATTTTTATCAGTACATTTAATGATTTCGTTTTATTAGATTATTCTCTTAGATTATTTTCTTAAATGTCAGGTCAACCGCCTGCTTTTCTGATGTTCTTCGGAGCTACTTTATTTTTTGAGCTGTTTTCATTTTTCTTTGCTTTTATTTTCACTTTTGTTTACTTTTACTTTCACTTATGTTTTCAATTATTTACCTATAAAGGGTTTTATAAAGAGTTTTTTTTATAAATTTTTTTTTCTTATAAAAAGAGTTTTTGCAACAAAAAGCTAAATGATTTTTTTTTTTTTAAGATTTTTGACATACCTTGTCTTTAGCAGTTGCACCTTTTTGGTGTCGGGCAAAATATTTGTCCTTAAATCAAAAACGTAACCTCTCTTTTTCATTTTTCAAGATTTATTTTGATTAGCTTCTGAATTAAAATCCGTAGGGCGTTTTTATCTTTTAAAAACGCTCGTTTATTTAAACGGTCTACCGGTAATATCCTATGGTAATTGACTAGTTTTTTGATTTGACATATTTTTTTAGCTTAACGCCTCAGCGACATCTGGAAAAGCATAATGCTATTTACGTATAAACTATAATATAATTATAATTTATCAGTAAACATATAATTTATAAGAAAACTCTTAGTTTGAAATATCGATCAAGTTTTTCAAACATGAAATTACATTGATTTGGTATTGTCTTCTTTAATGGCTTTTTATGTTTATATCAGATTTTTACTAGTTAAATACAATACTTATTTTTTTTTTTTTTTTTTCATTTTGTGTAATTTCTGGTGCAACTAAATGAAACTCGAAAATGAATGTGAAAAGAATTTTTGAAAATGAAAATGAAACAACCAATTTAAATAAAGTGGGAAACATGGAAATCTTCTATCCATGTTTCCCACTTTATTTAAATTGGTTGTTTCATTTTCATATTTATACAAATTACAAATTGCTTTTGCCATATTTTAAAATTTATTGCCAACTTTTACGCTCCTGATTCAAAACATATACAACTTGTTCTCAAACAGTGCTAGATTGTAATTGGTTTACAAAAGAACCGTTTGGAGTAAAAAAATGGAAGATAGATGTTTTTAAAACTTTATTTGTTCGAAACTACTTTTTAAAAAAGCAATTACTATTTTTAAAATTCTCATCTAGTTACACTTTTTTCTAGAACCAAGTTTCGATTCATTTGAAAAATTTGTTATGGTTTTATTAGGAACAGAGGCGTATGTCCTCGGGAATAAAGGCTGTGAGAAACCTTATTATTGTATGCTGATAAATAAAAAATGATTCTACTTAGAATTTTTTTTTAAGATTACGTTAGTGAAACAAAAATCAAAGAAATTTACTAAAGATTATTGGGTAAAAAAATTCAAATTTTTGATACAAATACTAAAGAAATAGATCAAATATGTTCTTATTGTCACAAGTTGGCTCAATTTTAGAAATAATGTCATCCAAAAAGAGGATGAGACTTAAATAAATGACGAGTAATACGAGAATTAATTTAAGTAGATGGCACAAGAGAAGCAAGCTTTTTAGAATAACGCCCATTATAGTATTTATAGAAAAAAGAAAGTAATGCAACATTACGACGATGTGGCAATGATCGAAGGATGGCTGCAAATGCAGGTCCAACTATGTTTACAATAATTTATAGAGATAAAGTATAGAATCCTGAGTAAGCTAATAGCAAGCGTGATAAGAGATGCAACTTTAGCAAATGCTAATTTTCCAATAGACAATAAGAAAGGATTCAATAGTCCTAAAAATATTACCTGACACCGTAAGAAGAAAACTTATGGAGAAGAACAGCATGTCAAACTTTATCAAAGACTTTAGAAATGTCAAAAGCGATAGCCCTAACCTCTCCACATCTATATAATGCCTGATAAAACCTATAGGTTATCATACAGAAGCTGGAGTGATACAAATGACGTCTCTAGAGCCTAATTTTTGAAATGAAATATTAGATTTTGTGACCTAAGAACAGCGACTTCTGGTGTTAGACAAAACCTTTTTACAATGGTTTCTAACGATAGTGAACAGATGTCTGTTTTCTGAAGAATTGTAATGGTTGTAATTACTTTTATTACAATTCTGAAGAGTTGTAATAAAAGTAATGGTTACAATCGGAAATTGCAGTAGCTCAATGAGAGGAAAATTGTAGAGAAGAGTGAGGTTTGACTTGGAATTTTTGAGAAGGAATAAAAGATTCCATGCCAGCCTGAATCCAAGAAGTTACATATGAAATACATTTGTTAGCATGAAAATGAAAGATTACAACCCAAGACCCATCATAAAAAAAAATAACAAAAAACGTCCAGATCAGCTTTAAATTAGTTGTAAGAGGTAAAATGATAGGAGGATTCTAATGATGAAGGAAAATGAGATAAAAGTTTTAGAAAGATCAAACCGTAATCAGAAGCATTTAACAATGAATGTGGAAAAACGGAGCACTGACTAGGATCAGAAACAAGATATAAGTTTAGTAGAGAAGGGAAATGATTTGGATTGTCTAAAAAGCAAGTTGGAAAATTGACTGTTTGTGTTAGAAAGACAAAAGTTGAAGGGTTTAACACCTGCAGAGTCAATGATGCTAGAAGCAAACTATTTTGTGTGATGACTATTAAAGTCACTAACAACAAAGAAATTGGTTGAAAGGTAAAGAGAGAAGACTTGGTCAATTTCATCAGGGAAAACATCAAAAGAATGCATTTTTGAGATAAAGGAGAGCAATATAAAACAAAGAGAATGTTTATATAGAATAGCCTATGGCTATTTTATGTAGAATAGCTATGTATTTAAACCTAGTTTCTTAAAAAATGGGTAAATTTTTACAAATGTAAATGCCCAGGCTAAGCATGGGACTATTGTAATCTTTACAAATTGAGTAAAGATAACAATCAACACTAATATCACAAAATGGGACAGCTGAATTTTAATTAATTTCACAAAGAGCAAGTAAGTCTGGTGAACTTTGCAAGAGATTATACTCAACTCAACTCAACTTTATATTATACTCAACTCAACAGATTATACTCAAATTATACTCAACTCAACAAATTATACTCAACTCAACAGAAGAAAAGTTACTTCGAAGATCAAAAATTTTAGTGAATACATAGATTTAGAGAATTTGGTGATGACGATGGTTTTTTGTGTTTTATAGTTTTTGATACTTTAGTCCTTTTTAAATTTTTTTAAAGAACTTGACTTGAAGCATAGATAGTACTCAGTAAACTATTTAATATTCCAAGCCATTGCCTCATTACTATTAATAAACACTAAGCCGTAACAAAGGGCACCAAATGTTGCCTCGACAAAGCACACCAAAAGTACAAACAAGAACACCATCCATGCGCAACATGGTACTGTAAGTAATCTGATATTTTACAGCTGTTGATGGAATTAGCCTCTCTGAGAGCTGTATCAGAGATCGGGAAACTTGAATACCAGCCGACCTCAGAACCTTAAACTGAGTTTTAGAGCTGTATCCTCATTAGAAGATAATAGAATGGGTTATTTAGTCATATAAACAGAGGCAAACATTTAACATTCTAAACTGCAAACAATGTGTTATAAATACATCTGCGCCATTCTAATAAATAAAGAAAAGGGGCAAAGATGGTCAACAGATAAAATTTGTTTACCCCTAAGGTGTTTGTATAGGGGGTCTTTTCACTAGCTGGATGCATTTAACGTCTGCCCAAGATGAGTATTTTTATTTATACAGCTTTTCTCAATCAAGAGCCCAAAGTAGGGGTTTAAGTTAGATTTGACACTTTTTAGCCTTTGACAAAAAAAAGCGTATCCTACAAGGCAGCAGGACATGAAACAGGTTGCACTGGGTGACATGTTACCATTAGCTAGATAACCTGTATTTTAAAAACTTCTATTGATGTTTAATATACCTTATTCACTTTTTGAAAAAAAAGTATTTTTAACTTTGCAATCAAACCCTGCCACTCCCTACCTCCAAATACATACAAACACCATTTCACACATTCCTTTTTACTAGATCTATGCCACTGTTAGAACCTTTCAATTAATTTTATAGTTAAAAAAGTAGTTAAAATTAATAAAACTTTACTCTTAAAACTAAGTTTATTGCCTTGTTTATTTTACCAACTCACACACTTTATGAAAATTTAAGAAAAAAACTAGACAAACATGGAAGGAATGCAGTTAAATTATGTTTTAATATTTTCAAGATATTTTAATAAAAAAAAACGTCATTTTAGAAATTGTTGTTTCTTACGTCATGAGGGTTGCAGAAAAAGATAAAAAATGGCTTAATAATAGGTATCATCGTACCTCGCATAGTTACGTAATTTTTAACGGTTTTTTACACAACAACAACAACAACAATAACAACAAGAAGCTGTTTATTTTCCGTAAATCATTTTACAATAGTTTTGATAATAATGATAATAATAATAATAGTAATAATAGCAAAAATATATAATGATAATATAAGATAAATAAAATAATTATACAAATTATAGTAATAGTAATAATAAGTATGTCTACAATAATTACAATGAAAAAATAATAATAATAACTAATAGTAATATAGTAATAAGTTAATTATTTATTAGGATGGTGTCACTTATACAGAAATCTGATCAAAGGATGGTGTCACTTATACAGAAATCTGATCAAAGGATGGTGTCACTTATACAGAAATCTGATCAAAGGATGGTGTCACTTATACAGAAATCTGATCAAAGGATGGTGTCACTTATACAGAAATCTGATCAAAGGATGGTGTCACTTATACAGAAATCTGATCAAAGGATGGTGTCACTTATACAGAAATCTGATCAAAGGATGGTGTCACTTATACAGAAATCTGATCAAAGGATGGTGTCACTTATACAGAAATCTGATCAAAGGATGGTGTCACTTATACAGAAATCTGATCAAAGGAGTAACACCAATTGATCAAAGGAGTGACACCAACTGATCAAAGGAGTGACACCAAAACAAATAATAACAGTGACACTGAAACAAATAATAACAGAACAACATTATAAATAATGTTTTTTTAAGAGTGTATAAATATATTTATAATATATAATACATTTTTACTTTTTTTTAAGTCTATAAATATATTTATAAACATAATCTATAAAAAAAAAAAGATTTAATTGATTTTGATTTGTAGTTTTCCTAATGTTTATGTTTTTGATAATCGAATCCTGTTGGGAAGTTGGCAGGCAACATTAGTTAGCGACAATACATAATATTAAAGTGCTTTTTTTTTAATTTTTGTTTTAGGTGCTCTAAGAAGACCTAACGATTTTCTCACATGACACCGCGGAAGAGCATTAAACTTGCCTCTATCCTTACAGATGACGTAATATATGCCCGAGCTTGTTTTAAACTCCGGGTCTCTTGCTTCTAAAAAAATAAGCGTTCTAGACACATTAAACTGCGCCACGGCCGCTTTGTTGCAAATTTATTTAAGTGTTTATAAGTTTATTTACTTAATTATATTTTCTTTATAAATTTGTTTACTTAATTAATTTACTTTGTTGTAAATTTATTTAAATATTTGTAAACTTATTTAAAGTTTGTTGAAAATATATAATTATAGTTATGATATTGCTCTAAAGTTGTAATATGTAGTTATTGACATCAGGGGGTGATTTAAGAAAGAAAAAAAAGGGGTGGGGCGAATACTCACAAACTGCCGACTGACTTTCTAAAATAAAACAAAAATTTTATCAACCAAAAAAACTGAGGATTAAAATGTGTTAAATCCTAATAAACTAACTATATTCTTTACAAAAACCAATTATAAGTTAAAAATAGGCTTCTTTGAGGGGTTGTCACACCCCCTCGCACACTCCTTAAAATTGCTCCTGATTGACGTAATAATATTGTTTGCACTGATTTCAAAATACAACTATTTCATTATTAAAATCTCTTATATTAAAAAATAACTATTTTATTATAAAGTATTATATTTTTAGATCAGTGATTAGCTACAAAATACAATAGTTATTGTATTTTTGTAGGTGGTCGTATCGATCTTACCGATATTATATAAATATTGCAACGTTTCATGTTTGTACGATACACCCTACCCAAAAAGTCCTATAGGACCTATAGGATTTTGACACCAAAAACAAAAAAGACAAACTTTGATAATTATAAACACTTTTTAACTTTTGTGATTTAATTGAATGAGGTTCAAATCCGAAATTTTTTTTATTCTCAATTCTTAAAGGATCCTATTTTTCTTTTTGACTAGAATTGCCCGCAAAAGTTTAATATAAGGAAATATATTGCACAAGTAACAAGTTTAATTTTTAAATTTATTATTTATACTCAAGTTTCAAATGTCAAAGAAATAAAGCAAAAACAACAATAAAACTTGAGTCGTAGTTTTGTAAAAGTTGTTTCATATAACTATTTTCTTTATTCATAGAGATTTTATTAACGAGGACACAGGTTTTTGCAATTTTGTTGAACTTATATGTAATGATTGTCAAATGGTCAAAACACGTAAATGATTCAACTTCTCGTATGTTTAATAATCTAAAAAAATTTATATTTTTATAGATTATTAAATTTTTTTTCTTATATTTTAAAAATATTTTGACGAGCTTCTTTACAGGAAAAAAGCGAAGCTATTAGTGAGCTGTTTTAAAATTATTTTTTCACAAAGAAATCATGCATAATTGTAAATTTTTGTTTAAAAATTTTTTAAATATTGATATTTTATTTATATAGTTTTTATATCAAATCACAATTCACACATTTTAGTAGTTTGAAAAAAGTTATTTTAATAAAGAAATTAATATGGCATCTGTTATTTTGAGTGTCAAAAATGTGCGCAACCAAGGCTGTAAACATATAGTTCTGAACATGAATTCATGAAAATAAGTGCTCTAGAATTGTTTTTTTTATTATTATTTTTATATTTTTCGCTTTTTTATTATATATTTTTCGCTTATTAAAAACCTTTTTCGCTTTTTTAAATTAGAATAAATTCATCGATTGAATTTAATTTAGGTCGAAAAATATTTTTTAAGCCGTGACAAATTCATTCTACCTCAGTGGTAAAAGAATAATGCTTTATTTTTTTTTATGACGCACGTCTTCATCTTTCCATAATTTTTTTTTTTTTAAACACACCTCAAAAAAACCAAACTATTTTTATTGACGGTAAGTTAACTTTTGCGGTTTGTTATAATTAAAAGTTTAATTTGGTATATGTAAAGTTATTTCTAATCCCTGTGGTCAGTTCGCGATTATTGAACCTAAAACATATGTTAAAGTTTTCAAAATTTATTTAAAATACTAATTTGATCTAAAGAACATATTAACAAAAGTAGAATATTATTTAATTATTTATAAAAGAAATTCTCCAAAAAATAAGAATCTGGGGGAAAAAATTAAACTTTTAAAAATTCATCGAAATTTTAATGAATAGCTACTAAGCTTTCATTGGATTATTTTCAGCGTTATTGCTTTCTTTTAAAACGGATACTGGCACTTGAGAATTTTCGTTATCACTTTTTGACATCTGAGTTGTTTCGTTACCTTCTTCAAGCTCTTCATCTTTAGATTTACCGTTCTTTTTCCGAATACTAAAAGTTTTCTTAGTATCAGGCTTGTCTACCAAACAGTTTTCGTTCCAATCAGGCCAATAACTAGTTTTCATTTTCTCGCAATACTTAATCAAATTGGTTGCATTTTCATGAATATATTTAACAAACGGAGAATCTAAACCAGAGAGCAAAACAATTCCAATAAATCCAAAAACTGTACAGTCGTATGAAGACGGAGTTTCACCTAGAAGAAAAGGTTTCTCTCCTAACAAAACAGATACCGCTTTTATATCTTCCTGACCAATACTGTAAATTTCTTCTTTTGAATGCCTGCCCATTCCTTGAATATCGAGGGAGTTTTCTCTTTTATGTTGATTCATTTTCATTGTAATTGAATAAACTAAACCAGAAGGGGCACATAGATTACGAAACTCGGCAAAATTTGCAACATAATGATCGTATATTACCGTCCAATAGAAGTTTTCTTCGAGAGTTACTTTCACTGTTCTTCCTAATGCCTTTTGAAAATCCGATAAATTTGCGTCAACTTTTAACTCAAGAGTTTGGTTAAGAAATTCAATAATGAAATTTGAATCCGCTTTCTTTTCATCACCGTATTCAATCCACGGAACTTTGCCTTTTTTTCCAACTTTGTAGCTGAAGTGGTTTTCGTAGGGAACTTTGTACATACGAAGAAACGTTTCAAGCTTCAAACAAAATGGTGATAAAGTTGGCATACATTTTAAACGAGGATACTGGTGTAAGAAGACTTTGGGCGGTTTTTCTTCTTTACTATCTTGTTTAGTAACGTCTGTGTTGACGATTATAGTATCATCGTTAGTTTCAGACCCTTTACTTACTTCGTTTTCCGGTTCTTTTTCAGCAAGAACAAGTGTTTTAGACTTTTCTTTATCAACCAAGTTTTCCATTTTTTCAGTATATGTTGTTGCTTCCATCATTTTAATATAAAGTGTTAACAATTATTTGCTGTTCAAACTTTAAGGATTCAGCATTTTTATTGCGTCAATCTGACGTTTTTATTAGTTTTTGACCAATCAGCACATTATTTTCTTTTGTTAAGGCGTTAGGTTTCTCAAAATAACATAGTCAACAATAATTAGTTTATTACCAAAAACAAGGAAACAATTAAACATTAACGCATTGTTATGAAATGATTAAATAAAATCTTATAATAAGTTAACTGTAACAATTTTTAAATATTGAAGAAAAAAATTACTTGTTTTTTGATTTTAAAAATAATTTTTTATATATAATTACTATTTGATAATAACTTGTTTAATATTAATGTTTTATACTTCAATATGTAAAAAAAAAACTCTATTAAATGAAAATGTTACATAATAAAAAATTGTTTCGGGTATTAAAAATGTTTAATTCTTTGAGAGTTTTATACTGTTAAAAAACACCCTTCGTTGTAATTATTTTCTATTTTTAATTCTTTCTCATCTTTTTTTTTTAACAGAATCTTAAATATTTATAGAAATAGAAATATAAAAATATTTAGAGAAATAGTTTCTGTAAAATAATAATAGTTGGACAAGTTGTTTTTTTACAATAACTAATCATTTAAACTTAAGTTTAATAATCGCACAGTTATTACAGCTGGTGTAGCAATTTATTATTAAGTGATTACGTTGGATTAATTAACAAATCTTTTATTATCATACTGCGGTGCTTCTCTATGGAATGGAATAGTTATATATATATATATATATATATATATATATATATATATATATATATATATATATATATATATATATATATATATATATATATATCTGTACCGGCCATTTTCACAAATTCGGCATAAAGCCTAATTTTAAACAACAACTCAACAAAAAATTTCGAAGGGAAGACACACAATATTCTCAGGTGAAAACACACGATAGAGCCTGAGGATGAGCCTAAATGTGGTTAAATATACATTCAATAAAGTTACAGTGCAGAGGGTATTGATGCAACATAGAAGTCAATCAGAGCATGCTGAGCAGCAGAATGACAAAATTGAAAGAATTCCAGCAAAACAAGCCCGACTGGGTAATTCTTCTACATCATCATCATTACTCTGAAAATGTACTCTGATAATGTCCGCTGGTGGCACAGCACATGAATTACAATTACCGACACGCTTTCATACTCAGCTAAACCAGTATCTGGCAGAACCAGAAATAAATGAACACCCTGATCCACTACAGTGGTAGAATGACAATATGCTACAATTGCCAGCTCTGGCGACAGTAGCTCGCCTTTATATGGGTGCCCCACTGACAAGTGTACCATCAGAATGTTTGTTCAGTGTTTCTGTGGAGGTCCTCATTGATCATCTTAATTCACTCCTGCCAGCTAATGCAGCTCCCTTAATATTTCTAAAGTACAATTTAAAACTGATCAAAGACATTTTATAAAAATAGCTGAAACTGAAGTTACTTTACTTCACTTTTAAATTGAAAGTTTCAATCGTTTATCAATTAATTTGTTATGTTATGATATGTTAAGTAAATTTGTATCTTTCTACTTTAACAACAATAATAAAGTTTAACAGAAAACAGTTGTCACTTGGTTTTAAGAATGGTTAATATTGTTGACCACTATGATAATCATAGTATTACCTAAATAAGCACATACGAAATATTTACTAGTAACACTATGATTATTTCAAAGTTGTTGTTGGTTGGTCTGCTGTTTAAACAAAAAAAAAAACTTATAAAAGTGTCAAATCATCTTCAACAGAGTCAAATCATCTTCAACAGAGTCAAATAAGCATCTTCAACAGAGTCAAATAAGCATCTTCAACAGAGTCAAATAAGCATCTTCAATAGCAATTTAATATGATTGTTTAAACGAAAAGAAAGTGGAGATTTAAGCTCATGTTAGGAAAAGGAACTAAAAAAAAATAAATTTAAAGTTATTGAACTAGAAACTGAAAAGAAAGAAATATGAACGAGAAAAGCAGAAGATATACCGAAAAAAAAAAAAAAGCTTTAGGTCAAACTTGTGTTGAAAATATTGTAAATTTTAGTTCCAACAGAAAACTGGTCGACCAGTAATTGAAGAAGATTTGTCACTACTTTTAAAAACAGATATAAATTGATATTGCATTGAATGGGTCTGCTGCTAATAACAAAAGACAAAGTGATATTTATTGTTGTGATATCTCGATGAATTAACAGAGCAATTAAAGGTTAAAGACTTTCAAATAAGAAGAAGTGTTGTTTATACTCTGCTCCTGCCAAAACGAATTTTATTATTGAAAGGTAAAACCATAACAAGCTTGTTAAGTGATAAAATCACCTAAAAAGCAAGCTCCGCTTTTAATGTACGTTAAATACCGCGTTGCATTGCCTGATAACGTCTAGATAGGAGCATCTTGACACTAATTTATGCCAACTGTTTGTCTGTGAATAATGGACTTAATTTAAATCCAAGATATCAAAAAGTTGTTAATGTGGGCATCCATCAATTCGTAAAGCAGACATTGATGCAATGTTTGCAATAATGAAAGCGCCTGTTAGAAGCGCGTTTAATCGATTAAAGGTGAATGGTGAATAGGAAATGACTCCACCTGTTCGAAAACTGACAGAACTAATTTTGCTACATAAGCATTTTGAAAGCCATCTTGAAACGCAAGGTCGAAGACTTGATAAAAACTCGAATAAATTAAACTTCAAATTTAATAGTGAAATATCTTCAGACATATAGAAGTAAACATAGACAATCTTCTAGAAGTTAGACTGTTAGTTAGTAGGGGTGGGAGTTAAGGTTAGTGTTAGTGTAACTAAAAATACTTAACTAAATTTTTAGTCTAACTAAAATTAGTAGACTAATATTGTAGTTAACTAAAACTAGTCGACTAACTTTTTAGTTAACTAAAATTAGTTGACTAACTTTTTAGTTAACTAAAATTAGTTGACTAACTTTTTAGTTAACTAAAATTAGTTGACTAACTTTTTAGTTAACTAAAATGACCCGACTACACAGTGGGAAAAAAGACGTCGAAAAGACGTCTTTAAAAGTCTTATTTACGAAGTCTTTAAAACGACTTTTTTTAATCGATTATGCAAATCTAAAAGACATATTTTTTAACATCGAAAAGACATCTTTTTTTATCTTAATCTTGTCATGTAAAGACAAAAAATGCGTCTTTAAGACGCCTTTTTTAGTCAAGTATGCAAATCTAAAAGACATCATTTTTTCGACATCGAAATGGCGTCTTTTTTATCTTTATCTTGTCATGAAAAGACATAAAAAATGCGTAATTAAGACGTCTTTGTTTATCAATTATGCACTTCTAAAAAAGTTTTTTTGCTCGGGGTCGGAACGACTTTTTTGTCATACTTATTAGCATACTATAGTATCCTATACACTATAGTATTCCTACTTTTCTTATATGAAAAGTTGTTTTTATCAAATGAAAATGATAATAGCTTATCATACAAAGTATGACAAAAAGCTCTTTCTGATGCCGAGAAAAAAACCTCTTTTAGATGTCAATATAAAAGAGAAAGCATTTTCTACATCTTTTATATGTTTAAATATAGGAGAATAATTTATAAATAAAACAACAGTATTGTTCAACAGAATATTTTTTCATCTTTCTCTTTCTTTCCTGTTTCTTTCAAAAATGTTAATTCAAAAATGATCCTTTTAACCCCCTCGTGTTTCCAACGCGGACCTTTCTTTTTGAACTCACTAGGTTGGATTGGGACAGAACTCAAACGGTAAACAGTCTAAGAATATATAAAAATGAGTGTTCTAAATAAGTTTACGACCATCAAAATGACTGTACAACGATGTATTTATTATGTAGTACTTAAACCAAGCTAAATATTTGCACCTCTCAGATTTGCTATGAAAGCCAAGTTATTGAAAACAGATATTGATATTTTTCTGTCTTCTATGACATGACTTTTTAATTGAATTTTGCTGAAATTAAGTGTTGTAGACTAGGGTTGCTCGCCGAAAAACAAAACTTGCGAAAATTTTGCATCTTTATCTACCGTAATAGAATTGTTATTGCGGAAGTTGCACCTGCGAAAATGCATATTCCGTAACGTACTATACGAAAATATAAATAAATACAATTTCGTAATAAAGCATTGCAAAAGGAAACATGAGAAACAAATCATTTCGTAAAAATACTTACGAAATAGTTTCTTACGGAAGGAGCATTCCGGAATGTGCAGTTACGAAAAAGACGCAAACGATTTTATGTTAAGATATTAACTGTTAACAGTTTAAATAATAAATAATAAAATTATAAAAAAATGTTTATTCAAGTGTTTATACAAATATATCTAATATCTATCTATATATATATATATATATATATATATATATATATATATATATATATATATATATATATATATATATATATATATATATACATATGTATATATATATATATATATATATATATATATATATATATATATATATATATATATATATATATATATATATATATATATATATATATATATATATATATATATATATATGATATATATATATATATATATATATATATATATATATATATATATATATATATATATATATATATATATATATATATATATATATAAACATATATATATAAACATACATACAGTAAAATCCCGTTAAGTTGGACTCTTAATGGGAATAGATAAATAGTACGACTTAGGGAATGTCCGAGTTAAGCGTAGCTCTTGGTATCTATAGAACGTTCAAGGAAAATTGAAAAACTTTCCAACTTAGTAAAAGGGGCTGTCCATAATTAATGTCTGTGATTTTTCTCAATTTTTAAACCCTCTCCTCTCTTTATCGAATTCTATCAGTTTTTGGCAAAACCCCTCTTATATATGATGTCAGATTTTGTACCCCCTCCCCGTAAAGTAACATTAAAATTATGTGTAACCACCATTGAGTATTTCTGGTTAAATTATACATTTATATCTCAGCATATTATATTATAGAACAGTTGTTACCTCATCAATTAATAAACAAACTATTGAAAATTTTATTCTCTATCTAATACATAAATACAATCACTCATCGACTTCCCATGAGTTGTTGAAGTGTTCTTCGATAATAATGACAAATGACTTTATGTGTTCGCTTTAAAGCACATTTTAAAATCCGCTGGGATCGAATAATGATTGTTAAATTTATAAACAAATTGTTGATATTTGTAATGTGTAAACAATTAGATTTTAAATGTTGTAAACAATTAGATTTTCAGTCAAATGGTAATACATAGTAAAACATTGGTAAATTTTTAATTTATACCATGTCTCAAGGAAACTTACATCGAACTGCCCACAAAGAAAATATGCACATTGTAGATGTAAATATTTGCTTTGTGGTATACCTTTAAAATATGCTCGTATTAGCCAAATTCATATAACGCGGTTTGTAGGGAAAAAAATAAAAATGGTAGCGTTATAAATAACAACGAAACCGTGTGAAGTCTATTTTTGTATATAGATAGTTTTGTTTATATAAATTTCAAATCTTTTTTAATAAAAATAGTGACTTTAGTTTAAAGTCGCATTGTGACCAAATGTGATCGTGATCTCAATACATTCAAACTGTTTAAAAAGTTTTTTGTACTCGTTCTGAATAGCTTTTACACGTGGAAGGCGATAAAATCCTATTGGTTTCCCATTTGCGTTTTTAGAATGTCTTATCATTTTAAAATCTAGGGTAGCTAAAGCTAATAATTTAAACTTTTTTCTGAATAAAAAACGCAAACAGAACAGGATTAAGATACACTAAAAAGGTTTAAACAAAGCTACCATTTATATTTTTTCCCTACAAATAAACCCAGGTTTCTGACGTGAATTTGGCTAATAAACTTACTTAAATTGACATTATTTTGGTCTCAACACCCCCTCCACATTGTCAATTCTTGTAAAAATTTTCAGTACCCCCTCTCCTTATATTTAATGACATTTATAGATAGCCCCAAAGTTCTACTTATCGAGGGACCGAGACAACGGAATTTTATTGTATATACTCGTTTTTCTTTTTTTATATAACGCTTATAGGCTCAGATTTGTAAAAAAAAATAAGCATATGTAAGCATATTCCTGAGCCTCAATAAACCATTTTAAAAACTTCATTTTTATTTCATTAAAATTTTTAAATATAAATATTTCTAAATTTAAATCAACAAAAACAACAAAAACCGAAGTTTATAACAACATTAATTCAGCTACATTAAAACCAAAACAAAATTACAGAGTATAAGTCAACTTTTTATTTTTCTTATACCCATTAACCTTTAGGAACGCGCACACTTTTAGAAGTTATTGAAATAGGTATATTTTATTAAAAATATGCTTAAACTTAAACGTTTTTTTGAGCCTCTTTTTACTTTTTGCTTAAGCATATTCGAACCTGTTTCAAAAATTTCATATGCTTTAAATAAAAAAACTCGTATATTCCTCCCCAACATTCTTACTTTTACTGTACGTAATGAGTTCAAAAAACATCATTATGTATATTTATTTGGCACGTTTCGTAAGTTTGTTTCCGTTAAGAACTATTTCGTATGTTGTGATGCAAAATACTTTCGTTTCGAAAGAATTTTTTTTTTTTTTATCAATATTTCTAAAAATAAAACCATAAAAATTTAATATGTTATTATACTGAAAATAAAAATTCATTATAAACATTTTGAGATTTAAAGATGTTAATTTTTACAAATAAAATCAAATGTTGTCTGGCAAACAAATATTTTTTATAGACTTCAAAACGTTGTTTGGCGAAAATGCTTGTTTCGCAAGTGCGACTTCGAAAACCTTTTCGCACCGCTACTTTCGTATGTTGCAAAATAGTTTTATTTCGTATGTCAACTTGCGAAATGCTAAATTTCGGAAGTAGCATTTGCGAAATTAACATTGACGATTTTAGATGTTTCGTAATATTCGGTACGAAAAAATGTAATTTCTCGTTCTCAATCTCCTTACGAAAGAATGTTGCTTTTCCGGAATTGCACGAAATCTTCCGATTAACAACCCTATTGTAGACTCATAACAATTTAAAAATCCGTTATTGACTAAAAACTATCAAAACAAAAAGGTAGTTCAGCTAAGAGTTAGCTAGTTTAGCTTGAGAGTTGTTATTCATTTAAACTGGATAAAAGTATTATTCAAAGCTCTATTTTAGCCTGAAACATAATAATGCTCTTTATTTAACATTATAAAATCATAAAAACTGGCAATATCATTACCAACACAGATGAAATACACATAAACGAAAATGAAGACTAGAACTGCAATGATGTTTACAGAGGCGGCCCTTGGCATAGGCGGGATAGGTGGCCGCCTAGGGCCCCGCGGGCCAGGTAGCCCTAGGGGCCCCGCACCTATTCCACCTCTGGCCGCACATGCTAAGTAGCAAATGTGAAGTTAGAGCCCCGTGCGAAGCCGCGGCAGCCAGGAAGCCAACTTCTTGGGACCCGGGGCTATAGCCCATTTTTGTTTTTAGAGGTCTCTTTATGGGCCAGAGCATAAAAATGCCTTAAAAAAAAAAAGTCCTTAAAAATTTTTTAGGGCCGCTAAATTTGTGAGGCCCGGGGCTATAGCCCCATAGCCCCCCTTAATCCGGCACTGTGCCTAGGGCCCGCAAATTTTGCCTAGGGCCACCTCTGGATGTTTAGATATAAGAAAGTGTACCTTTCCGGTATCATTTTCACTTGGTCTTTTGTATTCAAACTAAAATTTTTGCAAACAGTTCTAAAGATAAATCTGGTGTCATTATGTGCAATTTTTTACTTGCTTTGTTAATGACAGACAACAGTTAACAAGGAAATAACAACTTTAACATAAAAGTTAAAGAGATAATCTTTTGTATAAACAATTTTATCATTTAACTAAATAAAAACAACAAAATTATTCAGATCATTTAAAAATATATATAAAAAAAAAATTGCAAATTGAATACTTCTTCTTTTCTATCGTTCGTTTTGCTGGCACTTGAACAAGTAAATATAGACAGAAAATTCGTCTGAAAATAAATATTTAAATTTAATATGTAAAAAACAACGTTCTTCAAGCACAACACATTATAAAATTAGTCCAAAAATAAACGGTAAAACCTTTTAAAACACTTACCAGCGACTAACTTAATTGAGATTAGATCATATCGATACCATTTTACTGGCACCACGCCATTTAATTTTTGTTTCTTCCAATTAACATTTTCTAGCTAAACAGCTGCAATTATATATATGTTATAGAATATATATATATATATATATATATATATATATATATATATATATATATATATATATATATATATATATATATATATATATATATATATATATATATATATATATTAGGGTGTCCCAAGGCATAAGCAAAAAAAAAAACATTCGCGAAATTTAATACCCATACCCCCTAATATTTTTCTATTTGACGCTAAATATTCGAATATAAAATATAAAAGCGATTGGACAACGGTAACCCGATGCCAACTTGATCCCAAAAAAAATGTGCCAAACAACGGTGCCGACTTGATCCCAAACACAAAATAATAATTTTTGTATGGGGTTTGCAGAGAGAATTTCGAGAAGTTGATTGAATAAAACACTAATATACCCGAAAATTATATTATTAATATATAATAATATTAATATTTTATAGATAAAAAGCATTATTCTGCAAATTTTCTTTTTAAAGTTTGTTTTTTGCAATCAGGATAAATCTTTCGGTGGTCTTGCACGCAGCATAATAAAAATTGTTTTTGTTCCTCCTCGACTATTATTAGGCCATGGAACTCTTGCATCATTTTGATTGCTCTTTCAGCAGTATTGTTGCTGGCCCTCAGCTTTGAAAACGTCTTTTGGCATCCTGAAACGATGCGTTATTTTACCATAAAGAAGGTTCTTCGTCCAAAAAACTGTAATCAATTTGCAGCCGGGTAAACAAAGTCTTACTTTTCACTGAAACAAAGTCGTAGATAATTTTATCTAAAATAAAAAAAGAAATACAATTTACTTTAAAAAATAATAAGTAAATAAAAATAACAGTTGCTATATTGATTAATAAAACTTACCATACAAGGAACCACAGAGTTCCTCTTTGGATGGTATATAGCGCTTACCATAGCTCAATATGTCACTGTTAAAGTTTTCAACCATTTTTATTTTATATCCTTGGTCGATATTGTTGTCAAATAATGATAAAGCCGCTACTTCATCACTTAAATACCATAGATGCTGGCTTGGTGCATGACACCTGGAGGTCTAATTTTAAATATTCTATTTTTATCTCCGCATAAAAATATCATTGAGAGCTGAATTATTTTGCGATAGTCATTTCGGACTATAGATTTCGTTAACTCAGATTCTTAAAATTTTATCAAGTTTTCTATTTCTAAAATAGTCAAATACGAATCGATTTTTTCTTTGAAGCTCTGTATTTTACTAGAGTACACATTTTCTAGTTATCACGGAACTTTTTAAACAACGGAATATCAGGGCTTGTTGTTACTTGGCTGATTTTTGCTTCAAATACGGCTTTTAATATTAACTTATATATGTGATGACGGCAAGCAAAAATGAGCAAATCTCTGTCTAGTTTCTGTTCAAGCAATACACAGGTGCCATTAATACAACCTGTGTTAGATGCCGTAGTATCACAACAAAGAATTTGAACTTTTCTAATTTGAAGATTCTAGTCTACAAGTGCTTTCCAAACCGCCTCTGCCTGTTCTCTTCCTGATGAGTTTTCTAATCTTGGCACAGCAATCAATTGTTTTTTATTTCCATATGAAAAACTATCGGTAGAAGTTCTTCTTTTGATTTTCGGGCATCTAAAGCAGGCAACAGTTTTCCATCAAAGTGAACGGTCACGACCTGTGGCATCTCATTTTAAAAATCTATTTTTATAGCTTCAACGCGCTCTTTGCGTTTTTTAATACGAATTCTTTGAATTGAAGACTTACTTATTGGAAATTCATCAGTGTTGTATCAAAGTGTCTCAATAGTAGCTTCAAGAATATAAACAGAATCTCTCATACTTAATTGACACCTGTCTAGCGCTGCTACTAATTTTGGAGTGATGAAGTTTTTCCGCATAGATATTTTACTTGTTTCGGGTTGCGCGCTCTTGATCTGAGTTGGCAAATCTTCTTCCAAATGTAAGTCTTCGTCCGAAGCAGATGATGAGTCTTTTTGTAATATATCATAAAATGATGACAAAGGAATTGACTCTGCGAAGTAGTTAGATCTTTGTTTCACTTCCTCAATAATTCTTAAGCGCGCCCTTTTTCTCCTTATCGGCCAGTTTTTTGTCTACACCACTTAAGTAACCCGGTCGACCTGACTCCCTTTGCCGTTGCAAAAATAACTTATCTTCTTCTATTTTAATTAAATGAAGTGCATCAGCGTGGGCGATATCAAACAAATTGTCTAAGTTTCTGACAAACTCTTGTTGACGTTGTTTAAATATGTCTTGGGTTTTGTGTGCATTTTTTTGCAAATCCCCCCAAACTTGATTTAAATTTACAAGTTTCTTTACACAATTAGGAAACGATTTCGTAGGTATACGCGCCTTTTCGCAATAAATAATGCACATCAACCTCTCCTAACGATTATTATAACCCGCAAACACTACAGTTAGACAGGCGAAAGTATTTGCATAAACTCAAAAGGTAACCATTAAATAAGTTATTATGAATACATTTATTGCTTTCAGAGTATAGTTGTTCGTCGGTTAACGATACTTGCAAAATTTAAAAGGAAGATGGTATTTGCATTTTAAAATGCAATTTTTGCAATATAAGCTGTTGAATAGTTTATAAAATGTATTAAATAATACTTAACTGTTGAATAACGATAACATTTTATTAAGTAACTGCGGTTGCCTTTAAAACCAAGAAATTGTTTATTACATTTTAATTACTTGAAAAATGCAATACGTAGTTTTTAAGCACTTTAAAATACGTGTAAAACCGGGTCAAAACAATTATCAATTAAAACTCGATAAATTTTTTATTATATTTATTTTTATATTTTTTCATTAGATAGATGTTAAAAAAAAAAATACTAAAGAATATATAAATAAATATTTAAAAATAAAAAAAATCTTACTATTAAAATAATAATTCTAAAAAATAATTTTTTTACATTTTTGTAACAAAAAAAAAAAAAAATCAGTTTCACTTAAAAGAGTTTGAATACTAAATTTAATAATATTTATTTAAGAACAATAAAATGTATTAAAAAATATTTATTACAAGAAAAGACTTCAGTATTAAATTTAATGAATTTAAACTAAATTAAAAACTTCCAAACTTTCGTACATAAACATCAACATTTGATAACACTCAGTTGTCATTCTGTTTCGCTGTTTACAAAGTGTTTAATGCGTCAGAGAAAAGGCGTTTACTTGGTGCACTGGTAGCAGGCGTACATAAAATCATTGTTGAAATACAATACAATATTGGAAACACATGTTAATTTTAATATAAAAATAAAAGTGTAAAAACATTTTCATTACCATTACCTTATAAAATTGTCAGTAACTGACAATTTTATATAACCACAAATTTCTATTTTTAAATCTAAACTTATTATTTTGTCACTATTGTTTCCGCAATCATCAACTTCATCGTGAAATGATAACTTAAATTTTTTTTGATTTGTTTGTCACCTTTTTAAATGGAATTAAATCACAAACTTTTTTTGTCAAATGAAATTCTGACAAAAATTCTCTAACGCATTAAAAAAAAAATTTTTTTTTTTCGTACTTTTCAAGGAATTGAAAACTTTTATAATTTGGATCCAAAAAAAGTGGCACATAATAAAACCGAATCATTGTAATATACTGTAGCTTACAGGTAACACGTAGAGGGCGCCGTTAAAATTTTAACTCACTAGAAAAAGGAAAAAAATATTCTTGTTTTTGTAAATTTACCAAGTGACTGTTCTGAAAATCTACATTTGCCGACTTACTTATCTAAAAGAGCCAAATTGACTTACTAAATGAGCTAAAAGTTCATTGATAGGATGTCAAATACAAAACCAACCAACCCATCCCCTCACTCCTTTGCGCTGGCAATGGGTAGCTCATTCAATTCTAAAGATATTCATGTTTTACTATGTTTACTTTTTGGATTTTTTATGAAATATTTTCTTGAAGTATCTTGTTAAACCTTTGTCACTGAAAATTTAAAGAAAATTATTTTGATATTTGTTATTTTTGCGGTATGATGCGGTAAAATAATTATGCATTCGCAATCTTATTCAAAAACTCTAATAGAAATGATTTCATGAACCCAAATTATTTATATTATATATTTATAAATTTCTTTAGTTGGACTAAAAACGAAGTCGGGTAATTTTAGTTAGCTAAAAACTTAGTCGACTAATTTTAGTTAACTAAAAAGTTAGTCGACTAATTTTAGTTAACTAAAAAGTTAGTCGACTAATTTTAGTTACGATTTTTTAGTTTAGTTAGTTACAATTTTATGTTTTGATCACAACACTATTAGTTAGTTTATTTATTTTGTCAGTATGCGTACATTTTAGAATGTACAAACACAATTAAAGTGTTTTATTAATAATTTACAACTAAAGTGTTCTATTGCTTGAAAATATTTTTAATTTTAGTAATTAGATAAATTTTTACCATACTTTAATTTATAGATGGAGATTGTTGTAATGTTTCACATTTACAATTATCGGGTGGCCGCGGGAAAATCCGTTCAACTTTAAATTGAGATTTCTCTAAAACCATAAACGCTTTTTAATTTCAATTTTTTTTATTTATATTTGTTTACATCAAATTGGGTTTCAACTAATTTATAAAAGGCTTGATGGGCTTTTTGGCAAGAGATCGATTTTATAGCAGGTTGATGTCATCATTTTGCAGATTTTTTCTTTTTACACCTTATTGGTGGCATTAATTAACTTTTTTTAGAATTAATTTTTATTTTTTGTTACTCTACGTTGTTTCGTTACTCTATGTTGCTTTGTTAATTTACTTTTTTTAGAATTAATTTTTATTTTTTGTTACTCTACTGAAGAATTTCTTTAACTATTGTCCAAATACCTCTTGTGCTCTTCAAGACATTTTTTAGAGGTATACTTTGATGTAGAGATTGGTAGTCACATCGTACCACATCTACGAATCTCCTGCCACACAAGAAACTTGGATCAAAATTTACTCGTCAAATATATTTAAATTGATCATCGACAGGATTATCTTTGTTCTCATAGTAAAATTATTGACTAAGAAGTTATGAAAAATACGCCTTGCAATATGTTTCGTGTTCTTCAATTATACACATACTTTTATCCGCCATTATTTTACCCAACTTCTTTGGGCGCCTAATTCCTTTAATGTCACCATTTAAGCTTCTCTTAGGTGTATTTTTCATTTGAAATGCTTTCCCAGTGGGCATTTCGACGTCGAACGAACGTCGAGGACGTCGGATCTCGACGTCGGATCGACGTTGGGTTTACGTTGGAAATGGAAATGTTATTTGACGTCGGATAAACTGACATCGCGCGACGTCGGCATTCCGATGTAAATCCAACGTGTTTTTTGAAAACTAAAAAGCGTTGGCTTTGGCAAGAATCGAACCTCGGTCTATTAGATACTAAATCCTACGCGCTTACCACTACACCACAGGGATATATTTATTATTGTGAATATTTAGTAATCTATACTTGTAGCTATTTGGGAATTATTACTTTGATAAGAAATAATTTTGTTTAAATATTATATAAATATTAAAACGAATAGTTATATATTATAAAAAATGTATACTCGACAATGTTAATAGTTAAAAAACTATGCTAGTGCTTCATACAAAACCTCATGATGTTTTATCAACCATTATTCAAACTTTTTTCCATTAATAAAAAAACACGCTTAGTTCACATAATTATTGAAGAGCGCAATTGCGCTCATATTGTTGGGTTTGGATTAAATTTTCATCAGCGATGTCTTACGACGTTGTTCCGACGTCGTTTTAAGGACGTTGGATTGACGTCGGAAGACGTCAAAAGATATCGGAGTACGTTAATATTATGACGTTGCCGACGTCTTTTTATCGACGTTGGATCGATGTCAGTACTGCGACGTTTTTTGGACGTCTTTTATAAGATGTCGGAACAACGTCAAAATACATCGAAACGACGTCAGGGGATGTTGAGATAAAGACATCGCCCGACGTCATTTTACTGACATCGGAACAACGTCGGACTAGGTCTTTTGACATCGCTGATGAAAATCGTACGTAAATCCGACGTCGGATTGACGTCGGGTGCCCACTGGGTTAATTCCAGCATTTTTAAGTACTTTTTTGATATAAGAAAAGTCTTTAATTTTTTTGCTTGATCTCACTGTGACTGGATCGGACTTCTTGCTCTTGAATTGAGAATCAATTTTACCTTTTTTGATTTATGTAAAGTTTTTTTTCTTCCACTTCCAGTTTTTCTTACGAAGCTTTGAGTAGTCTCCCAGTGGACAGGGCAACGTCCAAATAACGTCGTAAAGACGTCTTTTTAGGAGGTAATTAGGACGTCTTTTTGAGCAGAATGAAGACGTGTTTTTCAGACGTCTAAAAGACGTGAACTAGGGACTTTCAGAACTAGTGCTAAATGGAAACGCCAAATGACGTTTTTAATAGCCGTCCTCATTTCGACGTCTAATATACGTGCTTTTACATGACTTTACTCAAACGTTAGGTTAAAGTTTATGTTTTCACTGAATTTTTTTGAGAATAAGTTAAAAATAAAAATTAGCTTAAATTTTATAATAACATTTTTGTGTTTAGTTTTATAAATTATAATTTTTTTAAACTTCTTTATCCACTTGTTAATTTCCAAGAATCGTCTGTTTGAACACTTGACGTCATTCACCTTCTTTTAGATCAGGTGCGCGCTTCAGAATATTGCCAACAGCATTTTAAAGTTTTTTTTTCCTGTAGGAATCAGGTAAACAGTCTTAAACATAAAAAAAATTGTAAAAATAAGTATGTAAAAATAAAGGGGAAAGGAATAAAGAGAACATTTATAATACACTTTATGACTTATTTTTATATTATCTGATATCAAAAGTTATCCCGATTTATAAAGAAGGAGAAAAATCAAACGTAAATAATTATCGCCCTATTTCTATCCTCCCTACATTTTCAAAAATATTTAAAAATTATCTTCGAAAAAACATACAACTACCTGGTTTCAAATAATTTACTATATAAATATCAGTTCGGCTTTAAAAAAATTAGTTCAACTGAACAAGCCATTATTCAATTTACACGTGAAGTCTCAAATTCTTTTGCTAAATCACAATATACACTTGGTGTTTTTGTCGATTTATCAAAGGCTTTTGATACAGTCAATCATGATATCTTACTTAAAAAACTTGAGTTTTACGGAATAACTGGTAAAATGATCAAATGGTATAAAAGCTACTTGTCAAATAGAAAGCAATTCGTCTACCACGGAGAAGAATTGCTTCCTATTAATCTTCAAAATAAAACATTAATTGAAATAAAATGTGGTGTTCCACAGGGTTCTACCCTTGACCCAATTCTCTTTTTAGTATACGTCAACGATCTAAATAAGGCCTCGAATCTTATAAGCATCATGTTTGCCGACGATACCAATTTATTTTTGTCAAACAAAGACATTAATAAACTTTTTTTAGATATGAATAAAGAACTTAATCAAGTTTCTAACTGGTTTAAATGCAATAACTTAACCTTAAATATTGAGAAAACAAAGTGGATCCTTTTCCACTCTTCAACAAAAAAACGCTTTTTGCCTTATGATTTACCTACACTTTATATTGACAAAGTAGAAATAAAAAAAGATTCCGTTTTAAAATTTCTAGGTATTTATCTTGACGAAAATATGACATGGAAAGCTCATATTGATTATATATCAACAAAAGTTGCGAAAAGTATTGGTATCCTCTATAAGGCCAGAAATTGTCTAAATAAAAATAATTTAAAACAACTATACTACTCATTTATTCATAGCTATATAAACTATGCAAATATTGCCTGGGGAAGTACAGGTAAAAGTAAGTTGCAACGTCTTTACCGCCATCAGAAACATGCAATGCGAATAATATATTTTTTAAATCGTTTTTCAAATACAAAGCCTCTATTTAAAGATATGAATGTATTAAATGTTTATGAATTTAACTTGTACAATATTTTATGTTTTACGTTTTGTTGTATGAATAACCCCTTATTTCATGTTTTTAAAGATCTATTTACCTTTAAAGTAAAGAATAAATATAGTTGCGAAATAATAACTATTTAAAAGAACCCTTTTGTCAAACAAAGTTTAATCAATTTTGTATAGATTATCGAGCACTTTATATCTGGAATAAAATTGTACAGCCTAATTTAGATTCATCTATCTCTTTTTCTGTTTTTAAAAACAAGTTAAAGAATATTATTTTTTCTACGGATAATATATTGAAATATTTTTGAGATATTATTTTAACCATTTCTTGAGCAGCCGTGGCGCAGTGGTTAGAGTTCTGGCTCAGAACCCAGAGGTCTCAGGTTCGACGCCAGCTCCAGTCCAACAAGCGACATTGGTTCGGAAGGAGGCGTGAACCTCCTGTTAAATGCTCTCCCGCGGTGCTCTATGATAAGACCGTAAAGACTTCTGGGAGCACCTTAATACATACAAAAATTTTTTATTTCAAATGTTTTGGATTCTTATTTTGTTATAAACTACCTGTATTATACTATATTATATTTATATTGTAATTTTTAAAATTATATACCTTTTTGGTCTTTGAGCATTGTGGTGAACGAACGTGTTTTTCTTCGCAGTAATAAAAAGTATATAAAATATTAATAATTCTTTGTGTATTATTTTTACATAAAATATTTCATCTGGAATGACTTAATCGGAAGAATTTGTATCGATTGTAATGATGAGGGATATGTTAAATCTTCAAAAAGAAACAATTATATCTTTTTTTCGGGAATCAATATCAAGCACAAACCTAAAGTTTGATATTTTCCAATCGAGTATTCAAGATATTTGTCGCGAACTTGACGATCTAAAATCAGGGTTGAATTTTGTTGGTGGAGTATGCGAAGACAAGGTTAAAGCTGTAGGCGAAAAAATAAACAAAGTTTGTGAAGATTTAACTAATGTCAGAAAAATGAAGGGAAAATATCCTCGGACAATACGGAACTAAAACTAAAAAGCGTAGATAATGAAGATCGAAACAGGCGCAATAACTTAAGAATCGATGGGATTATTGAAACAAATGAAGAAAAGGATTGGGATATAACTAAAGAAAAAATAAAACAGCTTTTTAACGTAAAACTTGGAATCGAGAAAGATATTAAAATTGAACGAGCCCATCGAGTTGGGCTCGCTAAATTAGAACGAGAGCGAACCATTGTACTAAAGCTTAGAGATTTTGAAGATAAAAAAGTAATCTTAGAAAATGCAATAAAATTAAAGGAGAGTAATATTTTTATAAATGAAGATTATAGTTTTACAACTCGTAAAATACGCAAAGAACTTTTTGAGCAGGCGAAGCTTCATCGTCAAAATGGTCATTATGCTAAAGTTGTGTACAATAAACTTATTGTTCATGAATTTAAAGAAAACATCCACAAAGAAGTTAACTTGACGCATGGAAATCGAAGCAATCGAACGCAACGCAGCTGTTTGTTTGACGCACGGAAACGAGTAAGCTTTTTAAAAGTTTTTGGTTTAATTTATTGCAATCTTTTTAAATTATTCGTTAAAAATGGCTACGCATTTTGAAAATTTAAAATCTTTTGAAGAAAACATAAATATTTTTCAAGAAACTCAAATTAACTTAATTGACACACCATATATTGATCCTTTTAATTTTAAAACAATAAATGATCATTGTTCTTTTTCAGTTTTACATATAAACATTAGAAGCATGCAGCAAAATTTTGAGAAACTAAAAGAATTTTTAAATATTATAAATTACCAAGGCGTACTTAAATAACAGGCCTTCTCATCGCGCAACGGCTTAAAAAATGTGGAGGCTGATTTAGTTAGCGGCAAAAGTTACTACGAATAACTTGTATCCCTACCAGAAGACTTAAAAATGCCCAGAAAATGTTGTGTTACTGGTTGTAACTCTAACTATGACTCAGTAAAAGATAAGACAACTACTTTCAGATTACCGAGAGATCCAGTAGAGCGTCTAAGATGGATTAAAGCAATCCCAAGAGAAAATATACCAGACAAACACGACACTGTAGTTTGTGCAAAACATTTTCCACCAAACTTCCAAGTTATTAAAGTAAAAGGAAGAGAAAGACCTCGAGATCCACCTAGTGTATTCGAACAAATACCCAAGAGTTTAGTGCCAACTCCTCCACCAGAAAAAAGAACAACAACAAAATCCAAAAGCTCTGTAAGATCAATAAAAGAAGATGAACTTTCAAAATTCGAAGAGCTTTACAAAATTGATTCATTCGAAAATTTTTGTAATTCGTTATCTCTAGAAAAACTTAATGATTCAGTTGTTTATTATAATTGTTTAAATAGCTGTTGTATTCAATCAAAAGAGCATGAAAATAATACTGGTATTAATAAATTTTGTTTAATAGTATTTAATGACTTATCATATGAAGCCTATCATGCTGGAGTAAGATGCACTATTGCTTCCTTAGTTAAAAATCATATTCATAAGTTCAAATGTTGGTCGCAAGTTCATGAGGCATTACGATATTTGATTTCCTTTGAAAAGTCAGAAAAGAAAACAGTTTTAATTCAGCAATTTGAATGCATGAGTAACATGAACTCAAGTAATATTCTTAAGCAAAAATATTCGCCTGAAGTAATTGTTCGAGCTTTTGAGTATTTTGCACAGTCACGTAGTTTATACAATCAATTAAGAAATGATTTTCAACTTCCTAGTATTGCTACCCTTACACGTTTAACTTCAAAAGTTTCACACTTTGATGATAATACTTTTATTTGTAGTGTTTTTTCAAAACTCAACAATGGTCAAAAACAATGTATACTATTATTAGATGAAGTTTATGTTAAACCTATGCTAACTTATCATGGAGGACAGTTGTTTGGTAAAGCAGTAAATGATGAATCAAATCTTGCAAAAACTGTATTGGCTTTCATGGTTGTATGTTTTTATGGAGGACCAAAATTTTTAGTTAAAATGTTACCAGTAAATAATTTAGATGCAGATTTTTTATATGATCAAACTATTATCTTAATCAACCAAATTACGAAGGCAAATGGAAAAGTTATTGCTTTAATTAATGATAATAATAGAGTAAATCAAGCATTTTTCAAACGATTTGATTGCATATTTCCATGGTTAACAACTGATGGCATTTTTTTACTCTTTGATTTTGTGCATTTAATAAAGTGTATACGAAACAATTGGATAACTGAAAAGTCTGGTGAAATTGAGTTTAGTTATAGAGGAAAAAAATATAATGCTAAATGGGATCACATCAAAAAGCTTCAAAAGTTAGAAGAAGGTGAATTGGTTAAAATGTCTAAGTTGACTTATGTTGCTGTTAACCCAAGGCCAATTGAGAGACAAAAAGTTGATACATATTTAAAAGTTTTTTGTGAAGAGACTATAAATGCATTAAAGTGTCATCAAGGTATGAAAGATGATGATATTGATGGAACTATTATTTTTTTAACTAAGGTGGTTCAATTTTGGAAAATAGTCAATGTTAAAAGTCCATCCGAAGAAATTCATTTGAAAGACAACTTACGAGCTCTCATATCATATGTTGATGATTTACGACTAAATGATTTAATTGAGTTTTCTGAAATGTTAAAGCCAACATTGATTCAAGGAAAAAGAATTAGAAGTATAACCATGGATACAAGCAATGCATTATATCAAACTTGTAATGGTTTAGTTGAACTAAGTAAGCATTTGTTAGACAATTCTCAAATGTATGTACTGCTTGGGAATTTTACAACAGACCCCATAGATAGAGCATTTGGAAAACTCAGACAAGGTAGTGGGGGAACTTATTTTATAAATAATCAACAAGTTATTGAAAAGTGGAATATCAACAAAACCAAACTATTTCTTCAGAAAACTATCAACATTTCAAGTGCTGAGTTTACATCTGGTCATATTTATGATAATTGTTTTTATAAACTTTCAGAAGATGAGTGTGAGATGTTTAATCATTTACATGAACTTTTAGACCAACTTTCATCGAATATTAAGTCATCTTTAGTTTACATTGCAGGTTATATTTCTAGAAAAGACAATGAAGATGATAACGATGACACTTATCTGTATTATAGTAATTATGGAAATTTTACATCTGCCTTAGATCGTGGTTGTCTGAAAATACCCAGTGATACATTTTGTGAATGGGTATAGTATGGGTTGGCACATCAAACTTTTGTAGATATTCTATGTCCTGCTTATTCATGGATATTGCATGTATTTATGGTTTCACCATAATTACAAGAAACCATTGTTATATTCTTACAAATATATTATTTAACAATTTTTGCTATATGCATTCACCTGCATCAGACAAGGAAACCAAAGTTAAAGCTTTAAAACTGTTTTGTTAGCTTTTGTGAATAAATATACCATAAAAAGTTTCCAATTTAACTTTAGATGATATTTCGTTTAAAAATTGTTAATTTATATTTTTACTTTTTAATTCTTTCTGTTAATGTTTCATTGTATGCAAATACATAGAAGTAGCTTGGTTATCTTTTGTTATTGTTATTTTTGAACTTACAAGATGTTGTTTTTTTTTTACTTTCTTGACAAAATAACAATTATTTTTGTTTTATAAACGTTTTTGTAATAAAAATATCGACTTCTTTATAAAATGATAAAATATTATTTAGTAAAAAATGGCATGGTTTAAGGCTTACATTAAAGAAGAATGTAAGGCTTAAGCCTTACATTCTTCTTATCCTTAGTTTTTTATTTAATCAGGTTATGCATTTAGAGAAATAGACTAAAATAATCAAATCACAAGCTCCTACTATATTGTTAAAAGAATTTTTAAATATTTAAAACTTAAAAAAAAAATTGTTTAATAGTTGAGAGCATCAACCTCCACATTTTTCAAGCCGTTGCGCGATGAGAAGGCCTGTTATTTAAGTACGCCTTGTAAATTACACGTTTGACGTCATAGCTCTTTCAGAGACTTGGCATGATTTTGAAAGTTCTCTTGAATTAAATTCTATTTATAATTTGCCATTTTATAAACTTATAAGTCAACCAAGAAAAAGTGGAAAAAAAGGTGGAGGGTTAGGACTTTATGTCTCAAAAAAGCACGATTTTAAAATAAAAAATGTATTAAGCTTCTCAAATGATAATTACGAAAGTCTATTTGTTGAAATCATAAACAAAAAAATTCGAAATGTTTTAATTGGATGCGTTTATCGTCCACCAAGTGGTAAAGTCAAAACATTTGAAACTTTTATCAAAAATACAATTGAAAAAATAAATAAAGAAAATAAAACTTTTTACGTTATTGGAGACATAAACCTTGATGCTCTAACTTGTTCAAAATTTCAAAAAACAAAATCCTTTTTTGATATGCTACTTAAATTTAATGTCTTGACAGCAATTAATAAGCCAACACGAGTGACAAAAACCTCGGCAACGGCAATTGACAATATTTTCATTAATAATTACCTGGAAATGGAACTTGAAACCGGGATATTTATGACTGATATTAGTGATCACTTTCCGATATTTATAAAAGTAAGAAATTTAAAAACCATGTCTGATTATGAACCAAAAGTTATAAATTTGAAAAAACGCAATCTTAAAACAAATAACACTAATGAATTATCAATCAGACTAAAACAAGAAACGTGGTCCAACGTGTACAGATGTCAGGACACCAACGAAGCTTTCAATAATTTTTTAGATATATTGTTAGATTGCTTTAATAAAACCTGTCCTCTAGAGGGCATAATAATTAAGACAAAAACAGTTTCTAATCCGTGGATGGATAAATCACTGATAAAATGCTCAAAAAAGAAGCAAAAACTCTATAATAAATATCTTAAAAATAAAAACACTGATAACGAGAAAAATTACAAAAATTATAAATATTTTTACCAAAATCTGATTAAAAAGGCAAAAAATAAATACTATAGTAAGGAAATCATTAAATGCAAATCTGATAGTAAGAAAACGTGGTCCGTCATTAACAAAATATAGGGACGGAAAAAAATAAACACAACTTCTTTACCAAAAAGAATTAATATTAACAATACAGACATATTCTGTGAAAAACAAATATCCAAAGAATTTAACAAATACTTTATAAATATTGGTCCAAATCTCGCTAATAAAATAAATCCAACAACTGATTCATTTAAAAATTATCTAACACCCACAAATAAAGCCATCATGTACGATAAAGAATTTGTATATAAAGAATTTGAAGAAGCCTTTTCCTCTTTAAAAAAAAAGAAAGCACCTGGATTTGATGAAATAACTAGTGATTTAGTTATCTTTAATAAAACCAGTTTAAGTAAACCTCTGATCCATATACTAAAGCTCTCAACAACATCTGGGATTTTCCCTGATGTACTTAAATTAGCAAAAGTAATCCCTATATTTAAATGTAATGAACATTCGGACATAACCAACTTTAGACCTATATCAATACTTTCTGTTTTTTCAAAACTCTTCGAACGTGTAATTTATAATAGAATCTATAATCACTTTACCAAAAACAAATTATTTTACCCAAACCAGTTTGGATTTCAAAAAAACCTTTCAACAGAGCATGCAATTATTAAATTAGTTAATCAAATAACCGATGGTTTTAATCAAAACAAAATTACTTTAGGAGTTTTTATTGACTTATCAAAAGCTTTTGATACAGTTGACCACTGCATCCTATTAGATAAACTAAAATACTATGGTATAATTAATAAAACTTACAATTGGATTAAAAGTTATCTTACCAATAGAAAACAATATGTGTGCAATATACAATCTGGAGTATTAAATGTTTTATGTGGAGTTCCCCAAGGATCTATCCTTGGTCCACTTCTGTTTCTAATTTATATAAATGATTTTTGAAATGCATCTTTAAAACTAAATTCAGTTTGCTGACGATACAAATCTATTTCTTACTAACAGTGATATTAAGAATCTAATGCAGACATGAATATCGAACTAATTAAAGTAAATAATTGGTTTAGAGCTAACAAACTCTCGCTTAACTCAGAGAAAACAAAATATATATTATTCCATAAAAAGGCGCAAGAAGAAAACCTTCCTCTTAAGTTGCCTGACCTTATCCTAAATGATAACTTAATTAAAAAACAAGCCAGCATTAGATTCTTAGGAGTTCTTGTTGATGAGAAGCTATCCTGGCTTTCTCAAATAAGATATATTCAATCTAAAATCAGTAATATAATTGGTATGATGTATAGAGTTCGCTCATATATCAATAAACAAAGTCTAAAACTAATTTACTTTGGACTAATTCATTGCTTTATCAGCTATGCAAACATATCATGGGCAAGTACTCAGCCATCAAAAAAATCTATAGTCTACAAAAACACGCATGCAGAATCATTTACCTTAAAAATAAGCGGGAGCATGCAAAACCTATAATGAAAGAAATGAAAATGATGGATGTTTTTGAAATAAATATCTATCAGCATTTAATTTTTATGTATCAATTTAATAATAATCTCTCTCCTACAAACTTTACTAACAAGTTTGAAATAAACATAAATGAAAACTACTATCTAAGAGCAAATATAAATAACACATATAAACTGCCTCAAAACCTTAATAAATATACTGAATATAGCATTGCATATCGGGGGCCAAATATATGGAATAGATATCAAAAAGGATCCAAATGTATGGCAAAGTCATTAAGTTCATTTAAGTTTCTGATAAAAAAAGAAATTTTTAAAATTTGATTATTATTTGTGCTTAAAAAGATTACAAAGTAATTTTCTTTATAATCTTATTTATTTGTTTTTATTGATCAGCGCAGCAGTTTTATGCCCATTAGGGTTTTTAATTTAATTTAATATCCATAACCTAATGAAAATGTATATAGGGAGCTCTATGAAAAAATTGCGTTTTGTCATCTTCATCTTCTTTGAGCCCCTGTCTGTTTAACTCTTTATTTTATAAAGATCATTGTAAAAAAGTATAGTTTATTTTATATACTGTATATACAAAAACGGTGCTTGTTGACAAGATTTTACTGTCTTCTTTGTTATACGGACATATTTCTTTTTTTCTTGTATATATACGTGTTGATTATATTTGTTAAACAGCAAAATAAATGTAAAAAAAAAAAAAAAAAAAATGGTTCTGGCGACAAGATCGATATGATCTTCTTCCAGATTCCAAGTTTATATGTTTATATTACATGGAAATCACGACATGTAAATAATGTAAACTAAAAAAAAAAAAAAAAAAAAAAAAAAATATCGTGATAAAAATATCACGCGTTTATAAAACAGTTTCTTTCATTTCGCTTATGTCAAGAAAAGTGCCTGATGCGTTTCTGAGAAGTTGTGCATAAAAATGTTTATTTTGATAAAAATATTATTTTTACATCATATTTTTCCAGACCTTTTCATTCGAGGATTGAGCAATATTTGATTTTAGTGTTAAAGATATGTGTTATCAGCGTTATTTCATCAAGTGAAAACCATTTTTGATATCAACATAATAAGCAAGCTATGCTGAATTCTTTCTAAAAACTCTATTCTGGGGCAGAACTCTTTTCTGGAGCAGAACTCAAAATGTAAATACAAAGAATGCCTGCACAAGTATGCAAACATGCAGCAAAATCATCAAATAATCTGAGCTGTGAAAATTTTAAAGAAAATGTACCATGAAAGGTGTACTCCCAACAACTTTTGTGAGGGTGCAGTTGTGCATCACAATGGGGGCGATACCATTTTTTTCAAGTATACTTTTTGTGTAATAACCTTTTTAAAAACCGTTTTATTTTTTTTTCCTATTTGCAACAATTTAAAGCTTAATAATGTGGTTATTGAAATAAACTGTGGAAAAACACATTTCGTTTTTATTTTCATATAACATCAACCCAAACGTTACGGGGGCGGTTATGCCCCCACTTCCCCTCTCTCTATATGTATACATATATATATATATATATATATATATATATATATATATATATATATATTATATATATATATATATATATATATATATATATATATATATATATATATATATATATATATATATATATATATATATATATATATATATATATATATATATATATATATATATATATATATATATATATATATATATATATATATATATATATATGATGATTGACCTTACTATTCCTGTCAGTCTGAAGCGTTCCAGCCGTTCCAAAACGAATTTTTCCGTTCCGGCGACCAATGGGAATGCTTAAAACGTACCACGTGACTATCACGTGACTTGATGAACCAATGAGATTGTATCAGAATGGCAAAATCTGATAGGGTGTATTATAAAAAAAGGAGCGTTCCGGCATTGTTGTACACCACGTGACCGTAAAGTAACCAATGGGCATTGGAAATCGGACGTCATACTCTGCGTCATAGTGTGCAGTGCGCACACCCCCCCGCAAGGGGGTGCGCATGCGCACCGCACACTAGTGCGCAAGCTTAGTGCGTCAAAAGCTTAGTCCTATTTTTAAAAAAAAATGTATACTGCGTCATATAAAAATGGATACGAATGAAGACGGTGGTGAAATTATTACAGAAGAAATTATTACAGAAGAAAAAAATATTAACCAAGAAAATGGATATAAAATTAGAGTTTTAAACTATTTAAAAAGAAAATGGCGATTTTTAAAATTAGTGTATAGAATTAATTTTTAAAATTAGTGTATAGAAAAAAAATTAGTGTATAGAATAGTAATATTTCCTTTTCAAATCATTGGTATGGGTCTATATATATTATTTACTATAGTAATACCAGAAGCATTTGTAACTTTAATTGGTGGTTGCGCTGCTCTCGGTTTTCTTTGTATATTGGGTTTGGTTGAAAATATTGAACAATACGACAAAGAAGAAAAACATATTAAAAACGAAGAAGAAGAAGAAAAAAAAGAATGAATTTTTATGAAATAAAAACAAAATGCAAAAAATATATTAGATGATGTAGAAAAAAGAAAATACAAATCGATTGAAGATTTAATGAATAATTTAGACCTTGTTGTTATTCAAGAGTTAAAAATAAAAGAATTGTATAAAATTTGTTTTATATTAACATGTATTCGTAAAAAATATTTTTATATTATAGCTTTGGATACTCCAGGTTATAAAGAGAAAAAATGTAATTTAGATTTATTTGTTGTATGGAAATTTGATATTCGTAACAAACGTTTAATAATATTATTAAAGCGATTAGAAAAATTTATAAATTATTATAAAGGATTTGAAAAATTTAATTTAAATCATGAAAAAGTATATGGTAAAAATACACTATTTGTTAATATGTAAATTAATTTTTTTAGTTAAAATATCACAAAGATGGGTGAACGGTTAAGGTGATTTTTAAAATTAGTGTTTGATATAGTAACATTTCCGTTTAAAATCATTGGTTTAGCTTTATATGTGTTTTTTACTATAGTAGAAATACCAGCATAAATTAAAAAGAATGAATAAAGAAAACAAAGATCCGGACGGTCGTTTGCAAAAAATAAAAAAACGTCTGGAAAAAAAATTAGAAAAAAAAAAAAAAAAAAGCAGAAGAATTGAAACAAGAAAAAGAAAAAAAAAAATAATATTGATGCAGAATTTTATTTTTATAAAGATGATTGGAATGAATCTTGGAATGATCCAAAAATAAAAACTCTGGACGAATGGGTGGATTATTGGACAAATAAAGATTTACCTCGGAGTTTAAATGTAAACAAAGAATATAAAATACAAAATACAGAAAATTCTGAATGGTATTATGATGATAATGATAATCATTGTTGGAGTTTTGCAAATAGTCAATTGTTATTGAACACTTTAAAAAAATAAAAAAACTGTTCTATTTTAAAAAAATAATAATAATGAAAAAAAAAAGTATAAATAATCAAATTTGTTTTTTTTTTTTAATTAAAAAAAAAAAAATGTTTGAAGAGCAAGTAAAAGAACGAGTTGTTGAAGAAATTATAGTTGAAATAGAAAAAGAAGACGAAATAAAAGATTCGATTATAGAAGATATAAATACAGAAGAAATGGAAAAAAATAAACCATTGCAACAATTTGAATCAAATACACCTGTTGCTGTCGTTAAACCTCAAGAAAAACCGCAAGAAAAACCGCAAGAAAAACCTCAAGGATTAGGATATAATCCTTTAATGCTACACATTCATTTCCTGTATATTAAAAAAAAATGAGAAAAAAAAAACTTTTTTTTATACAATATTTTTTTATTTGTTTTATTTTCCCAATATATTTATTCCTAAAGATATTCCTCCTGATACTAAACCGCCTAATGCCGCTTTTCCAAGTGTTGGAAGTATAGTGCTTGTTAAAAAAGGAAGTATTGCAGGTAATAGTGCTGGTAAAAATTTTCCACGCATTCGTCTTTTCTTTTTTGTATTTCTTTTTTTTCCTATTCCGCGTAAAGGTGGTAAATAAACTCTTCCAGCGCCTTTAAGCGGTGGTAAATAAACTCTTCCGCGTCCTCTTTTTTTATGCATTGCGTTGATTTTGTAAATATTGAAGCGCTTGTCCTCCTAAATCAGATTTTAAAAGACGTTTAGCAAAATTTTTTATTCTTGTAAAAGTTTTTCCTTTACCACGATGAGATCGTCTATGTTTTTTACAACGTTTACAACATCTTCGAGCCATATAAATAATTCATGATTCATTATAACTAGAGTGACTATAAAAAAAAAAAATTTTTTTACTATAAATCATTGATATTTTTATTTGTTGTTTTTTTACATGGTCAATTTGATTAAAATAAAAATGTTTGAATATGTTAATTTAAGATGATTTAAATTTAGTTGGCACATAAGTATAATTTTCTTCTTCTCCTGTTCCTGTTTGAATCATAGCCGAAGGATGCTGAAAATAAAAAATAAGCAAACCGTTAAATTTAACATCTTGTATAAAATTAACGGTAATTTGAAAGGCGTTGTTGCCAGAAATAATAGCAGGCGGTTTGTCATATGGCTCGAAAGAGAATTAAAAATGCTTGACGTTTTTAGTCAAACATTAAACAGTCCAGGAAATAATTTGCTCAATTTGAACTTGAACAACATTACCTTTAGCGATTTTATTTACAAAGGGAACGACGTCAACATTAATAGTAAAAAATTAAACAAAGATTTAAACTCATCTTTTATTCCTATTGAAAATTATAACAATTTTTATAGTTTTTGGACGATTCCCTCGTTTGAACAAAGTTTACGTTCTCCCGTTTACATCAGTTTGTCATTGCAAATAAACAAGTCATTGACTCAAATCAATTACGCAAACACCATTTTTTACGAATTGCAAGGAGGTTCTTATTCTCCTCACAAACAAACTTTAACCAGTGGCATATATTACAACATTTATCCTACCAGTGGGCACAGGACGTAAAAAAGACGTCCTTAGGACGTTCAAATCGCGTCCGTCCGTCCCATTAAAATTCTAAACGTCTTTTGAACGTCTTATTCGCGTCCAATAATTTTTTCGTCCATAATGCTTTATTAAATAAAAAAAAATCAGTTAAATCACGCAAGCGCTAACACTTCATAAAATTTTTAAGTAACGCATTTTTAATAAAGTTTTTTTCAATTACAAAAGAAGTCTTTTTACAACAACTAATAGACACGTTCCATCTAATTTTTGTTTTTGATATCAATTGAAAATTGTGGTAATATTGATACAGGTAATGAAATTTTTACAGATAATGAAAGAAACGGTTTAAAACTGAATATATGCTATACTATGTATATATATACTTGATATACTATTAGTATAGTATTGCTATATCAAGAACCAAGTTCTAACAATAAGATTTAGACATCTCATGCAGTATCGAATTTTTCAATAGGAAAACCTGTTAATGATCATAGAACAATTATCCTGATAATTCTTTGAATTCAATGTCTTTACTCGACAACATTATGCTATTTTATAATGGAACCAGTACATTAGTTAATGATCTTCTTGAAATATTGCCAAATCAAGGTTTGGAACTTCCCAAAGATTCAAGGAGAATTTTAAAAGCACCTTATGAAAAGCGACTTATAGGCAGGTTCTTGCTAATTTATATATATTTTTTTAAACATTTAATTACTTGAGAATCGTATTAATATCAATACATATATTGAAATTGATACAGATGTTGAAATAAATAGTTAAAAACTGGATATATGATATACTATATATATATATATATATATATATATATATATATATATATATATATATATATATATATATATATATATTCTGACTGTTTGAAAGACTTTTTTTTGAAGTTCAAAAGTTTTGAACTTCAAAAATAAGTCTAATTGAACAAATTAAACCAGTCATAACAGTTATATAAGAGACAGGAGGGTAGAAAATTTCCTTTACTCTAAAGGAAATTTTCTACCCACGTGTCTCTTATATAACTGTATTAACATATGAATAACCACTATATCACATGTTGGAATGTTGTTGGCAATTTACTAAGTAACCGATGAGAAACACTCCTTAATTTCTCCTTTTTTTATCATCTAGGAAATTTTATTAAAGTAAATAGATTATACTTATTATTAAAGAAATTATATAGTCCTTTGATTGATTGCAAACCTATATTTCTATTGTATATATATATATATATATATATATATATATATATATATATATATATATATATATATATATATATATATATATATATATATATACATACATACATATATATATATATATATATATATATATATATATATATATATATATATATATATATATATATATATATATATATATATATATATATGTATAAAACTAATATGGTAATTTATAATAATTTTTCTGTTTTTATTTTAAATTTATTGAATAAGATTCTGTTTTCAATATAGTTATTTTCTCCTTAATTCTTCTATTTTTTCTTTCAAAAAATTGACTTTTCGTGACCAAATCTTTTTAAATGATAGAAAAATGTCTCCTTAAAATCCTGACTTATAGCGTCAGTTTAAATAGTAAAAATACAAAATATATGCCAAATAAAATAAAAATGAGTTTTGCTAAAATTTAAAATTATTAGAATTAGTTAAAATTTAGAACTATTAGTTATTATTAATTAAAATTAGTAGAATTTGTAGTATTAGTTAAAATTTAGAAATAGATTGTGTGAAACATCAATTAGATACAATTTAAAGTTCAACAGAAAAATTAAAAAAAAAAAAAAAAATGCTAATGCTAAAAAAAAAACACTTGTAAGAATATTTTTTACTTTATCCATAAGTTTTATTTACTTGTTAATTAAGATTTTATTTTTAGGAGCGTCAACTACATCAAGTGTCAGTTGATATATATGTTTTGGTCAAATACATGTTTGTATTTGGTAATATTATGTTACATTTTTGTTTTGTATTTCAAAAACTCATATTGCATTTATTTAAATATGCATTTAGGAATCTAGAATTGATGTGTTTGTAGTTTTTGTATCTAATTTTGTTTTAAATTAAAGAAATTTTATTTGATTAAATGTATTTAACTCTAAAGTTCATTTTTATTTTTGCCTTCGGTTTTAAAAAAATAGAACAATGGTTTTTGCTATAGTTCATTTTATGTAATGGTTAATGTAATATGATTTATTTTATGTAATATGCCTAATGAATTTTTATTATTAAAAACTTCTTTAATTCATTCAGCTCCTCCAAAATTTGAAAGTCTGTGATTCAAAATTTCGCTTTTCCCAAAACAAAGTTAAAGAAAATATATGAAGTCAATGATAAGTCTTAAAGTTTTACAAAAAATAATTTAAGTAATATTTTTTCTTCTAATAACTATCTTGGAAGTTATTTTAACTATCTAGGCCTTTTATTTTTATAAATTAATTTTTTTTAATACTTCTCAATACTCATAATAGGTACCTAGTCAATTCAGCAAGAAAAAAAGAACATTTAACAATTTCCTTTCAAAAGATGTAGTTAGTAAAATTTTAAGTTCTCAAATCCGTCCCTGTATGGAAAACTGTTGCCATATCTGGGGCAGATCTTCTATTGATGCCCTTTCTCTTTTAGACAAGGTGCAAAAACGCATTGTAAACATAGTTAAACCAATCTCCAACCATTGTCACGTCGTTGTGATGTTGCTTCTTTTTCTCTTTTCTACAAATACTATAATTGGCACTGCTCTAAAGCTAGTTTTTTTTTGAACATCAGTTCTTTGGAATTTGCTTCCTTAATCTTGCTTCCCTGATTCATATAATTTGCAATCTTTTAAGTCATATGTCAATTGTTATCTTGCCCTACGAACTTAATCTTTTTTCTTCCAATAACTTCCAAACTCTTATTGTGGTTGTTCGCAGCCTTGTTGGAAGCGAAAATGTAATATATATTTTTTCTATTATAATTTATATATATATAAATTATAATATATAGTCTTTAATTCATTTACTTACTTATCTTAAGAATAATGAAATATAAAAAACGTTTAAAGTTGGGAATAGTTTTGATCTTTACTAGTATGATTCTATCGCCAAGTCTCTTGAATGTGATCAATCATTTCTCGATACTAATGTTGCAAAAAGTAGTATATTTGTTATTATGGTTAAATGTTTAGTTTTTTTTTATAAGGGTAAATTACATAAAAAATTTTGATCTGTAATTATATACATAATGCTCACTTTACAAGTAAACATAATTTACACAAAATTTTTGAATTGAATAAAACACTAATGAATTGCTCCTATGCCCAATATAACTTACACTAAATTGTCCCATATCAATTACACTAGTGTTATCTTTTGAATTTAGAAATAGAAGTTATTAAATGTTGGTGGCTCATCAGCAATGCATTTGAGAAGGGCATGCTTTTAATGTAAGTATAATTTTACTATAAAAAGAGCATTTTTAATACCGTAATTATATTGCAAACTTGATATACATAAATATATACGCTGGTCACAACAATCCAGTCAAAAATTTCTTTAAAAAAATAAATTTAGTGTTGAGAAATTCGTATTTTTTGATGTTTAATGTTATGTTTATAAAATAATAATTATGTATATGTGTGTGTGTGTTATTTATTTCTTTCCCCTTTATTTTTACATACTTATCTTAACAATATTTTTTTAAGGTTAAGACTGTTTTCCTGATTCCTACAGCAAAAAAAGACTTTAAAATGCTGGTGGCAATATTTTAAAGAGTGCATCTGATCGAAAAGAAAGTGAATGACGTCAACTGTTCGAAAATTCGATTCTTGGAAATTAACAAGTCGAAGAAGAAGTTTACAAAGTTGTAATTTATAAAACTCAGCACAATTATATTATTAAAAAATTTAAATAATTTTTTTTTTTCTCATTCTCAAGAAGTTCTGTAAAAACATAAATTTGAACCTTGCGTTTAAGTAAAGCCATGTTAGAACACGTATTTTAGACGTCGAAATAAGAACGTCTAAATTAGGTTATTTAAAGACGTCATTCGGCGTTTCCATTTAGCACTAGTTCTGAACGTCCTTAATTCACGTCTTTTAGACGTCTCAAAACACGTTTTTATTCCGTCCTAAAAAGACGTCATAATTACGTCTTAAAAAGACGTCATCTGGCGTTGCCATTTAGAACCAGTTCTGAACGTCCTAAAAAGACGTCCTTTCGACGTCATATGGACGTTTCCGTGCCCGCTGGGCTTCTAATTTACGAGAAGATCTTTATTCGTTGTTATCAGGAATTTCTACACTCACCGTTAAATATAGAGCCGAAACGTTTATCGAAGTATTGCTGTACTGCGAACAAAGTAAGTCCATTTTTTCAAACTCGCTCAAAGTACCATTGATCACTACGGCTAATTTAGAAAGAACGACGACGCCCACTCATAAAACATGGTTAAACGGTTCAAAATCTGTTTTACAAAATCAAAGCGTTAAGCAATTGTCATTTTATTGCACTTCTCTTAACAGGAAATTTATTTATCAAAAAGACGTCAACGATAACATTATTAAATCTTGGAACGACAATCTACCTTTCAAAAACGTTATTCTAAAAATGTATCAACCGAAAGGTATTAATCCTGTTCCCTATACTTTACTTTTGCAAAGAGATCAATATAGTTTAACAAACGAAACTAATCCTTTTACTATGCAAGTGAATCAAAACATGACCAACATTATGGCTCAAGATTTTAGAATTCAAAAAAAGAGGCTCAATAAGCAATTTTAATGACAGCGTTTCAAATTTTCCTACGCCCACTGATAACCTTATTTTTATCAAATGCGATCAAGCTAATCAATGCGGCATGTACATGAATAGAAGATACGAGCCTGGAATTGTGGCTTTTTTTAATTTGCCTGATTACAATAATGCTACGCAACTCGCAGTGAATATCGATTTTACTAAAAATAGAAAAACTGAAATTCAAGGTCAATTGACTACGTTTGATATCAACGACGTCGAAGATTGGAAAAGAACAAAATGGTCTTTTCTTAATACAAAAAAAGAATTGCTTCAATTTAGCAATTTGAGTGCAGACGTTTTTTTTAATCCTACTTTAAAAATACAAATGATTCCTTTTTACACTTGATTTGCGATTAAAAAAAAAAAAAACAATACCCTATTTGTATTTTTTTTTTTCCATTTTTTTTTTGTTATGTATATAAATTATAATGAATTAAAAAAATATATAAAAACTAAAAATCATGTCTCTTTTTTGTGCTAAAGGACGATACAATAAAAATTTGTTCAACAAAAGTGCTGTGCAAATTCAATATGCAGAAAAAGATCATATTAACGAATTGCAAAATTATGTAGTCAAATTACAAAACTATCTCAATATTCTACAAAAGCTGATATTAATAACATTAGAGCGGAATTGGATCAAAAATGTGAATCTTTAAAAAAATTAAAACAAAAAGAATTTGTAGATGTTAAAAAAAATTCTCAAAAAAAAGAATTAAAAAAAGATAAAAATATTAAAAAAGTAACTTATGCAGAATCTAGTGAAGAAGAAGAAGAAGAAGAAGAAATTAGAAAACCTCCAAAAAAACAAAAGAAACAATCCGATTTGGATAAAAATAAATCTAAAAATTCGTTGTGTTCCGCATGTTTGCAAACAGTAGACGCTTTAGATGTTAACGGTATGTGCAGAAATTGTATCATTCAACAAAAAGCTTTAATTTCGAGTCCGTATTTAGCTAAAAATTAGTGATGTGCCGGGTACCCGGTTCGGACTCGGGGACCCGGCAATTCGGCTGTTTTACCGGGTACCCGGTATCGGCCATTTTGTTGCAGTACCCGGTACCGGGTATCTTCAAATTGATTTTTCCTTAATTTTAAACTTTAACCATTAAAATTCTTGATATAAGTCTAAAAATGTTATGTAGTCGATAACCACAAAGTTCTATTAACTTAAAACAATCTCACTTAAAATATTTTTTAATACATTTTTGCAAAAAAATTTATACGGATACAAAAACTGTAACGTTAAGTGAAATAATTCGAGAATACGAATAAAAAGAATGGGAAAAAAAGTTTTAGAATAGCTTCTTTTTATTCTGTTAGAACTCTCGATAGTTTTTAGCAATTTAGTTTTGAATGAAACGCTTATAATGCTTTCGAACGCTGAAATCACTTTTTATTCGTATCGAGCAAAAATCATAAAAGTAGAGATATAAGGTAAATATTATACACATTTTTTATATTTTAATTTCGATAACAATTATAACAAAATATTATTTAGGCCCGCTCCACCAGGAAAGAAAAATAATTTTAAACTAAATATAGTTATTAAAAAACTGTTGCACAACTTTTAAAAAAAGTTAGGCCCTACAACTCAGGCCCCTTACCCTGTATTGCGGGGCTTTGCTAAATGGTACTTCCGCCACATAACTTTTGGTTAGTTAGCGTAAAAAGCGTATTTTGTGTGAATAGTTCAGCGCTAGAGATTTCACAAGATTTTATTCCAAATTTTTAAAAATGGACTCGGTGCCGAGTACCCGGACTCGGACCCAGTTTTTTCAGCCGGGTACTCGGAATCGGAGACTCGGCATAAACTGGTTCCGGCACATCTCTACTAAAAATACAGAAAAAAAGAAAAAAGAAAAATGGAATAAGAAAAATTTAATAGAACTTGGTTATACTCGAGCATTAAAAGATGTTAAAAATAAAAAAATACCATTTAAAAAAAACACTTCCGAATCTGATGATGAATAAATTAAAAAAAAAAAAAAAAAAAGGTTTATATTTAAAAAATTCTTTTTTTTTTTTTTTTCTTCTATTAAAATTAATAAAAATGATTGGAATGGGAGCAATGCCAAAATATATGAAAGACGGAGACGGAAACCGTTATACGCCTAATCATGACTGTCCCGTATCTATAGATGATATTTTAAACGAAGCAGAAAGCGAAAATCGTTTAATGCAACAAGCTGTCAACGGAAGCATAAGTAAAGAATACAATAGCATTTTAGCAAACAAAACATAAAAATAATGAAGATATTAAAATTTTACTTTGAGAAAAATAGAGACATTTTTATGGACATTTATATTTTTATCGATAATTTGGAAAGAAAATTAATCAATGTAGAAGACGCTGAATTATTAATCGAACATTTCAGCCTATTTTTGGGAGAATATTTAAATTTTCTTTTTTAAAATATATTTTTTTTTTGTTTAAAAATTGTTGTTTTTTATTTCTTTGGTCATTTTTTTTTATTAAAATAATATATAATACTTTATTTGACAATTTTTAACTTTACTTTTTTTAGGTTATTAATAAAAAAATGGAATACATGGAATACATGGATGGATATTTGCATTTACAACGAATTTCAGAATTTTATAAAGAATATAACATGATCATGCCAGATGTAAATAGCTTATCGAAACAACAAAAAAAAGTAAAAATTCTTCACCAAAAACTATTAATTAAAATACCAACTTTATTTGAAATTATTAAAAGAAATTTAGCATTTACAAAAACGATGGATATGGCTAATGAAACAATTAAAAATCTTGCACCTTTTTTTAGTAATGTATATTTACAAGAAATTTTTGTTAGACGTTTTGATTATTTTTATTGTCATTGTTTTGAAACATATATAAAAAATAAAAATACTTATTATATAAAGATGCAACAGGATTTATTAGCTACGATTAATATACTTTTAGATGTGTTAGTTGATACAAGATATTCACTTAACAGAATTCACTTAACAGAATTGAAACCATTTTTTTTGATTTATTCTAATCTTTTACAATGGATGATAATTCAATGTGAATTTGTTGAAAGTAATTTGTTTTTACCACTTTTTATACTTCTTTCTAGCCAATTTATAAAAGTTAAAAAAAAAAACAAAAATGTCACCACCTCAAGTAGAAGATGAAGATATAAGCGAATCAGAATCAGAATCAGAATACAATGTGAAAAAGAAAAAAAGAACTATGACGTATGAAAAAACAAAAAGTAAAACGAGTTGAAATTATACAAATATGTAGAGGGAATTGTAATTATTATTGTAACTGTGTAAAAATAAAAATAAAAAGTCGATTATAAATGCAGTGTTTTTTTTTTAATTAATATAATATGTTTTTTTTCTAATATGTTTTTTTCTAATATGCTGATCTAACTATATTTTTTTTTATATTTTTAGATTAAAAATTAAAAAAAAATTGCAAACAATTTACAAACCTGTTGTTTTTGTGATAAGGATTTCACAATACATGAACTATTAAAGCATCAAGTGCATTGCAGTCAAACGTTTTTACAAGAAGAAGAAAGAAAAAAAATAAAAACTTTATTATGATTAATGATAACGAAATGGAAGAGGTCTTTTCTGAATGTGATTGTGGCGGTCCACATCCTCATCGAAAATGTGCTTTGTGCAACGAATCTTTTGGCACAAAGGTCCTTTTTAATGAGCATTATGCAACGTGTTCTACTCAAAAGATGACAAAGTTAGAAGAGGATATAAAGAAAATAGAGAATCAAGTTGATAGAAAAATGAAAGATTTTCAACTGATTCAAGAAAGTATGAACTATGTAAACACTGCACTCAATTTAACAATCAAAGAAGGAACAAACACGGATAAGAAAATTGAAAATTTGGAAACAAAATTAGCTATTTTGCAAATGGTATGTAAACAACATGATGTGCTTTTTTCTAGCTACAAAGATAAACTGAGATCCATTGTTGGATCGTTTAAGCACGAATTAGAACAAAAGAAAAATGAAGTTTTATGCGATAAACCTTATGATGTGCCTACGCGTAAGAAACTTTTTATTTGTTTAGATAACATGACTCTACGATTGCAATCAAATGAACCGTATTATAGCAACATGATCACATGTTGATATGGCCGATGAAGAATAATGTTCATTTTTTCATCAAAAATAATCATCATGAAATGATGCTAAGCTTTCCAACAACGCGTCATATCGAAAGTTTTGACAGACCCATTTATGAAGCGAACATTACGTGTGGTTATGATAATTTTATCAAGCATGATCAACTCAAAAATTATATAATCAATGACAAACTTTATATTCAAGTTTATTTTACTTGATGTAATTTTTTAATTTTTTTTTTTAATATTTCATAAATAATTATTTTTACTTAAATAAAATTTGTTATATTAGCTATAAACCTTATTTTTTTTTTTTTAGATAATTAAAAAAAAAAAGGAAGACTTAATGTCATTGTCAAATGAATTAGTATATGCTAATGTTAGAGCGTTAAAATATTGTTTGGCAATTCCTTATGGATGTGCAGAAAAAATAAACAACGCCTTAGATTTAATAAATTTATAAGAATGTATTCTCTTAAAATTGATGGAAATGAATATACTACTATGGAAGAGAAATTGGGTTATTTTAAGTATTGTTTAAAATTAATCGGTAGAAAGGATTTATATGCAAAATATCAAGACTTGCATTACGACGAAAAAAACGCTTGTTTTTATAAAAGTATAATACCACCTGCAGAAAGGATTTTGAATGAAGCTCCGCCTAGTTATGAAGAAGCATGCAAAGAAACCAACGCAAAGATACCAACGCAAGGAAAATATTAATAAAAAATTTTATATTTGTATTATTTTTTATTTACAATAAATATTTTGCTGCATAAAAAATGACATTTTTTATTTTCTCACAACAATGTTTTTTATCTTTATTTAAATAAAGCGGAGACGATCCTATAAACTGTAAATATCTTAATTTCTTTATCATTTCCTTTATTAATTTAACGCAAACGTATTCTTTTTGTTCAAAATAGTTTATAATAATAAAATAACAATACAAGTTTTGTAAAACTTGTACCGATTCACAAAAACTTTCTACAAGTATTTTCCTATCTTCTAGATATTCTACATATCTATACCCTAAATTGTTTATTAAAAAATAAACTTCTTGTAAAAATAAACCATTTTTATTAATAAACTCTTTTTCTTCCACTGAATCATATGAATAATCTTTTTTTATATTTTCAACATTTAATCCTTTTTTATCTTTTGTAATACTATCTGTTAATAGCTAATTTGTAAACGCTATTATAATTTAATAGCGTTTACAAATCCTTAGTGTAAATATGTCGTAATTTCTTTTCTACTTTTTGTTTGTACATAATTATCCCAAGGGAGCTTTTGTTGTTGACGAAATGTATAAAAATTTTAAAAGTATGAAAAAGAACGGAGTTCATAAAAAGTAAAGATAGTTGTCGTTTTACACTATCTAATAAAGAACAATTGTACGATTTCTTTTCTATACGCTTTTTTAATTGTTCACCGTATTCATATAAATAATCTATATTTTTATTATACTCTAACTCATTTTGTATTTTAAATAAAAAAAAACGTTTTTTTTTTTTTTTTTTTTAATTTATTACAAAAAAAAAATAAAATATACTATGTACAATATTAAAAAAAATACATAAAAAAATATCAATTTTGATATTCCATCAATTTAACCAAAGGTTTCTTTTCGCCTCTATTTTCTCCATCATCGCGTCTCGAATCGCCTGCATCGTGTTGAATGTACAAATACAACAACCTATGCATGCTCCTTGCATGCCGCAACGACGAGAACAACAAGGTCTTCGCGGTCTCAACGGAGCAAAGCATAGGCAGCAACCTATGCAGGTCGATTCGATTGATGGCACTACAAAAAAAAATTGTTTATAATTTTGCTATACAATATAAAATAACTAAATAAATAACAAATAAAATAAAATAAATAAATATTAAATTATTACAAACTGTAGGTAAATTTAGTTCATAATTATTTCTTTCTTCATCGTCTATATCATCTTCATCATCACCTATATCTTCATCACCATCTTCTTCGTCTTCTGGTAGTGGAGGTGGTGGGGCAATCGGTTGAAACAGATTTCTTATTCGCCGCTGTATTTCTTGTTCTTGTTGTATTTGTTGTTCTCGTTGTCGTTCTTATGTCCTCACTTATGTCCTCACGTGGGTTATAAGGTTCTACAATCTAAAAAAACAAAATGAATATAATATAATATAATATAAATAGCATAAAAAATATAATAGAAAAAATAATAATAATATAATTACAGCAATTGGTTTGTTGTTACATTGTCGATTACTCTTTTTTTTTAACTATAAAAATATTAATTTTTTTTTTTTTGAAGACTTTATTATTTTAATTTCGTATGACAATATTTAAAAAAAAAACATTTTTTCTCTTTTTATTTAATGCGTTACGCGTATTAACTTTATTTAAATAAAAAGATAAAAAGATTTAAATTTGTTTAAATAAAAGGATTATTATTTTTTTTATTTTAACACACCTTTTAAGCTTTCGCAGTATTCTTTTTTTCTAAATAAAACACACCTTTGACGCACCAAGCTTGCGCAGTACGCATTTTTTTTTAAGATGACGCACTAACCAGTCTGAGAGACTAAGATCTGTCTAGACACAACTAAGATCTGAAGGCGCATGCCGCGCAACCCCCTCTTGCGGGGGTTGCGCATGCGCACCGCACACTATGACGCAGAGTATGACGTCCGATTTCCAATGCCCATTGCCCATTGGTTACTTTACGGTCGCGTGGTGTACAACAATGCCGGAACGCTCCTTTTTTAATAATACATCCCTTTTTACCCTATCAGATTTTGCCATTCTGATACAATCTCATTGGTTCATCAAGTCACGTGGTAGTCACGTGGTACGTTTTAAGCATTCCCATCGGTCGCCGGAACGGAAAAATTCGTTTTGGAACGGCTGGAACGCTTCAGACTGACCGGAATAGTAAGGTCAATCATCATATATATATATATATATATATATATATATATATATATATATATATATATATATATATATATATATATATATATATATATATATATATATATATATATATATATATAAAATTTAAAAACGATCTAACTGGAACGTAACACAAAAGAAAGACTTGGCAGTTACATTTATATTTTTTATTGGATAGAAAACCATTTTGTATTATTGTCTCAACTCAAAGAAAAAAATAGGTATTTAGTTACTGAATCAGGCTTGGTTTCACTACAATAAATGCTAACAATAAAAATATTAAAATAATCAAAGCAAGCTAACATTGGCCACAATTGTTTACTAGAGAATTTAAATAAGAGTAAA
>NC_061158.1:8722687-8862687 GCF_022113875.1 Hydra vulgaris | reverse complement strand
CATTAATAGAAATTAATATTTTCTTTGTCTATTTTTAGGACTTATAAACTTTTAATTACTCAAATATTTATATATACAATAGATTTCAGTATATAGATTCTGGAAATAAAATTAAATCAAAATTTTTATTTTTGTGACTTATTGAATTTTGGCGTAGTTAAGGCTATTTTAGAATATTATTTTTGTTGACTACGACTTATTTCCGTTAAATGAACAGGTCTGTGAATTATGAAAAGACGAAAAAAATCAAAATGGTAGGTTTTGCGGTATCATAAAATATAAATGTTTGCAGCGAAAAAACCCAAACCGAAGGTTTTGGTTTTTTCGCTGTATATATATATATATATATATATATATATATATATATATATATATATATATATATATATATATATATATATATATATATATATATATATATATATATATATATATATATATGTATATAAAAACAAACAGTCTTTTAAAATTACAATCACTTATCCAAATTTGAGTAAGATTTTAAATAAATACATTTTTTAGGTGAAATGAACATCATAGTTTAATAATATGATCTGTTTTGATTGTTTATTGGCAACCTTTCTTAATTTTTCTTTTCTTAAGCTCTTTCTTGGTCGGAATTCTAGTTTTTTTTGTCAAAATTAATTGAAGCATTGTATTTTGACAACTATATAGAGTTAAAACACGTTAGAACCGATTAGAACTAGGATCTATAGTGGGTTAAGGCACTTTTTCAAAAGATTTTAACTAATTTCATGTTAACGCCGATGAGCGAAAGTTATCTAAAGACTCCAAAATGGTGTTCTTTAGATTTACTAGTAGGGGTAGTAAAAAGGTTTTGAAAATTGTACACAAAAAAAAAAAAAAAAATTTTTTTTAAATATTAAAAAAACCTGAAGCAAAAAATATTATAACATTCAAAGTTCTTGTTTGAACATAATACACATGATAAAATCATGCTAATTCCAAAAAAAAGAATTCGAATTGTTTGTTAATCGACTTAACTACACCGAGTGGGCTCCTCAAATTATATATTAATTTTTCTAAAAAAATTGGCTATTTTAGTTTACAGCCCCACTTTTTTTTCCAAATTTGTTAAATTTAACATAAAATAAATTAAAAAAACAAACAAACATAAAATAGCATAAAACATGACTTTTTTTTTTGACCCTTATTAAATAAAAACCGGCGCACAATGGGGTAGAACTGCTTTAAAACTGGACATTCGACAAAAATGAAAAAAAGTGTTATTAAACATTTTTTGGTGGTAAGGTATAAGAGAGTCTCTGGTCCATTTTCTCCAGGTGTTTTTTTTTAGGATATGACTGACCTTTAACCCTGTAGAGCCCATAATTTAGTTTATTTCTTTTGTTTAAAAAATAACTCGCTTGCGCAAGTTATTAATACTACTTTGTTTTTATAGTGTTAAAGCTGAAGTTTCAATTTTTTTTTCAGGGATTCTTCAATTTCAGGTTTGCCGCTATCTTTTGCTAATAAAAAAAATAATTTTAAAGTGTTTAAAATAAACATTAAAATAAACACTTTCATAACAAAATTAACACTTTCATAACAAAAAATAATTTTTATAGTTAAAAAGTAACAATATTTTACGCAGCCATCAGTAAAAATGATTCATTGAAAAATTTAATTGTAATAGGTCTTTTAAAAAGTGCATTTAAAATATTTTATTTTTATTTAGTTTTTTCAAATAATGTGCTTTTCGTTTTATCACTTAGATACAGTTTCAAATTTTTTATATGAAATTGCTGATAATTACAGATAATAATACTGTTATTTATTTTATTGAATTTGTAACTGCATTTAATAATACTGTTATTTATTTTGTTGAAAATTGCAGATAATTACTGTTATTTATTTTGTTGAATCGGGCAGAATAGGTTTTAATATTATTTATTTACGCAGGCTTTTGATTTTTTTTTTTTTTCTATTATCACTTACTGGTTTTTTAAAAAACTTTATTCGAAATTACTCGAAAATACATTTAAGACGTCTGATAATTGTAAGTAAATGTTTAAAAATCTATGGAGTAATTTTTCCTGTCTAACAAAAGTTCTTAAAATAATTTAGCCTAATAATCCAAAAAAAAATAATTCATTTTGTCCAGTTTGAAAGCTATTCTGTGCGGCGCCATGAATACACACAAGGGCAGGCCAAAATACCACATAAATTTTTTCAATGAATCACTTTTACTGATGGCTGCATAAAATATTGTTTCTTTTACTATAAAAATCATTTTTTTGTTATGAAAGTGTTTATGTAGCTGATCTCTAAGTTGTGGATTTCATTTTTAGTCTGAATTGAACAAAACAATAACATTTTAACTATAACTTCCATTGGATTTGTTCCGTTTTTTAATTTGTTCGGTTAAATACTTGCAAATAATTGCGTATTTTTGTTGTTCTACATGTAAACAATCAAACGAAAAACATGCACGTCTCAATACGCGTTTTTTTTTCGTTTTCTTTTTTTAATAAACATATGATACTTTTAATATAATTTATGTTTTACATAATTACCAGCGACGGATCCAGGGGTCGATCAATATCCCTCCGCCCTTCCCAACAAAAATTCTGGTGGTATTATCTTAAAAAAATCTTTTAAGTAGATCACTTGTTGTGAAATATTTTTTTTAACCTAAGCCTTAGGTTAAAAAATAAATATTTTACAACAAGTGATCTACTTAAAAGATTTTATTAAGATAATAATAATAAGAACAATGTATATAAAACTTTACGGTATAAAAAGAAATTTGTGTTGCAATGACTTCCCAATGCAGTGTATTTTTTCGAAACACATGTTTAGTTAAAAAAATGCTGAGACTAAATATCATACTTATTTTTTAGCAAAAAGGGAAGAGCTAAATAATTAAGGAGAGTAGATTCAATGATAAAAATTTATTGATAAGGTTGTTGTAATTCTAGGGTTAGATGAAGATTCGAACTAGCACATTGGGGAGAATGGTCATTAACTAGCGCAGTGGTGGTGGTAATTTTCTTTTTTTACACTTTTTAAGATTTTTCTTACGCAATCATTATTTTTAAACACATTTTTATAGCCTGTTTACACAAAAAAACTGGAATACTAATTTACTGCGTGGTGTTTATTAAATTTTGTTTTTTACTGTACTGCTGTACTGTATTTTTAAACTGTTTTTTCATCAAACAACAGCAGTTACTAAATATTTAAATCTTGTACTCCAAGTAAGACAGGACGGGGTGACCTTTTAAAGTATAGATGTGTATAGCAATGATTTTAGTTGTACTTTGAAACATCTGAAAACCAACCCGTTAAGTTTTTTTCCCTTTTCGAGCACTGTTTAAATAGTAAAAGGTAAAACACAAAGTTTTTATAGATTAAGTTACCTAATAATGTAATTAAAAATTTATTGTTCTAATAATTATTTAATTTTTACATTTGTTTTAAAAATCGACGCGTTATGCATCATATATATATTTTAATTTAATGAATTTGTCTTCTCAAGGCCAAGGAGGCCACTACAATCAAAAAAATTACTTTTTTTTTTAAAACTGTGATTATAACCCTCTCGCAACGCTTTAAATTCGAAACACGAACCTTGACATATAAGATCGCTTCCCGGAGAAACAAGTTGAGTGTAGTATAACCAGGGACGTAATGGGTTGGAATTCGGAAATTTTTGCTTACAAAGAAGCCCTCTATGATTATACCACTACCTCACTGGTAGTAGTTTATATTACATATAGACACGGAATTACCATCAAGGTAAAAAATGTTTTCCTCAGAAAATTTTTGTACTAGGTTTTAGGTATATGCATAGAGATGATTTTCACAATAGCTCCATATTGATAAAACTTTAAAGTAAAATACTTTTTTTTGGCATTTAGTCAAGAAAAAAGCAATACTAATAAAAATTTATGGTTTTATGAAAAAAAAGTCAATATTTGTATATTTGAACGTTCTTAATTTGCATTTGTCATTTCTGTGAAAATCTAGACTTACAGTAGTGCATAAATATTAGTTGTCAAATCTATTGTCACAATGTCTAACAAGACTATCACATTATAAAAATTTTGCTAAAGTATTTCTGGTTTGTTTTCAAAAAGGAACAGATGTGGTGCCACCTGGAAGAGACTCGATATTTCCAAGAAGTCAGAAATACTTCATTGAGAAGCCCAATGAAGAACATTAACCTTCTGCTATCTGTGCTAGATATAGACTAATTCTTCTTAAGATTGAAAAATCAAATAGTAATTTACCTGGCTTTTTAATTTTTCTAAAGTTATTCTTATGACTCTGATAAAATTAAATCCTTTTTACTGTTGCCTTATTTGTGAAGTTCTTTATTTTAAAGAACGAAGGATCAGCTAAGGCTGTTCTTTTTCAAGTAGGAAGACCTTTAGTTGCAGCCGAAGACTTTTTACCACCTTGTGGGCTAGTAAAAGCGTGAAAATTTTTAAGTTTCCCATGTAGAAGAACTTATTGCTTCTGATGTAATCAAAATGAAATTTGCAGCGTTTGGAGATGGAGGCTCAATGGCAATTTCAGCAATAAGAAGGATGGATTTAACAGTCACAAAAGCTGTCAAAAAATTCTCAAAAATCAAGAGCTTTTCTGTTGGAATCGTCTGCGTCTGCTGAGATTAGTAGATTGCGTCTCGTTTCGTTGCCATATTTTTGTTTAAAATCCAAATAACGTTTGAACAAAAATGGCAAATATCGAAGCAAAAATTGATTGTGTGGTATCCAATCAGTGCCGGATCAAGATTGGATACCACACAATCAATTTTTGCATTACTCAATTGTTCAAATGAGGATAAAAAAATCTCAAATTTTAAAGTCATTGCACAAACTCTTAACCAGTTTGAGATCGGGTTTACCCAACCAAGTTCCGTTTACTTTATATAAAAAAGGAGGAAATTTCAAACTGGATCACACAAAATTAACTAAACTTGTTCATTCGTCTTCTTAATAAGAATAAATAATGCAGAACTTTTAACAACTGAATAGACTTTTATTTTAACACTCTTTTAATTCCGATATCCAAAAACTATGCCGTAGTCTGACGTTAAACTTTAATACAAAACAAAAAGGTGAAAATTTTAAAAAAAGGTGAGATATACTTTTAATTCAGTTCTTAAACAACTTAGCATCATATAAAAAACTTTTTTATACTGTCACACTAAAAAAATAGTAAAGTAGTAAAATAAAAATGAAAACTTCAAAAAATCAAGACATATCTGGAAAAAAATTGGGGGCGCAGAGTGATTTAGGGTATTACAAGAGGGTATTTAATGATTACATATGCTTTGGGGTCGCTGACACGTAAACAAAACTTAAAAGAGCAATTAATTTATTTCTTGATCTTTTAAAATGTCAAAAAAAAAAAAAAAATGTTACTTAACTAGATAGAAATGGATATTGTTTCATAACTAGATAAAAATAGATATACAAATAAGCAAGAAAAGCGAAGAAATCTTTTATAAAAATAATATATTTTTGTAAAATTGTATTATTATTCGTTGTCATTCATTTCAACATAATCATTTCCTCGCTTCCTTACAGCTTCGATAGTCGTTTTGTTGCCATATTTTTGTTCAAACTCCAAATAACGTTTAAACATAAACTTTATCTTTTTTGCACTCATTTTTAACGTGGTTACACGTTCAAAAATATTCCTAAATAAAGACAAACAATAATCATTTTAGTTATTTCTAAAAAATAGTAACTAAACTTAATTTAACAGATTTATTTTAGTTTTAAGCATTTAACTAATTGAAAATAAAATTTAATTTAAATGTTTTTATTGAAATTTTTGATTGAAAAGACATTTTTATTTTTTAATAATAAATAATTAACATTCAGAAAAATTTTTGTTACATTTAAACAAATATAAAATGCCATAGAAAAAAAAAACCCTCAGTACTACCTAACACAACTCTTATAAGTTTTATGTCAACCGAAAAAATAATTTCATACCGAACTTGCTCGTAGTCACCCATTTTAATTGTCATATCAATATATATGGACCATATATCAGAGCGCTTCGGATAGTTCTTTAACACACTTTCTAGTATTGTCGACCCACGCTGTGGCTCCCCAAATTTATACTCCATAAGAGCAAACTGAACAATTGTTGCAATATCTGGATAAAAAATAAAAGTACCATGACGCAAAGTGAATATACAAAAAATATATAATAACTAGAAGAGAAAAATTTAATACCCAAATATTTAAAACAAACAACAACAATAAAAAAACAACAAACGTTTTCTTTCATGCAAAGATTTTAGGCAGCGCTGTAAAAGATTTCTTGCTTCTTCCAATTTTCCACATTTCATAAGAAAAAACCCATAACTAATCCAAACACTTTTACTACCTTTGAACCTTTTTAAAACAATGCGATATAATTTTTCAGCTTCCTATAAAATAAAATAAAAAAAGATCACATTTTCAATGTTCAATATTATAAAAACAATCAATAACATTCAAACAAAATTGATTTTACCGTGATTTTATTCGTTCTAGCAAAAATATCTAACACTTTTAAATAAATCTTCTTTGGATCATTGGTTTGAACTGCTTCATGTAAAACCTTTTCCAATGATTCATTGGTTCCATACATATTTTCCAAGTTCAAAAGTGCTACCCAAACGTTTAACTTCTCTTGCTCTTCCCTATCAATAAAATTTAAGATAGTTACAATAGCCCAAAACAAACATAAGTATTTGAAACGTTCCACGCCATGCAATAAATTTACGTAAGTCTTTACCTAAATGATATAGTTTGTAAAGCTTTTCGTGCAACGTGTCTTGCTTTATCGATTTCTACTGAATGCAAATGAAAAGCCATATATTGAATCCAAATAATAGAGCTATTTGGTGAACCCAAACATAGTCGGTCAAAATCTTCTGAACTATCGACATGTCGATCAGTATCAAGTAAAGCAAGTTCGGCCTAAAATATTTTTACGATAACAATAGTACTTTAACTTTTATTTTGATTGCTTGCATTTATTATTAAATTGCAGATTATAAAAATTGTTATTATTTTTTTTTTTAGTGCGTTGATAATTTTAAAATGAACTTTCAAAATTAACTGAAAAAAGAAAAAAAAAACCTTATGGAGAAATTCTTCTTCTGCTTTTTTTGCAGCTTTTTTTTGTCGTTTTGTCTTTTTGGCTTCAACCTAAATATTTTTAAAAAAAGTTTCATAGTGCATACCTAAGTAAACTTTTATTTAGGACTTCATCATTACAAATAAACACACATCTCAACAACAAAAACACCAAAACTGAATGACAAAGCTATATACTTCTTCTAATCAACTTTAATACAAAATTTTTTTCAAATGATGAGTCTTTAGTAGACACAGTTTGAAGTTTAGCTAATTTTTATAATAAATTTAAAGAGAAGCTTTGAAGAAATATTTCCAAACAAATTAGTTCACAAACGTTTTATTTAAGATTATAGTAGAGCCAACAAAAAGTTTATTTCATGCTGACATCTTTATATTTTTCAAAGTTTATTCCAATTACTCAAAAACTAACTTTTTCTTCAACTACTTAAAAACCTGTTAACATCATTTAATACTAAACTGAAAGAAAACTTGAGTATAATAAAACAATCTTAATTATGGCGTTCAAATTGAGATTAAACATTAAAAAAAAAACAATTTTTTTAAATAACTTATTTAACTACTATAGCAGTAGAGTAGAAACAACAACAACAATATTAATAGTAATAATCATTATTAAAAATAATTTATAATAAAATAATAATATTAATATATTATATATATATATATATATATATATATATATATATATATATATATATATATATATATATATAATATATATATATATATAATATATGTATATAACATCTTATTTGTATGCAAATGATGTATACACAAAACATTATATATATATATATATATATATATATATATATATATATATATATATATATATATATTATATATATATATATATATACATATATATATATATATATATATATATATATATATATATATATATATATATATATATATATATATATATATATATATATATATATATATATTTAATTATCTTCAACCACTAATTAGTGTTGGGAGTTACTGGAAGAGAAAAGATGAAGATTGTAGAGCAAGATAACGATTGACAGATGACTTAAAAGATTGCAAATTATATGAATCAGGAAAGCAAGATGAAGGAAGCGAATACCAAAGAACTGATGTTCGAGGAAAAAACTAGAAGAATAAGAATTTTTGGAGCACTTAGGACCAGTAACAGAAAAAGGATGAGACTTAATTGAATGACGAGTAACATGAGAATGAATTTTAGTAGATGGCACAAGAGACGCTAGCTCTTTCGAGCAGTGCCCATTATAGTATTTGTAGAAAAGAGAAAGAAAAGCAACATTACGACGATGTGACAGAGGTTGAAGGTTGGCTGCAAGAGCAGGTCCAACTATGTTTACAATGCATTTTTGCACCTTGTCTAAAAGAGAAAGGGCATCATTAGAAGATCCGCCCCAGATATGGCAACAGTATTCCATACAAGGCCGGATTTGAGATTTATAGAGATAGAGAATAGAATCCAGAGTAAGAAAGTGTCGAGCTCGATAAAGAGATGCAATTTTAGCAGATGCTAATTTTGCAACGGATTTGATATAAGGTTTCCAAGAAAGATCAGAAGTGAGAGTTAATCCTAGAAGATGAAGGGTAGGAGACTCATCGAGTACATTACCGTTCATAAACATAGGAAGGTCTAAACTATTGCGATAACAATTGGCCAAAAAAAAATTGAGTTTTATCTAAATTAAAGTTCACCAGCCACCGTGAGCCCCATGCTGTAGCAGATGTGAGATCCTTTTCAAGCTCAGATGCCCCCTGCAAGCAATCAGAGGGAGTTGGCTTCTTATCGTGACAAGAATAAATGGTAGTATCATCATCAAACAATGCCACCTTAGATGTGAAAATATCTGGAAGATCGTTAATGTAAATTAAAAAGAGTATAGGGCCAAGGATTGAACCTAAGGAAACCCCTGAGGTTACAGAATAAGAAGAAGAGTGCTGTCCATCAAGGACAGCTTTAATACTACGATTGGAAAGGAAGGATTCAATAATCTTAAAGATGTTTCCAGATACACTGTAAGAAGAAAGCTTATGGAGAAAACCAGCATGCCAAACTTTATCAAACGCTTTACAAATGTCAAGAGCAATGGCCTTAACCTCTCCACCTTTGTCTAATGTGCGATAAAACCTATTGGTTATTACTGATAGCAAATCAGCCGTAGAACGAGATGATCGAAATCCATATTGATGATCAGAAAGTAGGTTATGAGATTCGAGATGAGAGATTAAGTGTTTGTTAGTTAAAGATTCAAAAACCTTGCTTATGATAGGAAGAAGGCTAATGGGACGGTAGTTAGACGAATTGGATCGCTCTTCAGAATTTTTAAAAATAGGGATAACAGATGCTGCTTTCCAGCAGGCTGGAAAACAAGACTCTGATAAGCACTTGTTAAATAGTTTTGAAAGGATAGACGACAGCTCCGGAGAACACTTCTGCAAGACTATAACAGGTATGTTGTCCGGGCCGCAAGCTGTAGAAGAGTCTAAGCGGGAAATCACTTTAGATACAGATGCTGGCGTGATACCAATGTCAAGCAATGGATCAACCTGTTTGACGGCTATATCAGGTAGAACGCAACTAGTGGCATCAAGAGATGATATTGATGAAAAGTTCTTAGCAAACAATTCAGCTTTGTCTTTAGGTGAGGTGACAAAGTCTGAACCATACAAAAGAGGTGGAATTACAGACTTGCCCCTATTACTGATACTATTAAAGATTCTCCAGAAATCACGAGAGCCTAACTTTTGTGATGAAATATGAGATTTCATGATCTGAGAATAGCGGGCTTCGGCATTAGACAAAACTTTTTTACAATGGTTCCTAGCAGTAATAAACAGACTGTTTTATTACTCAGACTCTGTATTTTGGAGAATTGTTTTGCTGATAGATATGGAAGTAATGGTTTCGATTGGCAATAGCAGCTGCACAATGTGAGGAAAACCATGGAGAAGAGTGAGGCTTGACCTGGAATCGTCAAGAGGGAATAAAGGATTCCATGCCAGCCTGAATCCATGAAGTTATGTAAGAAGCACATTTGTCAACAGGGAGACGAATATACACATACATACATACATATATATATATATATATATATATATATATATATATATATATATATATATATATATATATATATATATATATATATATATATACATATGTATACACATATACATATATATATATTTGTATATATATATATATATATATATATATATATATATATATATATATATATATATATATATATATATATATATATATATATATGTATATATACATATATATACATATATATACTGAGGGTTTGGGATGGGGAAGCAATCGTTTTATTCATCATTTTTTGTTTTTTCTTCTTTTTCGAAAAAAACGATATAGCTTAAGGTAAGCAGAAAAAGTGAGCAAATGCTTATCAAAACATGCTTTAGTAAGGGTGTATATATATATATATATATATATATATATATATATATATATATATATATATATATATATATATATATATATATATATATCCACTAAATATAAATAATGCACAAACAAAACAACAGATAGTTGTACAAACAAATCCACAAATAGTTGAACTTCTGTTTCCTTTTTCTATAATTTTATTAAACATTGGATCATTGGATTTAAATTTATACACATTTTTTTTTTTAAATATGTATATATTTTGCCGTTTAAATATTGCTACAATACCAAAATGTATAAATAAATATTTACATGGCCTGGGCAAAAAGAAGACAAAAATAGTCTTATTACTATGACTTTAAAGTTCTTATGACTTTAAAGTTCTAAACCTTATCTACATTTCCTGTAATAAACTTTGTGACAACCAACCCTGCTCTCTCCTACACTGTTGTTATTATTTTTCTTTTATTATCATTTTAGCATAACTTTTACGTATATTGTTATACATAATTATAAATAATATATATTTTGTTATAGATAATGATAAATAATATACACATATATTTTGTTATACATAATTATAAATAATATATACATATATTTTATTAAACATAGTTATAAATAATATATACATATATTCTAAGCAGAAGTGTAAAATTATTTAAAACTACTTGCTATTCATTTAATGAAAACATTCAAAAAGTCTTTACTAAGTTTATCTTCACAAAAATAGGTTGTTTAAATTTTTAATTCTTATAAACTAATAAAATAAAAACCTTTGCTTTTTTCTCATCTTCAGAGCTGTCACCTGAATCACTTTCATTCTTTTTTGGTTTTGTTTCTTCTTCATTCCAATCAAATGAATCAATCTAAAGATAATTTAAAAAATAAAAAAAGAGAGAGAACTTTGTTTTTACTCCAACCCATTTAATTTATTGTAAACATAAACAGCATCACTGTGCATGTTGTCTACATATCCATTATATTACCAATGAGGCTAAGAATCCGCTTGTCATAAAAACTTTTGGTTCCAGGACTCCAGGATTTTTAAAATTTTATATCAGCATAAAAACGTTACCTAACTAAATTAAATTTTTATCAACTTTTATAAGTTTATTAATTTAAAGTTGTTTAGCCAGCAGTTACGTAACTTTAAAGCAGTAAAAACATGAATGTATTGAATTACACTGCACATGACAAGTAGGGGTGTTCAAAAAAATAAAATTTTCAAAACGCGATGACAAAAAAATTCCAACAATATTGGCGTTTACCTTGTGCTCAATCGGCAAAATACTCTGAAAAATGCCCAAATTGTTCCTAAATTATTTGGCTTAAGGTGATCATAATGGTCCAAATTTTTTATTTAGATTGTTGTGTATCCTGGTTTTTCATAAGTTTTGATTAAAATAAAAAAAAGATTTTGCATAATTAATGAAAAAAAAAAAAATTCATTTTTTTCTCATTAATTATGCAAAAATACATAATTAGTTGAACAATTATGTATTTTTGCATAATTAGTTAAAAGGTTGTTTAACTAATTATGCAAAAATAAATAATTAGTTAAACAACCCACTATTTTTTGTGGGTTGTTTAACTAATTATGTATTTTTGGGTATAAAATAAGAGAAAGATGAGTACCTCCAGCATTTCAGATATTATTTTATCCCTAAAAACACTGGTTCATTGTCATAAAAATTAAAAAAATAAAAAATTGTGATTCGATTTCCTAATTCGCTATTTTTTGAATCCTGAGTTCCTAAAAATTAATAGAACTTCACATCCCTGACTATGAATATTATATGCTGACAGGGTTGCAAGTGGCGCTAAAAAGAAACTGTTAGCGTTTAAGTCAACACCTAAACAGAAAAATCTATAACTATGTTTGAGGTCAACATGATTATTGATCAGCTTATGAATGAATTAGAAAGCAGAAAATTAGCTTAGAAATGAGTGTATCCATTTCAGAAGCATCTTTCCAACAAAAATTTTGGTTGACAATAAAAATGGAAAATAAATCCTAAAAACCAGACTCCATTTATTGGAACAAAATCATTCGTCCAAGAATCTCAAGTTCACATTTCTAAACAATTAAATCTAATAACAAGTGTTTTCTGTATAGCTGCTACAGACTGTTTGGGAGAGTGGTCATTCAACAAATTAAAGTGAATCAATAGTTTTCAGGCCCTAGGGCCGTGGGCTCAAAACTACCATAAAAATATATAAAACAACTAAAATAATTGAAAAAAAGTTTATTAATAGAAATGAGGCAATTGCTTGGGCTATAAAACAGTGTACTGAGTACTATCTATGTTTCGAGTCAAGTTCTTTAACAAATTTAAAAATGAATAAAGTAACAAAAACTATAAAACACAAAAAACCACAGTCATCACTAAGTTCGCTAAACCTATCAATCACTAAGATTTGTGGTCTTTGAAGTAACTTTTCTTCTGTTGAGTCTTATCTCTTGCAAAGTTCACCAGACCTACTTGCCCTTTGAGAGACTAATTTGAGTTCAGCTGTCTCATCTTGTGATCTTAGTGATGATGGTTATCTTCCTTTAATTCGTAAAGACTCCAATAGTCACATGCTTGGCCTGGGCATTTACATTCGTAAGAATTTACCCATTTGTCGGAAAACTAGGTTTGAATCCACAAACTACTCTTTTATGTGCTTCCGATTCGCACCACTTCACTCTATCACCTTTCTCTTTGTTCTATATCACTCTCCCTCATCTCAAGACTGCACTCTTCTTGATGTCATTTCTGATCATATTGACCAAGCCCTCTCTGTTTATCCATCAGCCAATATTGTTGTTGTCGGTGACTTTAATATTCATCACACTGAATGGCTTGGTTCTAGTGTCAGTGACTCTGCAGGCATTAAAGGTCTCAACTTTTGGCTTTCTCAATTCCTAACTCAAATAGTCAACTTTCCAACTTGCTTTCCAGATAACCCGAATCATTTACCTTCTCTACTCGACTTATGTCTTGTTTCTGAATCTAGTTAGTGCTCAGTTTCTCCACACTCACCCTTAGGTGCCTCCGATCATGATTTGGTCTCTCTAAAACTATTATCTCGTTCTTTTTAATCATCAGAATCCCCCCTATCATCGTACATCTTACAACTACCTTAAAGCTGACTGGGACTCTTTCTGTGATTTCCTTTATGATGGCCCCTGGGTAAAAATCTTCGTCTTCCTGTTGACAAATGTGTTTCTTACATAACTTTGTGGGTTCGGGCTGGCATGGAATCCTTTATTCCCTCTAGATGATACCAGGTCAAGCCTCACCCTTCTCCATGGTTTTTCTCACATTGTGCTGCTGCAATTGCCAATCGAAACCATTACTTCCATATCTATTAGCAAAACAATTCTCCAGAAAACAGACGTCTCTTTATTACTGCTAGGAACCATTGTAAAAAGGTTTTGTCTAATGCCGAAGCCCCCTATTCTCAGATCATGAAATCTCATATTTCATCTCAAAAGTTAGGCTCTCGTGATTTCTGGAGAATCTTTAATAGTATCAATAATAAGGGCAAGTCTGTAATTCCACTTCTTTTGTATGGTTCAGACTTTGTCACCTCACCTAAAGACAAAGCCGAAATGTTTGCTAAGAACTTTTCATCAATATCATCTTTTGACTCCACTAGTTGCGTTCTACCTAATATAGCCGTCAAACAGGTTGATCCATTGCTTGACATTTATCACTCCAGCTTCTGTATCTAAAGTGATTTCCTGCTTAGACTCTTCCATAGATCATCCAGCTTATATTTTAAAAATCCGGAAAATCAGTAGGGTAAAATATCCAGAATATATTTTCCCTAATATTTCCCTTAATTTTGATTTTAGCTTAGTTGTATAAATTTTTTTTTTAACTTTTCTTAATTTTTGAATGAGTAATGAGTGAAAAAGCTTAAAAAGCAAATATATTACAAAAATATATTCCTAAACTTGTATGTTTGACATTTTTGATATCCGGAAAAACTAAAAGTTGAGAAAAATATCCGGAATTCCGGAAATATCTGGAAAAAGATAATCCCTGGACTCTTCTACAGCTTGTGGCCTGGATAACATACCTGTTATAGTCTTGCAGAAGTGTTCTCCGGAGCTGTCGTCTATTCTTTCAAAACTATTTAACAAGTGCTTATCAGAGTCTTGTTTTCCAGCCTGCTGGAAAGCAGCATCTGTTATCCCTATTTTAAAAAAATCTGGAGAGCGATCCGATTCATCAATATGGGTTTCGATCTTCTCGTTCTACGGCTGATTTGCTAACAGTAATAACCGATAAGTTTTATTGTGCATTAGATAAAGGTGGAGAGGTTAAGGCCATTGCTCTTGACATTTCTAAAGCGTTTGATAAAATTTGGCATCCTGGTCTTCTCCATAAGCTTTCTTCTTACGGTGTATCTGGAAACATCTTTAAGATTATTGAATCCTTTCTTTCCAATCGTAGTATAAAAGTTGTCCTTGATGGACAGCACTCTTCTTATTATTCTGTAACCTCAGGGGTTCCTCAAGGTTCAATCCTTGGCCCTATACTCTTTTTAATTTACATTAACGATCTTCCAGATATTCTCACATCTAAGGTGACATTGTTCGCTGATGATACTACCATTTACTCTTGTCATAATAAGAAGCCAACTCCCTCTGATTGCTTGCAGGGGGCATTTGAGCTTTAAAAGGATCTCACTTCTTTCTCTTTTCTACAAATACTATAATGGGCACTGCTCTAAAGAGTTAGCATCTCTTGTGCCATCTACCAAAATTCATTCTCGTTACTGTTACTCGTCATTCAATTAAGTCTCATCCTTTTTCTGTTACTGTTCCTAAGTACTCCAAAAATTCTTATTCATCTTTTTTTTGTCGAACATCAGTTCTTTGGAATTCGCTTCCTTCATCTTGCTTTCCTGATTCATATAATTTGCAATCTTTTAAGTCGTCTGTCAATCGTTATCTTGCTCTACAATCTTCATCTTTTTTCTTCCAGTAACTTCCAACACTAATTAGTGGTTGCTTGCAGCCTTGTTGGAAGTAAAGATATTAAAAAAAAAAAAAAAAAAGTCTTTTTTTAAAAGTTATTTTAAAAAGTCTTTTTTTCTAAAAAAATGGGGCCCTAAAAACTATGGGGCCTGAGGCTATAGCACCAGTACCTTTAATCGCACTAAAATAGGCTAAAATAATAAGAGACTAAAAAAATTGTTGTTTTAATTGTTTGATGAAATTAAGGTGATGAAAAAACTTATATATTGATAAAATAAATAAACACTAATACAAAATTTTTCAACCTTTAATGTTTGCTTTGTAACTTCCTCCTTTACCTAAAGTAAGGTATTCAACTTTAAGAAAATTATTACTAAATCAGAAAACAAATTTTAGAAAATTCAAAAAAATCAAAATTGAAAAATAAGTCTAATGAAAAAAATTTAATGGAAATGCAAATTTAAAATGTGGAAAAATAAAGCTTGCTTAAAATTTTTCTAAAATTAATAAAGATACTTTGTCTTTTGCATCATCAATGTCAAATTCACTTTCAGAAGAAGAAAGATTTTCTATATATATAAAAAAAAAAAAAAGATTTAAATTAAATTTTTCTAAAATATTAAAAAAAAAAAGGTTAATAAACATTAAAAAAAAAGTTTATTAATTCTTAGCTCTAGAAATAAGTTTATTATTATTAAATGATTCAAAAATTAAAAAAGTTTTATACTAAACTTTATTAAATTTGACTCACGCTCATTTTCCTCTTTTTCTTCATTCTTTTTTTTCTTCTTTATCTCACTTTCTTCATTAACAGGTAACTTTCGTTTTGGTGGGGGAGCTGGATCAACATCATTCACATCTTTACCGCGCAGAGATAAATCAATATGATTAGTGGTTGGATCAATACTTAAAATAAAAAATTAAATTATTTTAAAACTTTTCACATGCCACAATAAAAAATTAAGTCATAAAATAAAAAATAAAACCATACAAAAAATATATATATATAAAAAAATAACAAAAATTTTTATTCAAAAAGATATCAAAAAATGTGATTTTTTACTGAGAAAACCTGAAAGTGGAAATAAATCATTTTTTTACAGATGCATAGTGAATGAAACTTTAAAAAGATAAAAAATGTCAAAAAACTAAAACTGTTTTACTTTGTATATTCTATTGATTTATAACACTTTTTTTTAACTCTTTCAACACAACCTAATCAAATTAGCATCAGCTTCTCATAATTATCACACCTTTTCTATGATTACCTTATTTCAACTTGATTTTTATTTAATATACACATTAAATTTAAAATACAAATAATTTTATATCAAAATATAGAACAAGTTGAAAATTTTTTTACAGCTGATGCATCAAGCTTAAGTGTAAGAAAAAAAATCAAATTTCAAATCACTAGTATATATTTTCAGTATAGTTCTGATTGAAAACCTCATACACAAAAGCAAAACTCAATGTCACTAATTTATGCTCTTTGATAATAACAACATAATAATAACATAACAACAACATAATAACAATATAATAACAGCAGGACATTAGCAAAATCTTTAATTTCTAGCAAAATGTCTATTTAACACTATTGGTTTTACTTTAAAACAATTCAAGCAAGTAAAACACAATCAGTGACAAATTTAATTTTTAACTTTAAAATCATCAAAACTATATACTTGTATCTTTGCAAATTGAAAAAACTTCAGTTTAGAATTAAATTTCTTATAGAAATAAAAATAACAACTACATTAATAAACCATTTAAAATATTTTCTACCTTTTCTTTAGAGAAAACATTTTAACTGTATTTAATAAACCAAATCAATTTAAAATGTGATTAAATTAATTAAAATTGTTCAAACTAATCATGTGACATTATTATAGATAAAATGAACATATTAGCCAATCATTAACATTGTTTATAAATAATGTTTCAAAGTAATAATATAACCTAATGACATAATAAACAATATTAACCCAATGACATAATAAACAAAATTTTTGTATTAAAACTAATCTTCATTAAATTTTAAATAAAGCTTCTTTAAAAGAAACAACATTAAAACATTTATAATTTTATATAAAAATCTAGGTCAGGTCAGGTTATTCCGCTACTAGTAACATGTAATTCACTACAACCTGTTACATGTCCTGTTGCCTTGTAGGATTGCTTTTTTAGGCAAAGACTAGGAAAAGCCAACTCCAACTTAAAACACCCCCCCATGCCTTGGGGCTCTTGGTTGAGTAAAGGCTAGAGATGGTGACTCAATAAAAATACTTATCTTGGGCAGATATTAAACGCATTCGTCTTGTAAAAGGCCTTCTAGACAAAGACTCAAAGGGAACACAGATTTGTTCTGTTGACTAGCATAGCACCGTTTCTTCATCTATTAGGCTGGCGCAGATGTATTTTTAATACATTGTTTCCAGTTTAGGATGCTGAATGCTGGATCTTCTGGAGTCAATGCATGAGTTTTGCTTGTGTCTGTTTTTATAACTGGGCAACTCATTCTATTATCTCTTAATAAGGGTACAGCTCTAAAACTCAGTTTTATGGTTCCAAGGCTGGCTGGTATTCAGGTTTTAAGAACTCTGTGATAGCTCTTAGAAAGGCTGATTCCATCAACAACGGAAAAATATCAGAGTATTAACAGTGCCATGTTGCGCATGGATGGTGTCCCTTTTTGCACTTTTGGTGTGCATTGCAAAGGCCATATTTAAAGTCCTTTGTTACGGCTTAGGGTTTATTATTAGTAATGAGGCAATGGCTTGGGCTATTAAATAGTTTACTAAGTAATATCTATGCTTTGAGTCAAGTTCTTTAACAAATTTAAAAATAAATAAAGTAACAAAAACTATAAAACACAATAAACCATCGTCATTAACAAGTTCTCTAAACTTATCATTAACTAATATTCATGGTCTTCAAAGTAAATTTTCTTCTGTTGTGTCTTATCTCTTGCTAAGTTCACCAGACCTACTTGCTCTTTGTGAGACTTATTTGAGTTCAGCTGTCTCATCTTGTAATCTTATTGTTGATGGTTATCTTCCTTTATTTCATAAAGACTTGAATAGTCACATGCTTGACCTGGGCATTTACATTCGTAAGAATTCACCTATTTGTCAGGAAACTAGGTTTGAATCCACAGACTATCCTTTTATGTGCTTTCGTTTAGCACTACTTCACTACATCGCTTTTCTCTTCGTTCTATATCACTCTCCTTTATCTCAAGACTGTACTCTTTTTATGTTATTTCTGATCGAATTGACTAAGCTCTCTCTCTATATCCATCATACAATATTGCTGTTGTTGGTGACTTGTGATCATGTGAATGCTCTGTGAATGTTGAATGCTCATGTGAATGCTCTGTGAATGTCGAATGCTCATGTGAATGCTCTGTGAATGTGCTCATGTGAATGCTCTGTGAATGTGCTCTGTGAATGCTCATCATATTGAACAGCTTTGTTCTAGTGTCAGTGACTCTGCAGGCATTTAATTCCACAACTTTGCCTTTCTCAAATAGTTGATTTTACAACAGAAATAGTCAATTTTCTGAATCGCTTTCCAAACAACTCAAATCATTTACCTTCTCTACTCGACTTATGTCTTGTTTCTGATCCTAGTCAGTGCTCAGTTTCTCCACATTCAACCTTAGGTGCTTCTGATCACGGTTTGATCTCTCTATAACTATAATCTCTTGGCCCTTGGGTAAAAATCTTTCATCTTTCTGCTGACACATGAACTTTTTACTTAACTTCGTGGATTGAGGTTGACATGGAATCTTTTATTCTCTTTCGACAATTCCAGGTTCAAGTCTCACTCTTCACCATGGTTTTTCTCACATTGTGCTGCTGCAATTTCAAATTTAATGCAATTTTCAAAACAATTCTCCAGAAAACAGACATTTGTTTATTACTGCTAGAAACCATTGTAAAAAAGTTTTGTCTAACGCCAAAGCCTACTATTCTAAGGTCATGAAATCTTCTATTTCATCACAAAAATTAGGCTTTAATGACTTCTAAAGAATCTTTAACAGCATCAATAATAAAGGCAAATCTGTTATTCCACCTCTCTTGTATAGTTCAGACTTCATTTAAGTCACATATAGTCACCTCACCTAAAGTATAAGCTGAATTGTTTGCCAAGAACTTTTTATCAATATTATCTCTTGATTCCATTAGCTTGTTCTACCTTATATAGCCATCAAACAGGTTGATTCATTGCTTGACATTTGCATCACTCCTGTTTCTGTATCTAAAGTGATTTCCTGCTTAGACTCTTCTACAGTTGTGGTCCAGACGACATATCTGTTATAGTCATGTAGAAGTGCTCTCTAGAGCTGTTAAATTTTTTTTTAAACTATTTAACAAGTGCTTATCAGAGTCTTGTTTTCCAGCCTGCTGGAAAGCAGCATCTGTTATCCCTATTTTCAAAAATTCTGGAGTGCGATCTGATTCGTTTAACTACTGTCCCATTAGTCTTTTTCCTATCATAAGCAAGGTTTTTGAGATTTAATTAACAAACATTCAATCTCTCATCTTGAATCTAATAACTTACTTTCTGATCATCAGTATGGATTTCGATCTTCTCATTCTACAGCTGATTTGCTAACAGTAATAACCGATAGGTTTTATCGAGCATTTCTCCTTACAGTGTATCTGGTAACATCTTTATGATTATTGAATCGTTCCTTTCCAATCGTAGTATAAAAGTTGTCCTCAATAGACAGCACTCTTCTTCATACCCTGTAACTTTGGGGTTCCTCAAGGTTCAATTCTTAGCCCTATACTCTTTTTAATTTACATCAACAGTCTTTCAGATATTTTCACATATAAGGTGGCATTCACTGATGATACTACCATTTATTCTTGCCATGATAAGAAGCCAACACTCTCTGATTGCTTAGAGTCGGCATTTGAACTTGAAAAGGATCTCACTTTTGTATACATATTATGTGGAATTTCTTAAAGACATTGAAATTTTTTGAACAATAAATAATTGTTTTTTTTTAAAGCAAAACTTCAGTTTTTAATTAGTTTATTTTGCTTCTTATTTTTTTTTTTAATAAGTAAATAAACTTATAAACAAAACAATTTTTTCAAAGAACAAAAAAAGGAAAAAAAAGGAAAAAAAAGAAAAAAAAAATTTTGAATTTCATAAATTTTATTCAATTTTTTAACATATAAATTTTCTTATGGAAAATTTATATGTTAAAAAATAACATTAAAAAGGAAACATATTAAACTTAAGATTTTTTTTTGAGATTTATTTGAAGTATTTTTTTACTTGACATATCTCAAGTTATAAAAACATGTCAATATTTAAACTATTTTAAGTTATTTAAAATCAATTTTTATATATTTAGCTTGTTAAAAATATTTTTTAACAACTAGCCTTACATACCTTAAATACCTGATCCACACTTGATGAATTAAAAAAATTTCTAAACTTGAATAAAATATAAAGCCATTTCATAGGCTAAAAATTAGGTTGGACTTTGTTAGAAGTGCTAAATGTCTTTCAACATAGTTGATAAGTTATATTGCATAAACTTCCTCAGTTTAAAAAAAAAAAAAATAAACAAACTGTATAACTTTAGCTTTGACCAATTTTCCAACATGAAACAACGATTCAAAATCTTTAACAAAATATTGTGAAAGATTTTTTATTTGAACACGTCCATTGATAGTTTGTGAAAGACTAAGAAAAAAAAATTTGTTTAAAAAAAAGTTTAAATTATGTAATATACCATAATCTATTTTGTGATTTAAAAATAATAAACTTAATTTTTAGAAACACTTTACCTAACAACCTAAAAACATATTACCTAACAAAAACTCCTATCTTTGAACAAGACTTCACATAACCACGTAAGATGTCACCTTCTTTTATATCATCATACCCATTAATGTATCTATCCCATTCTAAATGAAATTAAAATGTATTGATCCAATTCTCAATGAAATCAAAAAAAAGTGCAGAGAACAAAAAACTTTGTTTGGTATTATTTGGTAGAAAAACTTTGATTAAATTTTTTGTTTTGTTTTTGTAAACTTGTTGAATAACTCCAACTACTTTTTTTGAACATTTTCCTAAGATATAATTGTAATATTTTATTAGATACTAAATAATATAAAAGTAATATTTTATTAGATACTAAATAATATAAAAGATTACTTTTATATAAATTTAAAAACTGGCGGTTTCTTTTCTTTTATATATTTTTAATAAAAGATTTTTTTTTTTTAAATATCTTTGCTTCCAACAAGGCTGCAAGCAACCACTAAATAGTGTTGTAAGTTACTGGAAGAGAAAAGAAGAAGATTGTAAGAAGATTGTAAGCAAGATAACGATTAACAGACGACTTAAAAGATTGCAAATTATATGAATCAAGAAAGGAAGATGATGGAAGCGAATTCTAAAGAACTGATGTTCGAGGAAAAAAACTAGATGAGTAAGAGTTTTTGGAGCACTTAGGAACAGTAACAGAAAAAGGATGAGACTTAATTGAATGATGAGTAACACAAGAATGAATTTTAGTAGATGGCACAAGAGATGCTAGCTCTTTAGAGCAGTGCCCATTATAGTATTTGTAGAAAAGAGAAAGAAGTGAGATCCTTTTAAAGCTCAAATGCCCCCTGCAAGCAATCAGAGGGAGTTGGCTTCTTATTATGACAAGAGTAAATGGTAGTATCATCAGCGAACAATGTCACCTTAGATGTGAGAATATCTGGAAGATCGTTAATGTAAATTAAAAAGAGTATAGGGCCAAGGATTGAACCTTGAGGAACCCCTGAGGTTACAGAATAATAAGAAGAGTGCTGTCCATCAAGGACAACTTTTATACTACGATTGGAAAGAAAGGATTCAATAATCTTAAAGGTGTTTCCAGATACACCGTAAGAAGAAAGCTTATGGAGAAGACCATTAAGGCTTTAGAAATGTCAAGAGCAATGACTTTAACCTTTCCACCTTTATCTAATGCACGATAAAACCTATCAGTTATTACTGATAGCAAATCAGCCGTAGAACGAGAAAATCGAAATCCATATCAATGATCAGAAAGTAGGTTATGAGATTCAAGATGAGAGATTAAGTGTTTGTTATTTAAAGATTCAAAAACCTTGCTTATGATAGGAAAAAGACTAATGAGACGGTAGTTAGATAAATCGGATCGCTCTCCAGAATTTTTTAAAATATGAATAACAGATGCTGCTTTCCAGCAGGCTGGAAAACAAGACTCTGATAAGCACTTGTTAAATAGTTTTGAAAGAATAGACGACAGCTCCGGAGAACACTTCCACAAGACTATAACAGGTATGTTGTCTGGCCCGCAAGCTGTAGAAGAGACTAAGCAGGAAATCACTTTAGATACAGAGGCTGGAGTGATAGGGATATTGAGCAATGGATCAACCTGTTTGACGCCTATATCAGGTAGAACGCAACTATGGGAGTCAAGAGATGATATTAATAAAAAGTTCTTAACAAACAATTCAGCTTTGTCTTTAGGTGAGGTGACAAAGTCTGAACCATACAAAAGAGGTGGAATTACAGACTTGCCCTTATTATTGATACTATTAAAGATTCTCCAGAAGTCACGAGAGCCTAACTTTTGTGATGAAATATGAGATTTCATGATCTGAGAATGGCAGGCTTTGGCGTTAGACAAAACCTTTGTACAATGGTTCCTAGCAGTAAAAAACAGACGTCTGTTTTCTGGAGAATTGTTTTGCTGATAGATATGGAAGTAATGGTTTCGATTGGCAATTGCAGCAGCACAATGTGAGGAAAACCATGGAGTGAGGCTTGACCTGGAATCGACGAGAGGGAATAAAGGATTCCATGCCAGCCTGAACCCATAAAGTTATGTAAAAAGCACATTTGTCAACAGGAAGACGAAAGATTTCTACCCAGGGGCTATCACGAAGAAATCACGGAAAGAGTCCCAGTCAGCTTTAAGGTAGTTGTAAGATGTACGATGATGATTTAAAATGTTTCATATTATTTAATAATAATTCTTATCTTTTTTATTGACTAACAATAATTTTATCATAATTTTAATAATTATTATTGGCTAATAATGGTTTTATAGCACTTATTATTTATATTCTTAACTATTTATATCTTTTGTTTATTGTATCTTTAATTATTGATACTTTTTATTATATACAAAATTTAATAAACATATTACTAAAGTTTCTAATTGCAACATCAATATGCAACTTCATAAAAGATAAAAATAATACAGTTTCATTAAAGAAAATAAAATATGATTGTATAGCAAATGCTAAATTTGAAAAAAAGAAATAAATAAAACCATTAAAAAAGATAATAAAAATAATAAATAAAATTCTTTAATAAGATACAAAATGATAAAAGATATAAAATCATTATTATTATTGATCAATAAAAAAGATAATATTTAATATCATTTGTCGTAAGGACAAAATCAAATATTATTACAAGGAAGGAAGGGGAGGGGGGTGGAGAAAATAGAGGTCAGTAGTCTAAATAAACAGGAAGATCAGAATAAAAAAATGATTTTTCAAAGTAAAAAAATTTCTTCAATACTAATAAACAAGGAGGAAATCATAAAGGGTGGGGGAGGAAGGGGTTTACTGGATCAAAAAAATCTAATAAAGTATAAAGTGCCCCCTTCCCCTTATTCGTTTAGTAGATAAGAGTATTTCAGTAAAGTTTTGATAAATTTCCTACAAATTTAGACGCACCAGAATGTAAAAGATATCAACCTAATAGTGAAACACAAAAAAATCACTTATTTTGAAATAATGGTATATCTTTATGAAATGATTGAAAAACTTTGTTGTATAAATTTGTAAAATCACTGCACAGTTTTCTGAAAAAATCTAAAACTTAGTAAAACTTAACTTAATAAAATCATTTAACTTATAATTCATTAAAATCATAAGATTGATGTCTTATTTGCTTTTATTCTGCTTAATACAGCAAATTTATCAAAACATAGTTACCAATCAAAACAAAGTTACCTCCAGCATTAGCTTGCCCTTCGTTTATTCTAAATAAAAAAATGTATATATATAACTATATTATTTATACAAATAATTTTAATTTAGTCTAGTTTAATTTTAATTGTCTTTTTTAAACATCTTGTAATAATAATAAGGTAATAAAAAAATAACATAATCCTATAGTTATAAGAAAATAATACTATTTTAAAAGAAACAATAAATAAAGTTGGTTTAAAATTTAATTAAACTAAATTTATATTAAAATATATTTTAAAACAACTTTACTGTGAGTTTTTTTTGTGAACTTATGTTGTTCCAATCTTATATTAAATTCAAAGATAAGTTAAAAAAAAAAAACTTCTTTACAGGCTTGGACAGAAATGGCGTGTGGTTGCTGTAACTGACGCTGTAACTGACCACAGATATAATATTTTTTCTTTACAATTTGACCACGCCAGTTTTTACATTTTATCAATTTAAATGTTATTAAAAAAATTGTTACATTATAAATAACTTTAAATCGTTGATCTTTTATAAAGTTTTTATTTTACCCAAAGGCTTTAAATAAAATATATAAATTGTAATTATAGTGATTGTTTCAAAATGAATTTTGTGTAAATTTACAAATAATGTTACATTTAAATTTTTTTATGAAGGCATGTTTTTTTTACAATAAAATAAATTTAATAATTTGTTTGAAACTATTTTTTCATGTTTTTCTAAAAAAATTTTGAAAGAGAATTTTTTAAATTACTTTAAATTATGAATAAGTTAAATTAAACCTGTCGTTGCAATCAAATGATTTAATTGCTTTATTTATTTATAATTTTTCTATTTTTACAAAAAATTAAAACTTTTTTAACTTGACTAACTAATCAGAGCATGAAATGATTAAAAATTAATATTTTAAATAGACAGTATTTTTTTAATCAACTTTTTTTTTTCTGCAACTTTTGCAAAAAGTGTTCACACAATATTAAAAAAATATATAATACTTTTTAGTAATTCAAATATAATTTGTTCATTCATTAAACAACCATTAAAAGTAACTTGTAAAAGCATTTTGTATAACTTTAACAATTAAAAATAAATTTTTAAGTAATTAATTTTTTAATGCAATTAAAAACAACAAAAATTAATTTTTTCTTCAAGTTTGAGTTTTATTTTAGCGGATATATATTTTCTTTTTCGCAAGGAATTGTTTTCTTTTTTCATTTTTATTTTATTTTTTTATTTTATTTATTTTCATTTAATTTTTTTTTAGTTTAGCTAGCATTTTCTTTTTTCAGCGCATTGTTAAAATGCTTAAAAATCTTGTAAACATCTAAACAGTCATGGTCAAGTTGTCGAAAAATAAAATCATTCGCGTAGTAAGCAATAGCGCTCGATTGCACGCCATTCCTGTCCAAGCCTGTTTATATCATTTGTATAATATTCTAAAAAAAGCTTCTATAAGAATTCTGCTAATTTCTTGAAGCATTTTTTGATTTTACTTAAGTTTGATTATTAATTTTATATTAAAAAGTAATTTGTTTAAAGAACTAAATTAATTTGCTTTTGTTTTCAAATTTATTTAATTCACTTTATCATTATTGAACTATAACATCTCAATCTTACAGAAAAAAACTTTTCGATAAACTTTTTATGCAGAATATTTAAAAAAATATTTTAAGAGAATATAAATATGATTGTTAATTAGTTATAAATAAAAAAAAAATTGTTATAAAAACAAATTTTGAATTAGTGTAGAAACTTTAACATTTTTGATAGAAAAAGTTGATTACAGAATGATGTTGCTACATAACTACCACCATCAAGATTTATATGACTCTCTTTGAAAAAAGCTATAGTTAAAATTAACTTATTGTGTATTTTTCTGATGATGTATAATTCAAGATCTTTAAATTATTTATTTTAATTTGTTGGATTTAAGTTTGAACATTCCAGTTTAAAAGTGGAGTAAATAATCAAACAGGAATGTGAGAGATTTTGTTTATTGAACATTTATTTCTATACTTAATTTTTAATTTAAATATACAATAATTTTTTAAAAACATCAAAAGGTAAATAGCATTACCTGGACTGCCGTAAACTTAGATCTATTTCATCATTTTTTTTAATAGCCAACACTTTACACCTATAAGAAAAGTTCTCTTTTAAAAATATACAAAATAAAAAGAAGTTAACTACTTATTTGAAAACTATTATAGTTACCTTACGAATTGATCAACAGCAAACCCATTTAAAGGACTTTCTTCAAAATGATCGCTTAGTTCTGTTATATGAGCTACACCTGCTTTTCCATTACTAAGTTCAATGAGTAATCCTGCATTTTTAAGAACTTTTGATATTTTCCCATTGATTACAACACCTTTAGCAACATTAAGATCTTCTCCTAAAACATATAGAAAATTAAATAAAAGTTATTATTATAAAATATTAAAGCTATCATTAAAATTCAACGATACTTCTCAGTAAGAAAACAACAATAAAAAACAACACATTACAATCATTTATTCCGCAACATATGTTAATCATTATTATCAATATGACAGATCGCATGACAGTTAGCCTCAACCATAACAAAGTTAATTTAAAAATATATTGCATATATTAGTGTTGTCACGGTACACGGTACTTCGGTACCAAGTCGGTACTAAAAAAATTTAAACGTCAAGGTACCAAGTTTTCTTAAGTACCGGTAGTACCGAAGACCCGTTCAAACCCGATTCCTTGATGCGCATGCGTGCAGTAGCGCGTCCTCTTTATTAAACTGCTGAGAAATGGCGACCGGTGGTGAAGCTGATGTGGTAGCTCTAAATCCACTTGTTGAGAAAAAAGGAGGAAAGAGCCATGTGTGGAAATATTTTGGATTTGCGGCTGATGACAAGGGGAATATCATTGATAATCAAAAACCCATTTGCAAACGATGTCACCAAAGTTTTCTCTCAAAAGGAGGAAACACATTGAACTTAATAAAACAACTTTAAGACCGACACCCGGATCTGACGAAAGAGTTCAAGCAGGTAAGTTTCAAACTAATTTAAAATATAGAGCTTCTGTTATGAATTATATATCATATTTTAATTTGAATGTCTGAACCAGTCGGATAGAAATAAACAGCCAAAAATAAGTCTTACAGAAAGATTAAAATAACAATAATAAGCTTAAAAATTAAATTAAAAAAATTTATACTTTTTTTACGTTTTTTTACAACCTATTGTTAAGACTTTTCTTTTAATAATTATTTCTGTAAAAAGTCGTTTGTAAAAAGTTGTTTTTAAAAAGTCGCTCATAAAAAGTCGTTTGTAAAAAGTCGTTTGTAAAAAGTTATTTGTAAAGAGTCTTTTGTAAAAAAGATTTTGACGTCTTTAATAGAATGACTTTACAGACAAAATAAAATCGGTGACTTCAAAAGCAAAATGTAACTTTTTAAGTGACTTCGAATTAAAATGTTTAAGCATTAAAAGTTTTGAACAACGTTCAATGTTTTGAATAAAGTTGTTGTTATTAATAAAATTAATATTAAAAATAGTTCTAAACAATTCAATTTAATAAAAAAAATTATAATTTAGTAAAAGATAATATAAATATATTTTTTTGCTGATTCTTTCCTTCTTCAAAAAAATAAAGTTTTATGTATAGTTTTTTCGATTAAAGTATTAAAGGTTTTTATCGCATTATAAAAATGGAAATAAATATAGTTATAGAAATAGTTTTAAATTTATTATAAAAAATACATACTTATAAAATAAATAAAACTACATATATTATATTTAACTATTGGGAAAATCCTTCTAATCCTTTACTTTTTTACTTTTATGGTGCTACTAATAGAAATTATGTAATTACCTACCGTGTAAAGGATTAAACAATTTTATACAAAAAGTATTTTTTAACAAAATTTAAAATATTTAATCTTTTTACAAGTACTAGTTATTTATTAAAATTGTTTATATAGGCTATTATATAGGCTATTATAAAAGCTGAGGTTTGTTATTTAGAGAAAAACTAATGTTTCATTTGTTCAGACTCAGCCCATTTTTAACTTCTATACTTATAAAGTATATTTATTATATTTTCCTTTTACAGCTGAAAGCTGAGGAAGACCATGGAACACCCCCGCAAACTCATAAACAGGCAACAATTTAAGAAGCTTTTCAGTGGCAACAAAAATATGACAAAAACTCACCTGAGGCAAGAAAGCTGAACCTAGCTGTTGCTGAATTCATATGTATTGATAAAGTGCCCATTTATACAGTTCAAAAATGTGGATTCCAACAAATGCTCCATCATTTCAACCCAAAATACCAGCTTTCAAGTCGAAACTTTTTTATGTACACTGAGATTCCCTGCATGTACAATGACACCAGAGACCTCATAATCCAGCATCTCAGTGACAAATCATTTTACAGCTGCACAACAGATCTTTGGACAAGTAGAACTGCAGACATTTTCATGTCTTTAACTCTGCAGAACATCACTAAATCATGGGAATTGCAATCCTGGTATCTTGGCTGTTGTGGTCTCAACACAGACCACACTGCTGAAAGTTTGAAGGAGGCCTTTGATGAAAAACTTGAAGACTGGAAGCTGGACATTGCAAGAATGTCAGGCATCACAACAGACAGTGCCTCAAATAACAAAAAAGCCTTTGAGGACTACACCTGGATTCCTTGGTTTGGACACAATCTCCACCTTGCTGTAAATAAGGCATTAGACATAAACAGGGTGTCTGCAGTGCTGTCAAGGCTTCGAAAAACTATTTCTGCCTTTACAGAACCGCAAAACTTTCACGCCAGCTGACCAAGAAACAGAAAGATCTGTCCTCTCCAGACCACAAACTCATTCATGATGAACTCACTCGCTGGAATTCTTCATACGATATGGTGGAATGTTTCTTGGAGCAGTAGCAGGTTGTCTGTGCTGTCCTGGCTGAAGACAGGAAAAAATGGCATCTGATGCCAAAAGACTGTTAAAGCAGTTCTTGAGCCACTCAGTCCTTTTACTGATGCACTTAGCAGGGAAAAACATACCACCCTGTCTTCAGTCTTGCTGTTACTCTGGAAGATATTTGAGTGTCTCAGTCATGAACAAAGTGACTCTGCATTAGCCAAAGAGATGAAGGAAAAGATACACCAGTATCTTCAGCATCGCTATGATGATCTGCAGCTTCAGTTTCTTTTGAACACTGCAACCTACCTTGATCCACGATTTAAGAACAGCTTTGTCTCTCTAAAGGATGATGTGAAGCAAAGTCTTCTGGATGAGGTGAAAAAAATGGGCAATGAAAAAGAAGGAATTGCATCTCGGGTGTCTGGAGGATTGTCAAGTAAAGAAGTCAGGCCATCAAAAAAATCCAAAAATCACCTAAAGTTTCTGCTTTCCACCATTCAAGGGGAAAAGAAAGAAAAAGGAAAGCCAGCATCCTCAAGTCAAGCACCTCTTTCTGCAAGTGACGTGATAAATGGTGAATTCTTGGTGTACAATCAGATGCCTGAGGTCAATGCTGAGAATGATCCACTTATCTGGTGGAAAACAAATATGGGTACTCTACCTCAACTATCAGAGTTTGCCAGGAAGTACCTTTGCATTGCTGCATCTAGCTGTTCATCTGAAAGAGTGCTCAGTACTGCAAGGTACATTGTTAGCCCAAGACGCTCAAGACTGAGTCAGGAACATGTTGATATGTTAGTGTTTCTATCGGAAAATCTGGAAATGGCAAAGAAAGTAACTTAAGGAATAACTGTGTAGACCAGTATTGATTTGGGTGAAACTTGTTTGAAAAAAATGTTGTTATTTATCTAGTTATTTAATTACTCAAATGTTTACAATCCTTGGCTTGAAATATTTAAATTATGCCATTGTTGTTTTGTTTTTTTACATGTATAATAATATTTTAATTTACAACTTGTTGTTCAGTTATGGCATATTTTGTTTAATTTATAAAAATGTTAAAGTTTATAAATAAGAGTGATTATTCAGTCATGGCTTATTGTTTTGTTATTTATCTAGTTATTTAATTACTTAAATGTTTACAATCCTTGGCTTGAAATACTTAAATTATGCCATTGTTTTTTTACATTTATAATAATATTTTAGTTTATTACTTGTTGGTCATGGCATATTTTGTTTAATTTATAAAAATTGCGTTTTTTAGGTTTGTAATTTTTCATTTATTATTTGTGGAAAAAGTTGAAACACAATTTTAAACAAGTATGAAGAATGGCATTGTTTAACTTTATTAATAAAAATAGTGTTTTTTTCAGCTAGCATGTTTTTGTGTTTTGCCTTGATACAAAGAATTGTGAATTTTTATTGGCAAATTTAGTCTAAATTAATCTTTGGTTTGGTACCGAAATTGGTAATGAGAACCGTGGATTTTTACTGGTATCGGTACCGAATACTGAAATTTTGGTACCGGGACAACACTAGCATATATAATAAAAAAGTTTATTGATATGTATGTCTATGCATATCAATAAACCTAATGCATATCAATGACCTATTTATAATAAGCCATTCTTAAGAAAATGACCCATTTATAATAAATGATTATTAAGAAAATGACCCATTTATAATAAATGATTATTAAGAAAATGACCCATTTATAATAAGTAATTCTTGAGAAAATTACTCATTTATAATAAGATATTAAGATCAAGATTGATTTATCATGCTTACATGCACTAAATAATTATACTTGCCTAATCTAGTCAGTTCAAGGAAATCCTCTTTGCAGCTTAAAATTCGAAATGAATAACCTAAACCAACTTTAAACACAGACTTCCACTTATTTAGGTCCTGAAACAAAACAAAAAAAATATTATTTGAAAAAAGAAAAGCAAAAAACAAATACACCAACCCAAGGCCAGTTAAACCATATAATTAAAAAAACAAAGATAAAAAAAAAACAAAAAACAAATCCAACTTAAAATTAAGCCTTTATTATGCAAATGCTTAATCTTCTTAAATATACTTCTTGGTTTTTGCTTTTGCTTCTTTGATAGTGGTTCTCCAACTAGTTCTGTTATAACTCCTAATTGAGGTAAGACTTCAAAACTTAATTTAACAAATATGTAGTCGGATGGTATCAAGGGTTCCCAAACTCTGTGGTACTTTTCAGAGAGAATGATTAAATCAACAGCTTTAAATTATCATAGTACTAACAGTGGTGTTGCGCATGGATGGTGTACCTGTTAATGTTTTAAGTGTGAATTGTCAAGACCACATAAGGAACCCTTTGTTAGAACTTATAGTGAATTTAAAATTATTTAGTTAGCTGAGACAACTGCATAGCTTATTGTTTAGGAAGCCATGCACTATCTACAATCAATTCAATTCCTTAAAAACTTAAAACAAGACTAAAGTACCTAACACAATTAAAAATATAAACTATCATTAACACCTCATTGTGCAGACAACTCTAATAAATTACCTTCACTCCTTGAGCTGTGTCTTGCTTCTAACCTTAGCTTGTGCTCAATTTCTGTTTGTTGTTTATTTAGGTGGTTCAAATCTATGACCTTTTTAAAACTTTTTGTACTTTTTTTACATCAGATTCACCCTATCACCCTTTAATCACCTATTCTTATACCATACTTTTTACAACTACCTAATACCTAACTGAGATTTTTTTTTGGTAATTTTCTTTGAGACGAATCTTGGGTTAATGTATTTCATCTCTCTGCAAAAAATTGTGCCTCCTGCATATTCTTCTGGATTTAAGCAGACATAAATGTTTCTGCTATTTTTTGTTGGTTTTAAGTCGAGCCTTACTCTACCCCATGATTTTAAATCAAGCCTTACTCTACTCCATGGTTTTAGGCCGAGCCTTACTCTACCCCATGATTTTGAGTTAAGCCTTACTCTACTCCATGGTTTCAAGTCAAGCCTTTCTTTACTCCATGATTTTAATTCAAGCCTTACTTTACTCTTTTTCTTGACCTTACTCAACTCTTTTTCTTGCTATTTCTTTTCACAATCATTTCTTTCACTATTTTTCACAAGAAAAAGAAAAAAACTCTCTTGAGAACAAACATCTTTTTATTATTGCAATGCAAAAATTTGCTGTTTGATGTTCAGTTCCAATATTCTGAGTTTAAAAAATATTTCATATTTTATCAAAGAAATAAGGTTCTAGAGATTTTTGGAAAATCTTTAACAGTGTCATTAACATCATCAAATAACATCTTAAACTCATCTCTTATTGTAAGAGGTGAATTATGATATTAAGAGATATTAATGAATTTAATCTTTAAATTCATCTCTTATTGTTAACATTCAAAATATTTTGGCCAAGTAAGACTTCTTTTGATGATTTTTTTTTTTCTTATCCTCTTACTTTTTCTCAATTAAAAAATAAAAGATTAAAAATATTTTTTGCATTGTCATAGTCTTACAAAAATGTTCTCTAAAACTATTATTTTTAATACTCTTTAAACTCTATCAAATTGTTCTCCTTTTTTTACTGTAAACTATTTAATAAGTACTCAACTGAATCTTGTTTCTCTGCCTGCTGAAAAATGATATATTTCTAATTTTTAAAAATTTTGGATATTGTTTTGACTCTAAATATGGTCTAATCAGTATTTAATAAGTAGCAAGGCCTTTGAGTATTTAACTAATAAACTTTAATATCTCATCTTGGATGTAACAACTTACTTGACAACCAATTTTAATCCTCTACAGCTGTAGTCTACCTGTAATCTAGTGCTACAGCTGGCTTGGCAACTGTTATAACAAAAAGGTTCAATACTGCCTTAGATGGAGACAGAATAGCCAATGTGCTCTGAACATGACCTCTCACAACTGTGAGCTTGCTTCATATGATGTATCAGTGCAAGTTTTGAGTATTAATAATACCCTCAAAGAACAACACTCTTTTTCATTTTCAGTAATATTTGGGGTACTACAAAGTTCCATTCATAACTCTCTATAATTTCTCATTTATATTAATGCTCTTTCTGAAAATCTTATGTCTAAAAGTGGCTTTATTTACTGCTAAATACTTTGATTGCTAAGAATAGGCAGCCGATCTTACACCTGATCCTCTTCTATGACAGCATAAAGATTATTGTAATTAGTAAATTTTAACACAAATGAAAATAGGTTATTTACTGTTAGCAATAATTGAAAGATTGTTGATAATCCTACATTGATGAATGGCTTTTTAACTTTGATAAATTGATAAATGGCAACATTCTTACCCTATCCTTTACTTTATGTTTTCTTTGATTACCATTTACTACTAACCTCTAATGAAAATAATATATACAACTCATTGCAAAGTTAGCACCACCTCTAGTGATCATGTTTGCAATTCAATTTTCTACCTCTACAAATCTCACATTCATCCCTGTTTGGAATACTGTTGTCATATTTAGACTGGTGTTTTTCTGACTCATACATTTCCAAGGTCTTCTATCAAACATTTTTTTTGGTATTAAAAAATATTCTTTGTTTTCTGGTACTTTCCAACTTAATTAGTGGTTGATTGCAGCTTTGCTGGGAGAAAAATTATTTAAAAGAAAAGCACGGAATCACAAGCCTAAATTTTATGTTAAAATCAAAAATATTATATCAAACAAAATAAACAAAAGTATAAAATAAAAATTTCAAATGTTTTAAATATAATAACTCAAACATCCAAATAATATAGCTAAAAATATAGCTCAAAGTACCATAATGTTTTCTGAGATATTTAGAACGGAAACTTTTCCTTTAACTAAAGGATTCACTGATATCCATAAACTCTTCTTCGTTACCTTAAATATAAAAAACAAATAAATTTTTACAGATTTTTTTTGATTTTTACAGAATTAGGGTTGGCATTTGACCTAACTACTGACCTTGAAGGGTTTGAGGTTAGCAAAAAATCTTTGACTTAAATGCACCAGTTTATTGATTGTAAAAACAAACAACTTTTAAATCATATAATTTTTTTTTAACTTTAAACAAGTGTCTCATTTTTTACAGAACAATTTTTGGATTTTCTTTAAAAAAGTAGTTTTTGTAAATAATTTTTATCCAATTAGAAAATAATTACAACCTCCCTAACTTTTTCAAAAATTTGAATAATCCAAAAATGAAGTAATTGTAGTATTTTTCTATTCAACAACATTTTTCTGAAAAGTCCAACTTTTACCCATTAAGTCATGCTGTGACCCTCTATATTTATTCAAAAGTTGTTAAAGGAAATGTGACAATTGTCACTCTGAAGCATAATCAACTGAAGTCTGCTTTATATTTTTAAAATGTCTTGGATGTGTAAGAAAAATTAAAGCTGTTAAAGAATTTGAATAGAGACATGACCCAGATTACATATCACCTGATAACTGTTATACAAATTGACAACCTAAACCCTTGTCTTATTAAAAAAAAATTTAAGTTGTTTAAGGAATCATTGAATGCCTCTGAACAAAAGAAACCAAAAGGAACATTAGTACAAAGAATGCAACTCATTACTAGTTATTTCTTTAAAAAAAAGATTTGTTCGGTTTCCCCCACCTTGATCTGGTATTTTTACTTGGATTTTTACTATATTTTTACTGACTGGATATCATCGGATATGTGGTTACTATTGGTTACTTGAAATAATTTTCAGCCTTTTGTTAAAAGCTGACAAGCAAAATCTGTTATCTTTTCAGGAAAAAATTATCCAAAATAATGGACCAATATTTAATCAATTTAAAAAATTATCCAAAATAATGGACCAATATTTAATCAGCAATACTGATGTCAATTTCAATATTCAATGACTTTTGTGTATTAACGCAAGTATCTTCTGAAATGTGAAAAATATTCAAACATCATGACTGAGATAAGAAATAATGATATGAGCAAGTTCCTTTGATAGCAGAAACAAATCATTTAACAATCACTTCATGTGTATTAACAGCTATTTTGATATCAAAAATATGAAGAATTTTGAAAATAAACTTAAACAAAAATTAGATAAATCTCCTTTATGAATTTGCATAGTTTTTGAAATATAACCGAAGAGTGTCTGTATTGTGAAGTTGATTGTCATGTTTTGTTTCATGTAACATGTGTCTGCATTGAGAAGCATGATTGTCATGTAACACAGTGTTTACATTTTAGGAACACAATGTTTACTTTAATAGATTTCCATTTAAAGACCTCAAAAATGTGACAGGTGATGACAGGTAATAATAGGTGATGACAGGTGATGAGAGGTGATGACAGGTGATGAGTTCATTTTTAAAAAAATAAAATGACTGAACTTTATCCTTAATGAAAATTTCTTCATCAAAATTTGTTTCTAAATTCTTTTGTCTTGTTTTTTAGGTTGTTTTTGATGGTGCATTAAAAAGCATGTCTAAGATTTTCAAACATGTCGTTTTGCAAGTTCATTTCGTTTTTTAATTCTTCTAGAAATTCATTTTTTAATAATTTTACCATAAGGAATTTGGATTTTAATAGTGTATACAGAAACTGCGTGTCAGATGTCAAAAGCAAATGACGTCAATCCCACTATATCATTAGATATGTTAAAATTTTTACTTTTATTTTACTATCCATTTCTGGTAAAATTCTGAAAGATTGCATAATATGAGTTGCTTATTTATGTGTCTACCCTTAACTGTCTATATTATAATATAATCCTTTTTATAATTATTTGAAAATTTAGAAATCAATAAAAATATTGCATGTTCAAAACCAAGACATAACAATAAACCGAGTAATTGGTCCACGCATTGATCTACTCATAATCTACTCATTAAACAGCATTTTGTGTTTTGGTCTTTCAAAAGATGCTAGCAATCATGGTTTACAAAAACGCTTTTTTATTATTTTATTTAAGAAAGCCTGGTGGGTGGAAAACAAACAAAATTTCTCCAGTTTAACACATTAAATGAAACCACTGAAATTATACCATAAAATATTTTGAAAACAAAGATATAAATTGTCGCCTAAATGGTTTTGACAGATCTTTCCGGTTGCTAACAGGGTCATTGGTAAAAAATAGGATATTTGAAAAAAAACAGGACTGCTAAAGCCTAAAAAACAGGATTTTTCTTAGAAAAACAGGCTATTATGTGACACAATCTAAAATATTTAAAAAAATAAATAAATGAACAAGTAAAAATGTTTTATAAACAGTAATATAATATATATATATATATATATATATATATATATATATATATATATATATATATATATATATATATATATATATATATATATGGTATAAACTAGCCATGAAACAAATATGAAGCTTTAAGTAGGACTGACGATATCAAATTTCAAAAAGGGGTTGTCCATAAATTATGTCACGCAATTTTCAACAGTTTTATTTTCCTATTTCTATATCCAACTCTGCACTTAGTTTTCTTTTAAGTTTCTGACCCAAATATAGTTTTTGCAAATTGTTAAACTGGTCCATTACCCTCATTAACACGTCTTGAATGCTTATCAAACAAGTAGAGACATGTCTCAACATCCGTTGACCTTGAAGCTCAGCGAATGATTCCACAGCAAAACATTCTTCTATTGTTTTTGCAGAAAATTAAAAAAAACCTGCAAATCAATTGCTTATTGATCCTATTCAGTCTATGACTATATAAAAATTGAGGAGAAAAAATTGAGACGCTTAAAGCTTAAGACAAATTTAGTGAAGATGAATACAAAGCAAAATATATTCTGGATACTTTTTGTTAAGTATTTTTTGCATTTTTAAAATATGACCCAGTTGGTTGATAAAATAAGTAAACGAGTTAGTCAAAAAAAATTAAACAAGCGTAAAACCCACTTATTAGAAAATTGCAATTATAACGTTGAAACCAAGATCATTATTTTCTACCATTTACTAAAATCAATTGAAATTAATAGAATAAAGAGCAAGTAATAGAAGTGCAACAGACCATGATCCATATTATGTGTCCAGTCAGCTAGTTAATTATTTTTTCTTTTTTTAAATGTTATCTAATAGATGCATCAAATGTACATACATTGACTGATATAGCTGTAGGCAAAGCAAATTATACATGCATCAACTAATATAACCATATGTGCAGTGGAGTGTACATAGATTGATTGAGGGTTAGGTTTTGGGCAGGCATTCTTTTAATTAAAAAAAAAGCCTCTTTTTTATGATCACTTGTAGATTACATTCAAATATTTTCTTTGCTTATGCAACTGGAAATTATTTTCAGATCTATTTCCTGGCATTTCCTGCGTTTAAAATTGCTTTATTGGAATCTAAAACAAGTTAAACAAATTTATACTATTGTAACTACAAATTTTAGCCTTACAAGTGTCTAAAGTTTTTAATAAAGATAATAAATTTTTTATACTGCATGTTTTATAAGTTATTTTAAACTGCTACGTAAGCACAGATTTTGTTATCATTTTGAGAAAAAATCTCAGCAAAAATTGGGCATTTAAAGCAAAAACAATAAAAACAGCTTTCTAGCAATATCAAAAAATTCCCTAATGAAAAGTTTATTTTAAATATTATTAGACCAGCAGAACTGATAATCTGTATTGAAGTGAAACTAGTTAATCAAATTACTCAGGCATATTGGCTGAGATGTTGATCACTGGGTGATCACTTGGCTGAGATGTTGATCACTGGGTGATCATCAGTTGTCAGATCTTTGAAACACAATTGTATGTAAAAGTAAAACCCTAAATGATCAAAATATATTTATATTTATAAACGATTTGGGATTTATAAAAGTGCTGGAAGCTCATTTAAATGGAAATAGAAAATAATCAATTAAAATTAAATTTTTTTTTTTGAAATTAAAATAAATAAGTTTGTGTTAAGTTACATAAGTAAAATATAATTAAAAGTGTAAATGAAAATATAATCACAAGTGTAAATGAAAACCTACAAACTATTTTTAATAATTGAATAGAAGTCATTTAAAAATTATAGACATAAAAATATATTAACAACAAACTTAAAATCATAAAACTTATTTGTACCGATGCAACAAAACCATTAACCACTTCACCAATAGAAAACTGATTTATTTTTTTTTCTGTTTCAGTTTCTTGTGATGTTAATACACTAGATAAAAACACATTACATAATAAAAATTATACTTCCAAAATTTATTAGTTAATGCACAAAACTGTGCTTAAATAATATAGGAATAAATATATAAAAACTAAATTGTGGTTGAACACAAAATTTAGCTAAAGAAAACAAAAAAGGTTGCTAATTACAAATCACAATGACACAGCAAAAGAAAATACATTGCAACACTGATGTACTCAAGAAAAAAAGAAAAAAAAAAAAAAAAAAAAGTTTTTGGTCACATAAATGGACATAAAAATGAATTGTTAAAATTGTGCACAAGAGCTTAAAAATGACCATCTAGCCAGTACTTTTTTGTGCGCATATACTATGCTGACCATTTTCATATTCTAGTTACAGCAACCTTAGCTGGTGTTAACGTTGTAATACATAGATTTAATGTTTAAAGAAGAGGTCAGTAAGTTGTCATCAAGAAGATGAATTAATATAATATGACCAAGTAATTATAAACCAAGTAAATGTAATGTTATATCAAAGTTATTCTAATAGTAGCGCTAACAGTATTTTTACTGATTTTTATTTGAGTTGAAATTTATCATAAACTTAAAACTCCAGGTGATTAAAAAAGAGATTAAAGAATGATGTTCCATTAGTACTTTAAATAAAGAATTATCATATTTTATGTTTATGTAATTTTTAATGAACTAAACAAAAACATAGTTTTTAACATTTAAAGAAAAACAAATTATTGTTATGCACCATTCAAATAATTTCAGAAGGTTAAAAATCAAGTTACGTTAGACTATTTATTGTGTTTTAAAGAGTGAAAGGAATAGTGTCCAAAAATGAATCTTATTTCTTTAATAAAATATGGTAGCATTATTAGCAAATAAAGATTTTGAAATCAAAAAAAAATTAAAGTAGATATTAAACAGTATGGAGCGTAATCCTGAACGGATTAAAGCATAAATACAAGGTACTACATAAGTTACTGAAAGTAAAGAAAAATCATTTTATTTTAATTAAAATAAAAGCTTTTTAAAACTTTTTTTAACAAACTGAGAGAAATGTGGAGAAAACCATAAAAAACCAAACTATACGTTTTTATCTAATTTGGGATAAATCTATTGGTTATACCATTATGCAATAGTTTAGAATTATGGGATTCATCTACAGATGTCTTTTAAAATAATACAGGTATTGTAAAAATGTTAACTGCATGAGTAATTTTAAAATCCAGAAAAACACACAAAAAAACTGTTTCTGAGTTCAAAGGTTTATTTACATGTTTTTAAAATGAAATGAACTTTTAAGTTATCTTATAATTAGATTTATAATTTAAAAAAATGTTTTTCATGTCAGAAGGAGCATAACTATGATAAATAATTCAGGGAACTCTTTGCAAACAGTTCAGCCTAATCCCAGAAAAAGTTAATAAGATCTCACACATCAGTGAAGAACGCAGAGTTTATTTGGGGATACTGGTTTTTTTCAGCAACGTTGAGGAGGAGGAGGAGGAGGGGGGGGGGGGGAGAATTATGTTTTTATTTTCCCCCTCCCCCTTATTCTCCTCTAGTTAAACAGGTACCGCAACAATAATTTTTAATCATCATTTTCTTAATAATCATTTATGTTTATCTTGTTCAGTTTTATCCTATAATAAGGTGTTGATTTAAAGGCATTTTTTGAATACATGAATTTACTGGTGGACGATGTTACTTTAACTAAAAGAAAACTATTTTATCTAAGATTTTAATAAATGCTTATGTTATATATACCACGCAAATTGTTTAAAGTATTTTATACAGTTATTAACTATATTTTAGTAAATTTAATTTAAAATAATAATTTAAAATATTTTAAACAATTTTTAATTCAATATTTACATTACATAATATATTTACATATATATTTACATATATTATATCGCGTAATATTTGTAAAATTAACAAAATAGTTTAACGTCTTGTATTTGAATTAAAAACATAAGCATTTGATAAACAAATTTGATGAGAATTTAATAAACGTCTTTAATAAACTATTTGAATAAAAACGTAAGCATTTAATAAACTTATTTTCTATTATTTTAAAATTAAAATTTTGACTTAAATATTAGTAAATCTGTTCATTTAACTTTTACTAAAGGTTATAATTTTTAAAGTGATTTTAAGGCGCCTTTTAAATTGAAGATAATTAAAGAGATAATATATATATTAAAGAGATAATATATATATAATATAATTACAGTAAACATAATTTTAAAAATTTTTTATTATTTTGATTAAAAACCATATTATATTTTTAAAAACATATATTTAAAAAATATATATATATATATATATATATTTTTTAATTTGCATTCACTCCCAACAAGGCTGCAAGCAACCACTATTAAGTTGGGAGTTACTAGGAAAAAAAAAGAACAGAGTTATAGAGCAAGGAAACGGTTGACAGAAGACTTGAAAAGTTGAAGGTTGTATGAGTCAGGAAAACATGAAGATGGGAGAGAGTTCCAAAGGATTGAAGTGCGGGGAAAAAAACTAGATGAATAAAAGTTTTTAGAGCATGCAGGGACAGATACAGTAAACGAATGAGACTTAGCTGAATGACGAGTAAAACGATAATGAATTTTAGTTGATGGAACTAGAGATGATAACTCCTTTGAGCAGTGACCATGATAGTATCTGTAGAAAAGAGAAAGAGATGCAACTTTACGACGATGGGAAAGAGGTTCAAGCTTAGCAGATAGTCCAGGTCCAACAACATTTACAATGCGTTTTTGGACCTTGTCAAGAAGAGAAAGTGAATCGTTAGAAGAACCAGCCCAAATATGACAACAGTATTCCATACAGGGACGAATAAGAGATTTGTAGAGGTAGAGAATGGAATCAGAAGTAAGGAAATGGCGAGCACGATAAAGAGAAGCAACCTTAGCAGAAGCTAATTTAGCAATCGATTGTATATATGGTTTCCATGAAAGGTCAGTAGTAAGCGATAATCCAAGAAGACGTAAAGAGAGCGACTCAGTAAGAGGATTGCCATTCATTAATATAGGAATGTTGACCATATTACGGTAGTTGTTTGCAGTAAGCAATTGGGTTTTTTTAGAGTTGAAATTCACAAGCCACTGTGAACCCCAATCTATTACTGAAGTGAGATCAGATTCAAGATTAGCTGCTTGTTCTAGGCGATCGAAAAGAGAAGACTTTTTGTCAAGACAGGAGTATAAAGTCGAGTCATCAGCAAAAAGAGCTACTTTAGATGAAAGGTTGTCAGGAAGATCGTTTATGTAGATAAGAAACAAAACAGGGCCCAGGATGGAACCTTGGGGAACCCCAGAAGTCACTGGAAATAAAGAAGAGTGTTGGCCTTCAAGGATGACTTTAATAAACCGGTTAGAAAGAAATGATTTGATAATCTCAAAAACTTTCCCAGAAACACTATATGAAGCAAGCTTATGGAGAAGACCAGCATGCCAAACTTTGTCGAAAGCTTTAGATATGTCGAGAGCAATAGCCCAAGCCTCACCGCCTCCATCTAATGCACGATAAAATCTTTCAGTTACAGCAGTTAGCAAGTCGGCCGAAGAGCGAGAGGATCGAAAACCGTATTGATTGTCTGACAGCAGTTTGACTCAAGATGAGATGTGAGGAATTTGTTGATCAAAGACTCAAAGACCTTGCTAATAACAGAAAGAAGACTGATCGGACGATAATTGGAGGGGTCAGAATTTTCTCCAGAGTTTTTGAATATTGGAACTACAGATGCCATTTTCCAACAAGCAGGAAAACAAGACTCAGTCAAACACTTGTTAAATAGTTTAGAGAGAATTGAAGAAAGTTCTGGAGAACAATTCTGCAAGACTGTGACAGGAATGTTGTCTGGACCACAAGCTGTAGACGAGTTTAATTGAGATATGACTTTAGCAACAGAAGCCGGAGTAATTTGAATGTCTAACAATGGGTCAACCTGTTTGACTGGAATGGAAGGAAGAGAATGTCCATAAGATTCAAGAGTGGAATTAGAAGAAAAGTTCTTTGCAAACAGTTCTGCCTTATCCCTGCCTTATCCCATGAATGAGAGATGGAATGTTAGATCTACCCTTGTTAACAATGCTGTTGAAGATTTTCCAAAAGTCTTTAGAGCCTAACTTCTGCAATAAGATGCGAGATTTAGTGAACTGAGAATAATGGAGTTTAGCATCAGAAAGCACCTTTTTACACCGATTTCTTGCAACAATAAATAGCCGTTTGTTCTCAAGAGAGTTCTTTTGAAAAAGATGAAAAAAATGATTACGATTGGATATAGCAGCCGCACAAGAAGGAGAAAACCATGGAGTAGAATGAGGCTTGACTTGAAACCGACGCGAAGGAATAAAAGCTTCCATTCCAGCCTGAACCCAGGAGGTAATGTAGGAGGCGCATTTGTCAGCTGAGAGAGAAAAAACATCAGCCCAAGGACCATCATGAAGAAAATCATGAAAGGAATCCCAGTCAGCTTTAGGGTAGTAGTAGGTGGTGCGATGATAAGGTGAGCCCAAAAAAGAAGTACAAGAAGAAAGATTTATAGAGATCATTGCATGGTCAGAACCACCTAAGGGAGAAAAGGGAGAAACTGAACATAAGCTAGGGTCAGAGACAAGACATAAGTCAAGGAGTGAAGGTAAATGATTAGGGTTGTCAGGAAAACGAGTCACAAAGTTAACTATCTGAGTAAGAGATTGAGAAACGCAGAAGTTAAAGGCTTTAGTGCCAGCAGGATCGGTGGTGTTAGAGCCAAGCCATTCAGTGTGATGGGCATTAAAATCACCAACAACAACAATATTGGCAGAGGGGTAAAGAGAGAGGGCATGGTCAATTTGATCAGAGATAACATCTAAAAGAGTGCAGTCATGGGAAGAAGGAGAACGATAAAGAACAAAGAGAAAGGTGATAGAGTGAAGAGGTGCTAGGCGAAAGCACATAAAAGAATGGTAAAAGGATTCGAACCTGATTTCACGACAAATAGGGGAATTAATGCGTATGTATACCCCTAAACCTAGCATGTGACTATTGGAGTCTTTACGAATCAAAGGATAGTACCCATCAACACTGACATCTGAAGAAGGAATTGCAGAACTTAAATTTGTTTCACTGAGTGCAAGCAAGTCTGGTGAATTTTGCAGGAGGTAAGACTCAACTGATGGAAAGTTGCTTCGTAGACCGCGAATATTTGTAAAAGATATATTAAAATATTTAGGTGATGGGGATGGTTTTTTAGGTTTTAAATTTTTGGTTACTTTGGTCATGATTTAGGTTTAATGAGAACTTGACTCATTCATAGATAGAGCACAGCCTCCTAATCAATGAGCTATGCAGTTGTCTCAGTCCTGTTAATTAACCCTAAGCCGTGACATAGGGCTTCTTATGTGGCCTTGACAATGCACACCAAAAGCATTAACAGGGACACCATCCATGCGCAACATGGCACTGTTAATACTCTGATATTTTGCAGCTGTTGATGGAATCAGCCTCTTTGAGAGCTACCACAGAGTTCGGGAAACCTTACTACCAGCCGGCCTCAGAACCATTAAACTGAGTTTTAGAGCTGTACCCTCATATGGAGATAACAAGAAGAGGTGCATAGCCATTATCAAGGAGGCATAAGCAAAATTCTATGAGTAGAGTCAAGGATTTTTTAAATTATTAAGAATAATTTAAAAAATTACATTTGAATAAATAAATTACATTTACTATGGGTTATTTTAAACAGATCTAAATAAAACTTTTATTAAGTTATTGAAACCTTTTTTTTTATTATTTTAAAAAGAATATTGAAAGGAAAAAAACTGCCTGAAAAAGTTTATATCTAGTTTTTTCCTTTTCCTCACATAAACTGAAATAGCAAGCTAAAGATCAAAAGTTCATTCATTTAAAAATTAAACTTGTTATCAAAAGTAGTTTACTCTTAATTGGCAAAAAGAAAAATTAACCTTTACGCAGAATGGATATTTTAAAAACGCTTTAATTTAAAAAAAAACAAATCTCTTATACATTCCATTGTTATAAAATTTTGCAACGCGGTTTTAAAATTAAGTTTCCTAATGACTTTCATTATTTTTAAAAGTTATATCCAGTTAATAACCTAAGGCAAATTACGTCACGTAGTTATGTAAAAAGGCAATTTCGTTTTTATTTTTATTTTGAAGAAAAAATGAGGTAGTTAAATTAAACTGATTATTATTTATATACTATTGCATTTAAAACTAAATTTTTTATTTATTTTTTATAAAAAATCAAAAAAAAATTAAAAGAAAAAATATCTTTTGGGCGCCCATACCAGTAAAACAGTACTAAAATACGTCTGGGTTCTTCACTGCCCATACAAGAGAGGCTGAATACTAAACTAGCCTTCTTTACTGATACCTTCAATTAATTTCCAATAGTCTCCAGCTGTCAGAATTATGAAAAATAAGGTTGATAATTTTTTTTTTAAATTCTGATTTACTTCCAAATTTTTTTAAAATTCTGATTTACTCCCAACAAGACTGCAAGCAACCACTATTAAGTTGGGAGTCACTAGAAAATAAGAATTGAGTTACAGAGCAACAAAACAGTTGACAAAAGACTTAAAAAGTTGTATGAGTAAGGAAAATATGAAGATGGAAGAAAGTTCCAAAGAGCATGCAGGGACAGATACATTAAACAAATGAAGTTTTGCTGAATGACAAGTCAAGTAAGAGTGAGTTTTAGTTGATGGAATTAGAGATAATAGCCCCTTAGAACAGCGACCATGATAGTATTTGTAGAAAAAAGAAATACAATGATGGGAAATAGGTTCAAATTTAGCAGGTAAAGCAAATCCAACTAATTTTCAATGCACTTTTGGATCTTGTCTAGAAGAAAAAGACAATCATTAGAAGAACCAGCCCAAATATAACAGTATTCCATACAGGGACGAATAAGAGATTTGTAGAGGTAGAGAATGGAATCAGGAGTAAAAGAATGGCAAGCACGATAAAGAGAAGCAACCTTAGCGGATTCTAATTTAGCAATCTATTGTATATATAAGTACCATGAAAAGTCAGTATATGGTTTCTATTAAAGGTCATAAAAGATCAAGGTTGGCAATTTATTGCTAAATTCAAAGTGACTAAAGTGCATAGACAAGTTGTGTTCATATTAAAGAGAATTACAAAAAAAAAAAAATGTTTGGGCTGAGTTTTTTGAGTAAAAGGAAATAATGATAGTATACCAAGAAATACTATCTTAGTAGTTTTACTTCACTACCTCCATGTTAGCGTGTTGTTTCAAGTCTTTAAAATATATGCCACAATCTACAGACTTTTAATTTCAAAGAGTTTCAGTATTAAAAATGATGTCATTGTAGGATTTTTTTTTTGAAAAATCAATTTTTTTTTGAATCAATATTTAAAATAAACAAAATCAAGATTTTATGATTAAATATGATCAATATATAAAAAAGATGATGATCACCTTATCATATATTCTGAATCTTATTTCTTTTTATGTAAACATTATGAACTTTTTTCCTAGTTTATCTAAGACATTTATTGCTATGACATTTTTGTTCTTCTATTAAAATGAAATTTTAAAAATTCTTAAATTTTTAATTAATAAATAATTTTGGTAAACGACATCATTTATTAAAGATATTTGCCATTAGAGATAACTGATGTTTTAAGGCAATAATTCAAGACAGATGGCAATTAAAATTGTCTATGTGTCACAGTGTACATTTAAAAACATATTAAAGTATTTTATATTAAAACCTGTCCTTAACATTACGAATCAAAAAACTACCAAAATTGACAATAAAAAGTTTTTTAATAAACAATTTCAATTTAAAAATTGACTTGATAATGCTACACTTCATTGCAATCTTAACCAATAATTGTTCAATTTCAAAAATAAAATAAGCAATACATGTTTTACAGAATTAATTTCAATATATTCTCGCATGATTAAATAAGAATTTTGAGAATATTTGTCCTCAATGAAAAGTTTAGCAAATAAATGCTGTTAATTTTAACAGAATCTTAATAAGGATAATAATCATTTATTAAGATTAAAATATAACACAAAAATAATTTATAGCAATTAACAAGCTTAAAATATCTGAAATATTTAATTCATATCTTTAATGCAAAGATTTCTTATCAAAATTTTACAATGACGCGATATACTCTTTGGAATTAAAACGCACTTGAATAAATTGTAGTCTGCAAATTGTGGCATTTATTTTAAAGACTTGAAACAACATGTTAACAAGGAGATGGCGAACTTCAAGTAAAATTAGTTAGTTTTTCTTAGTATTCATTTATTTTTAAATTATTTTTAAACATTCTCTTTATAATGAACACAACTTGTCTTGGCAACTTTAAACACTTTTAGGTCAGCAGTTGCTGAATGCCAACCCTAATTTTGATTGCCTAACTAGTGTCTAACTTCAGATATAAAAACTAACATTAAGTGATTTAAATGAATAACAGTCTAAATTCAAGAGAACTAATAATTTCATTATTGTTTTTGATTAATTACTAGTTCATTATGGAGTATTTATCAAAACTTTAAAAAAATACCTGGGCTTTAAAGATAACTCAACCATTGATCGAGATATATTTGTGTGTGATATTGGCAAATAACTAAACAAAAATTATAATTTATGTTTTGTTTTAAAAAATCCTTTTAAAACTCTTATTTTGAAATATTCTTACTTGTGTGTGCGTAAATCACGAAAACCAATCACTTTAGCTTCTACTACTTGCAATGGCTTAAAAGCTTTTAGAGGTGATTTACCCTTTAAAGAAAAACAAAACTTTAAATAATTACAAGTAACTTATCATCATATATAGGCTATACTTTATTTTATAACCCACATAAAAATATTTTTGTTTCTACCAAAGTCATTTAAAAAATCTACCATATACTATATGGTAGATCTACAATACTGCAGTTTACAAAAATTGCTGATATCAAAATTTTAAATTTGACAATTTAATATTAAAACTTGAAAAGAAAAAAAATTCTAATAACAATACTTGTTCTATTGTGTCATGAATATTTGATATGTGTATTCTTCCATTTAAACGGCCATTCATTAATGTTACACTCAGTTGTGCTGGTTTGATACCTTTAACACTTCAAGAACAATCAAAATAATGTTACTTTAAGCTATTGAATTATATGTACTGATTACTTTTAATTAATGTAATATAATGATTTAAAGTAATTCAACAATTTTACTGCTCATATAATTAAAAAAAACAGAGCTTACACAGCAGATACTAATGAACCCAAGGCTGGATTACTTTCATTATCACCATATACAAGTTTAACCAAAACTTTTCCATCAACACGTCTAAACAAAAAATAAGAAAATATAAATCAGGTTTTAATATTATAATAGTCAAAAATAAAATAATTATAAAATAATAAAAATAATTATTATACCGATTCCATAAACTATGCTTAAAAAAATACGTAATATTAAAAAATATTTTCAAGTGAATTTTTTATCTTTGTTATAAAAAGTTTTTATCAAAATATTAATTATGATAAAATTAATAATTATTAATTTATTTTAAATAAAAATTAAAATAGGTTAAATAACTAATTCTAAAATTATTAATAATTTAAAACAATTTAAATTAAAAATATAATTTTATAAAATAATTTTGTCTATTGTATGAAACAAAAAAACAAAAAAACAAAAAATAATAAAATAATTTTAAAAGGGTGGATTTCATTAATCCTAAACCTAAAAACAACAACAACAAGCTATCAACATTAGTCTAGCCATGTCTAGACTAATGTTGATAGCTTTTTTGGTACCAAAACTTTTCAGCCTTTGTTCAAACCAAATGAAAAGAAGCTTAAATCAAAAGCAAGTAATAATACTTTATAAAATAAATGTTGTTTTTTAAAATTTGAAAGTCACAACTCTGGCTGATACAGCTTCGTCTATTCAATCATTTTTTATATATTTTAGTACATTGATCTTTAACATAAACACTAGGGAAAACCTCTAAAAATCTAGCAGATAATTTTGCCCACAAAATGTTCCTTATCATTTATAACACCTGCACTGTAAATTCAATTTTGTAAAATATATTTTATTTTTAAATGCATATGATTAAATAAAGCAATTACATTTTATTTCTGGTGGCAATGATAGATTAATAGAGATTTTAAGATCTGAGTTATTTAACAGACCTATTCCCAATCATAGGTGCAATTCAAACATTTTGGATCTTTTTTTTTATCAAAAAATAAAAAATAACTTTTTATTTGCCAACAACAACAAAATTACTTGCTTGAACTAAATTTAAGTTTATAAGGAAATTAAAGGAAAAATATCCATTAAAAAAAAAAAAAAAAAAAAAAAAAAAACACTCTTGTACATAAAACACCTCATCCTCCTCCTACTGTAAAAAACATGGAGAGATGATTATCTAAACTAGAGCAGCCAAAAGTCTTCCTGGACTATTTCTAACCCCTAAAAAAGACAGCCTGAAAGAAACAGCTGTTCCTGGTTACATACATCATTTAAAATGAGGTAGGTACCTAGTTAGGTAAAACCTGAAAGAAACCATATCAAGTTGCATTTAAGGTCAAGAAAGTCTGACCAGACATTTCCTTGGGATTTAAGTCTCATAAAAAAATTATGCAAGAAACAAATGAGGTAGCTGAGAGAGGACTTTGAGCTATGGACATCCAATGTTAATGTTAAATCCAGGGCTAAGTCTGATCATGCTTACGAGATAGTTTTCTTTACAAATTTGTTCATTAAAATGTTTTACCAAAAACAATTTAACTTTAAAAACTTTATTATATACTTATTGTTGAATAATGTTACTTATAGATTATATGTTCAATAAGACCAGACTTGAAAAAAATGAAATATACAATTTATGTCTCATTTTGATTAAATAACTTTTTTTTTAATTTAAAAATATATAAATATTTTTTTTTAGTTTAAAAATACAGTTGAATCCCGTTAACTCGGACCCTGGGTAAATCGGACTTTTACTAAGTCGGACGGAAATTCAATTCCCCTTGAACATTCTCTTTCAACTTACTGTAAAATCATTCGCTTAAGTTGTACCCTGGTTAAGTCAGACCATTTGCTAACTCATACTGTTTTTTGAAGTCCCTTTGGCAAAAAACTTTGCTTAACTAGGACTTTTATTTTGAATTGCATAGAAGTGCATACAATAGCAAAACTTTCAATACTTCAATAAAAATTCCAAACTTTAAACGCTCGAAAATAAAATACTTTTGCGTCAAATATAATTAAACATAGCTAAACATTTTCATGGAGATCTTTTGAATCAGTTAAGCTTCGATTAAATTCTATTTGTTAGTAACTATTACATTAAAAACTCAAAAATATCAATTAAAATTTGAAACTTAGAACGTTCGAAAATTAATTACCTTTGCGTCAAACATAATTTAACAAACTAAACATTTTCACTAATATCTTCGATTCAGTTATACTTCGATCAAGTTTTATCTACTAAAAATGACGAAAGTTGCTCAAAGTAAGCTATCAAGTAAAACTACAACAGAAAATTACAAAATACTAAAGGAACTCAACAAAGGAGAATATCTATATCAAAGAAATATGGCAAACATTGTCTGGATGGTCAAAAGAAAAAAAACACAATATATTCAGAAGTTAAAAAAATAAAAAAACTTCTGCGAAAAGAGTGCGGAGGCCTGTCTCCCTAAATGAGGATTTGAATAAAGCATGTAACATAAATTTGGATAAAGCATGAAACGTCGAATGAAACGGTGACAAAGCCAACGACTGAAGAAGTTCGTAAAGCAGTTGATAGTGGTAAAACTAGAAGAGTAGGTTTGAATGCTTCAAAGCTGTTTGAAAAAGAATGGTGCGAGTCACTGAAACAAACATTAATTTTGGACTTTTTTTCAATTAAAAAATATATTTCATATATAAAAATATGTATTTCACATAAAATTATATAGTTCTATATATATGTATTTAATATTTATATATCGAAGAACATTCGATATATAAATATTAAATACATATATATAGAACAATATAATTTTATGTGAAATACATATTTTTACGTGTCCAAATCTCAATAAGTCAGACATTTTCAAAAAGTCTGACTTAACGAGAGCTTTGCTTAATTCGGACATTCGCTAAGTCTGACAATAAATATATACCCCTTCGGAGTCCAAGTTAACGGGATTCTACTGTATATAACTATTTTTTTAGTTTAAAAATATATAACAATTTTTTTTAGTTTAAAAATATATAACAATTTTTTTTAGTTTAAAAGTATATAACTATTTTTTTTAGTTTAAAAATATACAACTATTTTTTTTAGTTTAAAAATTAAAAACTATTTTTTATTAAGTTGTGTTTAAAATAAATTTTTTTATGATATTGAAAACATTTTAAACTTTTCTTAACCTAGTCTAGGCCAGGCACTGATATATCCTAAATATATTTTTTCACAAATTAATAAGAGGCATCAACTGGAGAGGTTGAAAAAATAAAAATTGAGAAAATATTTTGAATAATCATATAAAACCTTTTTGAATCTATAAATATTTTAAACAACTACAAGTTGTTTGTTGATAATAACAATATTTATGCTTACATTTTATTAAATGTAAAACACAGTTAAGTAAAAACATTTAACCAAGAAAATTAGATAAAATTTAGAAAAAAATAAAAATCTCAATTAATTCATAATGTAGGAAAAAAATAATAGCACCGGATAATAAGCCACATTGAAATATTTACTTTGATGAAAAGATTTAAAATTAAACTACATATTTCATGATATGACTAGAGGGAGCTGTTTAAGGTCTGCTTCCTCAGAATTTGTTCACAGGTTATTTATTAGAGGTGAATTCCTTCCTCAAGTGAAAGTCAAATTTTTATGGTATATAAAATTAGCAAGTCTTAATTTATATTACACAATTTGCAAAGTTATGTTCTTACTTTTTTTTTTTTTTTTTGCTAAACATCTTCGCTTCTAACAAGGCAGCAATCAACCACTAATTAGTATTGGAAGTTACTGGAAGAGAAAAGATGAAGATTGTAGAGCAATATAACGATTGACAGATGACTTGAAAGATTGCAAATTATATGAATCAGGAAAGCAAGATGAAGGAAGCGAATACCGAAGAACTGATGTTCGAGGAAAAAAACTAGATGAATAAGAATTTTTGGAGTACTTAAGAACAGCAACAGAAAAAGGATGAGACTTAATTGAATGACGAGTAACATGAGAATGAATTTTAGTAGATGGCACAAGAGATGCTAGCTCTTTTGAGCAGTGCCCATTATAGTATTTGTAGAAAAGAGAAAGAGAAGCAACATTACAGTAATGTGACAAAGGTTGAAGGTTGGCTGCAAGAGCAGGTCCAACTATGTTTACAATGCATTTTTGCACCTTGTCTAAAAGAGAAAGGGCATCATTAGAAGATCCGCCCCAGATATGGCAACAGTATTCCATACAAGAACGGATTTGAGATTTATAGAGATAAAGAATAGAATCCAGAGTAAGAAAGTGACGAGCTCGATAAAGAGATGCAACTTTAGCAGATGCTAATTTTGCAACGGATTTGATATAAGGCTTCCAAGAAAGATCAGAAGTGAGAGTTAATCCTAGAAGATGAAGGGTAGGAGACTCATCGAGTACATTACAGTTCATAAATATAGGAAGGTCTAAACTATTGCGATAACGATTGGCCAAAAAAAATTGAGTTTTATCTGAATTAAAGTTCACCAGCCACTGTGAGCCCCATGCTGTAGCAGGAGTGAGATTCTTTTCAAGCTCAAATGCCCCCTCTGCAAGCAATCAGAGAGAGAGTTGGCTTTTTATCGTGACAAGAATAAATGGTAGTATCATCAGCGAACAATGCCACCTTAGATGTGAGAATATCTGGAAGATCGTTAATGTAAATTAAAAAGAGTATAGGGGCAAGGATTGAACCTTGAGGAACCCCTGAGGTTACATAATAAGAAGAGGTGTGCTGTCCTTCAAGGATAACTTTTATAATACAATTGGAAAGGAAGGATTCAATAATCTTAAAGACATTTCCAGATACACCATAAGAAGAAAGTGTTTGTTAACTAAAGATTTAAAAACCTTGCTTATGATAGGGAGAAGACTAATGGGACGGTAGTTCGACGAATTAGATTGCTCTTTAGAATTTTTAAAAATAGGGATAACAGATGCTGCTTTCCAGCAGGCTGGAAAACAAGACTCTGATAAGCACTTGTTGAATAGTTTTGAAAGGATAAACGACAGCTCCGGAGAACACTTCCACAAGACTATAACAGGTATGTTGTCTGGCCCGCAAGCTGTAGAAGAGACTAAGCAGGAAATCACTTTAGATACAGAGGCTGGAGTGATAGGGATATTGAGCAATGGATCAACCTGTTTGACGGCTATATCAGGTAGAACGCAACTATGGGAGTCAAGAGATGATATTGATAAAAAGTTCTTAACAAACAATTCAGCTTTGTCCTTAGGTGAGGTGACAAAGTCTGAACCATACAAAAGAGGTGGAATTACAGACTTGCTCTTATTATTGATACTATTAAAGATTCTCCAGAAGTCACGAGAGCCTAATTTTTGTGATGAAACACGAGATTTACAATCTGAGAATAGCAGGCTTTGGTGTTAGACAAAACATTTTTACAATAGTTCCTAGCAGTAATAAAGAAACATCTGTTTTGTGGAGAATTGTTTTGCTGATAGATATGGAAGTAATGGTTTTGATTGGCAATAGGGTACCATTACGGTTCTAGAAATAGATTTTTGCAAAGCTTTTTGGGATCGAAATGCGGACAAACATTGCACAGAAACAATAGAATTTCTTGAAAACGCTAGTAGTTGTGGGATTGATATTCGGACAAACAAACAATCTGACGTCACCAAAACGGTACCCTATTGCAGCAGCACAATGTGAGGAAAACCATAAAGAAGAGTGAGGCTTGACCTGGTATTGTCTAGAGGGAATAAAGGATTCCATGCCAGCCTTTGTCAACAGGAAGACAAATGTGTTTCTTACATAACCTTGTGAAAGATAACCATCAACACTAAGATCACAAAAACTTGGTGATGACTGTGGTTTTTTGTGTTTTATAGTTTTTGTTACTTTATTCATTTTTAAACTAGCTAAAGAACTTGACTCAATACATAGATAGTACTCAGTACACTGTTTCATAGCCCAAGCAATTGCCTCATTACTATTAATAAACCCTGAGTCGTAACAAAGGGCTCCAATGTGGCTTTGGCAATGCACACCGAAAGTACAAACCAGGATACCATCCATGCGCAACATGGCACTGTTAGTACTTTGATATTTTACAGTTGTTGATGGAATCAGCCTCTCTAAGAGCTACCACATAGTTCAGGAAACCTGACTACCAGCTGGCCTCAAAACCATAAAACTGAGTTTTAGAGCTGTACCTTCATTAGGAGATAATAGAATGAGTTGCCTAGTCATAAAAACAGAGACACAAGCAAAACCAATGCATCAAGTCAAGAAGATCCACATTCAACATCCTAAACTGGAAACAATGTATTAAGAATACTTCTGCGCCAGCTTAATAGATGAAGACATACATGAAAACTACATGTTTCTGATTTGTTATAAAAAAAAAAATATCTTTGTTTTCTTGTTAGTGTTAGATTTTTTCTTTTTACAAATTTTCAAAGCACTTGCTGTTTTCAAAACAAATATTGTTTTGAAAACAATATTAAAAAAAAAAAATGCATTTGCTATTTTTGTTGGCAAATACATAGTCAAGACATTCTTTCAAACTCCATTGTACATTTAACTTTACGATCACAATCTTCATCACAAATAATTTTATTGTTAAATAAATTTAATAACCCAACTACTACTACTTAAATTTTATTTCTCTAATAAATATAAAATCATTGCATGTCATGAGAAACAGTTCAAAAAAGGAACACAAAAGCAAAAATCTTTTAATGAATGAACAGATTGTACATATGTAAAAATGAAATATGTTAAAACAATGTGGATACGGATTTTACAACCTTGTTGAACATATACTACTATTCAATTTATATAATTTTTTTCTTTTTTTTATTCTAGTTAAACTGAAACTAAATTTCAAATATTAACTATACAAGCCAAATGATGTGTTTAATTTATTATATAAAAAAAATCTTTACTCTAAATAAGTAACAGCAACTACACTTTGAATTGGAACTGGTTGTTTGAGTACATCATTTAAATGCTAAAATAAAAATTTTTTGTTCTGAGATCAAAATTTAAAATAAACATGAAATTGAAATAAAAAACAATTATGATTCTCAAAAATATTTCAAAAAAATACAAATAAATTATAGTAAAGAGTACTTTTAAAGTAAAGAGTTTTAAAGTAAATACTTTTACTTGACTTACCATTTTAGGAAAAGCATAAGCTAGCGTAAAGTTCATGTCTGCTATCACAACTGCGATTAGAAAGCTATTTGCATAAACAACTGTTCCTTTCATTTTAACATCAGGTTTGAACTAAGATAAAAATAAAATTAAATGGATGCATAAAAAAAATCAAAATTTAAAAAAATTAATGAAACTAAAGAAAGCATCCCCAAATTTTTTTAATAAACTTTTTTAATGTTAGATATAAAAAATCCTTAGTACAACAAATAAATTTTAATATTAATTTGCATTGATTTAAGACTTAGTTAAGATAAGTAATAAAAGATATAATAAATAAAAATTATAATATGTTTAAAATTTAATTTCATAAGTAAAATGGTAAAAAATTAAATAATAAAATTATATACCTTTGTTGTTTTTTTGTTTAAATAAGCAGCAATTGCATTTTTTTCTCCAAATCCATAAAACAACTTTTTTGAAAGATCAATATCCACAACAATAAGCTGGCATTCATCACCAACTTCCAAATCATGATCTAAGAAACAAATAGATAGGTACATAGAAAATTGAATTAATTTGAATTAATGTTTGCAATGTTAAACAATAATTATCTGTGAGCTTACAAAGCTAATAACTATATAAACTAGAATTGTAACCATGGTGATCCCATGTTCCATAAGTTAGTATTAGTATTAGTAATTGTGAGAGCCAGTGAGTGTGGTATTAACGTCTCCTTTTTGTCAAGGTAGTCAAGTCATAAGTCTTTAGACAATTGTCATAGTTGATTTTGTTAAGTGATGGTATTGAGTTACATGATATTGGACTCTTTCTAATAAATCAATTTCTCCTTTCGAATAGGTTACCTAACTCTAACAGTAATAGGTAACTGCAAACTCTAACAGTATTTGCACAAAAGAAACATAAAGTATTCTCAGCAGTCTAACATCTAAATGAACAAATCATTTTCTAATCTGACCCAACATTTGGTTGGCTTTTCCTACCCATTTTATTATATGACTTTTTCATTTCAGACTGCTTGAGAAGATTATTCCAAGATCTTTTTCATATTTTGTTATGTTTAACTTTTGTTCATTGATATAAAGGGGTGATTTTTTTGTTATTTCAGCCATAGTGCATGACCATATTAAATTTCACAAGCCAGTCTTGATAAGCCAGTCCTCTAGTCTTGACACAAGCCAGTCTTGAGTCCACTTAAAAGCTAAATCAAGATCTGCAAAGAAAGAGTTGATGCACTGGAAAGCATTTCATTCAAAATTTTGGTGTCATCTGCATACAGCTTGGTTAGGTTTTTTAGAGTTTCAGGCAAATTGTTTTTGATTATTACATACAAGAGTGGTCTAATTACTGATCCCTGTGGCACACCACTGGTAATTTCTGCCCAAGATGATACATTTTCGTAACTCTTTGTTTTCTTTCTTTTAAAAATGCTTCAATTCATTGTATTGTCAGACCAGATATTCCATAAGCTCTCAGTTTAAGCAACAATCTTTTATGGGGCACTGTGTCAAATGCCCTGGTGAAATCCAAAAAAACAACAACAGGTTTACCATTCTCTAAGGCGGTTGAAATAAAATCGTTTATTTAATTTAAATAAACAAAGTTAAATAATAAATCTTTATGCAAAATGCTCTTAAAACATAAAACTTTTAACAAAACTTAAATGATGATATATAGGAAATCAATTAAATTTATAAAAGGTCTGAAAGTCATAGCTCTAATATTCATGTAAGTCTTGTAAGCTGTACTGTATATACAAATGGCTGTAATAAAATCTGTCCAAAACACAAAATTGTGGAAAAAAAGCCACAAATATTTAACTACACTCATAAAACTTAGACTTACAAAACCATCAACTTACAAAACCTTTAAAAATGTTTTAAAATGCATTTAATTTGTCTGCTCATAACCACAGGTCATTTAATAATATAACTCACATATTTTTACTCCTAACTCTCAAAAATATTACAAATAAATTTTGAAGAATACATAATTACTATTTTTAACATATACTTTCCTGAATTTATTTAAAACAGAAGATTTTAAAGATCTATTTTTTTATAATAGCTTAATTAAAAAAACAAAAACAAAAAAAACTATACCAACTGATGATACAACTCCTTTCAAAAGTAATTCACTATGTATGTCATGATATGTTACCAAAACTTCTTCTTTTGATATAGCAGAAACCTTAAAATTTTTTAAATAATTTTTAAATAATTACTTACATATCAATATAAAATTTAAAAATAAAAAACTTGATCTTATAAAACTGAAAATAAAAAGTTAAGAAAAAAGTTGCGTAAGAGAACTTTATCACCTTTGTTAAAATGACCTCGCCTATTAAACTGGGAAGAACTTGAACTTCTTTATCTAATAAAAAGAAAACCAAAAAATTAATATTAAAGCAGGTCAACTTTGAAACTGTATGAATAAGTGAGGATTATGTATAAATAAGTGAGAATTAGTATTTTGTTATTAGATGCAGGGTTATATCATTTTAACAAATCATTTTCTTTTTATGTTTTATTTGCTAAGTAGACATAAGAAAATATCAACGTTTCAAACTTTTAAATAATTAAGTTTTCATCTTATTAAGCTTAGATTATATAACTTTAAAACTTTGATCTTTTTAAAGTGAAACACTTTTAAATTAAAAAAAGACATAGTTTTATTTAATGTATACATTTTTTTAATCAAAAAGAAAAAGACATCAAAAATAAACTAAATATAAGAATCTTAACTTCGTTAAGATTTTCATTTTTTAGTTTATTTTTTCAAGTTTTTATTTCTTTTTTCAGGTTATGGTTTGATTATGTTTAACTTTAATGCAAGAATATTTGTCTTCATCTTTTTACATATCAATATTGTAATTATAGATACAATTTTTTTTAAATTATTCTTTTTGTTTTTCTAGGAGCATGAATAATAATATAAATAAAATAAAAGTGTATATATATATATGATGAACAAACCTTCAGAATAGGAACAAGACACATGTAAATTTTTTCTCTGCATTAAATAACTATGTAATAAATTATTTGTAGACATTGCCACATTTATAGGACCTCCTTCTTCTTTCAGTAACAAAGATGGCTTTGCAGTCAGTAAAAATCGATTTTTTTCTGCATCTATTTCTATTACCTAAAACATATAATATAACATATATATATATATATATATATATATATATATATATATATATATATATATATATATATATATATATATATATATATATATATATATATATATAATATATATATATATATATATATATATATATATATCAGGGGCTATTCTAGACTGTTTTTGACAGTGTCTACTGTATTTGGGCGCCGCCCAAATTAAAAATTGAGGACCTTTTTTTTTTTTAAAGATTTTTTTATGGCAATTATCTCCAAAAAAATACAGATTTTTCTCTTAAGTCTGCTGCAACGGGAGTTACTGTCACCCAATTTTTGTTCCTAGAATATTTAATATTCTAGGAAAAATTTTTTAACCGATACTCATTCAGAAGTTGCTTCGAACACTCAGTTGATTAAATTTGATGGTTTACCAATTGAGTGCCAATCCATGATCAAATATATTCTATTGGGTTGATATCTGGTGATCTAGGGCAACAAGACAACAAATTGATCTTCTTTGTGTTAAACAAGTGTGTTATACTATGTGCTATGTGTGCTGGAGCCTTGTCTTGCTAGGAGATGTATTAATTGCTTCTGCCATATGATTGCCTTATTGATAATTGCCTTATTAAGTGTTTTTGTCGATATATTGGTATATAGCGCTCACAATGTTTCTCAGTTGAAAATCTTTTAACATATATTCTTCTTTTGTGGTTCACAACCTAAAAATTTGAATCATCACTCCAAATCACTTTGTCCCAATACAAATATTCTTTGCACCACTTTTGTCTTTTGCAGCAAAGGTTTTTAGAGCATGCAGGGACAGATAGAGTAAAAGAATGAGACTTTGATGAATGACAAGCAAAAATGAGTTTTAGCTGATGGAACTAGTGATAAAAGCTCCTTTGAGCAGCAACCATGGTAGTATTTGTAGAAAAGAGAAAGAGATGCAACTTTGTGACAATGAGAAAGAGACTCAAGCAGATAGACTGGATCCAACTTAGCAGATAGACTGGTCCAACTACATTTAAAATGTGTTTTTGGACATTGTCTAAAAGAGAAAGAGCATCATTAGAAGAAATTTAAATTTTTAAATTATATATTTAAACAAAAAGTTTATATTTTGTAGATTTTATAGTTGAAAAGAATGAAAATAATATTAACATTGATGCAAATAATATTTAAAATCATTAAAACAAAGAAATTTGATTTTTTTGTTGATTTTTTATGTATCATTTAGACCTTCTTTATACGAACATGAAAATATGCTTTTATTGTTTAATAAATCTCTATTTTCTACTTTTATGACTTTCTAGGACCAGCAAATTATCAAACTTTCTATTTCAGCTCAAGAAAACTGCTGATAAAAATAAAAACTTGAAGTACTCAGGCTTTAAAATGTCAAATTTAAACTAACTGATCAAAATGAAAACTTTTATTGTAATCAGCTTTTAAAAATTCAAACACTAAACAAGAATTTAAAAGTTATTGAGAGTTTGTATTGAAAACTGAATAACTTGTATTGTTATTATACATTTTTGAGTTGTTTGTCTGCATTTCCTTCCCAGAAACCTTACTTTTAATTTATTTAATATTTGTGTGATGAAAGCAAAACGATACCCTATTATTTAATTTATACCACTATTAGCCAATAGCAATCTGTGGATCTTGCTAAAACCTAAAAAAAAAATATAGATAAAAAAGCACACACGCTTTTATAGTTTATTTAAATGCTTTATAATGAGATTTAGTGTTTTATTGATATTAATATGGAAATGTTGTATTGAAAAATACAAGTTCTAAACCTGAGCTTCAAGAAAACTTGCTGACATTAATGTCAATATTCTATTAAGAGTCAAATTGCTAAATAAGATTTAAAAGTTGGATAATACAGTTTTAAATAATATATTTCTGTTATACAATACATTTTCTGTCAAAAAATATATTGTTTAGAAATAAAAGTGCAGTTAAACTTATTGCAAATTTGATAAAATTAAGGTTTTCCAATGCTTTCGGAACAAAAAGATTAACACCAGTTTTTTTTCTTGAACACTTTTATTTTTTCTAATATAGCTAACAATTTTGTTTTATTTTTTAACCTTTTAATAACAAATTCTTTCTTTTAGACTTACTAACTTTATTTTTGTTACTTTCTGTTTTGGTTTTTCTTATGTTCAACAAAATATATCACTGCCTAACATTTTTGATTATTATTCTTCTAGTATTTATAAATTTTGTTTTTTGAAGCTTATTTTCTAAATTTCACATTTTGGTTAATATCACTCTTGAAATATTTTCTTAAGTCAAAAATCATATTTTTACTTTTACTATTTTAAAGTTTTTTATGTTTTTAAATTGCATCTTTTTGGTCTTTAAATACAAAAAAACTTTATGGCATTTTTAAAAGAATATATACCAAGAGGTAAATTAATTCAAATTTACCAGATTTACTGCAACAAATTTATTTTATATAATCTATATTTTTCTATTTACAAATGTAAAACTTTAATTTACAAAAACAATGTTTATAAATACAAAAATTATTATTATTATTTTTTTGAATTTAGACATTTTAAAGCCTTAAATATTTAAATCCTTTTTAAATCACTATAAATTTACTTAAAATTTACACAAAAATTTATTCCATGATAAAAACTATAATAAAAAATTAGATTAACAAAAATACGAATATCTATGTAAAAAAGTTCAAAATATTTTCAAAACTATTTTTAAACTTTTAGTTTTATAATACTAAAAATATTTTGAATATTTAAGTTTTAAAACACTAAAGTACCTAAAAACTTAAAAATTTAAAAACTTTCCGTGCAACCATCGTTTGATAAAAACTTAATACTATTTTTTTTTACGTTTATAAAAATGAAAATAAAAGAAGACAATATATGTAAATAAACATTTAAACTTTGCAAAACTGTATTTAAAAGGGATGCGCGCAAAATTATTCCTGCTGTGAATACAACCCACCAAAAACAATCATTTCAAAGATATTCATGTATTTAAAAAACGTTCAACATTTTCTATATATGTGGAACCTTTATTTTGCTTAAACTTTTATGTGGAAATTTAATTTGCTTAAATTTCAAAATGTAATAACCTTTTCTTTTTCACTTTATTTTTTCTATTTTTGCTTTTTAATTTGTCACACCTAAATTCCCAATATCCCAAAAACGCTGAGTACATTTTTTCCTGGCAAACACACTTTAGCAGATGCTAAATTCAATTGATTGTATATATAGTTTTTATGTAAGGTCAGCAGAGAATGATAATGATGTAAGGATTCCATGGGAGGGTTGCCATACATCAATATAGGAATGTTACAATATTGCATTAAGTAACTGATTTTTGTTAGTGTTTAATTCCACAAGCCAATGCAAGTCCCCAGCTTAAGCTGTGAAGAGAAATAAGATTGAAGATCGGCTGCTTGTACTAACCAATTGAAAAAAGAAGACTTCTTTTCAAGACAGTAGTATAAAGTTGAATCATCAGCAAATGCTTTGAATGCACGATTTTAAAGAAGATCATTAATGTAAACAACTCAGAACAAAGGATGAAGCCCAGAAGTTACTAGAAATGAAAAAGTGTGTTGGTCTTCGTGGATGACTTTAATAAAGTTTAGAATAAATTATTTGATTATCTCAAATTTTTTTCCAGATACAATATATGAAGCAAACTTATAGAGAAAACCAGCATGCCAAACTTTATCAAAAGGTTTAGAAATGTCAATAGCATAAGCCAGATATATATATATATATATATATATATATATATATATATATATATATATATATATATATATATATATATATATATATATATATATATATATATGTATGTATTTAAAAGAAACTCTTTACCTTAACTATCAAAGATTGATGAACACTGTACATCTCTGATGGATCAGATATATAATTATCAGCCAAATGCTTAAATAAAATTAATTTATGCTTCAATTGAAAATATTTAATTATCAGCCAAATGCTTAAATAAAATTAATTTATGCTTCAATTAAAAATATAAAATAAAAGTTCCGCTTTTTTATAAATTTAAAATTTTTAATATAAATTTACTTAAAATTTACACATCTATATGATAAAAAATTAGAACTTACACCATTAGGAACTAATCCATTAACTCCAGGAGAGATGCAAACGAACAACCCATATGACATGACATGAGATACAGTACCTCCAAAAACCATACCAACCTTTACCAATCCAAAAGAGTACATGCAAAAAATATTGTTAAATTCTTTTAAAAAAAAAAACAATTTTATGATATACACAAACCTTTAATTCATTGAAACTTGTTATCTTTCTTCCATGAATGACTTGTTTAAGTGAAGTGTTCTTTATAAGTTAAAGTATTCAACAAGAAATTTAGAATAAGATTAATAAAATCATGAAAAGATTCAATAAAATCACCAAAGATTTAATAAATTTATAAAGAGATAAAACAAAATCATAATCTAATGCTTATAACATTTTATTTTCTATAAAAAAAAAATAAAAAAAAAAATATGAAAAGATACAAATGTCTGTAATTTTTTATCCTTTTCATATACAAACAAATCTTGAAATTGAAGGTCATTAGAAGCTGTTTTTAAAATATTAGCCCATTGTTCATTAATGATTTCAAAATCAGATAAATGTTTTTGATTTATGTTAACCAATAAATTGTTTTCCAACTTAACGTTTATAATGTCCCCAGAAAGTTTTTCGAAATGGCCATGAACAACCTAAGAATAAAATTATTTTACTTACAAAAAATGCATAACTAATAAACAAAATACTAACTTTAAATTTTGTAAATATTTTACATCTCCTATTTCCAATGCTTTCTCTTGATTGATTGTTAACTTCTCTTGAATAAATGGATCGTTGTGCTGAAATATTCAAAAGATCAAATCATTTTATTAATCAACTTACAAGAACTTACAAGAACATTTTACAAGAAGATTTCTGATTGATGTTTGAACCATGTTTCAGTTACAATGTTTGAACCAGGTTTCAGTATATAATATTCAAACATGTATTACTGAAAAATAAGAGGACTTATTCACTTAACAGTTTAAAGTTTAACGATTCAATATATATATATATATATATATATATATATATATATATATATATATATATATATATATATATATATATATATATATATATATATATATGTATATATATATATATATATATATATATATATATATGTATATATATATATATATCCTTATAGTGTAGTCGAAAGAGTCGTTTAATGTAAAAAAAGTCTCTTACGACTACAATTTTAATTACCTCGTCTCTTAAGCTGTATTTGATTGTCGTCGAAATATCAAAGCAATTAAATTAATGCGGAAGTACATTAAATTTTATTGTCTTTTAAAAAAATTTTTAAAAAACCGCAATTATAACGACTAGAAAGTTTTTTTTAATTTGTAGTGTTTTTGTTTTATTAAAAAACATTTTTAAAACATGCGTAAATGTTGCTACATCGACTATCTTATAGCCTGACTCGCAACGGAGTGCTGCTACATCAACTGACAAATAGCCTGACTCGCAAGGGAGTGCTGCTACATCGACTGACAAATAGCCTGACTCGCAAGGGAGTGCTGCTACAACGACTGACAAATAGCCTGACTTGCAAGGGAGTGCTGCTACATCGACTGAGGGTTTGGTTTGGGCAGGCAGTCTATCATTTAAAAAAAAAAAAAAATTTAAGTTTTTAAACTTTTTCTGGTCTGGTTTATTAACGCGCTCTTTAAAACTACAGTTTATGGGAAACTCTTTTTAACTACCATGCAAGAGTATATATATATATATATATATATATATATATATATATATATATATATATATATATATATATATATATATATATATATATATATATATATATATATATATATATATATATATATATATATATACACACACACAGTGCGATGCCTATAACCCTGTAACAAAACGATGTAACTTATGCATAAACGAAAAGTACAAAATTTTATTTTTTAAACACCCAAATTTGTTAAATAAAAAGAGTGAAATAATATCTAAGTGCAGGCATAAAAACAAATTTCTTCTTGCCCAATTTGACACTGGTGATTAGCAGTTTTACAACTATGCTTCTTTTTTATTTGTTTTGTTTTGATGTCAGAACTCATTCTACTGCTGTTTTTGTATTTTTTAACAGTTTTTTTCTTGATTTGTATAATATATATGGCTGAAGATTGCCAATAGGCATGAAACTTTTAGTTCCATTATAAAGTTGTATTTTTCTATTTAATAATACTTGTATTATTAAATATGTGTATATGTATATATGTGTATATGTATATGTATATATATATATGTATGTATATATATATATATATATATATATATATATATATATATATATATATATATATATATATATATATATATATATATATATATGTATATATGTATATATGTATATATGTATATATGTATATATGTATATATGTATATATGTATATATGTATATATGTGTATATGTGTATATGTATATATGTGTATATGTATATATGTGTATATGTATATGTGTATATGTATATATGTGTATATGTATATGTGTATATGTATATGTGTATATATATATATATATATATACATATATATATATATATATATATATATATATATATACATATATATATATATATATATATATATATATATATATATATATATATATATATATATAGAGGCTTCGGCAGGATTAAAAACCATACGGGCTATGAAAAGCCCGTCTTAAATAGACTTGGCGGGCTATGAGGGCCGCCCGTCTAGATGGTCTTGCACTGGCTTTTTTAAACTTTAAAAAAAATTCTAAAGTTTGAACTTTTTTTTTTTTAAATTTGTTAATTTCTCTTCTTCTTTTTGAATGAAAATGTCATTGAATATTAAACATTTTGTGAATTGCACTAAAATAATATGTTAGAAAGCGATTAACTGTTTAAAATGCTTAATTACTTAAGTAATTAAAACACTGCAGTAAATGAGTTGGATAATACTTAAAACTAAGATTTCAATAATTGTTTTTTAAAGTTTTCACTTGCACAGATCTAATTTCGTTTCACGTGGGTTAGTTGTTTTATGGTTGCTTTTGTTTAGATTTCTTACTCGAAGGAACTTTATTCAGTTTTTTATGTTGTTTTTTTTAATCTTCATTCCAGATAATATCTGGCAGATATAGTCAAACGAATGAACGTGAAAACGACGGGAAAAATCCTCGAAACAACCATGGGGTTTCATCACGTTTCCTTATTCAAGCATCCTAACGTGTTTTTTTACCGAAGTCTTTTTGAGTATATTTATATATTATTGTTTTATTCAAGTATTCGATTAAATTATACATGTTTTTATCGTGCTTTTTTAGTTCATTCGTTTCTCTTATTCTTTGTGAATAAAAATATTACATAATATTTTCAAAATCTAATTTTTTTAATTATTCAGCAAATAGTTTGAAATCTTTTTTTTTTTTAAACCTTGAATCAATGAGCTTGATAGTTTTAGAATTGTTTGGTATTATCTTGGTAATATGATACGTAACTATGTTATTTTTCAAATTCAATTATTTATATACTCTTGCATTCTATTGGGCGTGCAAATTAAAAACTTAAACTGCTATTTATATTTTTATAACTTTGCTTTACCTATGCCTATCCTGATCGGAAATAGTTATTCTGATACGTAAATAAAAAATTTGAAATCTAATTTCTTTTAATAAAATAAGTTTTTATTTAGAAGTACTAATAATTTCTTAAGATACCTGGGCTTCCGTTACTTTATATACAATTTAAGCATGTATATAAGCGTTATATAAATGAAAAAAAGATTGAATTCAACCGCTTGTTGACTTTTATCCAACAAGCTTGAATTCAGTTTTATTATAGATACCAGATTTATTGTTGTAAAATATATTTATATTGAATTTAAATGCGTTAAATAGTGTTAGTATAACAAAGAAAATATGAAGACAAATGTATTTATATTTTTTTATACATAGGATAAAAAAGGAAACGTGTATAGTTATATTTTATTTATTAATAATTGTTTCACAAAAATTAGGGCAAAACTTCTTCAATTTCAAAATCTAACTCAGTTTCTTCACTTCCACTCGATTCTGATATTTCCAATTCACTTTCACTGCTTAAATCTGATTCAATGAAATCTATGTCTTCTTTTTTGTCATTTTCTTTTGTAGCAAGTCTTAAGCTGATCGGATCAAAAATAGCTGTTTGTTGTTTTTGTAAAAAAACATCAGTAACACGTTCAATAACATTTTCTCTGTCACTATTGGTAAAATTTGGATCATTTATTTTAATAGCCAAGACAGCGTTAAGTGTTTTGTGATTAATACGCAGTCTTTGATCTGTCATAAGCATTGTCAGGAGACTAAAGGCATATTAAATAAACTGCCGTCTCTTTAAGAAAAAACGTGAAGTTAACGCGGAAGTTAACGCGGAAATATCACTTTAAATGTCTTTAAAGTAAGACAAACTAGTTTATCCGAAAAAAGCGAAATACATGGATAATTAGTTTATTATCGTTATTATTATAAACATTGAAAAACTAAAACAACATGATACTTCTTGTGCATCACATGTGTATATTTCCCTATTTAATATAATAGTTATTAAATTTTGAACATAATATGGTAATTGTTTGGTATTATATCAAACAGTTATCGTCGTTTAAAAAACTGTAAGATTTAGTTATATTATTTTCTACATCATGTTATACAATAATGATTAAATTGTTTAATTTTTATATTTAAATATAAAAAATTATAAGTTGGAGTTTGCTATCCATATTAAAACTATGTCATGAGAGAAGTTTTAAAAGAGTATCTTAATAAAAAAAACATCAAAATATTCATCTTTTTTTTTACACAAAACTTATGTTTCAGACGGGCTTTATTTCGCCCGTCTAAACTGACTTGGACGGGTGCGGAGACGGACACGGGCTATAGCCCGTCATTCCTGCCGAAGCCTGTATATATATATATATATATATATATATATATATATATATATATATATATATATATATATATATATATATATATATATATATATATATATATGTATATATATATGTATATATATATGTATATATATATATATATATATATATATATATATATATATATATATATATATATATATATATATATATATATATATATATATATATATAGGAAAAATGTTTTTTCTTACCTTGAGGGAAACAACCATTTTTTCAGCAGATGCATCAACGGATATAACTGTACATTGCAAAACCTGGCCTATGTAAAAGTTAGTTTCAACTGTTGCACCTGGAGCCAATCTATAATAAACAATAATTATTATATAATATATAATATAGCAAACTATTGTTGCCAAAATTTTTACTTTTGTACTCTTTATATATAAATATATTATTTATGTTTATTTTTTTATAATTAAAGTTATAAAAAAATAATTTTAGCTTGTAGCAATGTTGATTTGTATTAATGCAACATGTTGATATGAATATGTTGATACAATGAAAATTGTATTGTTGAAAAACATATTCAATGCATTTTTATCTATAAACTAGATAACAAATCTTAATTATTTCAATTAAAAATGAAATAATTAAGATTTGTTATCTAGTTTATAAAAATTAAACTAAACCATTTAAAGTAGGAATTTTTTTACTTACCTGCTTTCAGATTTTGGTAACAAAGCCTTAACATTGTTATAAAATGCAACAAAAACCCCAAAAGATTTTACAGCAGTTACGAAACCATGAGCAACAGTGCCAACATCGACATTATAGGATGAAACAATAGGAAACATAGAATTCACAAGGGTTTTTTTGTGAGTTACAATTAATGATCGTTCAGATGGTTTACATCTCAAGACCTAATCCAAAAAAAGTTTATAAAATGTCACAAAATTTGATCATTAAACTTTTAAATAGGTTATGTTAAATTTTATTTAACATTTATGTACTTATTATAAAATAGTTACCCTGAAATGCAATTTTTTTCCTTCCACAAATTTTTTCTCAGGGTGTTTCAAATTAATATCAGCTAAATGCAATCTCGGACATAAAGCTTTAATGTTATCAGTTATTTTAATTATACAACCAAAATCTTCTAATGTCACTATTGTACCCTTGAAAAGTTTTTTAGAATTTAAAAAATCTTCAAGACAAAAAAAAAACAAAAAAAATTTACAAAAACACCTTTAAATAATAAAAACTTACATGTGAACTTCCAGCTGCTGCAATACAGTAATTTTACAGTTTCAACAAAAACCTTTACAAAAGCATTGTGGGCAACCCACATGCATGTATAACGAACTTTTCACAATTTTTTTATACTTACAGATATGAGCATTCCTGGTTTTAGATCTTCATATGAGAGAAACTGTTTTTCTAAGATTGACCTTAAAAAATGAAATTCATGATCAAGAATAAAACAAAAATATTATGTTAAACAAATTAAAAAAATACATCTTTAAACCAACATTAAACCAAATGTTAAACCAATATAGCTAGTAGTTCAACTCCTAAGATATTAAAAACTTTATTAAACTTCTTAAGAATTTTTTTAAATACTTTTTTTCATTTTTGTTAAATTATATAGCAATATTAACAGAAACAATATATTTTTATTTTAGTTATTTATTTTGAATATTTTTTAACATTTTACTTATCTTGTAATAATTTGATACATTATTACAAGACTACTGAAACTAATTAACATAAAACTATCACATTATAATATTTAATTTCTATGTAATACGTTTTGCATATTACACAGGTAATCTTAACAATGAACAAACTATTTACAATTTCAAAAAAATGTTAATAACCCTGATAGAATTTATAAAAAAACAATCTACAAAAAGATATTAATATTTTAAAACTTTATATTTATATTTATTGTGCTTATTTTTAAATTGCTGATTTTTGAGAAGGGCAAAGAAAGCCATTATTCTAGTGATGACACAATACAAAATAAAAACTACATAAACTAATAAAGCATTTTTATATAACTTTTTTATTTTAAAGAGCTTACTTTTTCATAGTAAGTGTGTACGCAGAATCCATTGCACTAAAACCAAGTACTCTGCATCTATACAAATAAAAATTCATATAAAATGATTATTTTTAGGTCTATATTTTGAGTAAGTTTAATCTGAAAAAATTAGGTAAAAAAAAGAAGCTTTAGCTTTATATCTATTAAATCTTATGATAAATGTGTTCTAATAATAATTTTTCGCAACAAATAAATTTAGATAAAAAAACCCAATTTAATACAGGTAAAAGATTAAAAAAAAAAAAATTTTCCAACTAATAATGACTGCAATTAACATCAAAAAATGTATTTTTTAATGTTAATTCTCAAAAAAAAAAATTAAAAAAAATCGCAACCTGTGTTGCAATAAAAACTTGCATCGTAATCAAACATAAAACACACTATGCAATGCAATCACACTCAAACCACACTCTTAGTTACTGTATTTCGTACGGAAACAAAGTAACATGTATAAAATATTAATTGTTTTACAGCTTTATGCAATAATTTAAAAAAAATTAACCTCAAAACTACATGCAGTCTCAACTATGATACTTTTAATAGATAAAATATAACATGTTTTTAGGATAGTATGTAACATGCTTTTTTATAAAAGTAAATTAAAAAAAAATTACAACATTTTAGAATAATAAAAATGTGCGTGTATAACTTATAACATCTTGACAAAAAACAAACTTACTTGTGTGTTGTGCCAACTTTAAATGTTTTACCCAACTTAGTTGTGCGATTATCATTTGTTTGTGAAATGTGTACATAACCATAGGTATTTTCAGACATTTTCATATAAAGACCACTTGAAGAATCAGAGCGAACTACTTGACATTCAAGAACTTCTCCAACAGAATGATGATTAGATAAAATATTCTTAGGAAACTTGATCAACTCTGGCAACAGTGTAACACCAATTTTTTTGGTATTCGGATCAATATGAATGATTCGTGCCTCAACCTGAAAATAATATAGCATTCAATGTCATTTGTAGAGTGACATTGACAGAACATTATTCTGAAAATGATTTCATCTTTAAAACTCATTCTAAATTTTAAAAATGAATCATTTAGAATAACAAATAATTTTTAATTATAGAATAGGATTTGTATATAATGAAGAATAAAACTACAGGTAGAGAAACTAATTCTGCTATTAAAGAGCAAATAGTATTTTTGAGATTGAAATATAATACAACAGGTAGGTATAAACAGACAGTTGAAAATTTAATTCTTATAATGTGTATAAAAATAACTTTAAATAATTACTGCAGATTGAAACAAACTTCTTTTTATATAATTTGATAAGTAAAGAGGTTTTTTCGCTAAATTATTAGCCATCAGAATTGGTTTTATTGTTTATTTTAAATGCTTTTTTATTTCCTACTGTTCTCCAAATTGACTGCAATATACAGCGTGGAAAAAAAATTTGAAGATTAAACATCAATTTGATTGGCTAATACATGGATATGATGGTCAACTGTTTATTTTATATGGTCAAAACTTTTATTTTTTATTTTTTCTTTCTTTTAATAATAGTTCTTCATGACTGAGTTTTATATATACAAAAATAACAATTAATACTTGAAAATTAATGAATTTGTATTTCTTTTAAAATAATAATTTAAAACAAAATCAAGGCATTTTTAAATGGAAAATAACTAACATTCAAATTACCAGCTAATGTTAATAGTTTAAATAAATTTCAGACACACAGATTTCCATTTAATTAAAAAAAGAATTTTGATACCATCCAAACAATTTTAATTTTAATTTTTTTTTTTAATATCAAAACAATTTTTATAAAATATTAAAAATTTAAATTGAATACTTATTTCTAAAAGAAATACTTTGTGTAATGCTACTATAACAGTTATGTTAAATGTAAAATGCTTTTACTATAAATATATTTTTTAATATATGCTTCATCTGATTCCTTCATTAATAAAAAACAAATAAATGTGCAAAGACGCATATATAACTTTAAATTTATTTAATAATATTCATTGCAATGATTTCGCAAAATGGAGAAAATTAAATAAAACCTACAAGTAAATTAAATAAAAAGAATCAAAAAAATAAACAAAGTACAGTTGGAAGAGAAAATCTTCTTAGTTACGAGCAACAATAACAAAATAAGATTAATATCCAATCTTCAAAATTAATGACGTTAAAGTAAAGTAGTTGTTAAAAATATACAAAATAAATATTATGATTAAAATGATGTATTAAATATTTTTATTAAAACAATAAAATAAGAACTTCTAGCATTTATGAAAGAAGGATTTTTACCACCAGTATAATAAAAGTAATTTAAAAATAAGTTAAGCAAAAAAAAAAAGTTTATATCATATTTAATATTCATTAATGAAGTGAATTAAAGTAAAACAAATCATAAACAATGAAACTATTTTAAAAACATTTTCAAAACTTAAATGATTTTATGAAATTTGAGTACGTGCATTTTCCAAATTCCATCCTGATTATTTGTCAAAACTCTGATTTTTTTTCAAACAACCATTTTGATTGGCAAGAACTCATTTTGGAAGGTCAAAACAGAAATTTTAGTCATTTTGGGCGGTCGTTGACTGTTGACCGGCCAGATTTTAATGTAAATTTACCAGTAAATTTACATTAAAAAAAAGTTAGTAAATTAACATCAAAAAAAGTTGGTAAAATCTAGTAAATTTTATTTTAAAATAGGTTAATTTTGAAATTATAAAAAATTCTTTATTTAAACAAAATATCTTGGTGAGTATCCATTATAAAAATGTCAAAATTTTCTGGTAAATTTATAGGTAAAGTTACCAATAAATTTTAAACTCGCAACACTAGTTGTGATATTCATAAAATCGCATTTTTCACTCATCAACATTTCACTGCTAATTGTCTCATTTGTTGTTTATCCAAAGTAACATTATAACGCAATTATACTTAATTTGGTGATTCTTAATAATACTAAAATAAATTTGATCATTTATTTTAATAATTTACTTATTTTATATTTTAATAGTATGCCTTTTTTCGAATTGCTGTGCTAAAGAATTTTTTCAGCAGGTTTTAAATAGACATAATTACTTTTATAGATTCATATTTACAAAGGAGTAAAAAAATATTAGTAGAAAAAAAAAAGTTTGTAAAATTTGAGTTTTGCAGGATTTTTTTATATTTTTTGACCCAAGTTACATGGTGACTGAACTCGGGCAATTTTAAGGTGTAGGGTAAAAATATATGAAATCATCCAGACCATGACACCCTTACGTCTCAGAATTTGTTTATTTTTACACCACTTGCAGTCCATATCAAAAAAATAATAACTGCGAAAATTTTAGTTAAAAATACCAATGGGTTCCATAGATATTGTCACTTGAAATAATGCTGACTCAGCATTTTAGTGATTTTCTGAAGCGACTACAAAGCAACTTTGACATATAGTATCTTCATAATGGCTTGGGGAAATTTCCTAAAATTTGGTACTCTAATAGATTTTAACTTGAGGAATCCAAAAATAGCACTCTTAAGACTCGATTATCTCAAGAAGTGCCTCATTTATCCAAATTTTGTTCAAAATTATTGACTTGTAAATTAGTGATTTTTGGAGGTAAAATAAAGACTGCGGCCCAAAATCCCGAGTAAAAATTTTAATTGTATATCATTATTTCATCTTAAGTCTACTGAAAAAAATTAGATTCATCAATTGTCTCTCTAATAGGTGATCAAAATTTGCATTTAAAAATGGTGTCTTTTTAAAAAAATTTAATTTTTGTAACAAAAGCAATTAAAATATTTTTTAAAACATTTATTTGAATAAAACATCAAATAGTGTCATTTATTGAATAGTTTTGGACATTTATAGTCATGGGCCAAGGGAGATACCCTCCACTCCCACGGGAGGCCCCTACGTCCCCTCCCCCAATCTCCCTAGATTTTTTTTTTGCATAAAATGAATAAATAATGCAAAAACATACAATTTAATTTTAATTTTGAAAAAAAAAAATTTCATTATTTCAAATTGGTGACTTAAAAACTCCTTTTATATAAAAAACAAACATAAGTTTTGTTTTGTTCTTTTTAAAGGTATTTACTTGTTTGTATTTTCTTAAAGAATTACTTTTAATTTTAAAGTTTTTATATTATTTTGTTAGGTAATAAATAATAAAAATAATTAATATGGAGAAATGTGATATTGGAAAAAGTCTTAACATTCATTGCCAAAAAACTGGATTTTCAAGAAAACAAGGTTTTGTTCAATTTAAAGATCTTCCTTGTGAAAAACAAGAAGAAATAATATGGCAAGCAAATTTAAAGGAAAAATATAGTTCAATAAGAATTATATGTTGTTATCATGAGCAATTCTATGGAAAATATTTTAAGAGAAAAATTACAAAGTGTTGCAATCCTTTTGGAACACACAAGGAAAGTAAAAAAATTGCTATAAAAGGTAATCTTACCTTATTTACAACAGAATTGATATAGAAGTTAAAAGAAAACAATTTATTTTTTATAATTTTTAGTTTTATAATTTCAGTTATCTTAACAACGTAAAACTAAATTTGTTTTTTAGGTAATATAAAGATTTCCATAGACATGGCAAACTATTTGCAAAAAAATAATGTTTATGTAACCCCAGGTAGGAAATTCTGCAGTAAATGTTACAAAAAAGCAATAGAAACTGACGAAGATTTAAATTCAAAGGAGGAATGGGAATCAAAAAGTGAGAAAAAAATTAAGTTAGATACCACTATAGAATTGCTTGGAATCTCATGATCTAGACCATGATCTAGACCATGATCTAGACATTTTAATGTATGAAACAAAAAATAAAATTTCAGAGACTGACTCTTATCGCCATAAGGTGCAAATGTTAACACTCGCACCAAAATCATGGACATGTAAAAAGATATCAAGCTACTTTGAAGTGTCTGAGTATCCTGTTCGAACAGCAAGAAAAGTTAAAAATGAGAATGGAATTCTATTATTACCCGGGAAAAAAACTGGAAACCCACTTTCACCAGAAACAGTTAATTTAGTGATTAACTTTTATCAAAATGATGAATTTTCAAGAATGATGCCAGGAAAAAAAGATTATGTAAGTATTAAGAAAAACCAACATGTTCAAAAAAGATTATTGCTACTCAATCTTAATGAATTACATGTTGCATTTAAAAAAGACTACCCTAACGTCAAAGTCAGTTTGTCAAAGTTTTGTACTCTTAAACCTAAATGGTGTATTACAACTAATGCGTCAGGTACCCACAATGTATGTGTTTGCATACATCACCAAAATACAAAATTTCTCATTGATGCCATTAGGTGGAATAAAAGTTATAAAGATTTCATGGCATTGATTGTTTGCTCTCTTGAAAATACAGAATGTATGTTGCATCGATGTAACCAATGTCCTGGTATTGAAGCGTTAAAAAGTTTTTTAGTGCAGGAGTTTATGGACCATGAGCATGAAGAAGAGGTAGTATTAAACCAATGGCAGAGTACAGATCGTACAACACTACTTTCACAGTCATTGCCACTAGATGAATTTATTGATTTATTATGTGACAGTATTGACAACCTTACCACTCATTCATATATTGCAAAAACACAAAGTAGATACTTAAAAAACTGTAAAGAAAATCTTAACCAAAACGAATGCTTAATTTTAGGAGATTTTGCTGAAAACTATCAATATGTTGTTCAGGATGAGGTTCAAAGTTATCACTGGAGCAAAAGTCAATGCTCACTTTATACAGTTGTACTTTATTTTATAGAGAACAATTTAAAAATTTTAAAAATTTTATCAATCCTTGTCATCACAGTAAAGACTTTGATTTAAATGCTGAATGGGTATTTTTTGCTACCAGTCATGGTAAATCCCCCTGTGATGGTATTGGTGGGACTGTTAAAAGAGTAGTATGTCAAGAAAGTCAAAAACAAATAACTACTGGGCAGATTTTAGATGTTAATTTAATGTACTCCTTTTGTAAAGCCAAGATAAATGGAATTTATTTTAAGTTATTTTCAAAAGAAGAAATTGATCAAACACGAGCATAATTAGAAAAAAGATATTTAGGTGGAATAACAGTTCCTGGAACAAGGATGTATCATCATTTTTTTCCAATTGCTCCAAACACTATAAGTTATAAAAAAATAAGTATTGATGCATGCACTGAAATATTTGATATCATTCCAAAAAGCAAACATTATGTAGATATTTCATTAAATATTAAAAAAATGAATTATATTGCATGTTTTTATGATGGATTTTGGTGGGTAGGGATTGCTGAAGATGTAAGTGAGCTTGATATAAAAGTCAGATTCATGCATCCACATGGACCAGGTAAAAACTTCTTTTGGCCAATAAGAACTGATGAGTGTTGGGTGCTCAATTCTGAAGTTATATGCCTAATTTCTACACCCACAACAATATCAGGTCGAACATACAACATAACTGATTTAGATTTGGAGAATATAAACTGTTGGTTACAAAAAAAATTAATTATGCTTAAAATAATTTTGTTTTTATTTTATTTACCTAATTTGCATTTTAAATGTCTTTTTATTTTTTTCAAATCCTTGGATTGTAGGCTGAGAAAGAGGGGTGGGGGTTTAAATAAATCACAAATCACTCCCATCTTATTATGTCAATGACTATATTAGTCTAAAACTACATAAAGATATTTATTGTCAATATGTTTTAAAAATATTTTAAAACATTTGTTTTTGAAATTTATGACTTAAAATCGTAAAAAGATCTTTGAAATAAGAAGTAAGTATTTATCGATTTGAAGTAACGCAAATAAATCGTTTCTCAAACTTAAACTGAAAAAATATGTTTTTAAAATGTATTTTAACAATCAACTATTATTTATTCATTTTATGTAAAAAAAAAAAAAAAATCTAGGGAGATTTAGGGAGGGGGCGGAGGGGCCTCCTGTGGGTAAGGAGGGCATCTCCCTTGGCCCATGACTTTAAATGTTTATTTAAATTTAAACTAGTCAATAAATAACAATATTTAGTGTTTTATTCAAATAAATGTTTAATAAAATATTTTAATTGCTTTTGTTACAAAATTTAAATTTTTTTAAAGAGACACCATTTTTAAACGCAAATTTTGATCATGTATTAGAGAGACAATTGATAAATCTAATTTTTTTCAGTAGACTTAAGATGAAATAATGATATACAATTAAAATTTTTACTCGGGATTTCGGGCCACAGTCTTTATTTTACCTCCAAAAATCACTAACTTACAAGTTAATAATTTTGAACAAAATTGGATAAACGAGGCCTTTCTTGAGATAATCGAGTCTTAAGAGTGCTATTTTTGGATTCCTCAAGTTAAAATCTATTAGAGAATCAAATTTTAGGAAATTTCCCCAAGCCATTATGAAGATACTTATGTCAAAGTGTATGTATGTATATATATATATATATATATATATATATATATATATATATATATATATATATATATATATATATATATATATATATACACACTTACTAAAGCATATTTTTATAAGCATTTGCTCACTTTTTTTGCTTACCTTAACCCATATTGGTTTTTTAAAAAAAGAAAAAAAACAAAGAATAATGAATTAAACAATTGCTGCCCCATCCCAAAACCTCAGTCAATGTAGCAGCACTACACTGTGAGTCAGGCTATTTGTCATGTATATATATATATATATATATATATATATATATATATATATATATATATATATATATATATATATATATATATATATATATATATATATATATATATATATATATATATATGTATGTATAGGGTAAGGTAAAAATCATATAGTTTTGATACATCGTCATATTATCTCTGATTTAATTTATGAAGCACTTTGGTATTTTAGATAATTAAAAATACTATAAAGGGAACCTCTTCACTGCTATGTATTCAAACAAATGTTGAGACAGAAATGCATATTTTAAATGTGAATGAGAAAATCTGTGGGCTCTGCTATTTGAATCTCAATATAAAAATACTATAATTTTATAAGTTAAATAAAATTAATTAAAGTTTCTATTAGTTACATTACAGTTTGATTCAATGCATTATTATTTCTTATGTAACTTCAAGATACTATTAAAATATTTTTAAATTTCTCACTAGTAGTTTTAGGTAGAGCAGTTTCTCATGGTTTTCTTTAGGTACAAGAGTTTCTCATCTTTGGAAAAGTCAAGCTGTAACAATTTCATAAATATTAAAGAATCAGTTGGATGTAAAAATGCAGATCAAGTAGCATATGGATTGTTAAAATGTAAAATGGAACATAAAAACATTGTAAGTGGAGTGTAATTCTGGCCGTATACTGGCGGAAATCTTCTCTCTGTTACAGTTGGAGTAAATTAAAATAAGACACAAAAAAAGAAAGTAAATTAAGACTGACTCCAAACTATTATGGAGCTATTTAATGTATTAGAACTTCCTAAGAACAAAACTAAAAAAATTGTGTGAATAAACTTTGTAATATGCTTTTATGTGTTTGACCAACTTTTTAAAACTCGTTAAAAACATATATCATAATAATGAGAGGGTACCATGGATGCATGGATTAGGTTTAGATGTAAACAATGCAAATAGATAATACAATGCTCTAGTTAGATGTTTTGGAGAGGGATATTACTTTAACTGCAACAATTGATATTTTATTGATAATTGATTGTTAGCATAAAGTTTCATTATTGAAATCAGCAGGGTTCGGTTTAGAAATGGGTACAGATATTTCTGTTAGAATTGAAGACTTTAAACGTTCATATTTTAGTCTTCAATTATATACAAAAGATATTTTTCAGCTGTTTTAGAGTGAGCTTTACGGATTCTTGTTTTTTTTGACTTAAGGGGTGTTACTAAAACATTTATAACTTTTAAAATATTAGAGATAATTTTGTTTTGTAAACGAATAAAAACAACAATAAAATATTTTATCATACGACGTTTAATACAATAGTAAAAAAACTTCTTTTAGTTTACAAAAAGCGCGACAAATGATGAACTTGGTTAAATTTTAGTAATTTGTTGTTACTTTTTATCAAAAAAAATCAAAAAAATATATTTCTGATAGTTATTATCAAATACATTCATTGTTTAACTATTACTAAAAAAAAAATCTTACTTAATTGTTAAAGGTATGAAAAATGAAAAATGTCGTTAAAGAGGGTATTAGCTGTTAAATAAGCACGTTTTTAAATCCATAAGTTTTAGAAAATAATTCACATAAGTTGATAAATTCAATGCATTAAAAAATAAAACCAGATTTCAATTTTGAAATATTTAGTATTAACATTCTAAGCTAAAGCCTTTAACTTAAGCAATTCTTTTCTATGCATACAGTTTTAATAATATGGTATTAGGTTGTTAATAAATAAAGACTCTAATAAATAAATTCATGACCAAAACTTAGTTAAAGTTTTTGAATTAACCTTACTTTTGGTAATAAAACTTTTTTATGGCACTTGAATCAATTTCTTCTCACAAAAAATAAAACGTTTCTTTAATAAATATAACTAATTTAAATTGTTTGATAATGTGTTTTTATTCTCATAAAAAACTTTTTATAATGAGTTGATCAATTATTAAGTTCTTTAAGTAGAAAACGATTTTTGAACACCCAGTTGATAATAGATTTATGCACCATTCTAAAGAAAAAACCGCCTAACTTTGTTTATTTTATACTTCAAAATTCGTCTTGCTAAAAAAGTTGTTTTCATAAAATTTATTACATATTTGCTTGGGACATACAGAGTTTAAGGTCACGTGATTGTTTTAAAATGTAAACAATGTTTTGCGCAATAAACTAGAAAAATTTGTTTCCAAACTAGCCAAGTATGAAAACATATATTTCATAACATAGCAATAGGTACAGCAAACAATTTTTTGATTTTTATATGCAGTAAGTTTTGAAATTTCAATAATTTGGTACGGATCACAAAAATAATACAATTTTCATAATTTAATAATAAAATAAAAAATATAAATCCATTTAAAAATAGTTAAAAAATAAAAAATAAGCAATCCGCACCAAAAATTAGATAGAATAGACATTTATTTATAAATGATCCAAATTTCAGCCATGAGGCATGTAGCTATGTTATGAAATCTTAGTTGACCCAAGTCAGGTTTTCCGTAAAAACCACAAAAAACAGAAAAGTGATTCCAAATCGTTAGCAATATTTAAACATTAATATTATTATTCCATTTAATGTAAATATTTATTTAAAAAAAAAAGATAGGTCTTTTAAATTCTTTTTATTTGAAGATTAAAGATAAAAAAAATTTTATAGGAAAAAAACACTATTATTTTAAAGTTAGTGCATTTTTAAACTTTTTTTGCGGAAATACTTTTTTTTTTTTTTTGATAAACACAAAAATAACTGTGACTTCAAGCTCGCTTTTATATTGATTGAAACAGCCGTGTGTGATGCAGCTGTTTAACACAAATTAAAAAATTTTGGTGAACTATAAAGAACCATTGGACATAGGAATTATGGAGATCAATAGCATTAATATAATTTGTGTTATATATGTATTTGTTAATAAAAAATTAATATATGTATATGGTATATATGTTGAAAAAAAACTTAGGAAGAAAGAAAGCAAAAAATTATAAGTTTTAATTTTGAAAATATACATACTTGGCACTTGGTTCAGATTTTTCTGAAAACTTAAATTGTGTTTACTAATGCGTATGATTGATTAAACGCAAAAAAAGAAAATTTTTTTCAGTGTTTTTCATTTTCATTTTTTTTCAGTGTTCCAATAATTTATAAACAATTTTTTTTTTCCATAACATCTGATGTTATGCTATGGTTTACTTTAACTTATACAAAAGATTTGCTTTTAATAAATTCTATTTCTAACTCCATATTTGTTTTTTTCCCTGTTTTTTGTTTAAGATATCTTTTGTAATTTTAATATAACTTTTCTAAAAACAACTTAAACCTTGACTAATTTAAACAACTTTATTAAATTATTTAAATGGTTATATCTATAAATAGTGTTTATAATTATTTTAATAATTATTTAGCTATATTTATAATAGCGGCTATAATGTTTGAATGAGTTAACTGATTTTTATCATCTTTTCAAAAAACATTCTTAGATTAACAGATTGTTTAAATCTCTCCATCGCTTCAGTAAATAAATTAACATGTATGTAATTCCCATAATGTATAAATACCTTTATTCAAGGTCTGTTTTTCAACATTTGATATATCATATTGTGAAAAAATAATTATTAGTTTCTCATTAAATAATTTTATAATAAAATATATAACCTTCTCATGCTCTATTAATACAATTTCTTTATCTAAAGGAACATGGCGTTTGTCAACAAAAGCATCAAAACTTCCAAATATCAATCCAAAACCCATATTTTCTGATTTCTAAAAAAATATGTTAATTAATTTTAAATATGTTTTTATTAATTCAATTCTTTATAAAGTATACTTATCAATAATATATGATGTATATTTTACTTGATGCATAGTATGAATTCATCAAAAAAAAATCTTACCAATACATAAATAACACAAATAAAAAGAGTTGTTAATAGCACTAAGGTGTTAACAATGTGATTTGATTGTTGTGTTTGTAGGTTTTATTCAATGTGGTTTGATTGTAGGAATATAGCAAAGAGAAAAGAAAAATGATAAAGAAAAATCTAGAGTCAAAAATCTAAAAACCTATATGATATTCAGAGCTGTTAATTATTGAATAAAGGATTTATGTAATTTTTTGGTTCACAGTACAAAAAGTTTTTTCTGATTACCATTAGTAAGTAAAACAATGATATCTTATTTCGAAAAGTATGACCATTCGAATAATCATGGACAGTAGCTTATGTTGGAAAGGAATATTTAGCTTTAGGAGTTAAAAAAATTTTGGTAAGTGATCGCTTCAGTTTTGCTATGTTACGCAGTTATGCTACTTTTGATTTGACAAACCATGCAACTATTAGTGATAACATCAATAAGTATTTATAGATAACATCAATAACTGAAGAACTCAATGTTGCAATCAATGCATGAAAAAAAAAGTTTGATGAGGAAAATAATAGCAACAATTTTAATTTGATAGATGAAAGATATTTACATTATTTTGTTACCCTCTATGGCTATAATAAAATAATCTTAATACAATTAAAAACAAAAATTTTTATATTCATTTATTGTTACTGTTATTATCGTTATTATTGTGATATTAACTTTTATTAAAAACAATTTTATTTTTTATTGTTACATGACAATAACAACTAACCGCTAAAGCAATTGAATTGCATTGAAGTAATTAGTTTAATTAGGGTTAGAGACAGCAATCTTAATACCAACCTGCACTTTTTTCTAATGTATGTACACTCCCTGCAAGTTCTCCCTACTTATCAGTTGATGCATGCACTTATCAATTGTGTTAATATCAAATAAATTATGTGACATTGTAAAATTGTATTGACATTGTAAAGTAATTGTAAAAACAAAGTTCAAGTCATAAAATGGCATCCCAAGTTGTAAAATTCCTGAGGAATAATAACAAGATAGATTTTGTGGTAAAATTTAGTTAAAAATAACAATTATTACAATTTCATGTTAAAAAATACGATTATTGATTTTGTTATTAATACTGTAATTAATGTTGCAATATTAATTTTAATAAACTGTTCTATTTTAATTTTTTTTATCCTTTATTGTTTGTTTATTTTATTTCTTTGTTTTTTCGATGATTTGTTTTTTGTACACACATGGCTGACTTAAATAGGTAGAACATGTGAGGAATGAACATATATTGATTGAGAGTTTTTTGATTATTTTTTTATTTTTATTAAAACTTTTTAAAATAACTGTAATATTTTACAGAAATATTTCAGCTATTAATTGCTGGTTTAATTTTCAATCTGAGTGATAGAAACCATTAAGCTGCAAAAAAAAATTTTTTTTGAATAAAATATCAAGATTTAATGTCAATCTAAACAGAAATTTAAAAATACCTTCTCTGTTTTAAAATCAACCAAATGTCCAGGCATTAATGAAGTAAACTTGGCAGATTTTTGTAAGCACTAAAAAATTAAAATAATCAATAATTCTACTTAATATTTAATTCCTTATGTTATTTTTACAAAATTATTGAATATTATTTCAGAATTCAATATAATCAAATTAAGAAAAAAAAATTATTAGTAATTAAACATCAACAACAAAAAACTAAAAATTATAACTAAAAATAAATTTAAAAAACTTTGCATAATTCTGTTTTTTTGTGTGTGTGTGTTTTCTAAGACACATGACTTTTTATGAAGAGATTTAAACCGCCACCACCTTTTTCAAAATTTTTTTGAGCATGAAGAAAAAGTTACAGTATAAGCAACTTTTTTAAAAGGTTTCCATGAAAAGTACAACTTCATTAGGTACAACTTCATTAGATACAACTTCATTAGCAGTAATTGCAATTCCATGATTTTTTTCACCTCCTTAACGCCTAGGGGCCCACTGCAGTTAAAATATTTTAAATTATTGTTACAACCTATTCTTAACCTTTTAATTGCAAAACACGAGTCTTGATGAACAAGACTGCAAGTTGAAAAACAGTTCTACCAGAGATAGGGTGAAGATGGGTGAATTTCTTGTATACAATACAATAGCACTCTACATAAATAGGCATAAAAGTATAAATTAAATCACATAATTTTGAACATCAACCAACATATTTACAAGGCCTATTAATTATAAAATTTGATTGATTTAGATGAACCACGAATCTATTTTTACACCTAAATGAGGAAAAACTCAGCAATTTAAAAAAAAGAAGCATTTAAACAATTTAAAAAAATTAAACAACTTTTAAAAAGATTTTAAATTTCTAAACATAAATTTCCATGCATCCAAATAAGGTTAACAAGATAGAACTTCCCTTTAGCATAAACACTAAAATTTACCACTAATTTCCTCAACGACAACCACATATGGAGTATTAAACCAAACTTAACACCTCCAAATTTTTACAATTACAATTCATGAACCAATTTAATTTTTCTTTTTAAAAACCGATAATATTATGCTGTAGTGGTGTAGTGATAGAGCGCTCGCTCTACCACTACACCACTACCGCATAATATTATTGGTTTTTAAAATAAACAAGTGGTTCCGAGTTCGATCCCCGCCACGTCCCTGGTAGTACCGCTCTCAACTCGTTTCTCCGCGCAGCAGCCTTGTTCGTCAAGGTTCGTGTTTCGGAGTTATAGAGTTGAGAGAGGGTTATAGCCACAAATAAGTAGCCTCCTCCTCTGTAGAGGCCTTCTCGGCCTTAAGGAGGTGAATTAAAGTTAAAAAAAAAAAAAAAATGTTTTTTTTTTCAACGCATAAGAAATATTTCCAAAGTCTTTAAATTTTGGCGATCAGTTGACAAACATTTTGCAAATAGAAAACCATCTTTAGCAACTAAGCAAGAAACAGAAATCGATTGATCAGTTTTTTATTAAAATATATTGTAACTGGCTTTGCATTTTGCATAACTTTCATAAACTTTTTTTGCATTATAAAAAATTTGACTACATTTAAAATTTATTTTTTAAATTTTATTTCAAGTGCTGTTGGATTTTTTTGCTGCTCACAACAACATTATATGCTTCAAATGACACTAGTTTTTTATTACTATCAATATATTGTAACTGGCTTTGCATTTTTCATAACTTTCATAAACCTTTTTTTGCTAGTTAGTACCACTATAACAAATTTGACTACATTCAAAAAAAATTTTTTAGTTTATTTCACATTTTAAGTGCTGTTGGATTTTTTTTGCTGCTCACAACAATGTTACACAATTTGCTTTAAATACTGACACATAAGTTTTTTATTACTATTAATATATTGGAAACTTGCTATTTCATTATTTAATACTGTTTACTATTCATTATCTATTTATTAGACATCTATTTTGAGAATCTATCCTACTATCCATTATCTACTTAGGGAATTAGTAATTTATTAATAAATACAAATTTAATTAGTTATTGAATTAATGCAAAACTTACTCAATATGCTCAATATATGGAAACCTTAAATTGAAACAAATATTAGTTACTTAAACATTTTAAGTAAATAATAAATAAACCCTTCTCTCTCGCTCTCTATAACAAACCTTTCTCTCTCGCTCTCTATAACAAACCTTTCTCTCTCGCTCAAATTAACTAAAGTTTAAATAAGTGTAGACTAGAGATAAATTTAATAATTAAAACTAATTAAACTAACTCCACAAATAGTGAAAAAACAAAAGGAAAAAATCTAAATAAAAATACTAAATAAAATAGATACTAAATAAAAATTCCTAGAAAAAAAATACCTGGGTTTATCAAAGAACAAACATAATTATTAAAAAAAGAATTTTAAAATTTTTAATTAAAATCTTGAAAATAAAAATAAAAACTACCTTCATCTTTATAATAATATTATGATCAAGTGAAACAGTTAAAACCTTCTTGTTTGAACTAACTTTAGTTGTTGCAAACCACATCAATTGGCCAACTTTTAAATCTAAAAATATATATATATATTTTTAAATATATATTTTGTATATATATAAATTTGTATATATTTAAATATATGTAAATTATATATTTATTTTTAACTTGTTTCTCTATGAAGTGGCTTTGTTGGTCAATCAATATGTTTTGGAGTAAAAGAGTTGAGAGAGTGTTGTAACCACATAAAAGTAGCCTCCTTGACTGCAGTGGCCTTCTTGGTCTTGCGGAGGTGAATAATATAAAAGTTACATACATACTATCCTCGGTATTAAGGTCGACATTCGGCAATGCTGACCTAACTGCCTAATTCAAGGTGTTTGAGATCTGCATATATATATATATATATATATATATATATATATATATATATATATATATATATATATATATTAGGCCAGATCATAAAAATTAAGTTGCTGTGAGAATTTGGGTAAGTGGCATGATATAGCATAGTTTACTATTAGCAAAGAAAAACTTGAACAAAATTTGATTATACTTTGCGTTTTGAAGTTTTTAGGTATATGCGTATTATTGTGTAATTATGTAATTGTATAACTATAAAAAATGTTTACTAGTTTTCAATTTACACATAATTTTGCCTATACTGTGGGACTAATATTTAGTTTGTGTGTATTTAGTATGGATTTGTAAATAGTAGTAAGTGTAATAATTATATCCTTTAGATCATCTAATAACTGAAATTATTTTATTATTTTATTAAAAGTCAATCTCAAACTATATATGCAAACTAACGAACAGCATTTATGTCTGCAAACCAAACACACTGTGTACGATACGTGCAAAATCCAAACTATATACTAAATGTTCACTGGGCCCTGACCATTGTCCATCGTTGCGCCATCTAGCTGATGCAACATTGCTAAACACAGGTAAATAATCAAACAACCAATTAGTTGATTAGATCGACGAAGGAGCAACAAAGGACGATACAAATATACAGGACAAATATACAGGCCATAGAACACATACAAGTGACCGTCATGTAGCTATTACGTGAACAATGAACGCTCACGACAGTAAGATTTAGGCAATTTTAAACATTATTTTCTATGAATGTTTGGTGTTTAAACTTTAAACTTTAAACTATTAGTTTATGCAAACTGCATAACTGCTTTTAGTTTTATATTTAATTGTACTTTTTGTCTGTTTTTGGCATTTACAGAAATTAATTCAAATTTTAATCTGTTTTAAAAACTATGAAATAATTATGTTATCAAGATCTGCAGCTGCAAAAAATTATCATATATTTTTTGGTGAAGCTCACGAGTTACAAAACATTTACTTGCCAATGCACAAACAGGTTGGCAAAGCATACTTGTTTTAAAAGAGTTATGAAACTGAGCCACTACGAACTGTTTGTAAAAGACTGGTTGATAAACTCTTGCATGTATGGATTAAAGCATCAATCCCTACAATAACTCTTCGAGGGATAGAAATCCAGTTGGAAAAGTATATAAATGAAGTTCATAAAGTGACGCGATCAAAATCTGCAACACTCAAAAGAGAAAAAATAGAAACTAATTTTAATAAACTGTTTGATATTTGTTCATGTAAATGCAAAGAGTTTTCATCTTGCTGCTGCCCTCTTAATATGAAGGTAGCAGCAATTGAGCATAATTTTCTTATAGATCAGCGCACTGCACGCATTTGTCGAATAACTGGTGTTGATAAGAAGGAATCTGCACTTCCTGAAAGGCGCCTAAAAAGGAAATTAGTGTTAAGATCAACAAATGAAATCAGTAAAAAATGTGTCAGAGTAGCTAAAGCATCAGATTCAGATAATGATACAGTTCAAACAACTAGTGATTCTGACACTGAAACTTATTTCCCTTGTGCATCAGATGTTACATCAGATGAAATACCCAAAACTTCTCGTCTCAAAAAACATTGCCTTAGAAATATTGCATTACAAGCAGATTGATTTGGCATTTCAGATCGTGCAGTTGCTGCATTAGTATCAGCAACTCTTGTTGATTTTGGTTTAGAACATATGGGACCAGTTGATCGTAATAAAATTCGGAGAGAAAGAAAACTTCTGAGATCAGCATATAAAAATATTGATTGCAAGATTTCTGGGTTGTATTTTAATGGGAGAAAAGATCAGACTTTAAAACTTGTTGGAGATCGGCAGAATGTAGTTTCTGAAGAACATATTTCTCTATTATTAGAGCCAGGATCAAGATACATTGACAATTCTTCTCCAGTAGGTGGTACAGCTAAATCCATTGCATCCAATTCTTGATACAGCAGACTGTACTAATCTTGTTTGTATTGGTTCAGATTCAACAAACGTTAACACTGGTTTAAATAATGGAGTTATATGTAGAATAAACTTGGTTGCCCACTTCACTGGTCCATTTGTCTCTTACATCTAAATGAGCTTTGCGACATCTAATTAGTTCCTTAGATGGTGCAACAACTGAACCACATTTATTTAATGGACCTATTGGCAAATCTATTTCAAAGCTATTGCAGTCACCAATAGTCAACTTTGCTGTTATTGCTGGTGAACCTATTAATTGTGATAAAGATTTATTAAGCAGTGATCAATTTTACTTTTTTTAAATTCTTAATGCAGTGAAGACAGGGATTGTACCACAGAGATTTGAATCCAGATTGCCTGGGCGACTAAACCATGCAAGGTGGTTGACACTTGCAAATCGTGTTTTGCGCCTATATATATCTACTGTAGCTCCATCAAATGAACTTACACTATTGGCTAAATTTATCGTGAATTCTTATGCAGTTGTATGGTTTGATGTAAAAAACCTTACGAATTACTTGACAACTGTCAAGTAATTTATAGACTTGCTCTGAAAAGAATACTACATGCACGGAAAGATGACATATCAAATCATAAATTCCAAATCCCTGAAATTAGACTTCAAGCAACAAGCTATGAAGAGCTGATTGATTGGCAAACTATCCCCCGCTTGGAACCCGTTATGACAAAACACATTTCTACTACACAAATATTAGCCTGGCTTCAGTCAGATGAAGAAATTGTTGTTGATATAGAAACATTTCCATGCCACAATCAAAGTGATGAATGTTTAATTAAAATTGTCATTGAATCTGCATCTAAGGTTTATGTTCATGATAGCCGTGATGGCTATATTCGCGTTCTTTTGGAGCGCCAAAAAATAATGCTGTACTTTGATACTAAGTCCGAATTCAAACAGATTTAACTAAAATATTGTAACTGTTGTTAGTTGATAATATAAAAATCATGCATTATTAACATAATTTGTTTTTCTAATAGTATTAAGTGTTCAATAAATAAATGATGTACTAAAAATTCAATAAATGATATGTTACAAAATGGCATTTTTAAGTAAATTTTCAAAGACAAAAATGCAAAGTATAGCAAAGTAGTATAGAAAAACGGTTTGCAGCAAAAAATTCAGTATATTTGAGAACCACTTAATGCATATTCTCTAAGGAATTTTTTTTTGATGTTATGATCTGGCCTAATATATATACATATATATATATATATATATATATATATATATATATATATATATATATATATATATATATATATATATATATATATATATATATATATATATATATATATATATATATATATATATATATACAGGGCGCGAAAAATCGACGAACGCGCGAACGTCTGCACAAAAAAAGACAGAAAAACGAACGTCACGTTACTTTACTTTTCCTAACGCAAACGCTGGCGTTCGCCTAAAATTTTTAAAAATGAACGCGTTACTATAGCAATTTTTTTTTCCAAACAATTAACTATTGATCGTTTTTTATTTATTATAAAAAACAGACAAAAACAACTAATTACGAAAATTTCAAACGCATTTTCAATGACTTTTAAAAGAAACCACGCTGAAGCTATTTCCTCAATGGAACGAAGAAAGTAATTAGTTTGAGCATGGTTTTTGCATGCGTTTAAAAAAGCATTTAAATTTTTATTTAAAATGAGTCCATTTGCAATTACTTTAAAAAAAACCATGCTTAAATAACGATTGCTTTTTTTAATAGCGTGCTTTTTTTTTCTTTTTTTTTTCTTTAAAGTGAAGTAATGTTAGTTTGCATTTTAAAACTTATAAAAGTTTAAATTAATGTTCAAGTTTTGCTAAAAAATACATAATAAAATATATAAAGTTATTATGTTTGTTAAAATTGTATTTTTTTTATTGTGCGTTTAACAACACCAATAATATGATATTTTTATTAACTTATTAAATACTTAATATACTATTATTTTTAAAGTTTTTAAAAAAATGTCAAAACAACTAAGCATCTTTTCGATGTTAAAGAAAGATGGCACAGAGGAACGTAGCATTAAACGTAAAGGATAAGAAGAGTGAGAAACTAAACATGCGAAAAAAAAGTGCAATGACTTGGATTGTGCTATGACTTTAGGAAAATTGGATATATGGCCAAAAGATATTGAATTTATGTTTTGGGACACCGTAAATGGATTGCCGCCAAGCAATAAAAAACACGGGCAACAACTAAGTTGGATTCATATTGACAAATCAAATGAGTGCTTTTCTTGCTGGGTTTGCCAAAAGTATCCAAATATTAGCAATACAACCAATTCAGTAACAATGGGATGTAAATTTTGGAAAAGAACATATTTGTTACGCCACAATAAAGATGATGGGCATAAAGCCTGTATTTCTAAATATCGAGAGAACCTTCACAATATAGCTCCAAGTCTTGAGAAAACTGTATCGACATCAATTTTAAAAACTACTGAAAATAACCAAGAAGAATTGAACAGACTTTTTCGGATATCGTATTTTGTTGTTAAAAAGGATCTTGCATTTAAAAAGTTTCCTCAACTGTGTAAGCTACAAAATCTAAATGGTATTAAGTTGGGCAAGAACTACTTAAGTGACAAATCTTGCAAAAGCTTTGTTTCGTCAATTTCTTCTGACTTAAAACGCGAATTAAGTTTGGAAGTTTCAAATGCTCGTTTTATTGCAATTTTATCTGACGGTTCCACTGATAAGAGTATTAGTGAACAAGAAACAGTTTTTTTAAGGTTTGTTAAAAATGGTAATCCAATAACTATATTTGCTGGTATTAACTCACCACTGACAGTTGATGCTGATGGTATATTAAATGCGATAGAATTTGTTTTAAAAAGTTTAACAACAGACAAAATGAATCAAGATTTATATTTAAACAATATCTATGCAAAAACTGTAAATGTTAACTTTGATGGTTCATCTGTAATGTCTGGCAATAAAGCTGGTGTTCAAACTAAAATGCGAAATAAAAACCCCAGTATAGTATATACCCACTGTGTGGCGCATAGATTAGAACTTTCTGTGTTAGACTCAATAAAGTTTGATATTTATCTAAAGAAGTTTGATGACAACATCAATTGTTTTACGTTTTTACTACTATTCATCACAGCGAAGAAAGGAACTGAAAGAAATAGCTTCTTTTTTAGATGAGGAGTTTAAACAGCTTGGAAGATTGAAAAATATTCGTTGGTTAGCTAGCCGGGAAAGAGCGTTAAGGTTGGTTGAAACTGACTATAAAATTATTATTTATGATTTAGAAAGTAAGGCAAACGAAAAAGACGAAACTGCACAGAAAGCTAAAGGATTTTTGTGTTTCATGAAAGAACCACAATTTTTATTTTATTTACATTTTATTCAAGATATTGTTAAATCACTAACAACATTATCATTGGAGTTTCAAAAAGAAGAAATTTTAATTTGTGAGATTTTGCGTAAAGTTGATGCAAGAATCGCTGTACTAGACGCGTTATCAGTTAATCCAGGCTCGAATATTGGACGTTTACTAGATAATTTAGAAGTAAAAGAAGATCAGTTAATCTATAAAGGTATTGATTTAACAGCATTAAAAAAGCGTAATTTAAAGAGAATTGATGAGTTAGTTAGACAACAACCAAATGATTATTTTGATTATTATAATAAAAAATATTTTATTAAAATTATTGACGGAGCAAAAGAATATATAGACAAGCGATTCCGCCGCGATTTTAATCAAGAACCATTAAAATCTTTAACCACAATCTTTGATTGTCGAAACTGGCCAAAATCCTTTACTGGTTCGCTAGAGATGAAAAAATGGGGATTTAATGAAATAAAAAGTGTTTGCAACTTTTATGAGAACAATAATATGATAAGCAGAGAAACTTCTAACTTATGTGTATTGCAATGACCTTTATTCAGGGAGAAAGTCTCTAAACTAAGGACAAATTCACTTTTAAGCATTTATAAAGATATCTTGTTGGAAAATGAACCTGAATTGGCAAGTATAAATGTCTTGTTAGAGATTATGCTAACTTTCAGCGCTTCAACGGCAAGTTGCGAACGCAGTTTTTCTTGTATGAACTTACAAAAAAATATTTTGCGAACTTCTTAAATTAAATGACGACACCTTAGAAGATATTATGCGTATAAAGCTTGATGGCCAGTTAATTGAAGACTTTTTGCCCCAAAAACATGTCAAAAATTGGATTGACTCAGCGGTTGGTATTAGACATTTGGAAGGCCATAAATTAAAAAGTTCTAGCAATTTTTAAATCAATTTATATAAATATAAAAATTAATATATAAATGTTAATGAGACGTCATTGTGCGATTTATTTCTTTAGTTCCTTTTATTTTAATTTTTTCACGTTTATACGTGAAAATATTATATTTTATGAGTAAATAAATTTAACAAACTAAATTTTAATAAAAAAAGTTTTGCATCGTTGAATAACAGTTTACAATCTCTGCATATTAAAAATCAATAATTTGCGCACTTTGCAAATGCGTTGAAAATTGTTTCGAAAATATGACAATTGATTAAATTCAATAACCATCTTTCATATATCCAAAAGCTTATTAATTAGAATAAAAATTTATTTGAATAAAAAACTCCCTTATTTGACACGTATCACTTAAATTAGACGTTCGTCAATAATTTAAGATACGAACGTCAACGTCCGTGAAAAAAAAACGATTTGTCGCGCCCTGATATATATATATATATATATATATATATATATATATATATATATATATATTTGATGTTATGATCTGGCCTAATATATATACATATATATATTAGGCCAGATCATATATATATATAATATATATATGATCTGGCCTAATATATATACAATATTTTTGATGTTATGATCTGGCCTAATATATATACATATATATATATATATATATATATATATATATATATATATATATATATATATATATATATATATATATATAAATATATATATATATATATATATATATATATATAAATATATATATATATATATATATATATATATATATATATATATATAAATATATATATATATATATATATATATATATATATATATATATATATATATATATATATATATCAGGCCTTGCGATAAAGCGTCGGGCGATGTTAATTTTACGTCGTCCAAAAGCGATTTTGCGTGTAGCTAGGGCTATTTGCGTCGAGCAAAAAATTTTTTGTTTGAGTATATTTAAAGATATTTTTGAACGGAATTTTAATAAAGTAATTCACAATTATTTTAACATTTAATAAAGTATTTTAAAAACCACACGCAGTTGAAATAAAAATTTGAATAAAAAAATATTAAATATGCTCATTATTTACAAGTAGAAAAAATTCAGATTAAAAAAAAAGTTTAAATCTTTTAAGCTAACATTTTAATAAAATTATTCAGCAATAGCAAAGTTGTTGATAAAATTGAACAAAAATACTTTCTTTTAGTTTTAGATTTTAAACTTAAAAAATTATTTTTAGTTTGTTAGGTTTTAAAATTATTCCATAGATTTAAAAATATTTATTAACTGTTAGACATATATAAAGTATTTAAGAGTAATTTCGAGGAAACATTTTAAAAATTGGTGAGCGCAAATAAATAAAAAAAAGGATTAATATCAAAACGTATTCTACTTGATTCAATAAAATAGTACAGTTATTAAAATTTTTGTAAAAAGTAACTCAAAAAAATTACTTAATAACGATCGCTTTTACGTTAAAAGTTACCGAAACTCAACGAAGCGTGCTCAAGAACAGCTGTTGAAAAATAAAACATCAATAGTTTTTCGAATAATTTTTAATAATAATATTTAAGAATAATTTTTTCGCTGAAATATTTCTTTTATACCTATAAGATTTTTATTCTAACATTTTATTTTATTTTACTAGAAATAAAATTCCTTCAAAACGTGACAAACGTCGAGAAAATAAACAAATGTTTTTACATTTTAAAAAACAAAACATTCCAAAACATTTTTAAATAATAAAACTTCTACATAAACGATTTAAAGTAGTTTTGCGGTAATTAAGTAAATTGGTGCAGTTAATGTCGATAAATATGAAAAGCAAATAAAAAGAATTTAATGACGTCAAAAATCACATCGTGCTTATGCGTCGCGGAGCTCTTATTCATCACAAGGCCTGATATATATATATATATATATATATATATATATATATATATATATATATATATATATATATATATATATATATATATATATATATATGTATATATATATATATATACACTTACTAAAGCATGTTTTGACAAGCATTTGCTCACTTTTTCTGCTTACCTTAAGCTATACGTTTTTTTCAAAAAAGAAGAAGAAAAAATGAAGAATGATGAATAAAACGATTGCTTCCCCATCCCAAACCCTCAGTCGATGTAGCAACACTCCACTGCGAGTCAGGCTATTTGTCAGTCGATGTATGTACTGAAGCCCCCAGCAGCAGGGTATTTTAGTATGACGTCATATTGCTTACCTTAGCACGCAATACTATTTGTATATATATATATATATATATATATATATATATATATATATATATATATATATATATATATATATATATATATTTATATATATATATATATATATATATATATATATATATATATATATATATATATATATATATATATATATATATATATATATATATATATATATATATATATATATATATATACAGTGGCGACAAAATAAATAGCACAGATTGATATCTAAAATGTAATGCTTTATTTTCCAGAGATCTAAGTTTTTGAGGCCTAAACTTTTTTAGCCTAATAATATATTAGTTATAAAAGATAACATTACTGATTAAGAAATGAAAGTAGCTTATGTAAAAAAAAAGTAAAACCATATAAATGATTTAGAACTACAGAATAAGGGGGCAACTTAAACAGCACACCCTGTACAAAATTATAATTTTTTCCTTTGGCTACAAAAATCATGGAAGTTCTTTGTATAAATAGTTAAAAAAAACTTTTTTTGAAGAAAATTATTATTTAGTGGGCTATCCTTTTGAGTCAATAACCGCTTGACAACGACGGCCCATTAAGGAGATCAAGTTTTGGCATCGTTCAGGCGTAATGGCATCCCAAGCAGCTTTTATTTCGACCCAAAGATGGTCTAAATTTGTTGCAGGTAAATGGTTTATTTTTCTATCAACTTCCTCCCACAAATTTTGTTATTGGATTTAGGTCTGGTGACTGTGCGGGTCACCCTAGATTGTCAATCTTATTAGCGGTAAGCCATACTTTAATACTTTTGGCAGTGTGCTTGGGGTCATTGTCTTGTTGGAATTTCCAAACTAGAGGGAGATTTTCTTGGGCATATGGCAACATCACATTTTCCAGTATTTCTTTGTAGATATGTTGATCCATCGTGCCTTGAATTCTATTCAACGGGCCTACTCCACTCCATGAAATTCTACCCCAAACAATCACCTTGCCACCACCATGTTTAACGGTCTTTAAAGTATACTGAGGGCTGAGTTCTTGGTTCTGGGGACGACAAACATATTGCTTTCCATCGGATCCAAAACGATTGAACTTAGACTCGTCAGTCCAAAGCACATTTTTCCAAAAACGCAAGTCCTTGTGTACGTACTGTTTTGCAAACTTCAAACGGCTGACGAGATTACATTTTGAGACCAATGGCTTTTTTCAAGCAACCCTTCCAAACAGCTTATTTTCGCATAACCGACTTTTGACTGTGCTGACAGACAGATTGAGTTTTAGATTTTGAGCAATTCGTTCTTTTATTTTTGGTGCGCCAGCAAAAGGATTCAGCTTAGCAATACGAACAATGGCTGCGTCTTCTCTGGGGGTTGTTTTTTGTTCGCGAAACTTGCGTTTTTTGTTGCTTAATGAACCAGTATTGTTAAATAATTTAATAGCACTGATAACTTTCTTACGAGAACAACCAAATCTTCGAGCTATTAGAGAATTGTTCAATCCTTGATCTCGATATGCCTGTACTTGCCTTGAAAGACATCTGTTCCATGTTTACCACGTCCCATAATTGACAGAAAATTATTATTTTATTATTTTTTGCTAAAAATATACAAGAATATACTTAGAATATTAAATAGAATGATTATCTTTTGATATATTACAAAAATTTAGTTATTTTATAATAAAATGCTAATGTGTGCTATTTAAAATGTCCTCAAAAATGTAAGCACGACCGCTAAAATGCCTCAAACAAGCAACTTTTACAGTTATAAATAAAAAATGAGTAATGCTGTTCAAAAATGTAAACATTTTTGATGCTATATATATAAAAAAAAGTTGTAATAAAAACAAAAATATTGGTTATAAAAATATTGGTACCAAAAAGAAAAACCAACTGGTTATGAAAGTGTGCTATTTATTTTGTCACAACTGTATGTATATATATATATATATATATATATATATATATATATATATATATATATATATATATATATATATATATATATATATATATATATATATAAAGCAGTAGAAAATCACTTTTTCTTATTTATAAGAATTTTTGCTAAGTGATTTTCTACTACATTAAAATTGCTCTGTTCTTTTAAGAACATTGAGCACTCTATTTTGTCGAATACATTTTAAAAATTGTTTAAATATATCGTACACTGCTGATTTAGGTGAGAACGATGATGTCATACTCACCTAACGTCAAATAGCCTGCTGCCGGGGGGTTCAGTACATACATCGACTGACAAATAACCTGACTCGCAGTTGAGTGCTGCTACATCGACTGAGGGTTTGGTATGGGTCAGCAACCTTTTCATTCATTATTCTTCGTTTTCCCTCATCGTTTTCTAAAAACGCTCACTTAATTTAGGCTAGCAAAAAAGTGAGCAATTGCGCATATGAATATGCTATAGTAGATAAATATATATATTATCTTTACGGTACATTTTTTTCATGTTGATTGAATTGAAGAAAAGAATATTATATAATTATATAATTATTACTCTCTTATTTAAAATTAAATTAAAACCATTTATATAAAAAAAAATTTCGCATAAAAAATTTAATATTACTTCAATATTCTTAGTAATTTTTTAACTTGACTCAGAAAAAAAAAAAATTCCAGGACATTCCAGGACACTTGCAAAAATCCAGGACATTCCAGGATTGTGGCGACCATGTATATATATATATATATATATATATATATATATATATATATATATATATATATATATATATATATATATATATATATATATATATATATATATATATATATATATATATATATATATATATATCTTGACAAGGCTTCAAGCAACAACTATTAGAGTTGGAAGTTACTGGAAGAGAAAAGATGAAGTTTATAAAGCAAGATAACAATTAACAGACAACTTAAAAGATTGCAAACTATATCAATCAAGTAAACAAGATAAAGGGAAAACAAAAAAACAACAAAAAATACTAAAATTGAAATGATTTGAATTCCATAAGCTAATAGCTTAAAAATAAACTACATTAAAAATTTATAACATCAATGACTAAACATATTTATTTTTTATATATTCATGTAGATTCTTAAATTGTGAAAATTAATTCAAGGAAAAAAAGACACTCAAACCTAGCAGCTTTATATATTTAAAGCTTGCACAACATTGATATACAGGTAAGAGAATATACATGAAAATTATTTGACTTTAATTTATTTTACTTTGCAAGAACGTTAAAACTAAAAATTACACAGATAAAAAAAAGAAGCAAATTAAATTTGGTGAATACCTGAGTCAGTTCCAGGTAAAAACCCACTAAACTCTTTATTTCCAAATGACACAACAAAACCATGATCCTCCATACTTTGTATCACTCCCCATAACACCTTGTTATAAATAACAATTTTTTTGTGATCAATAAATTTTTTTACATAAATGTAATTTAATTTTTTTTTAATTTTTGCTTTTGTATTAACATTTAAAAAACAAATTAAATATATTTCTTAATACATTATATTAAATGAAAAAATCATTTAATGGAAACCAACATTACCAAATTGTTATGTAAAGCATTTGCTTTTACACCTCCATTTATATCAGAAGGAAAAATACTGAGCAATATTTTCCTATATCCATGTTTATCTGAGTCAATTTTCTTAACAACAACTGGTACTAACTGACCAACTGATAGCAATGATGATGTCAATATAGCATTCTAAAAGTAAACAAACTTAATTTACTATCTTAAATATTATTGTATATTTAACATAATCTTTTCAAAACTGAAACAAAAAGTACTAAGTCAGGTTCATAACTAAGGCCGATGTTTTTATATTTAAATAATTTAATATATATAATATATAAATAATTATATATTTAAAAATTCAGACTTTTAACAATTAAACAGAAATTATTTTTTTGCATAAAATTATAACTTTTTGTAATAAATAGAGACCAGAAATATTCTGTGACTATTCTGTATTTGATCTGTTCGACTACTTTTTACTATTCAGTATTTGGCCGAATACTGAATACCAGATTGTAATTTAAAAAATGCATAAAAATAAATTACAGAATTATTTTTTTTATTTTTTATTTTAACAAATAACTAGCATATTTGAAACTTAAAATCTTTAAATGATAATCAGGCTTGGTCGGGAAGCGAGAGCGATCGCTCTCGAATACTGAACACGGAAATTATATTTATTTGCGAAAAACTGGCCAAGTTTTTTAGTCGTTTTGAGAACATTTAAGTTTATGTACGAAACAAAATATTTTTGTTTTACGGACATACATGGAAACATAAAAAAACTTGTTCTCAAAACATCTTTGTGCGAAAGAATAAAAAGAATATTCGCAAACACTAAAAACCCGCCAAATTAATGAACAAACTAATTCTATTGGTTGAAAAAAAACGCTGATTAAGCGAAATTAAGTTCTAGATAGTATTCTATTGAAATTTTTTAGAAATTTATTATTCACGATTTGTTACGTTTTGAGATTTCTACTATTGTTTTAAGAATCTATATTATTTGTTTACGAAAATAAATGCTTTAAATATATATTTATTAAATAGTTAAAATTTTAAAAGTTTATTTTAAATTATAGATTTTATTAGTTATATTTTTATTTTTTATTTTAAAAGCGATTGTATTCTTTATGTAAATGTAATTTTGTGTTTTTATTTTTTATCGTGTTCTATCTTTTAAAGCAACTTTTATGATTTAAACAAAGACTCACATAAAATAATTGCGTTTTCAATGAAGTTATAATCGTTAAAGTTAATAAAACTAATTATGTAATAAACATATATAAAAGTTTCTGGTTACTAAACACAAACAACGCATACAAAGTAACTCGCGGATGAACAAGCACCGCACCTGACGTCACGACAGAACACAAATATATATAGCAAATAATTAGATATATAGAAAAGTTTCTAGATATTGGTTTACTAACTCTAATTATTTTCGTTTAAGTTGCCATTATTAAAACTCGTTATACTTTTTTCTATTTTAAATACTAATTAAAATTAAAAAGCCCACTCACTAAATATCATCAGCGATATTGTGAAGCAGTTTTGCTTCCTTGTCATAAAGTATTTTTAACGTTTTTAGTTGATTTCTATCTTGATAATTTAATTTCTATAGTAATTCAATGATTTAATTTCATTTGTATATCTTGCTAAGAAGAATCGCTTCAAATATGTTAAACTTTTCAAACTACGTGAGTACATAAAATAGGTATTAAAAAAATTTATTTTTTTATTTATAAAATAATTTAGCTTAAATAAAACTAAAACTTGCAAACTTTGTAAAATAAAGAATATTTGTTTCTCTTTTTAAACAATTGTAAGTTGTTACTTTATATAAAAAACACTGATGTTTCGAAAATATTTGTTCTAAATGTAACTTATTTTTTTCGTGTTTAAAGATACTTTATATGCATAATTTTTTTTTTTTTTGTAATTGTCTCTCATCGGTCCAATTAATCTTCGTCGCTTTTTTTTTTTTTTTGCTTTTTAAAATGTTCTCAAAACAACTAAAAAATCTGGCCAGCTTTACGCAACTAAATATTATTTACGTGGTCAGCAATCGAGAGCGATCGCTCCCGCTTCCCGACCAAGCCTGGATAATATGACAAAACATTTTCATTGTTTGATAGCAAATGATTGCGAATACTTCATAAATTTTTCATAATCCAAAAAAAGCCATTAACTAAGTTCCTCTGCTACATAATGAGAAAATTTTAGCAAGTTCTTTTAGGATAAAACTTCCTTTTGCTGACCACCACTTGCAAGGGTTTGCAAACAGCTTCATGTAAAAAGTAATTTCATATCCACTTGGACTTTTTTTCCCACATCTCCACTTATCACCACATCTCCGCATGTGTGCATACTTTTTGTAGAGATTAGTTAGTTTCCATATACGTTTGTTTTAGACACCGGTGATAGGTAATTGTTGTTGACCAGCCTTTCACTGAGAATGATTAACTTTTCACTGACTTAATCTTCCACATTTAAATTTTTTGTTTTTTTTTTACTTGCTGTGTTTTAACTAATGCTTTAAAATTAATTTTGAAATAGGCATCAAGTAAAAAGGCAAACATATAATTGAGATTCCAATTAATGTTGAACCATGTTTTAAGTTCAGGTTGTAGTGACAATATAATTTTTAATAAATTTAGAGTTCTTAGTGCTATATCCTTCTAAATCATCTTCTGAAATAACCTCAGAAATGCAAGATATACCTGAGCTAGTTATTTTTGCAATTTTTTTGAATGGTTTGAAGAGTATGATATGATACTCTTCAAACCATAACTGTAATTAAAACAAAATTGTTTTAATTACAGTTATGATACATAATTGTAACAACAATTTGACGACAACAAACAATGTCAACAAACAATGCGTGCTGTGATATCACCAATGACCAAACCTGCATTGAGCCAACATTAACTTTCAGAATCACAAATAAAACAAAAATGCCCACAGCATAGTTAACATATGCACTTCAATGAAGTCGAAACCTTCAAAGTAACTATATGTCACTCAAAGTTTGATTTTTGCCAAATATTTTGTATTTAGCAAAAATCAATATTTATATGACATTTGTTTTTTCAACATCTTAACTTCCAACAAAACTGTAAGCAACTACTATTAGAGTTAAAAGTAACTGGAAGAGAAAAGATGAAGTTTATAAAACAAGATAACGATTAACAAACAACTTAAAAGATTGCAAATTATATGAAGCAGAAAAACAAGATAGAGGGAGCAAATTCCAAAGAACTGATGAAAACTAAACAAATAAATTTTGAAGCACCTAGGAACAGTCACAAAAAAAGAATGAGACAAGAAACACGAGAATGAATTTTTTAGTAGATGGCACAAGCAATGCTAGCTCTTTAAAAGCAACATTACATTGATGTGACATTGGTTGAAAGCTGGGTGCAAGAGCAGGTTTTATTACTTTTACAATGTGTTTTTGTCTAAAAGAGAGAAGGGCATCTTTTGAAAATTAACTCCAGATATGGCAAAAGTATTCCATACAAGGACAGATTAGAGATTTATAGAGATAAAAAATAGAATTCAAAGTAAGAAAGTGGCAAGTACGATAAAGTGAGGCAACCTTACCAGATGGTAATCTTGCAATGGATTTAGTATATGGTTTCCAATAAAGATCGGAAGTAAGAGTTAATACTAGAAGACTAAGGGTAGACGACTCATTGAGTACATTACTGTTCATAAGTGTAGGAAGATCTAAAATATTGTGATAACGATTAACCGAAAAAAAAAAAAAAAATTTATCACCAGTCACTGAGAGTCCTATGCTGTAGCACTGACTAGAAAACTAAAGCCTGATAATGATGATGATGATGATGATGATGATGATGATGATGATGATGATGATGATGATGATGATGATGATATATTTTATATTTTATCTAATCCACTTCCAGTCAAACTTAAATCCCGCTTGCTTACTACTTGAGTATACTAATTGACTTTCATGTTTTATATGCAAAATACTAATTCATGTTTTAAATGCAATCTATAAACTAATGTTTTAAATGCAATCTGCAAATTTGTCTCGTAACCTTATGTGATAAAAAAAAATTTTAATGTTTTTTTATATTTTAAATATGAACCTTTTAATCGTGCATTATTTTATACTAAGTAAAGAAAAAATTTTTAACTATAGTATAATTGATTTTTTACAGAATAATTAAGGCACTCTAGCCAGTATACTTGTGTTAAATAGGCCTAGATACATCACTCTAAAGTGGTGTACCAAGGCCTATTTTCATTATTATAATTAACTACTATAACTAATCTTATCTTAGCCACTGGCATAAATGTAGCCAATGTGGCCAAACTGGCATAAGTACAAAGAAAGAATTTTCAAAAATCTAAAAATTAGCATAATCTCTAATTGACATAAGTGCGAATCCAATGTCTTCAAATTCTTTTGGCGCATTTATGCCAGTGCTTGCAAATTTTTACACATATGTCAATTTATGCTTCGCACTTATGCCAATTTTCACTTATGCCAGTTCTCACTTATGCTAATTCGCATTAATGACAATCATTGCAAATTATTTTGGCGTACTTATGCTAATTTGCACTTATTCAAATATTTACTTATTCTTTTATTATATCTATGCCAGTTCGTACTTAAGCCAGTTTTTGCAACTGTTTTGCACTAATAAAATTTCACACTTATAAAATTTGCACTTAATCAGCCTCCCAAAAAACAAACAAAAAATGACCCAAAACAAATTGCTTAGTCATCAAAAAGGGAAAAATAATGTCATACTTTTTGATTTTCCTCATCTTCTATATAATCAACTTCTTGAAGGAAAGATTGAACATCAACAAAACTGACATAACCACTTAATCCATTAGGCAAACCAATAATATATTCTTTTTTATTAATATCTCTAACACATCCAAGTATGAGTAATCCTTTGCTTATATACTAGAAAAATATAATAGCTTGCATGACTATTTTTTATAATGTAATATTATTTATTCTAATATAAAGAAAAACAATAAAATATTAATTTTTGTGGTATATTATTATAAATAAAAAAATAAAAAAATAATTTTTTAATAAAAGAACTTTGTTTAATTGCACCTTGAAAGAAAATTGATCACGCAACTTTTGTTTTAATGGTTTCTTTACTGTAGTGATTTTTTCTGTTTTTTTAACTTTCTTTTTGATTGGTTCTTCTTTCTATAAATTAATTACACAATCTAATTAAAAATTCAAACTTAAAATAGGTTTAAATTAAATAATTAAATTTCTATATCAATTTTATGAACATATATTTTTAATGACCATATCATTTTCATCATCACATCATTTGAATGACTACATTATTATTTTGCACTTTATGTTGACCACAACAAGTTAATTACATCAAAAACATATTTTATCTTTGCAAATTAAGAACTATTTAGAGAATTAATTAGTTGTTTTTTATTTTCCTTTTGTTTTTAAATTCTGGTAATCATTGTTTTTATAATTTTTGTATGCACTAAACTATTTTGTAAATATTTAAATTAAGTGTTAAAGAAATATTACCCTATAGTTAGTTTTACTAATTAGTTTTACTTTCCGAATTGCAAGTGAGAGGCAATTAGGAGCCTCAGCACTTATCATTGCTAATATATTGTCAGACTCAGTAACAGCTAATGATTAATTTGATTTACATACTTAGCGTTAAAGTTCCCTTGTTTTTGAAATTTGTGGCAACCATCTTAGCAGGACAAGTCAGGTTCGACAGGTATAAACCAATGATTTAAACCATTCAAAAAATATCAAGTTAAACAAAAATAATGTTATTTAAACAACTTTAAATTTACATTTAAAAAAATGGTTTTGGTCATAGTTTCTGTTAGTATGTCCAATGGAAAGCTGAAAATGTGTACACTTACATATTTTGAGGCAAGTAATCTAAACTAAAAAAACTTAACAATAAATATAACACCTGCAATTCCAAACTTTATCCCAATTTTACTGGGACGAGTTTAATTTTAAAAATGCCGATGAAGCTCAATTTTGCTTTTTCAAAATCCAGATGTAGAGACTTTTCTTTTTTTATATCAAAATCTTTTTATTCATTTTTAAGGTGTCTTAAATAATTTAGTTAAAATAATTTATGTATCACAATGAATTGGATTGTGGTCTTTCCTAAAACAGAAATAAAAAACATTGTCAAATGTACATCATAAGTAGATAAATTTAATGAGGAAATTTAGAGTGACTGACTTTTTTATTTAATGTTTTATTATATATATATATATATATATATATATATATATATATATATATATATATATATATATATATATATATATATATATATATATATATATATATATATATATATATATATATATATATATATACACATATCAGTGGTGTGCACTAGATTTTTAGATGTTTATGTTTTGACACTTATACACATTTTGCAAACTCCAAACTTTTGTATGTTCATACTTATGTCAAATGAGAATGTTTTGCAAAAAGTTATGGTGATTGGAGCTTGGGGACAAAAAAAACACAAATTTTGGGCCCACTTAGCCCTTAACGTGGGAGCAACAAGTTGATAAAATAATTTCTTTAGTATTTTTATCTAAGTTTATATTCATCAACGAATTTTAAATTTTATGCAATAACCTATTAGTTTTTAGTTTTTATGACCCTACAAAGTTTACAGTCCCCTCAAATTGAGGAGGTTAAAACTTTATATGGTCATAATTTTTAAAAAATGATAAATTATTGGATGAAACTTGAAATTTGTTGATGAATATAAACTTAGATAAAAAAACTAAAAATATTATTTTATCAACTTGTTACACCCACGTTAAGGGCTGGGTGGGCCCAAAAATTAGGGTTTTTTTTTGTCCCCAAGCTCTTATCACCGCAACTCTTTACAAAACATTCTCATTTGACATAAGCATGAACATACAAAAGTCTGGAGTTTGCACAATATCTGTAAATGTCAAAATTCAAACATCTAAAAGTCAAGTGTACACCGCTGCATATATATATATATATATATATATATATATATATATATATATATATATATATATATATATATATATATATATATATATTTATATATATATATATATATATAAATATATATATATATATATATATATATATTTATATATATATATATATATTTATATATATATATATATATATATATATATATTTATATATATATATATATATTTATATATATATATATATATATATATATATATATATATTTATATATATATATATTTATATATATATATATATATATATATATATATATATATATATATATATATATATATATATATATATATATATATATATATATATATATAATTAAACTCGTCCCAGTAAAATTGCGATAAAGTTTGGAATTGCAGGTGTTATATTTATTTTTAAGTTTTTTAAGTTATTTTATTAGATTACTTGCCTCAAAATATGTAAGTGTACACATTTTCAGCTTTCCATTGGACTTAGAAACAGAAACAATGACCAAAACCATTTTTTAAATGTAAATTTAAAGTTGTTTAAATAACATTATTTTTGTTTAACTTGATATTTTTTGAATGGTTTAAACCAGTCGAACCTGACTTGTCCTGCTAAGATGCGACTATTTTCACAGTATTGTGGTTGGTGGTAAGATTGTTTAGTTATCATTATGTTTTCTTGTATTATACATTGCATTTATTTAAGGTACATTAGACTAATGCTCTGAGTGTTTTTGCGCAAACTTCAAGGAGCGTGCTTGGTTTAATGCTGATATTAGTGTGAGGATCTTGTTTTCTAATAGCCTTTCGTGTACCATACTTGAGTTTAAAACAGTAATAAATGCATCTTTGATAGATTCACCACAGTAAATATAGTTTGTTACTGCTTTAAAGTTGCAATCTCTTGCTAGGTTTCAGAGAGCTTGAATAAATTTGTCTAGCCTTTCACCAGTTAGTTGTTTGCATGTTGCTAATTGATGTCGCCTAAATTTTTTCCATTGAAATAATTTTTAAATTTTAAAACCTTTTTTTTTATAGAAATGTATATATATATAATAAATTAAATAAAATAATACCCCCTAATTACTAATTTTTATCTTTCATGTCAATAGATCAATACAATATTAAGAGATATTAATTCATAATAACATTTATAAATGACTCATAATAATAACTTTTTTTAAAAAAACTTATAAACAATCAATTTTGCAAATCTCAATAAGTTTATACAAAACTTCTTTGTATAAACTTATGTGTCAATTTTATACAAAGAAGTTTATTTCACTTTTTAATAATGCTTGTTCATAAATAACACTTGTGGGGTACATTCATACCCATTCAACAAGTGGTTGCCTAGTTCATTGCATTTAAAAGTAATATTGCTTATATTTGATGATATTTCCTTCTATTTAAAACTCAACTCAGTCACAAAAATTGTTCACTATAAATATTATTTTTAACATTAGCACTAAAAAATACAACTTGTGACTCTTGTCAACAAATAGCAAATTTACATTACTTTATCTACATGAAACATCATAATTTAGATAGTTTATGACGAGGGCTCCAACATCTAGTAAATTTTTAGTTAAAAAGGCAGTTGGATGATATCAGAATTATTTCCTTCTGTGCTTCAACACATAGTTAACCACACAAACTGTAATAACGTAAGACAAATACTACTTTTGTGAATTGTGAATCTTATTGCTTAATTGAGTCAATTCTCTTTTGTAAAAAAAATAGAGTATATTTGCTAAACTTCCCTTTCTATTGTACTCAACTTGCAGTCTTTTGATGTTGGTATATTCTCTCTATTTAATACTGGGATATTCTCTTCATTTATTGCTCAGATACAATTTGGTATATTGCATTGCAAAATAGTTATGAGTTATTTTTTTACAAAAAAAAAAAAAAAATTGTACAACAAAGTACAAAATGCGCTATTGCAGTTTCTCCCTCCTTCCCCCTCCTTAATTTTTTTATATTACTGATTATGACAGAGAATATTATGCTGGTTAAGAATCTTATAAAAACATAGGTCTAAAAAGTACTCTAGTTTGATGGATATCATCACTTTAAAGCAAAACGGATTTAACGCATTTTAAATCAAAAACACTTTAAAATAACACTTTAAAGCAAAAACACTTTAAAGCAACACTTAAAGCAAAAAGATTTATATTAACACTTTAAAGCAAAACTGTTTAAAAATGCATAATGCTTTAGTTTCTGATTGTATATATAATTGTAACGATTCCTATATTTTAAAAAAGATTTTGTAAACGATCAATTTCTAAACTTTGTCAAAAAACTTTTTACGGACTAAGGAGGGTGCCTGAAATACACATCTGCCAAAAGTTTCAAAATTATTAAAACAGTGGTGAAATTAACCAAACACCAAGATTTTTTATTAAAGGTCAATAATCGCTATGCTACCTAAATTTAATTATTTCTAGCAACACATCATTTAGTGTTAAACAAAAGAATACAAAGTTGCCGAATGGTCCTGGTTGTCTTCCACTACAACATGCAAGTCGTCTACTTTTTTAAGTTTTACTAAAATTTCAACTTTGAATCTACAAATAAAATTTTTCTGAACCATCGAAATGATATTCAGATTTACATTTTATTGACATACACTTTCTGCAGCTTTAATACTGAAGCTTTAAAATGTTACTAAAACTTTATTAGTTAGATTTTTATTTTTAAATGAAAAAAATATATAATTTTTTTCTCTTTAAGTAATAAAATCCAGAAGAAAATATCTTTAAAAAAAAAACCTTAACCTTAAATAAAGCATCTTTTTCGGCAATACTTCGAACTTTTCTAGCTTCAAGAGGAGTTAAAACCTGAGCCCCACCTCTTGGAAAATCTTTAACTTGAGATTCGTTCATTTATAATAACAAAAGTCTGTTAAAATAGATTTAGAAAAGATGCTTTTAGCTTTGACCAGAAACTGAAGTGTAAAGTAAGCGGTGAAAACAGCGGATAAAGAACTGCACGTGAGTTGCAAGTAAAAAAGACATAAAAACTTGTTTACGCGGACGCATTAGGAAATAAATATTTTAAGGACCCACATTAATTTACTACTAACATGGGCTATCTTTGCTGTTAATTGTCTTATTATTACTTTGAATTAATCCATTATGGAGTACTTCAAAGTAAAAGTCGACTAAGAGAGTTTTGACTCTCCGCCCTCCCTCCACTGTCTTCCAATTATGACAGCAGTTGAAACTTAGCCATCGGAATAAAAAACTGAAATTAGGAACTATTTTTTGAACGAATTCGTTTGTACTCCATTGTGGATCGACCATTATCAGCAATGATAGCCCATCTTAGTAGTATGTTACTGTGGGTCCTTAAAATGTTTAATTCCTATTACGTCCGCGTAAACAAGTTTCTATATACCCTAATAATTTTTCGCGAAAACTGAAATAGAACTAAATACCTGCATTAGAAACGAAAACAGAATTAAAGTTATGAATTATTACCAAACGGAATTTTTTTCAATATAAAAGTAAAATTTAGCAAATTAATTTTTTTTTGACCATTTATTTACTTTTTTTTTTGTTGCATTAAATTGATGAAATTGATTCTACATCTTCTAAAAAAAGTGGAAAAGCATTGATCCAAACAATAGTGAGAGTGCTTTGAACGCCGATTAACTAAATGGCGAACGGAATCAAGTGAACATCGACTGCATCAGGATAGCATTGTTTAATTTATTTTCAATACCAGCTACTCCTGCCACTGGTATTGCTAGATAAACCACCATTTCTTAAGATGGTTAAAACGTTTGACCCAGAATTTAAACTGCAAGATAATTAATAACTAAATGTAAATAATGTAAAATGTAAGAGTAAAATATTTTGTTTTATATTCTAAAATACTTAAATTTTATAAATCAGTCTATAAGAGTGCATAAAAATTAAAAGAACCCATATATATGACAGCAGATTTGATATAATGTGTTGGATTGCCTAAAATATAAAAATGCATAGCCCATTGCTTAACAAGCCGTAGTCTATCAATGATCAAGTCAAGTTTTCTTTAAACTTAAATCATGCTAAACGTAACCCAAAATGTTATACATAAAAAACCATCCCCACCACCCATCTGTTTGAATATATCTTTTAGAAACATTCGTGGTCTACAAAGCAACCTTTTATCAGTTTAATCATATCTTTTGCAAAAATCACCTGAATTGTTTGATATTAGTGAGATTAATTTAAATTCCGCATTCCTTCTTTAGATCTCGGTTTTGATGAGTACTACCCTTTAATTCACAGATACTCCAATAGTACTATCCACAATAACAACTCATCAACTCACCAACTCTTATGAAAACAGGTTTGAATCCTTTGACCATTCTTTTATGTGCTTCTCATCACTCTATCGCCATTCTCTTTGTTTTTGTCGTTCTCTTTTTTTCCAAAACCTTTAGATCAATATTGACTATGCCCTCTCTTTTATTGTTGTTATTGGTAACTCTAATGCTCAACACACTAAATGGCTTGTCTCTACCTCCACTGACCCTGCTAAGATTAAAGTCTATAATTTTTTCGTTTATTTAACTTCATCCTTTATAGTAAAATTTAAAATATTAACTTCATCCTTTATTCAGATAGTAAAATTTGTGACACGCTTTCCAGACAATCTTAAGCATTTATCTTCACTTCTTGATTTGTGTCTTATCTCTGACCCTAGCTTGTGTTCAGTTTCTCTTTTTTCTTTGTAAATGGTTCTGACCATCCAACAATCTCTATAAACTTTTCGTCTTGTACTTCCTTTATGGACTATAAATGCACCTCTTACGTAAAATCCTGGATTAAGGCAAGAATCAAAGCTTTAACTCTCGTTGGTTCTAAGTTAAGCTTCATTCTACTTCATGGTTTTCACCTTCTAGTGCAGCTGCAATATATCTAATAGTGTCCATTTTTTCATCTTTTTCAAAAGAATAACTTTCTTGATAAAAAACTATTTCTATTTCTTGCCATTTTTTATTGCAAGAAATTGATGTAAAAAAATTCTGTCTGTTCCTAACCTTCATTTTCTCAGTCTACTAAACCCCATATCTTATCTAAAAAGTTAGGCTCTAGGGACTTTTGGAAAATCTTCAACAGTGTCATTAACAAGAGTTGATCTAACATCTCAAATTTTTGAACTGATCTTAATACCTCTCCCAAGGATAAGGCAGAACTATTTGCAAAAAAAAAATTTTTTGTTGACGTTGGTTCTGTTTTTTTATGTACATTATTAATTTTCCAAACAATCTCACATCTAAAGTAGCTCTTTTTGCTGATAACATAACTTTATACTCCTATCTTGACAAAAAGTCTTCTCTTTTCGATTGCTTAAAATAGGCAACAAATTTTAAAACCTGATCTCACTTTTTAAAACCTGTAACAGATTGAGGCTTGCAGTGACTGGTGAATTTTAACTCCAACAAAACTCAGTTATTTACTGCACATTACTATCGCAATACTATCAACACTCCTACATTATAAAATGGCAATCTTCTCACTGAGTCCTCTTCTTTATGTTTTTTTGGATTATCGCTCATTACTGACCTCTCCTGGAAACCATATATACAATCGATTGCTAAGTTCGCTTATGCTAAGGTTGCCTCTCTTTACCGTGCTTGTCATTTTTTTACTCCTGATTTCATTTTCCATTCTCTACCTCTACAAAACTCATATATGTCCCTGTGTGGAATACTTTTATATTTGGTTGGTTCTTCTAATGATGGTCTTTTTCTTCTAGACAAACTCCAAATACGCACTGTAAACATAGTTGGACCCGCTCTATCTGCTAAGCTCGAGCCTCTCTCTCATCTTTGTAAAGTTTCATCTCTTTCTCTTTTCTGCAAATACTATCATGGTAGCTGCTCAAAGGAGTTATCGTCTCTAGTTCCATCAATTTAAACTCATTCTCGCTTTACTTGTCATCCAACAAAGTCTCATTCGCTTACTGTATCTATCCCTACATGCTCAAAAAACTTTTGTTCATCTAGTTTTTTTCCCCGCACTTCAAGCCTTTGAAATTCATATTTATTTTTTCCTGACCTATTTATATTCTATTATTGGTGCGTCTAAATAACAAAATATTCCAATAATTAATGATCCGAACAATTAATTCAAAAAAGTTATTATATTAAAATAATTCCGAAGTCAGGAGTTTAAGGAGTACCTCTGTTTTGATCAAGTCATGAATCTCGGAGTCCCAAATGATTAGTCGGACTTTATATTATTCGGTAAATAGCTTTCTTAATATCACAATTTTTTGAGGAACTTAAGACTTGTGAGTGTTGTTCTTTGAGTTGTGTGTATTTTTTTTAAGCTTACATAATTGGTATCTACCAACAAAATTTAAAAGTATAAAATTTGTTAAACTTTATAGGTATAAACAATATTTGCTAATTATTCAGTTTTGCTATTTATTTTCATGCAGACTTTTTTTTAGTTAAATTGGTGGCGCCATCTCTTTTAATCGCCATTAAGGCGGCATCTCGATAAGTCAAAATAAGTTTTTAACTTTTTTTTTGTGCAAAAAATTTTAGATTAGGTTGTCCAGCTATTAATTTTTGATTAAAGAACCGTTACAAACAAAAAGCGCGTCAGTTTTAATTTTTAACAAACTTGCTCGTAGTTTTGTCGTGTTGGCTTGGCAACTTTGAATGTATTATCTTCATTCGATGTTAATTTCTGATGCTATAGCAACAAAATATTATATTTATTACTATATGGCAAAAGAAATCGATTCAAGAGTAAATATATTGAATGCAATGAATTGCACCATTTATTATTAAATATCAAGTTTTATAATTTTTTAAAACAATATTTAAATTTTATTATTGGAGAGTTTTAAATTCATATTCCCAAGTAATTTGTCATGTTACAAGATATTTTTTGTGAAAAGCTATATTGGAAATTTATGATAAATTCTTCAAAAGTCACACCTTCTGAAAGTGAAACAGGTTTGGCTTTTAGTTTAATTTTTAGATTGAAACTAACCATCAACAAATTTTTTAGTAATGTTGAGACAATAAAAATGCAATAAAAAACCATTTAGTCAATAAATAACTTGACTTTATAATGCATTTAAATATTATAAGTTAAAGTTCATAGTTAAAAGGTTATAGGTACTTTTCCTATATTTTAATCTAAAAATAGGGAAAAAGCATACTTTAATCAAGTTTAATTTCAATCTGATTGAATTTCTTTAAGATCATTTATACTGTTTATGAGTCAGTTATTAAAAGGAAATCAATCGCTAACTTTCTTGGAGTGATGTCGGATGAAAGTATATCATGAAAGTTTTAAATTAAATTAATTAAAAACAAAGTTTCAAAAAATAGTTCTGTCATATATAGTAAAACCATTACCTTATACTGAATATTTAAATATTTTTCATTTGTTCATAGTTATCTTACCTGTTGCAATATTGCGTAGGGAATCTATAGTAAACAAAAAAATCTATGCATCTGGTTGCGTAGGGAATCTATAGTAAACAAAAAAATGCATTTAAGATTATTAATTGCTTTAAAAGAACTATTAATGACAGATTCTTTACGGAAAGTTACTGTCCTTAATGTTTGCAAATTTAATACACGCCAAGTTTTGCTGTTTATGTTTAAAACAAACATGGTATATCTCCTAATATCTTTTTTTCTTACTTAGGCAAAAATTTTCATTAATCTCCCAAAAAACTTTTAAAGAATAATTTTTTCGTACCTTACTTAATAAATATTGTTATTTTTTTTAATTAGTTTTTTTTTAATTTTTGTATTAGGTGCCCCGAGAAAACTTTACGGTCTTATCACAAAGCACCGCGAAAGATTATTTAATTAGGAAGTTTACACTTTCTTCCGATAGCGCCTAAAGTTCGCTTTGAACTATGGATATAAAATAAACGCTCTGACCACTGAGCCACGGCAGCTTATTTATATTTTTAATTTTGCCTTAGAAATTTATAGAAATTTAGATTTATAAAATGACATAAATAATATAACAAATGACTCGAGCTACAAGAAGATATCATTTTGTCTTATAACCAAGCCCAATTGAGGTCGTTTTTTACAATAAAATATATAAAGTTTTGATAAAAGCTTTTTATCAAATATATATAAAATGTGTAAACTACATTTCACAATTAATATAATTGTTAATATATAAATTCGTTTTGTAAAAACGATATCGTATTAGTATTACGACATCGTATTAAAATTTTTTTTTCTAAATACAATATTACAGACCATTTTTTCTGGAATTTTTTTTTTAAATGTCTTCAAAAACAAAACCGTTTTAAAATACTTTTCAGTAATTTTGAGAAAAGAATCTAAGTTGTTCTTATTAGAAAAACAAATCGGTTTAGAATATTTCTTTTTAAAGATGCGCACGAAATTATTTAACTGGAAAAAAGTAAACACTATTACCTTTCTTTTGTCTTAATTTTATATATTTTATAATATAATCTTATACTATTTTTATTTGTATCTTATTTATTTAACATTTGTAATATCTGTATTTTATTTATTTATATTATTGTATTTTTTGTTCTTCTTTTTCCGATAATTTATTATAAACGTAATTTTTTATACGTTATTGCTTATAACAATATAAAGTCACAAATAATGTTTTTTAAAAGTTATGAACTTTTTGTAAATAGACCTTCGTTGACATTATCTAACATGGTTCTTACATACAAAACGCAATATAAATACCTTGGTGATTTAATCTATAACGAAATGCAGTGTGATAAAGATATTCTAAAAATACATTTTACCTATGCATAAATCTAACCTCATCCGTAGAAAGTTCAGCACAGCATAAATACAAACAATGCTCATTTTTTTAAATGCCTTTTGCAGTCTATTTTGCGGATGACAGGTATGTACCTCTTGCAGAAAGACTCATTTCATCGTCTATATGTTGCATATAAAGATATACTTCGCTTCATATTAAATAATCGACAATGGAACAGTGCTAGTGGATTATTAGTGAAGCATGGTGCTTATTCACTTGTTATTCAATGATGTTATTCGTAAGCAACAATACTCACCATTGTTACTGCTGCAGAATAGTGAAAGACGCATTATAAAGGCTTCTGTTAATCTTGATAGGTTCCTGCAGTCCTGATTGATGTTTAAATGGAGAGCTGGGTTATATTTATAACACTTAACATTTACGTTATTTGATTGCAGGTGAACTTCAGTGATGAGGGCAAAATTAATATCCTCAAAATTAATATTTCAAAAACGTTTACTAAATTTCTGAATTTATCAATGGTTATATTAAATAAATTTAGTTAAGAATAATACAAAAAATGCTTTCTCAACTTGTTGCTCTTGCGTTTTGGCCAATTACCATCAAATTTTTAAGGTTTTTTTGTTCCCAGGCTTCAATTATCGCAGTTTTTCCAGTAATTTTAATACCTTGATTGTATAAACATATAAATGTTTGGAGTTTGCTCTATATCTGGAAGTTCTAAAACATCTAAACTTGCTGCATATATATATATATATATATATATATATATATATATATATATATATATATATATATATATATATATATATATATATATATATATATATATATATATATATATATATATATATATATATATGTATATATATATATATATATATATATATATATATATATATATATATATATATATATATATATATATATATATATATATATATATATATAATGTATATATATATATATATATATATATATATATATATATATATATATATATATATATGTATATATATATATATATATATATATATATATATATATATATATATATATATATATATATATATATATATATATGTATGTATATATATGTATATATATATATATATATATATATATATATATATATATATATATATATATATATATATATATATATATATATATATATAGAGAGAGAGAGAGAGAGAGAGAGAGAGAGAGAGAGAAAGAGAGAGAGAGAGAGAAAGTGGGGGCATAACCGCATATGGAGGCAACCGTTTTTTAACATTTCTCTTCAAAAAATGTTATATAATATGGCAAAAAACATACCACGCGTTAGTAAAACAGTTTCCTTCATTTTGAATATGTCAAAAAGAGTGACTGTTAAGTTTCTGAGAAGTTGTGAATAAAATTGTTTATTTTGGTAAAAATATTATATTTACACCATATTTTTCTTGACCTTCTTTTTGAGAATTAAGCAATATTTGATTTTAGTGTTAAAGATATGTGTTATCAGCATTATTTCATGAAGTGATAGCCATTTTTGATAATACCATAATCTAATAATTAACTGATTTCTTTCTAAAAACTCTCTTCTGGGGCAGAACTCTCTTCTGGGCCAGAATTCAAAATGTAAATACAAAGAATGCCTGAACAGTATGCAAACATGCAAAAAAATCATCAAATAATCTGAGCTGTGAAAATTGTAATAAAAAATGTACCATGAAAGGTGTAGCCCCATCGATTTTTGTGAGGGTGCGGTTGTGCCTCACAATGGGGGCAAAGCCGTTTTTTTCACTAATTGTACTTTTTATGTTATAACATTTTTAAAAACCGTTTAATTATTTTCTAAATTGCATCAATTAAAAACTTAATGATATTGTTATTGAAATAAACTGTTTAAAAATACATTTAGTTTTTATCTTCATATAACATTAATAATATATATATATATATATATATATATATATATATATATATATATATATATATATATATATATATATATATATATATATATATATATATATATATATATATATATATATATATATATATATATATATATATATATATATATATATATATATATATATATATATATATATATATATATATATATATATATAAATACAGGGCCGGGCCGGCGCGAGTAGGTTTTACGTGGGGGGGGGGGGGGGAATGCCATTACAACTTATGTCAACTAAAATAAAAAAAAAAAAAGGTTCTCATCTTCGAAAATTTTCCCACTGCCATCTGCCATGACGACATTTGCCGACTAACTATCTAAATTACCGACTAACCTATATCGAAAGGGTCGACATTTGCCGACTAACTAGTCAAAAAGGGTCAAATTCATAAATCGCATGAACCGATACAACATTGCAAACCATGTAAACCGATACAAACCAATATAAATAATAGATGAAAATAATTTTAAAAAAATCTTAAAAGTACATTTACATTTGCCGATTTCAAAAACGGCAAATGTAAATGTACTTTATATTATATATAGGAACTAAAAGTTGCTAAGCAACTAAACATAGCAAAGGTGATTCCGATATTTAATGGAAATGATTTAAATAATGAAAAAACTATCGTATTATTTCTATTCTATCTGCATTATCAAAAGTCTTGGAGAAAATTTTATACAACAAATTTTATAAAGATTTGTCTGTAAACAATTTAATATATTGCAACTAATACGTGTTCAAAATATATAACTTGACAGAACACGTAGTTCTCCAGTTTACGAGAAGTATTACTAACTCTTTTGAAAACTCCCAATATACAGTTGGGGTTTTTATCGACTAAGCTAAAGTTTTCGACTAGACCAAAATACTCTTTTAAATATAATTAAAGATTTACAGTATAAACGGAAGTGTTTTAAATTAGTTTAAAAGCTCTTTAAATAATCGAAAGCAGTATGTATACGTTGATGTAGTTTTACAAGTAAACTTGCTTGATATAACCTGTGGTTATATCAAGCAAGCTTACTCGTGAAAATACAATCTTAGGGTACCAATTTTGTGGAGTTCTTCAGGGATCAATATTAGGGCCTCTTCTCTTTCTTATTTACATCAACGATCTTCATAATGATATTACATTGTTATTTCAGAATATCATTAATGAATTAGTAAGAGTTCTGATTGGTTTAAGACAAATAAACTGTCTCTTAATTTTGATAAAACAAAATGAATTTTTTTCCATTTAAATCACACAAAAAAAATTATACCTAATGTCACATACTTCTAAAAAAAGTAACAATTACTAACTTTCTTGGTATTTATATTGATGAAAATTTGTCATGGAAAAGTCACACAAAAAGTTGGAGTAGTTAAATATCTAAAAGCATAGGAGTTTTTTTAAATAAATATGCATTACATAAATTATATTCTTCGCTCATTCATTGTCACATAAACTATGCGAACATTGCGTGGGGTAGTACTAATAAAAGAAAACTGGAACCTCTTTATTGTAAACAAAAACATGTTGTACGCTTTATTAATTTTAGGCATCGGTTTACTCTTGCCAAGCCTCTATTTATTGAAATGAAAGTTTTAAATATATATGAGCTTAATATTTTTAATGTTATATGTTTTATGTTTAAACAATATTTCTCATGTACCATTTCATAATTTGTATAACAAAAAATAAAAAAATAAATACTTTTTACGAAATGATAACGATATTCGTCAATCAACTTATCAAACTAATTCTGGAAAATACTGTATTTCATTTTGAGGAGTATTACTTTGGAATAAAATAGTTTTGAAGAATTTGATTTCTCTCAAGAGGTTAGGTTTTTGTTTGAAAGAGTGATTCTCTTTCAAACAAAAACTTAAAAAAGTCATTTTTTATCAGATGATATATCTATATTTTTTAATTCTTTTTTTTTTTAACTTTATATTAAAGACTGCATTAATAAAACTTATTATTTTACAATTTGCAAATAGTTTAACACTTTTTTTAAAGGTATCTTAAAGTTGTATAACGCATCTATGTATTTATAACGGAACCTTTTTCTTTTTTACTTTAAATTTGTTTATGTTCATAATTCTTAATTTTTATTTATTTGTTATCTTCAAGTATGTTAAGTATATAGAGGTTATTTATTTATTTTGAAAATATTTTATTAATACGAAATGTTAACACGTACCCTTGTTAGCGGTTCTCGACACAAGACCTTACCTTCTTCTACGAGTTCCCGCATTCTTTTATTTCCTTATAACGATCATGTATACATACATTGTCAACGAATAGTTATTAAATCACAAAGTTTTAAAATTAAAAAAAAAAAAAATGTTTATATATATATATATATATATATATATATATATATATATATATATATATATATATATATATATATATATATATATATATATATATATATATATATAAAAGCGCCTATGATAACATACTTAACTTTTAAGCTTCATTATTCAGTATCCTGAAGAGCAAGAACAAAAGTTTTAATATAGATACATTCTTTGTTACATCTAGAACAATAATAACTCCAGGAGTTTTCATCAGCTTTATTTTTTTATTGGTTATTTTTATTTAAAAAAAAGCGCAAGTATGCCATCATAGGCAACTACTGTTCCAATGATGGCATAGGAAAGGATGGGGCTGATTAGCATCAAGGGTGACTCGATAATTTCATTTGACCTTAGAGTCTTACCTTAGAAATGCCAAAAATTATGCGTAATCATCCTAATTGACCCTTTCGTGCTACACAGCAGCAAAGATTTCGCGCATGCGCATAAGAGATATTGCGTTTTATGTCAAAATTATCAAAATTTTTTTACTGAAGTAAAAATTCCTTTTTACTTCACTAACAAATATGTTGTTTCTATGAAAAAAAAAATGTTTTCTCAACTTGTCAATATTGCAACACACCTAACTCGTCAGCATGCCATCATAGGAAGAAGTCATCATTTTCATTTAAACAAGCTATGTCTGCCTTGTTTAAAAGATAAAATTAAAATAAGTATTCCATTAAATGCACAAAACTTGGAAATAAAAAGCATGAAAATTTCATTTCTGCGCAGTTAGTAATAAAATCACAATCTTAAATATTTAAAGGGATTAAAAATACAACAGCACATCCCAAAATCAATTTTTAATGATTATAAAAGCAATATTTATGCATAAGGGATGTACTTTTAATAAAACAAATGTAAATTCAGTATAAACATGTTGGTCTGATCATTTCCCTATATCACTCACACACACAGAGATAGGTATATATAGATATATTAATATATAATTGCCGACAGACTTTTTTTATTTCCTATATAATTTTTTTGTTGAGGTAAATTAGAATTGAGGTCATGAGAGTAAAAGTTGTGTAACCCACAAATTTACAAAAAAAAAATTTCGTTTTTTTTAATTTGTTTTTTTTTGCGTAACGTAACTCTATAAAAAGAAATTTCTCTATAGATGGTGAAAACTGAAAAGCTGCTATGAATTTAAAGATAAGCAAGATAGTTAAATTAAAAAATTACGAAATTTTATTTGTACTATTTTCTCCATTGTTTTAATATGTTGCTTACACCACTTTTGTTCTCATGGCCTCATTTATGATTAAAATATCAGCAGGAGAAAAGCATTTATTATTGAAAAATACAAATGGGTTTAATAAACCTTTTCATTCTCTATTTTAAGTTTCTTTAATACTAGTTTTTTCTTTATTAGTAAAAATTGGAGTTGACACGCAACATGTAAATCTTTTTATTGGTGTAACTGATCAAATCAAAATAGACGCTGACTTGATAAATGAATCAGTTGATACTTTTCATGAAAAAAGCAATGAATATTGCCGATCATTTACAGTGCATGGATTATCAAGAGCTCTAACGGGTAATTTATTTGAGAAATTGTTCTGGGGGTTAATAATGTTGTTCAGCTTATGTATAATTATATATGGAATATCGACTTTGGTTATTAAGTATAAAAGAAATGATGTATACATTCAATTTTATGCTACAGAATATTCTGAAGCAGACACACCAATTTTCACTGTATGTCCATATGAGGTTGACAAACGAGGAACGTGTAATTTAACAAATAATTGTCGTAAAAATGTTACTTTTAGTCAATTATTTATTCCAAAAAACAGTTCTTACAGTTGGCATAATGATATAATAAGTATTGTTGTTGACGATTATTCAAAAAGTTCAGTCAAGGCTGGCGTTCAGATTAGCGATTACATAAAAAAAACTTATCACAATTGTGTCCGATTAAGTTTAAATTTTTTTAATACATTGTCATCTACGTCTAATGGAATACGCGTGTACACAATTTATCCAGAAAATTATTTAGAAATATTTGTTCATGATTCAGACGAAGAATATCCTTTTTTGCAAAGTAAACCAGTTTTTATAGGATCTTATGAAAGTGATGACATAAATATTGAACTGAAGAAGTATAAACGATTAAAACAACCATTTGCTTCTAACTGCAGTCAGAGTTCAGATTCGATGATCTTTCCGGGAAAATACTCGAAACTAAAATGTATAGAATCTTTGAAATGCATTAATTCGTTTCAGGCCTGCGGCAACAGTTATGATTTTTGTAAAAATTTTTTACCAAAAAATATATTCGATAACAACAGTTCATCGGTATACGATATAAACAATTTAACTGAATGTTTGAAACTAGAATATGAAAAAAAATACGATCATGAATGTGCTTTACCTTGTGATGAAAATGTTTATACTGTTATATCATCTTTTACTAGTAATTGCGATTGGCTCAAAAATAATGCTAGAGAGATCTGGATTGATTATCCAATAACTCCTTATTACCACGTGTTTATAGAAGCACCATTGTATCCTTTTATTCAATTTATATCTGAATGTGGGGGGTTGCTTGGTTTTCTTACAGGAAGTTCACTTATCTCTTTCATTGAAGTTTTGGTATTTTTTAGTCTAATTGTGTTAAAAAAAATAATTAACATAAAAAGCAAAAAAGAAGAATAACTCTTTTTTATATATTTTGTTGTTTGTTAATTTAGTTATATTTTTTACTTTTTTTTATAACTGTAATAGTTTTAATCTAGAGTGGTGTAACTAAACCATATGGCCTGTGGCATATTTTTTGTAAGAGTCCCACCAGATAAAGTTGTAACGTTTTTAATAAATCACTTAAGAAGTTAGCCTTAAATATTAATAATATTGTGTAGATTTTTGTTCAAATCGAACAGTTTTTTGTTTTAAAAGCATAGATATTACCAATTTATAAATAAATAACAGTTTAATCTTTACAAAACTTTTATTACTAGAATATTTTTCTCCACGCTTACTGTCCCGCTAAAGTATCAATAACGTCTTCAAAGTTTAAAGACTGGGAATAGAATTTTGAATAAACAAGTAGCCAAGTTTTATATTCTGTCTCATCGAGTTGTCCCATTGAGTTTCTTAAATAAGTTTTTACTGATTTTAATTTTATATATGATCTTTCAGCTTGGTCTCTACTCACAGGAATTGTAAGAAATATCATTATTGCATAATGAATAACATAAATGCAGTATATACTTCAGGTAAGCTCCGTGACATAAATTGATTTTTATAATTAATAAATCAGCAATCTCTCTAATACCTGAATGTTATCAAAGTTGAAGACTCAGATATAAAACTTGACCTTTTAATACTCAAATAAGTTATTTAAATATATAACGGCTATTAAAAAGTTATTTAACATTTATTTAATTGTTCTAAAAAATTTTGTATATCAACAACCTCTCCTAATCTATCATTACGTACTAATTTTAAGTTATGAGTAGCACAGTAAATATATACCGCATTTGACACGATACCTTTTATGTATTTGACACGATACCTTTTATTTTTTTTATCATATTCTTGTCCTCGAAACTTATTTAGAGTTTTTTATTTGTCACATATAGATTTAATAATTTGGTTTCAAGACATTACTAATGCAGTTTAATCCCTAATTTTATGAAATCTAAAATCATAAAAATGTGTGGTTAAATTAAACATTTGTTTTTGAAATATCTTGAGTCGTATCGAGTGGTAGAATAAAACGAGACAGCATTAATTTCATTTATAAATGGATTTTTTGTTTTTAGAACCAGAACAAAAATTATCTCATTTTCTATTTTTAAACTTGAGTGTTTTACTTGGTCCTTCATTTTATTTAACAATCCTAAAACTGGATTTTGTAAATAACTTAAAAATACTAAATAAGTTTCCTTGGGAATTGATTAATTGCTATCTGCATTTTCTCTGTAGTCACGAAGAGCTAAATCACTTGTTAAAAATGTCAAAGTAACATCAAGGAGTCTAGAGAGTACTTAGTACCAAAAACTTTCTTGATCATGGAATCTTACTCTTCATCTAGTGTTTCGCTGCATTGTCGATATCTTAAAAATAAATTCTTAATACAAAAGAGTATTTTGTAGAGTGAAACATTTTTTAAATTTATTTTAAAAATTTTAATAATTTCATTCATTCTAATCTTAATTACGCATAAATTAATATTAATTATGCATACATTGCTTAGTGCAATAGAAAAAAAATAATAAAATGAAAAAGCTCTTTAATAAACAAAAGCATGCTCTTAGAATCATATCTAAAGTAGGCCGTTATACACATTTTTAAGTATTGTTTAAAATGTCAAACATAATGATTCCAACATATAAATATAATATAACATATAATATAAATATTCTGAAAATTACTAAAAATATTTCTCATAAAATACTTTACCTGCTATTCCAAGTAAATCAGAACAAATAATTAACTAGATATTACTTTTAAAAAATAGTTAGGGAACTTTTGCTCAAAATGTATACATTTTAAGATTTTTTTTTTTATTGTCTGTTTACTACTTAAGCAGAATAATGATTAAATTTAGTTATCTTTTATTAGAGAGCTGCAAAATATTGTTTCAATATACCCCGCCATCTTTTTAACAACTTAATATTTTAAAGCTTGTTAAGAAGTAATTTGTTTATATTTTTCTAGTAATTTTGTTGCAGTTTATCTTCTTTTCTTTTGCTACTTTGTTTTTGGAAAGAAATAAGAAACATTTTTCTATTAATTTAATGAATGTTAAAAAACCACAACCAACAATTTATGATCAAACTTAATAAAAAAAAAACACTTGTGCAAGCAAAAAATATGAATGAAAATATACGCTAAGTGATTAGATCCTTGATTTAAATTCAATTTTAGCTTGCATGTATGGATAATTATAAAGTTAATAGTATATTCTATGAGCAATAATGAAAAGAATATAACTGATGCTTTAAAATCTCTTTTTAACCAGTGCACTCTCAAACAATTGAATCAAGGTAAACCATTCACAAATCTCCATAAAAAGCAAATTTAAAGAAAGACTTCAAAAACTACTATTCAGATTGTATCAATTTATTTTATTAACTTCTATAGTTTATGAATACAGTTAATGCTAATATATACTTTTTTCTAATATATATTTAACTTAGCTGTTTGGACCCGTATCTTTTCCGCACCAATCGTTTCTACACGTATTCCTTATTTACTTTAATTAATTGTTTTTAATCTTGCCACACATATTTATAGCATAAAAAAAATTTAAAAAAGCAAAAAAAAAACTATTATTTGTTAAAATAAAGTTTTAATGTTTTTGCTAGCTACGGGCAAATTTTTTTTTGCATCCACATCAGTTCGTTCTGGAGTTGCAGGACGGGCTTATTAAATTTTTTCTACCTTTTAATACCTTTTAAACCATAGTTTATTTTCAGACTATCAGCAGCTAAATAGCACTAACTACCAAGCACATTAATAACAAGAGTATCTTATGACATATGCGCAGCAAATTTCTACAGATAGTTTGATTTTTTTTAATATTGTCTCTCTTTTTTTTGTTATAGTATATAATATCTTTATATATGTTATGTATATAATATCTATATAACTTCAAAAATATGTTATTTTTTATTTTAAAAATGCAAAAAAGGTTGAAAAAAAAAAAAAAAAATGCAAGCGTAAGGTTTTGAACAATCCGATCCGCTTCAAAATAAGCGTAAGGTTTTGAACAATCCGATCCGCTTCAAAAACACTGCGAGTTTAACCACTTTGACTAATTAGACGTATTGTTTGATGAATGTTTAACACAATTTAATAAAAAAAAGACTTCATCAAACGTTTTTTTTAAAGAAATTTTTTTTCGGAACTCTACTTTCGGAGGATGGCCATTTTTTTACTCGGCAAACTTTGGAGATAATATATTTTATTTCACTGTCATGTGTTATTTCTTCCTTTTATTTTTTATTGTGAATGTCTATGGTATATAACATTTTTCCATATATTTCAGATATTTTAAGGTATATATTGGTTTAAAAGGGAAAGCTTCAGGATGATGCAATCTTGGCCTAATATAGAGTTTTGTTATACTAAATATGTTATTTTTGTATAAAATACTTTTCTTATAAAAACTAAAGGTAAAAAAGAATTGTTTGAGAAAATAGGAAAGAATTATTTAAAAAAAATATATATTAAATAGGTTACGATTTCTTTATTTTTTCACATTTACAATATAGAAAGAAGTTGACGATAAGATAAATTTTATTAAATGTTTAGCAATTTGAATAAATTTAAAGAGAAAAAAAAAACTGATAGTTTACAGATCATTAAGTAACTGGTATTTGGTTATAAATCTTTAAAGTATAAAATTTCTTGAAAATATTATGTAGAAAGTTGTTGCTTGTCATTCAGTTGAGCTTTATTTCCCCTCCCCCCTCTTTCCCCTAAAATTCCAGAGAAAAACCACTACAGTCTTGGAGTCTTTTTTTTCTTTTTATTACAATTGTTTGTGACACTCCTAACTTTTTTTGCAAGCAAACTTTAGAAATTGCAATCCAGTTATTTTTCACTTTTTTATTATTTGATTCTTTAGAAACAAAATGCGTCATTTTCCAGCAGTAGCGGACTGGAATATTTGAGCGGCTTGGGAAACCCCGAGTGGAACGGCCTCAAAAAAAAACAATATCGTATAAGATAATATTTTAACATAATATTAAATATAAATAGATACTTAATAAAAAAAAAAAATAAACAAAAGATTTTTAACCATTTTAATACTTACTAATACCTGGAGAATTTTATTTTATTTTATCTATTGTTGTATCATTATATAAATTAACCAAAATATCCTTCTCAATCGCCATAAGCTTCAAAAATTGCAATTTATTTTGTGACAAGGAAAATCTGAGTCTACTTTTTATAATTTTTAACTTGGAAAAACTACGTTCACAAGCTAATTGCGTCGAAGATAATGTTAAAATAGATTTATATGCAAAATAAACATTGCTATATAAATTATATTTAGCCAAGAAATTAAAACAGCGATAAATACAAATTTTGCAACTCTTTTTTTTTTGTGGCATACTTCAATCATTATTTCTGAATCTAAATCAGTTAATTAATTGGTATTATATATTTCTTGCATATATATATTAAAGTGGTCCCATTTTGCCTTTAATTCAGTTAATTCCGCCCCTAAATTTGACGCTTTAGCTGTATTATGATATTTTATTAGTAATTTACTATAAATTTGTTTTGTTTTTTAATTAAATTTTAAAATATTGACACTACTATTACTTCGTAAAAGGTAATGACGTAATAATGTTAAAAACGTGATGGCCAGGAATAAGTTTGGATAGGTTATGTTTTGGATCTCCAGACATGATGTGGTGTTTTTTATGCCTTGTTGAATTTGTGCTAAAACTTGTCAATTTATTGACAAAAATTACCAAACTTATCATAAATTGTATCAAGAAGTTTTTTAAGAGTTTAGGAATATTTTTTCATGAACCTAAGTCGTTCGCAGTTATATATGACGCAGCTTAAAATTAAGTGGCCAGGAATAGGTGAATTTACTCTGCATTATTGTTTTAATGTTTTAACGACAAGAAAAATTTAAAACAATTTTATTTATTCATTTATTTTTTATTTATTAATCATTAAAAAAAGAATACAATGTATTATCGCTATTTATCACTACACCCTGATATACATTCATGAGTAAGCGTTTATAACCGTTAATACGTAAACATAAAACTACTTTGTACCATTTAAAAATTATATAAAAATTTATACAAATATGTTAAGATCAGTTACTAATATATATACAAAAGAAAATCGTAAAATAAAAAAATATTAAAAAAAAGCAATTACACAAAAACTGAAGATAAGTTAATAGGATAATTAAAGAAAATTTAAATTGGTTAGATTAGTTAATAAGATAGTTGTTATAAAAGAAGATAAAAGAATCTTAAAAAAAACTTAATTCATTAACATCGTTAAGAAGTTTTTGTTTGAGTTCTTGTTTAAATAGAGAAAATGAAGAACAATTTTTCAGCTGTTTCCCAGTAGGCACGGGACGTAAAAAAGACGTCCTTAGGACGTTCATATCGGGTCCGTCCGTCCCATTAAAATTCTAAACGTCTTTTGAACGTCTTTTTTGCGTCCAATAATTTTTTCGTCCAAAAATATCCAGAATGCTTTATTAAATCAAAATAAATTAGTTATATCACGCAAGCGCTATAACTTCCTAAAATTTTTAAGTAACGCATTTTTAATGTTTTTTTTCCAATAAACGATTCTCTGATTTGAGTTTAGGCGCTGCGCACGCATGTTAAACGACATGCGCAAACCTAGCGGAGGTAAACAAACATTTATTTTTATAATTTGACTTGAGTTATACTGCGAGAAGGTCATAAAAGAAATATGAATGTCTACTCATTGTTGTAAAAATGGTCAATATAGACTTATTAAATGGAGATAGGAAATTTGCGAAGTTCACGGGACAAGAAGAGAAGAAGAAAACTGTAATTGCACAAAACTTTTATGTATAGATTAACTAGACTAATTCTTTCATAATAATAGTGTTTTTCATAATAATAATTTTTTTTTTTTTTTATTTTATTTGCATTCACTCCCAACAAGGCTGTAAGCAACCACTATTAAGTTGGGAGTTACTAGGAAAAAAAAAAAGAACAGAGTTATAGAGCAAGGAAACGGTTGACAGAAGACTTAAAAAGTTGAAGGTTGTATGAGTCAGGAAAACATGAAGATGGGAGAGAGTTCCAAAGGATTGAAGTGCGGGGAAAAAAACTAGATGAATAAAAGTTTTTAGAGCATGCAGGGACAGATACAGTAAACGAATGAGACTTAGCTGAATGACGAGTAAAACGATAATGAATTTTAGTTGATGGAACTAGAGATGATAACTCCTTTGAGCAGTGACAATGATAGTATCTGTAGAAAAGAGAAAGAGATGCAACTTTACGACGATGGGAAAGAGGTTCAAGCTTAGCAGATAGTCCAGGTCCAACAACATTTACAATGCGTTTTTGGACCTTGTCAAGAAGAGAAAGAGAATCGTTAGAAAAACCAGCCCAAATATGACAACAGTATTCCATACAGGGTCGAATAAGAAATTTGTAGAGGTAGAGAATGGAATCAGAAGTAAGGAAATGGCAAGCACGATAAAGAGAAGCAACCTTAGCAGAAGCTAATTTAGCAATCGATTGTATATATGGTTTCCATAAAAGGTCAGTAGTAAGCGATAATCCAAGAAGACGTAAAGAGGACGACTCAGTAAGAGGATTGCCATTCATTAATATAGGAATGTTGACCATATTACGGTAGTTGTTTGCAGTAAGCAATTGGGTTTTTTTAGAGTTGAAATTCACAAGCCACTGTGAACCCCAATCTATTACTGAAGTGAGATCGGATTCAAGATCAGATGCTTGTTCTAGGCGATCGAAAAGAGAAGACTTTTTGTCAAGACAGGAGTATAAAGTTGAGTCATCAGCAAAAAGAGCTACTTTAGATGAAAGGTTGTCAGGAAGATCGTTTATGTAGATAAGAAACAAAACAGGGCCCAGGATGGAACCTTGGGAAACCCCAGAAGTTACTGGAAATAAAGAAGAGTATTGGCCTTCAAGGATGACTTTAATAAACCGGTTAGAAAGAAATGATTTGATAATGATTTGATATATATATATATATATATATATATATATATATATATATATATATATATATATATATATATATAAAATATATATATTGTATATATATATATATATATATATATATATATATATATATATATATATATATATATATATATATATATATATATATATATATATATATATATATATATATATATATATATATATATATATATATATATATATATATATATATATATAATATATATATATATATATATATATATATATAAATAATATATATATATATATATATAATATATATATATTATATATATATAATATATATATATATATATATATATATATATATATATATATATATATATATATATATATATATATATATATATATATATAAATAAGCGTTTAAACTCAAATCAGAGAATCGTGTATTACAAAAGAAGTCTTTTTACAACGACTAATAGACACGTTTTAGCTAATTTTTATTTTTGTTATCAATTACTTGTATAGTATTGCTATATTAAGAACCTAGTATAGTATTGCTATATCAAGAACCAAGTTCTAACAATTTCAAAGATTTAGACATCTCATGCAGAATCGAATTTTTCAATAGGAAAACCTGTTAATGATACATAGAACAATTATCCTGATAATTCTTTGAATTCAATGTCTTTACTCGACAACATTGTGCTATTCTATAATGGGACCAGTACATTAGTTAATGATCTTCTTGAAATATTGCCTAATCAAGGTTTGGAACTTCCCAAAGATGCAAGGAGAATTTTAAAAACACCTAATGAAAAGCGACTTATAGACCCATTCTTGCTAATTTATATACATATATACTTTTAAACATATAATTACTTAAAATTAAAATATTAAAATTGATACAGATATTGAAAGAAATAGTTAAAAACTGGGTATATGATATACTATATATATACTAAGTATATACTTGACACTTGATATAGTATTTCAAGTATATTAATTGATATACTATATCAAGAACCAAGTTCTGACTGTTAGAAAGATTTAGAAATTGCAGAATCTCATGCAAAGTCATACTTTTCAAAAAGAAAACCTATTAATAAGACAGAGAGTTTATGCTGATAATTCAATATAATTCAATATCTTTAATTAACAACTTTTAGATTCAAAATAATTGGACCAGTACATTATTCGAAAAAATTGGACCAGTACATTAGTAAATGAATTTTTTGAAATATTACAATATTAAGGTTTGAACTTTGTATATAACTAATTACTTAACTTTAGTAATTAGTTATTAGTGAAGTTCAAAAGTTTTCACTATAAAATAAGTCTAATTGAAAAAATTAAACCAGTCGTAACAGTTATATAAGAGACAGGAGGGTAGAAAATTTCCTTTACACTAAAGGAATTTTTCTACCCACCTGTCTCTTATATATTGTTATCTCTATCTTATATACTGTTATGACTTGTTTAATTTTTTTAATTAGACATTTTTTAGTGACTTATTCTACTCTTTTATTATCTGATTTTCTAAAAGTATCCTTTAGATGATAGATGTAAATAATTTTTCTCCTTTATCATTCTTTAAAAGTTCAATATGAATAATTTTAATTAAAATCAATATTTATATTTATTATTTGATAAAATTTATTTTTTTAGTAACTTATCCAACTTAAATAAGAATAAGAAAAATATATTTAAAGATGAAATTGATTTAATAATTTTTGAAATGATTTTTTCATAATGATTTTTTGAAAATTTATGGTTTTAGTTTTGTATTTAGTAAAAAATATATAACAACAAAAACATTTAAATCAGAATTTCAGTGGATCTATATAGGCATTTTAGGTAATTGCAGTTTTGGTAACCATTTATTCATTTCATTATATAATGTAATCATTATATAATGTAATCATATATAATTAATCATTTGTTTCATTATATAATGTAATCATTCATTAATTTCAGTTTTGGTAATCATTTATGGCCCATTAGTGGCAGCAGCCAAAAGTGGCTAACATATGAATAACCACTATATCACTTGTTAGAATGTTATTGGCAATTTACTAAGTAACCAATGAGTAACTCTTCTCAATTACTTCTTTTTTTTTTTTATCATCTAGGAAATTTTATTAAAGTGAATAGATTATACTTATTAATAAAGAAATTATATAGTCCTTTGATAGATTGCAAACCTATATTTCTATTGTATATATATATATATATATATATATATATATATATATATATATATATATATATATATATATATATATATATATATATATATATATATATATATATATATACAATAGAATATATATATATATATATATATATATATATATATATATATATATATATATATATATATATATATATATATATATATATATATATATATATATATATATATAAGTAATATGTTAATTTAAAATAATTTTTCTGTTTTTATTTAAAATTTATTGAAAAAAATAAGATTCTGTTTTCAATGTATTTATTTTCTCCTTAATTCTGCTTATTTTTTCTTTCAAAAGATTGTCTTTCGTTACCAAATCTCTTTAAATATTAGATAAATGTCTCCTTAAAATCCTTACATTTAGTGTCAGTTTTAATAATGTAAACCCTGATTTTGTTTTTGCTAAAAATACAAAATATATGTCAATAAATAAAATAAAAATGAGTTTTGTTAAAATTTAGAATTAGTAGAATTAGTTAAAATTTAGAATTATTAGTTATTATAAGTTAATTATATATTATTAGTTAAAATCAGTAGAATTTGTAGTATTAAAATTTAGAAATAGATAGTTGAAATAAATTAAAATTTAGAAATAGATAGTGTCAAACATCAATTAGATACAATTTAAAGTTGAACAGAAAAATTAAAAAAAAAAAAAAATGGTAATGCTAAAAAAATAACACTTGTAAGAATATTTTTTACTTTTCCATAAATTTTATTTACTTGTTAATTAAGATTTTATTTTTAAGAGCATCAACTACATCAAGTGTCAGTTGATATATGTTTTGGTCAAATACATGTTTGTATTTGGTAATATTATGTTACATTTTTGTTTTGTATTTCAAAAACTCATATTGCATTTATTTAAATATGGATTTAGGAATCTAGAATTAATGTGTTTATAGTTTTTTGTATTTAATTTTGTTTTAAATTAAAGAAATTTTATTTGATTAAATGTATTTAACCCTAAAGTTTTATTTTTGCCTTCGGTTTAAAAAAAATAAAACAATGGTTTTGGCTATATTTCATTTTATGTAATGGTTAATGTAATATAGTTTATTTTATGTAATATGCCTAATGAATTTTTATTAGTAACAACTTCTTTAATTCATTCAGCTCCTTCAAAATTTGAAAGTCTGTGATTCTTCTTCATATCCTGTAGCTTCAGGGGTTCTTCAAGGTTCAATCCCTGGCCCTATACTCTTTTTAATTTACATTAACGATCTTCCAGATATTCTCACATCTAAGGTGGGATTGTTTGCTGACGATACTACCATTTATTCTTGTTGTGATAAGAAGCATACGCTCTCTGATTGCTTGGAAAGGTTATCTGAGCTTGAAAAGAATCTCACCTCTGCTACTGCATGGGACTCACAATGGCTGGTGAACTTTATTTCAGATAAAACTCAATTTTTTTGGCCAATTGTTATCGCAATAGTTTAGATCTTCCTATATTTATGAATGGTAATGTACTAGATGAGTCATATACCCTTCATCTTCTAGGATTAACTTTTACTTCTGATCTTTCTTTTAAACCGTATATTAAATCCATTGCAAAATTAGCATCTGCTAAGGTTGTTAATTGTCGTGTGTTGAGTTTGGAAGTGACTCTTCCAGTAACTTCCTAACTCATAGTGGTTGCTCGCAGCTTTGTTGGAAGGGAAGATGTAATATATATACATATATATATATATATATATATATATATATATATATATATATTATATATATATATATATATATATATATATATATTAGGGTGTCCCAAAAAACAATATTTTTGAAAATAATCTGCTCTTACCCCCTAAATGTGTTCTATCTAATACAAAAACACTAGGTTTAAATTTTTTTAGAATAAAAAATATTTTAAGGGGTCCCTCAAGACCTTCGAATGTTTAATTGGTCCTTAATATTTTCGAAAAAAAAGTTTTTCAAAAATATGTCAACCTGGTACTCAAATGAAGCGAAATTATATAAATATTTCAAAAATAATATTCATTTTGAAATATTTTTAACTTATCAAAATTATCATAAAAAAACATTAAAAATACATTTTTTTCATTTTTTCTTAAAAAACGCAATTTTTTATGTAATAAAACCAAAAATAACAATTTTGTTTCGAAATGAATATTATTTTTAAAATTTTTATATAATTTCGCTTCATTTGAGTACCAGGTTGACATATTTTTGAAAAACTTTTTTTCCGAAAATATTAGGGACCCATTAAATATTCGAGGGTCTTGAGGGACACCTTAAAATATTTTTTATTAAAAAGAAATTTAAACTTAGTGTTTTTGCATTAGATAGAACACATTTAGGGGGTGAGAGCAGATTATTTTCAAAAAAGTTGTTTTTTGGGACACCCTAATATATATATATGTATGTATGTATATATATATATATATATATATATATATATATATATATATATATATATATATATATATATATATATATATATATATATATGTATATATATATATATATATATATATATATATATATATGTATATACATATATATATATATATATATATATATATATATATATATATATATATATATATATATATATATATATATATATATATATATATATATATATATATATATATATATATATATATATATATATACACTTACTTATCTTAAGAATAATCTTTAGTTACTTATCTTAAGAATAATCAAATATAAAAAACGTTTAAAGTTAAGAATAGTTTTGATCTTTACTAGTGTGATTCTATCGCCAAGTTTCTTGAATGTGATCAATCATTTCTCGATACAAATGTTGCAAAAAGTAGTATATTTTTTATTATGGTTGATTGTTTAGTTTTCTTTATAAGGGTAAATTACTATCATCAATTACATAAAAAATTTTAATCTGTAATGATATACATAATGCTCACTTTACAAATAAACATAATTTACACAAAATTTTTGAATTGATTAAAACACTAATGAATTGCTTCTATGCCCAATACAACTTACACTAAATTGTCCCATTCAATTACACTAGTGTTATCTTTTGAATTTAGAAATAAAAGTTATTATATGTTGGTGGCTCATCATGCAGTGCATATGAGAAGGGCATGCTTTCAAAGTAAGTATAATTTTACTATAAATAGAGCATTTTTAATACCACACTTATATTGCATACTTGATATACATAAATATATACGCTGGTCACAACAATCCAGTCAAAAATTTCTTGTGTGTGAGTGGGTGTTATTTATTTCTTTCCCCTTTATTTTTACATACTTATCTTGACAATATTTTTTTAGGGTTAAGACTGCTCCCTTGATTCCTACAGCAAAAAAACAACTTTAAAATGCTGGTGATAATATTTTAAAGAGTGCACCTGATCGAAAAAAAGGTGAATGACGTCAACTGTTCGAACATTCGATTCTTGGAAATTAACAAGTGGAAGAAAAAGTTTATAAAATTGTAATTTATAAAACTCATCACAATTATATTATTAAAACATTTAAACGATTTATTATTTTTTTCTTATTCTCAAGAAGTTCTGTGAAAACATAAATTTGAACCTTTCGTTTAAGTAAAGCCATGTAAAAACACGTATTTTAGACGTCGAAATGAGAACGTCTAAATTAGGTTATTTAAAGACGTCATTTGGCGTTTCCATTTAGCATTAGTTCTGAACGTCCTAAATTCACGTATTTTAGACGTCTAAAAACACGACTTTATTTCGTCCTATAAAGACGTCCTAATTACGTCTTAAAAAGACGTCATCTGACGTTGCCATTTAGAACCAGTTCCGGACATCCTAAAAAGACGTCCTTTCGACGTCATATGAACGTTTCCGTGCTCGCTGGGTTATTTAATTAAGTGTTATAATTTAGGACCTCTGATGGCAATACAAAATTTAGTAGCCATATAGTGTATTTTAGGTTGCTCGTATTTGTAATTTGAAAATCTTGTAGGGTACACGTGATTAATTTTATTGAATTGTTTTAAAAATTATAAGAGTTAATTTATTATGCAGTTTGTAAATAAATATAACAATTTGATAAAGGTTTAACTTTTTTTTTTTGAATAGTTCTTTAGAATGTACGAATCAACCTGCATTTGAAAAAAATCCTGACAGCGTGTTTTTGTCTACTAAGCAAGTTTTTAACTTTACTTACATTAGAGCTGCACCATGCAATGTTTGCATCTAAGGTTAATCATTACACTATGTCTCGCTGAGACTAATAACTTTAAAAATAAATTTAACCTCGCTTAAACAATTCCAAATTTTTTGAAAAACTCCTAATATTTAAATGCAAATTTGAAAAAGAACTTTTATCTAGTTCTTGCATTATTTTTTCAGATGTAGGGTCATAATATAAAGTATTAATATTTTAAAATACTTTGTTATTACTATAAAAACTAATATTCGGGTCAGAATGGTTATCTAGAAGTATCCTACTTTTATTTTGTAATAAATAAAAGTTAAGTGTAACATTATCTTCATTCATGACTAGGGTATTTTTTATAAACTGTTAAATTATTATTTTACTGAAAAAGAAAATAATAATAATAATAAAAATAATAATAAGAAGAAGAAGAAAAAAAAATTATAAATATAAATGATAAAGCAATGAAGCACTCACTTTGATTAGGCTAATATAACAGACCCACCTGAAAATGTCCCGATGTCCTGTCGGCCCATTTCGTCACTGTTTTTCAGTTTATAAACTAATTTATTCATAGTTTAGTCGTGTATGTTAAAATAATTTCAAATTTGAATGTATTATATTCATTGAATATTAATTATAATAGGACTTCTAACGCTATAGCTACAAAATATCATATTTATTACTTTACTGCAATAGAAATCGATTTCAAGAATAGGGGAGGCTAGGGCTAGTTGGCTCTGTTTTTACTGTTTGAGGTCTGTAGCCCTAACGGCAAAAATGTTTGTTAACATTAAAGGGCAGTCTTAAAGAGTATGAATTTAGGTAACATTTTTAACTTGTTCATCATAAAATAAGATTTTCTTGAAGCACACCTGGGCCCTCAAAAAAAAAAAAAAAAAAAAAAATTAGCCAACTTACCACACTCTGGGGTAAGTTAGCGCAAACTATAATTACGATTATTAATATACTATTAAGTGCAAAATTTATAGAAGTTTTTTCTATATTTATTTTAGCAAAAATATAATAATACTTTTAGCTGGTACCAAATATTAGTTCGTATAACAACATGCTAACCCACTTTTTATCTGTTAAAAAAAAACCTAAAAATTTTTTCTTTTTTTTTATGTGTAAAAAATAAATTTTTTTAATATTGTTAAAAACTAAAAAAAAAAATAAAAAATTTAAAAAATTTTATAAAAATGTATACTTTTTTCCATAGTAAATGAGACTACTTACCCCGTGAAAATTTTGTCAAATTATCCAAAGTCTTTTATTTAATAAACAGTCTATAGATCCTGAAGAAAGGCAAATATTGAAAGAAACTCTGAAAGAAAATAGTAAACCAATTATGACTGGAACTTTTACAAAATCCCAATATCTCCAATGCACATGCGCGAATCTTAACAATACTATAGTGAATGATAAAATGGTCAATTAGGAAGGTTCTATGTAATTTTTGTTTCTTTCTGATGAAAGGCTCTAAAGATAAAAGCAGTTAGTCAACACACCCTCACACCGTAGCTCCGGTCTTATTTAAATATATTGACAGCAGTAAATTGTACAATTTATTATTAAAATTTAATAATAATTTAATATTTAATTTAAATAAATTAATAATAATAAATAAATAAATTTGATATTTAATTTAAATATCAAATGTTATAATTTTTTAAAGCAATAATTAATTATTTTTATTGGAGATTTTATATTTTTTAGTGACCTAATATGCTACAAAAACTTTTTTTGTAAAGTTATATTGTAGAGTCTACTAAACATTATTTGTGGTTTGCCGAAAGTAATATTTAGTCAAGCTTGCTGCAATATTTTAGACTCAGACCTCTACTTTTTCTAGTATATGTCTAAGATTTCTATAAAGTACGGTATAAAATTATTTTTTATCGCATAACAACATTACTTTATTATTTGAAATCATGAACTTAAAACCTAAAACAATTTCCAACTGGTTAAAAGTAAATAAACCTTCGGTAAATATGGAAAAAGCTAATTGGACTCTATTTCACTCGTTTCCCCCCACCCTCACCCCCTCCTCCACTCCTTAACAAGTAATGCCATACGAAACTATACGTTTTTAGGAATTTATATTCAGGGCCGGAGCACAATTTTGCGGAGCCGGGTTCAAAAATTTTTCGGCGCCTAAATACACATTCAAATCTTACACTTAAATTTTACGACAAAGAATTATTTATTTACAAATAAAAAAAATGCTGTTACATATTGCGTATATATTTCTTATAATGTGTATATTAAATACTAATACAATACAATTCAATAATATTACATATTATCTCTTGCTTCCTTCCATGCAAAGTCTTTAATAACGTCATCAAAATCGATTGCATTTGCAATTTCACTTTCTATTGATAGAGTAGCAAGAGATGAAAATCTTTCTTGGCTTATCGATGATCGCAGATCATTTTTTTATTAACTTCAAAACAGAAACTGCGTTCTGCTGAAGCCACGGTTACTGGGGTCGTTAACATAATTTGTAATGCAACTAAAAAATTTGGAATGCTTCTGAGATTTTGTTCTTTCCAATATAATTCATCGCATTTAATACCAAATAATTGTTTTTTGATATTGAACGGAATATCTTGATTTCTTCATAAATTTTAGTTTCGTCGATATCTCCTTCTAATTTAAATGAAGATCATTATAGCATTTTAATAAATATTCATCTTCTAAATTATCAATATCCTTCCTGTACAGAAAACCAAAAGAATTTAATGATGTAATTTTGTACAGTTTAAATCTGCTTTTAAAAGATACAAAGGCTAACTGCCAAAGTATCTTTTAAAAGCAGATTTTTATCTATTATTTGCAAAAAATAATTTATACGGAAGTATTCTTTATTATTGATAGCTGACAATTCTTCTTCTCCTTTACAATCAAATAATTTCCGTTTTTGCTCCCTGATGATAATTTGAAACCAGGATTTATATCCATTTCCTTTGTAGGTTTAGTTGCTACAAGTGATGTAAATTTTCCGAAAAAAATTGATTTAAAATTTACTGGTAAAATTTACCGGTAAGTTTTACATCGGAGAGGGTAAGTTTTCCTTTAAAATTTTTTTTTTTTTCATATCATATAAATATAAATAAAATATAAAGAAAAAAAAATATAAAAAAAGTTCAAAATTTACCAGGCAGTTAATTTTCAAATTTTTCCAGCAAATTTACCGGAAAATTTTCTTGTAAATTTTCCTGTAAGTTTTACCTTCGCATTCCTAGTTGGTACAACCATAGTTTAGGCAAAACCTTATCTGTATTCAGCAAAGAATATGTTTAGACTTTTTGTGTGTTATGGACAAATCTATTAGCATATTCTGATTTTTAAATAAGATTTAGGAAATGAGGATTTTTATAATAAAATTGTCTTAAATATATTTGGTTTTGGTTTTGAATTGAGTTATATATCTTTAAAAAAAAATTTACAATTATTGCTAATTTATTAACGATAAATTCTGCAAATTTCACGTTAAATGAAAGAGAAAAAGGCTTTTAATCTCATTATTCTCATTAATCAATCTTCAATCTCATTTCTAAACTAAAATTAACTATAATCAAGTTCTTTAAAACTATTGAGGTTAAAGACGTTAAAAATATAACAAAAAACAATTTAGAAAATAAACAACTAGACTTTAAATTGTATTTAAGTATTATAAGTTAAACATATAGAAAAAAATAACAACAACAACAACAACAACAACAACAACAATAACAACAACAACAACAACAACAACAACAACAACAACAACAAAAACAACAACAACAACAACAACAACAACAACAATTACAATAGCTCTTGAAATAATCACATGGCATTATTTATATTTTACGATGTATTGCACTTATGATATTTTTCGATGTGCCAATGTAGGTATTGCATGATCGCAGTATGAAAAATATTTTAATTTTCTTCGTAACCAATTAAATAAGGTTCTATCGTTAAGGCATTTAATCTGATGTGTTTGTATAGCATTTTACATATTTGCATCATGATATCTTTAAAATTCAAATTGAAATTTTTTGGATGACACTAGGATTATTATTTTTTTTTTAAATACAGTTAGAAATTTTTATTTATCCTACCAAAGTGAACTAATGTAGGTTACTTACGGACTAGTACACGTATGCCAAGAGTTATCAAAATGCCAGCTTTTGATAACTCGTGGCTTTTCAAAAGCTGGCATTTTGATAACTCGGGATCCATGACATGTTTTTTCCACTTTTTCGTTTTGATGTAAATATTTCTTACCCATTTATTTTCCAAAATTTATTATTCTCTCAGTCTTAGCCAATAGATCTAGAGTTGGTCTTTACAATGCCCTCAAACTAAATGACCTCAGATAATAGATAAAGAGTCTATTGCCACCAAAAAAGCCAAATAGCGACCACTTGTAAGAAACATGTATTCATCATCTTGCAATTTTTACTTTTGCTAAAGTTCGCCACAATCAATTTTTTTTTTTTAAATAGTTGTTTTTCTTTTTAATAATATTTGTTTTTTAAGTCTAAATTATTGTTAAGGGAACATAATTTTTCTAGCATAATGTAAAAAATAGATACAATTTACACTAAAAGTCTCGACACATAAATTTCCATTCATATTCTTCACAGTCATATGACTGCGTGGAATGTTTTTTTAAAAAAAAGAGAGGTATTATTAATTATAGAGTGTGTATGAAAGTTTTTATGTAAAATTTTTATTAATTTATTATTTAATAAAACAACTAGCTGGACCATGAAAATTGATCTTACATGAATCATATGCACTTTTGCACAACTGGTTGCTTCTTTTTTTGCATTGCTAAAATACGGTTTGAATCAACCCAGCGGGCATTTTGACGTCCTAAGGACGTCCGTAAGACGTCTTAAGTCTCGTCCGTAAGACATCCTTAGTTGGTCTCAAATGAAAGGCTTGAGGACGTCTATTCGAGACGTCCTCAAGCCTTTTTGCAGACGTTTTAGAGACGTCTTTTGCTGGTTTTATATGAAAGACTTAAGGACGTCTTTTTCAGACGTCCTAGAGACGTTTGAATTTTACCAAGACATTCTTTTAAAAGTTATATAAAAATGCAATGATTTACAACACACACTTTAGATTTGCCTTAATCTAGGCAAGGGAAGTTATAAAAAGAAATCAATGTAAATAAAGTGTAATTTGATATATTTAAAATAAATTAATAACTTTACAAAAAATAAGAACAATTTTTCAATCAAAGTTACATTTTTCAAATTAAAAACAAATAGGTACTGTAGAATATAATCGATAGTACATTATAAATAAAAGAAAATTGCTTAAAAATGGAAAAAAAAATACAAAATACAACAGTTAATTAAGCCAACATTGATCGAAATCCATATAAGTCGATGTTTTCTTTATTCGGTCAGAAGAATGCCTAATTACTCTCCCAATAAGTTGGATAGCATCCATTTTGGTTAAGTTATTATTTGACTATAAAGCAGCTTCTAATAAAAACAACAAAACATGTTTCAATAAGATCATAAAATAAAAGATATATGTCATACATACACTTGAATACATGTCATGTTCCAGAGCCAAAAAAATGAATTTTTTTTTTTTTAATTAAAACATCATTTTTAATTTTTAATTAATCAAACACATTAATAAGCTAATAAGAATACCAGTGACAGAGTTACATAGACTTGTCAACTCTTTAAACTTTTTTTTCTTCTTTAAACAATTCATGCTGTATTCTGACAAAATAGTGTCTGTTGGCAGTCTACATATATAAAAAAGAAGATAAATGCTCTACTGTCAATCATAAATATTAAAATTCAAACTTTTGCTAATTACTTACAAGAGCAAAATATTTTTAATTGTATCAGCTAGATTTTTACCCCCAATTAATGATAACTGTTTTACCTAAAAAGAAACAATGTATTAGAAACATTGAAAATGTTTATAACAATTTAAAATAAATATTGTAATAATATGTAACATATAAAATATAAAGTTGAAACTCATGTATACAAAAGTGATGTATTGGATATCTCCATTTGCGAAATTTTTTTTTCAAAACATTAAATTTATCTGAACTTTTACGTTGTTTAAAACCTTCTTCTGGATTATTAGAGAACAGTGCAGTTCTATCTACTAAAATTTTTTTCATTTCAGCAAGTTGGAATATAATTTTTTTCTAAAACTCTGAAAAGTAAAATATATAAGTGAAGCCATATAAATAGTATATAAAATAGTAAATAGTACTTCCTATATATGGTTGAAAAGAGGTAGATTTAAACTGAATAATGCAAAAAATCTCAAGTTTCATGCTTAACCTTAAAAAAATATAGAAACAAGTAAAGTTCAAGAAAATTATAGGGTTTTTGTCTAACGCCAAAAACTGTAAATAATTGCTACCTATACACAAACGCACACACACACACACACACACACACACACACACACTCATATATATATATATATATATATATATAAATATATATATATAAATATATATATATATATATATATATATATATATATATATATATATATATATATATATATATATATATATATATATATTAGGGTGTCCCAAAAAACAACATTTTTGAAAATGATCTGCTCTCACCCCCTAAATGTGTTCTATCTAATGCAAAAACACTAGGTTTAAATTTTTTTTGAATAAAAAATATTTTAAGGGGTCCCTCAAGACCCTCGAATATTTAATGGGTCCCTAATATTTTCGAAAAAAAAGTTTTTCAAAAATATGTCAACCTGGTACTCAAATGAAGCGAAATTATATAAAAATTTTAAAAATAAT